>JAWRVF010000125.1:0-629394 GCA_036785485.1 Physcomitrellopsis africana | reverse complement strand
GAGGGAGATCTTTTATACTTCAAGGAGCGGTTGAATATTCCAAAAGGACTAGTACAGCTTCGAGTTCTTCAATCTCATCACGATTTTCCAGCTGCGCGACATTTTGGATTCAACAAGACCTTGGAACTTATTTCTCAAGATTTCTGGTGGCCCCAAATGTAGAAGGATGTGAAAGATTGTGTCCTCACTTGCGACATCTGTTCAAGATCTAAAAATCCTCGGCATCGCCCTTACAGACTTTAACAGCCATTGCCAATTCCACGGCGATCATGGTCTTCAGTTTCCATGGACTTTATTACAGACCTGCCACCATCGAATTATTTCGACAGCATTTTTGTTGTGGTAGATCAACTTACAAAGATGGCGCACTTTGTCCCTTGCAAGAAGACATCGTTAAGTGAAGATACAACAAGGCTCTTTCTTGATAATGTGTATCGATATCATAGTCTACCAGATGATATCATGTCGGATCGAGGAACTCAATTCATATCAAAGTTCTGGAGATCTCTTTTTGAAATATTGAAGGTGGATATCAAGCTTTCTTCAGCTTTCTATCCTCAAACTGACGGCCAAATGGAACGGGTGAATCAAGTTTTGGAACAGTATCTAAGATGCAGCATCAACTATCGCCAAGAAGATTGGGCCGCATATCTATTGTTAATCGAGTTTGCATATAACAACACCTTGCACGCGTCAATTCAACAAACACCATTCTTTTCTAACTATGGGTACCATCCGAAGCTTGATTTGTTAAGTCTGTCAACGAATAACAACCCAGCAGATGAAGGATTTGTGAAGCAGCTATCAGAGCTTCAAACTATGTTAAAGATGCAATTGCAGTCTACTCAAGAGTCTTATAAGACATCCGCAGATAAACTTCGAAATCAAGCACCTATTTTCAAAACTGGAGATAAGGTATGGCTACTTCGACGGAATATCAAGACCAAGCGGCCGTGTGATAAGTTGGACTACCGGAGGTTGGGACCATTTGTCATCTTGAAGCAAATCAATCCAGTGGCGTATTGTCTGGAGTTACCAGCTGCTATGAAGGTACATCTAGTCTTTCATATTTCTTTGTTGGAGATTTATCGAGAATCGTCTTTTCCTGAAAGAGTGCAAAGTTTGCCACCTAGTATCGAAATCGAGAACCACGAGGAATACGAGGTAGAAAAGGTGCTAGATTCGCGACGTAAATGGAAAAAATTGGAGTATTTTGTACATTGGAGAGGCTACGATATCAATGAGCAAACATGGGAGCCGGCCAAAAATCTCGCCAATGCGCCACAAAAGGTACAAGAGTTTCATCAACAATATCCTCAGAAACCTAAGCCGGTTCGAGGATAACTTCTTTCTGAAGCTTGCTCATCTAATAACATAAAAGGAGGGGAAAACACTACCAAAATTCATAGTTGATGTGGTTATTTTCTCCAAGATAGAGTAGATCTTTTCTGATAGCCATAGTTTGGTCTTTCGACATGGATAGCCAAGAGATAGATACCATGCCAATCATATCATCTCAACCTACTAGCTCACGAAGGCGACCTCGAGATGAAGAACCACCTGCACCACGACGACGACGGAGGATACCAAGTAACCGATCACTGGTGATTGTATTTGAAGTCGAGCCTGCTTACAATGGTCAGTCAGAAGGTATGTTTGCAGGACAGTTCCACAATGAGGACACGGAAGTTCATGCTTGGTCGGAAGTTGAGGGCATGGGCCACTACCGTTGGCTTCAAGGACCGATGAACCACTTGCCTCGTAAAAGACAATTGGAATTGGTATGGAGCGTTGTCGTGGTCTTCTTTTTTTATGTTGGTGATGACAACAATATTACTCCGGAGACCTCGAAGCGCTAAAGAGGGGGGTGATGTTAGCGGCATGATGCAGAACGCTACCAAAGTGGGCCATTCTACAACCAAATTTTGCTGGAACATACATGAAATTAGGACATTCTAGAAGCAAATTCTGGAACCTTCTAGAAATTAGCAGTTAGTGGAAGTTTCACTTGAGAAGCTTCCTAGTTAGTAGAAGTTGCTTGAGAAGCTTCCTAGCTAGTAGAAGTTGCTTGAGAAGCTTCCTAAGTTGTTGGAAGTCGCTCAAGAAGTTTCTTATTTAGAAATATATATAGGAGTCGAGGCTGAAGAGTTCTTCAGTCTCGACAACACATCTCTTGGAGCTCTAGCTCACCTCTCTGGTGTTGCTCTTGTACTCATCTGATCAATCTAGTTCTTGCCAGTTGTCTTTGAAATTCTTGTTTAGATTTCCTCTTTGTATTCTGTGTCCGTGACAACATCTTGTAGCTTTTGTAATATCAATTTTATATGCTCTTTGTGTTTTTTTATATTTTTCAAATAGATCAAGATGTCATTAAGATAAATCACTACAAATTGATTTAGATACTCCTAAAAGATGTAATTCATTAAATGCTAAAAGATAGCGGATGCATTTATTAATCTAAAAGGCATGACATTATATTCAAAATATCCATAACTTATCAAAAATATGATCTTCTATTCATCTCTCTCTTTGATCTGTATCAAGTTGTATACTCTACAAAGATCTATTTTAATATAAATCTTGGCTTGATTGAGTTGTTTTAAAAGTCCTAAGATTAATGGCAATGGATAATAATTTTTTACCGTTATTTTATTCATTCCCTAATAATCAACATACATACTCAAAGAACCATTATTATTTTTTTATAAAGAAAATAGGTGTACTTATTGGAAACTTTAAATACTTGATAAAGTTTTTTGCAAAGCTTTTATTAACATAATCTTTGAATGTCAAAAGCTCGTTTTGAGAAAAATTATAAATTGGACCAAAATGTGGTTGTGTTCTTTTTTAAAGATCTATAGCACAATCATATGGTCAGTGCTCTAGTAATATACCAGCATTCTTCTTCTAGAAAACATCTTGAAATTTGCTATACTGCTCTAGAATACTTGTCAATAAAGTCATATCTTCTATAGTTGGAGTTGCATAAATAATAAATGGTATATTTTCTTTAATCGATCTTATAAAGGCTTTTGCTCCAATAAATAAAGCCTTATCAATTTGTGACTTTTTACAAAGTTTTTTTATATGAATTTCTATTAGAAATGTTATTCTTTATGATCTCCAATCTATAAATGGATTATACTTTTTCAATCAAGAAAGTTCAAAAATAACAAGATTTGAAGGAGTCCTAATAATATTAAAGACAATTTGGCTACTATGGTCTTCAAATGATACTTTTATAGATATTTTATGGGTGACACTATTATAGGATAAGGATTGTTTATTTATTATCTCTACATAAATGGATTTAAGTTACTATATTAGAAAAATTTTATGAAGCTTAGCAAATGCCTTATTTAATAAACAAGCAGATGCCTCTAAATCCAACTAGGCAATCACTTAAAGCTTTTGAAGGCCAAAACACAAAAAAATTGTAAAGCAACAAGTAAGTTGAGAAGAAAGAGAGAAACTTGGATAGTTTTGAGATGTTGAATTGTCCAATTGTACATTCTCTATTGTGGCAAAATATCATCATTTTCTTGAACAATTGTACTTTTGATTTTGGTAATGTGTGAAATTTGTTTCTTCGGATAATTGCAAGCCTTGTAGCCTTTCTTGCCACAATACAAACATAGAATTTCTTCCCTCCGACGTTTCTTTTCTTGTAAATTAAGAAGTTTAAAACATGTCATATTAAATTATATATCTTCTACTTCTGAATATGAATTCAAACTACTTGCCAATATAATAAGAGTGTGTTAGATTGCATATTATCTTGCTAAAATCTATAAACACTGATCTTGACAATGTTAAAATAGTCAATTATTATATTTCTCAGCTTAACTGATGGCTTCATTGAGTGATTATGGATCCAAAAGTAATAATAATAAATCCTTCATATTATCTCTTAATTTCTAATAGAACTGAGTCATTAAGGTTTCTTTATCTCAATTGATATTATATTTTAGTTGTCTAAAATTGGATATATAGATTAATGTAAAGCATGCTATTTATTATAATATTTGGATCTTGGTTGTTGCTCAATAAGCCTTATCATGTTCTTCAACTGATTCTGCAAATGCTTCTATAAAAGCTTCAAAGTTACTTAAAATTGATGATCTTTTTTCAAATAAGGAAGCAAATCATGATAATAATTATTCCATCAACAAAGTGCCAATCAATCCAACAATTAATTCTTTTGTCGAGTGAAAATCAAGTTGTAGAACTATTATTAATCAAATTTGGTTGACAAATCCTTAAAACTTCAAATATATACTATCATATTTCTTTGGAAGACTAACTTGTGGCTCCTTATGTTATTGAACAAGTAGATTTTTTTGGCGCAGAATAAATAGTATTATATCTTCAAACACAAAAATTACAGATGGGTACAATCTAGATTGTGATACTCCAGATGTTATATCATTATGAAATTTTACAACAATCCCTTCAATCTTTGCAGTCTTAGTAGATAAAGTAATAAGAGCGCTTATGATGGCATCTAACTTGGATTCAAAAGATTTGATTATATTGATGTTTTAACCTCTATCCAAGAAATAAAAAAATAAATATATAGAAGATAATATTAATTTAGAGAAGGATAATTTGTAATCTTTAAAACATTAGTATATCTTCAAGAAAAAAGATAATTTAGTCTCTAACAAGAAAGATCCAACTATGATATTTAAGATGAAAACAATCTCAACAAATTGTTAAAGACACAAAAATACTGAACAAGAGATTTAAACTGAAAAGAAGTTTCAAGAAGAAATTAACAAAGTGTCAAAGATACAAGAATACAAAATAAGAGAATTGAACTAGAAAGAGGTTTCAAGAAAAAAACCAATAAAGATTTGAATTATTCAGATGAATACACGAACAATACCAAAAAGGGTGAACTAAAATTCTAAGAGATGCATTATCAAGATTGAAGAACTTTTCAACCTTGACTCCAATATATATTCTTGTCTAAAAAACTTCTTGAGCGGGTTCCATCAAATTAGGAAGCTTCTCAAACTCTTCAGCCTTAATTTCAATATATATTCTTATCTAAAAAACTTCTTGAGCTAGTTCCATCAAATTAAAAAGCTTCTTGAACTCTTTCTATCAACTTGGTAGCTTCTTAAGCTCCTTCCACTAACTACGAAGCTTCTTAAGCTACTTCCACCAACTAAAAAGCTTCTCAAGCAACTTTTACTAATTAGAAAACCTCTAGAATGTTCTAAAAGATTTTGTAAACTTCCAGAGTGTATGTTCCTAATAATGGCACTTTCTATAGAAGCTTCTAGAAATCTATTGAAGTTTTTAAAGAAGCTTCTTAAAACCTATCTAGAAGGTTCTTAAAAATTACAAAAGGTTTTAAAAGATCTTAGAATATAGTAATTTGGAATGTATCCATGATAGGAATTGTGATTGAGAATGGTACTTTTACAGCTGCTGATAAGCATTAATGATGTCATTAAATTAATAACAATATTATCTTAATATACTTCATGATGAAAAAATGATATAATGATGAGTAATTGATAGGAACTAGTAATTAGATACTATACTCAAAAAACTATTTCAATACTATTCCAAATTGGATTGGTCATAGCTCCATAGTTACCTAATAGATTCTTTTGAATATGGATCTATTTAGTAGCTATAAAAGAGTATTTTATTTGCTATATTAGCCATATTTTATAATTCAATATAGTTCATGTATAATATATTATTCTTTCTAAAATATATCAACATTAAAATAGTTTTTTGAATTATTATATATATAAGATAAAGACTTATCATTATCATGGCTTATTGTGGAATATTAATTTAATAAATAAGCATGACTTATATCATTTTTTGGATTAATTTTTGTTAAATCAAAATCTTGTATTGTTACAAGAAATTAGAAGAAAGATAAGAGATATTTTTAAATTTAACAATCTAAAATTTTAGACATAAATGAATAGTAAGTGAAGGTATATATCACTTTTATATTTTTTAAAATTACTTTATTATATTGAAAAGTTTAATTTGAATTAAAATCTTTAAAAATTATTTTTGAGTTTAAATATAAATACTAACTTCTTTATAAGAAGTCATCCAAAAAATAATAATTAATTTAGTCTTATTTTAAATAAATATAATTAATTATTTAATTTAATTTAATTTAATTAATATCTTTATTATAAAATAAAATATTAATAAAATAATTAGACAATTTTTTATAATTATCAAAGTTTGTTTGTAATAGTAGTATATATTTATCAATATATAATTTTTATTCTATTTTTAAAGTATTAATTTATTAAAATATAAATTTTAAAATTAAAGATATTTAAAATCTAACTATAAAATCTTTTTTAATTATTTTTTATCTAAAAAATATTCTTTTTATTCCGTAAAAATTCTAAATTTAATATAAAATTTTTAAAAAATCATTATCAAAAAAATATTAATAAAAAATTAGAATAGAAGTTCAAATATAATATATACAAAAAAAATTACTATTAAAGATGTTAGTCTATCAAGTTGTAACATCTCTATAGTATTTTAAGATTTTTAATTTAGAATTTCTTTATTATAATTATTGGACCAATTATAATTATTTTAAGAATCTTAATTATCATATTAATTTCTTTGAAATAAAGTAAGACCTTCTAAACATCAAACACAATTCTTTCATATACCAAATGAAATTCTTTTAGTACATCTTTGATATTTTGGAGAAATAAAAAGATAAATTATTAAAACTTCTTAGAACTTTGTAGAATCTTGTAGAAATTTTTTGATGTTTCTATTATCTTTTCTAAAACTCTAAAAATTGTATAAATCTTCTAAAAATTTTAATAGAATTCTAAATTCTTCCATAATCTTTTTAAATTCCATCTAAGATTTTTGATAATCTTTTAGAAGTTTTTACAAAAGATTTCTTCAAACTTTTAGAATATTTTGTAACTCTTAGAATCTCCCTTAGAACCTTTATAGAACTTAGCTGTCGTTGTATAAATACAAGATAATATGAGAGATATATCAATATTAATTTATTATTTATATATATTGTCAACATAAAATTTAGAGCAATTTAAATATTTTATTGTTTCTAGTTTTGCATCTAGTCTTGTTTCTAATGTGATATCTTGTTTCTCTTATGTATAGTCAATTGGCCCTCTATTCTTGTGTCCTTAAGAACTAAAATTGTATTCTTTGCAAGCATTGTAGATATTTATAAAAAAAACTAAAAATAAAGAATGTGTCAGAAAAAAGTATTTTTAAGAAAAAAAAATTGAATTAATGATTACTATATTATTTTTAAGTTGTATCTCATGAAGTTGTTAAATGATAGAAAATTTTAGAAAGAAACTCATCAAAGATTAGAAAGACAAGAAAAAATTGTTAAAATCTTAATTATATTGTTAATATACAAATATACAAATATACGAAGAAAGTGAAGGAGAAGTCGCAGCTTTTTCTCTTCCGCAGCATGTGAACGAATATCCATCTGCTCCAAATCTTTCATGATCCTTCCAACCTTGTAAGCCCAAAATCGGGTACTAAATCCAAGGAAACGACGATGCGCCGTGCAGGAGCACGAGGAGAATTAGTAGGAGGAAAGTGGGTTTCACTTGGTTTTCACTTGGAACGCCGGGATAAACTGGCTCCAGGCTCCTTACAACAACACAAATTGAGTTCGTGGTGGAAGCGCCTCGCCCTTGCTCACTGCGCCACAGCCCTGAAGTGCCGCTTCTACAGCGGAGCACTCTTGTGGTGTTTCGCCAATTCGATGAGCTCTCCCTCTGCAGCCTGCATCATGGGTGACGCCCTCCCACTGTCACCGTGTCGCGACTTGCCATGTTCTGGCACAGCCTCATCTCTCCTACCGCGGCTACAGTGTTCGCTCTTTCGGGGCACCTCGGCGCCGAGAGAGACATTAGCTGAGTCTTCCACACGACGTGCAAGCGGTGAATATATATAGAGAAAAAAACAACAAAAAACAAAAACTGCCTCTGGGTGTGAGCTCTTCGAGCATAATGTGTACTCATAAGCTGCATCTGCTCTGCATGGTGGTAGTGCGTTCACGCTGGCCACAGAATGAAAATGGGAATGAAAATTGGGTTGTGATTGAGTTGGGTGCCCGAAGCCCTATGCGTTTGACCCTCACAGCCCCTGCAGGCTTTACTTTTTTCCTTTTGCGGTTGCAGTCACAATCTGTTCCTCTGACTCCTACAAAGCGAGTGCTTCTGTGTGCATGTTTGCATGTTTGCAGACTTTATTAAGTATGTTCATATGTCATTTCGTAGACTTATTAGTATCTACCTCTTTATATATATATATATATATACATATATGTATTGCTGATGATAGTAATTACAATTTTTTTTTTACAGCAAAGGGCAAGTGTACCAAAAAATAATAGTCTGTAATGGTTTTTTTTTTTTGTAGCATTTCTAATACATTTACCCACAACATTAATAGCAGGTAGTAGATGCAAAGAGAATGTCATTTGCTTAATTAAGTTGAGTGCAATATTTATAGTATGATTATTGCACCTGATCATAAAATTATTGATTTTACTTGGAAAGAAGTGGGATCCTAAAGAAATTTTCAATAGATTAATTATATCGCTTCAATTTTTTTTCCATGATTAAAAGTACCATTAATATACAATTGAACACGTATAACTTTATATTTTCTGTGAGCTGCCATCTTTGTCTAATGATGAATATAACTGATCTAAATTTTGCACTACGTTTGTCAAAATATACTATTTTTCCATAGATGATGAGAGTAATATTGTCCATGTACTAGCCAATAGTATAAAACATAGTAATTGCTAAAATTTTGTTTTTCTTATCACTTTAACTAAAACTGGTATTCAAAACATGATGTTGAAAACCTTATCTTTAATGAAAAAAGATATTAGGTATTATAAAACATTAAATAAAATAAGGATTAATATTAAAACTAAAACCATTGATAGGTTTTTCTTGTAATGGCAAAATATTTAATTGAAGACTAAATTCGGCACATGAAAAATGTTGTTCTTGTATACAAGAGTATTACCGTAATAATTAATTGCAAGAAAAAATCTCAAGCCACTTTGGATTCAAATAAATAATGTAGAAGATGTAGAAAAAATCCAAACGAATTTTAATAAAAAGATCCTGACAAATCAAGTTCCATTTTGGATACTTTATTCCAACTTTTTCTTTTTCTTTTTCTTTTACCAATACACTATAATATGGATTGTTAACCTTATTGGCAAGAGAATTGACTAGTCTAATCTAATAAATTTGCTATTACAAATTGAAGTTGTTGTTGCAACAATTTTGCACAAGCTTTGTATGTTATGCTTAATAAAGAAACGCGTCTCTGATTACCTAGGGGCTGCCTATCACCATCCCATGTTTAAGAACACAATAAGATTGCATGCAACAGCTTCCAAGAGATCTTATTTTGTGTTATTTAAAATAGGGGTTTCAAGAGACATTACAAAAGGGATCCTAAGTCCTGGGAGGAATCCAAATTCTAAAGAATTGCTCAAAATTGGACAAATAATTGATGTCAATCAGGTCAAAACGACTGGAAAATAAATGTAAAACCATATTTGATTGAATTGTAGAATATTATACAATAATAGAACTGTGTACACTTAATGGAGACACTTTGAAACATGGTGGTTATGCCTTATGCAAAAAAATAAAAAATAAAAATAAAAAATAAAATTACAAGCATGAAAAGTTGCAAAACTTGTGTGAGTATAAATGAGAATAAGTTTTGTCTTGCATGCACACATGATTACAAGAAAGGAGTTTAAAAGTTTCCTTAAACTTAAAATTGCTCTTGAAGAGCATCTTAAATCCAGGGAGGAAATCACACCTAGGTACAAGTAATTTCAAATGCAAAATGCTTTGAAATAACCTTTAACTGATAAGCATTGATCTAATCTAAAGGTTGGATTGAAACAATATAAGAAAGTAAACATCTAAAAGTAAATAAAGAAAATGAATCCAGTTTTATTTTCTTTGATTAATAAAATTAAAATAAAGTATAGAAACCATAAATGAATCATTACAAACATTTCTACAACAAGATAATTAGGATTCCAAGTGAAATCTGCATCACAAATATGCTTGTCTTTATCAAAGAAATTTGAAAAATTAAAGATTAAAATGATAAAGTTTCAAAACAATTTCCTTCTAAATTCTATAAATAGTAACAACAATAATATAATGTTGAAATTGAAGTTCAAAAAAATACATTGCAATATATTTTTTACCATATGTATGTGTGTATATATATATATATATATATTCTGAAAGGCCTTTCTTTAAGATTAAGAATATTTTAATGACATTTACAATTACGTTGACAATCTAAGAGAGAGGGAAAAACAAAAAAACAAACATACAAAAATCTTTCATGAAAATTTATAATGATACCATTAATTATCTACTAAACTGCTTTTTAAATAAACTACTTTTTCACAAGTCATATGTCTTGCTAAAACTATAATGTTTCTAAGAATGATGGTAGTGAAACATCATAATAGCACTTTTAGTTCCAAAATCAAATCAATCACAATAATGAAAAAGAAGCAGTACCTAACGAAGCATAAATAACCACAATATTAATTTTTTTTTGTTTTTTGAATATCAAACAAACAATTCATCACTGTGTTAGCATCCATCAGACAAGGTTAAAAATTCCACAGATGGGATTTGAAAAACCAACCACTCTCCACCAACCTCTCTATTCCAACCTGCCTTCCTTTGCAGACCTCATTACAGAACAGTTTCACAAACTGGAATAAGAAACACCCTTAAACCAGGTGCATTATTTGAGACTGTTACTCACATCTTCCATTGCATTTAAAAACAAGGGTACGGTCTGGGTGCGAGTTTCGCAACTTGTTTAATATGCATGCGATGGTATGGACGCCAGTTTGAAATCCATAAATGAGAGAGCAATCCCGAGCAGGCATCGAAAAGGGGGGTGAGCAGGGAGGAGTATTAAGAGAGAGTGTACTGCTGGGTTATTAAAAAATGCTAAGTGCCGAAGACAGTGCGTGGTGAGCATTCACTTTGACTCGCGGTATGCATGAGCTAAACCGGGACAGCAAATGAACGCGTGGGGTTGGCCTCCAGCATGTGGGTTCTTTTCTTATTATGGACCAGAAGGAGACCTCAGATCTAGGAACCGCTGTCAGATCCGATCGAAACTCGGCTCCATACACTTGCACCGCGACTGATTTAGAATCTTGACCCAGTGAATCCTCCCTCTCACGCATTCCCGAGGTGGAGAACCTTCCCTTGATGATCTACCCACCCGACGACGACGTCAACGACGTCGATGACGAGCTCATCCTGAGCGGAGCATTCGTCCACAGCCAGGGATGATGAGGTCCCTGGCCAAACCCACTTCGAACGCCCCGGGATGTTACCGTTGCCCCTACGAGATGTAATCTAGATTCTAGCTCAGTAATGAAGGATATGGCGAGCCTGACTCAAGCTCTGGTTCCTGGTGCGAGCTCATATCATTCTGCCGCCGTCTCGCAGTCTCGAACCTGCCTCGCTCACATCAGTGTTTATTCCTCGGTTGTTGTTTTTTTTTTCCCCTTCTGATCTGTGTGGAGGCTGACGTTGTTGTTCATTGCCGCACCAAGTGCTACTCCTTCGTCCTCGTAAGTTCCTTACGTTGTCGCGCCAATGCCGGGGCCGTGTCATTCCTTAGCATTCGAGTTGCGGTTTCTGAGCGACATGGTTGGCAAATGTGTTTGGTTTTGGGGTTGGGTGTCTGTAGATTTAGAGTTTAGCGAGTCGATCTCATGAGGTTAGTTCTAGGGGGTTGATGCCTGAGCACGTCATCTAGTTTCGGCAAGTGTTGTCGTTTCTTTAATCGTTGGATCTGATACATAAACGTATGCAGCAGGTTGTTCTCGGTTGTGTTGGTGCTTCCGGGTTCTGATGCCTCTAACGATTAGGATTTTATAGTAAGCTCAAGAGATACATCATTTTCCTGATCTGCTGGGACAACTTGTCGCCATATATAGGGTAAGGGGTCTTTTCTTTTACTGTGTGATCACGATCCTTCAGGCCCAACATTTCCATCTATCTCTATGTGGATTCGCACGTTCATTCTGATGAGAAACGGAGACTTCCTCGACTCATTAGCTGCTAAGTGGATGGACTGGATTCGCATTTAAATCTCAGTCTGAGAACATTATTTATCTACGATACTCTTACGACCCGCATGTGACTGCGCAGGTAACAGGATCTTAAGAAAATGGTGAAGATTGTAGCTCTTGGAGTTAGTCTCCTTTTCTACATTATTGCTTTCTGCCTTGCTGTGGCAGCAGCTGTGAAGCGAAGCACGGTAGAGTTCCCTGACAGAATCTCTTTGTCTTGGCAAGTACGATAATGTATTACAGCGCCTACTTAAGTCGTGGGTTTAGAAAGACACCGCCATTGTTGTTGGCGCAGCCTTTCTCTTTTGAATGACCTATTTAAGTGCCACCAGCATTTTGTCGAAGTGCGTGAGTAAAAAACTCTGCCGAACCAGGAGTTTGTGCAGATCATATTGCGTTAAGGAGTCCACAATGGCCTTGCACGCGGAGGATCTTCTGTCAGCAATCGTCTTTCACCTGATACACTGTTTTCGATTCAAAATGCAGGCAGTCGAAGAAGTAGATATCACCACCGGTAAAATCAGGTGCTTGTACACCTCCGACATTTCAACTGGATTAGCTGCCGGAGCGCTCATCTGCCTGGTTGTCGCCCATGTGGTCATTCTATTTGCGACCCGCTGCCTTTGTTGCGGAGGAAAGCTCATCCCTGGAAGTGCCAAGACATTCGGAATCTTTGCGTATATACTATCCTGGTAAGCTCAGTCTTGTGACTCACAACCTGTCGTCATGGCCAGAATTACACCAATTACGCTTCAACTTTCTCCGCATTACTCCGGGAGATAAAAACTGGGTTGATTCTCCGCAGGTTCTGCTTCATTGTTGCGGCATCAGCTCTGACTGCTGGTGCAGCTCAAAACAAAATCCAAACTCAGGGCGACTTCAATTATTTTGGAGCAAATGTCACATGTCGGGAAGTGCGGAAGAGCGTGTTTGAGGCAGCTGCAGCTTTTACTTTCCTTACTGCATTATTCAGTGAGTTGTACTACATGCTCATCTCCAAGGCTTGGGCGCCTGAGTGGCAGTCAAATGGTCCCTCTGTAGGGATGTACCCCTACCCTTGAAGTTGCATCCGTAGACCAACATTTTATATGAAATTTTGACCTCCTTTATTTCGTACCATTCAACTGACATATTCATTCCCCTAGATGAATATGACGAACAAGGGGACACTTTAGGATCGGAACTTATTCAGAAGTATAGGTGTATATTTTAACATTCCACTCTCGAGAGTGTCCATATTCTTATGAAGCAGAACTTCGAGTGGAACCTCACCAATTTACTCTATTTGATCCCTTGTGTCAAATTCTTGAAGAATGTTGCCAGCTTTACTTAAAATGTGGAAATGAGTAATGGGTTTGAAAGTTCAGCCTCACCCACCAAGCTTGCTCAGCTAGAGCATCCGTGCCGCATGTAATGGAGCCTTCTACGGAATCTAGCGATTTTAGGAGTAGCTGGTCGGATAATGACATGCTCCTCGTAGCAGTTAATCCCGGTACCAGAGTAATTCAATGCTGTCGTCATTCCGCATGGAACTCATTTGGGTCGCTGTGATAATTGTCACGCTGTCCCTTGTTTGTTGGAATTGTTAAGAAAATTGGGCCGATGCATGAGTAACGCATTAGAATTTGTCGCGGTGGGGACAATGAATAGCCCGCCACCACTTGACGAATGTATGTCTCTCAAACTGGATCATTAAATAACCGTTCCGAAACTCAGGTTTTTTCTTGACATTGCAACTCGACTAATAAAAATTCTTGCAACACGTAAAAACTTCTAGTTCGACGTGAAGAATTTCCATATTGCAGGCCTTGAAAGCAATAACTGCTGCGTAATCCACATGAGAATGCAACAGTTCCAGAATTTACTCAATTTCACCTAGGCCCAATTTCCTCTGAATGTATAAATTCAACAAGAGTACACATTCTACCAAATTGTGCGCTAATAATTTCCACTCTGAACCAGAGACATATCTTTCAGTCGCCTGATGGGAATGTGCGATTTGATTGTCATTCAATTTCAGCGTCGATGATAGCGGCGCATATTAATGAATGCGGAGTGTACTCCACGTACATCTCGAAAAGTAAAAAGAAAAATTAATAGCGGCACTTTCGCGCAGAATTGTTGAATCCTTTGATGAATTTACTACCAAGAGTTACCATGGAGCATTAAATTCATTCAATCCACCAGATTTGGCGATTGAAGTTTAGTAGAGATGGATCTTGTGATACCGTTCAAGGCGAATGGTCTAATTGCGTTCATTCATGGACATCATTATCAGTTTCACCCTGCATGAGTTAAATATGGTTTTTACGCGTTCTGTTTACTTGTGTGTTTGAATCTTTGCTTCATGTGATGAGTTGGCAGAATTTCAAGGCTTCTCAGTTTCTTTTTAATTTTTGATTTTTTCTTTTGATGTGTAGGGTTTACCGGCAGCATGGGAGTTTAGGTTTTTCTGGTTATATCCTGCCTTATGCACTATTACTCTTGTTATAGAGCAGACTGCTCTATAACAAGATATATCTTGTTACACTTTTATGTTGCCAAAATATCAATTTTTATATTTTTCTTTTTATAAGCACTACTTGTTTCTACATATTCTTTCATTCCATATTAGCTAAATTAGCATCATTTCTTTTAGAATTTTAATATTAGACCATGTATCCTTCTAGTTAAAGAAGTATAATTTATCTAATATACTTACTATTGTAATGAATACATCTTTAAAGGGACATATTGTACTTCTTCTATGTATTTTTTTTTTTTTTTTTTTTTTTTGATTTTTTCATTCATTGTCATGCTTGCTTGTTTTTGAGTTAATTTCTTTCTTCTAAAGTTTGAAATTAAGCTTGGATTATTCTTTCTTTTCTTTGATTTTGGTTTGACCAAAGATCTTTAGGATTCCTATAATGTGGCTATGAACTTTCTTTATTTTGTCTTCTTTTTTGCTTATGCTAGACCAAAGTAAGACCTTCTTCATCTTTTAATCAAGGATAACATTTACCACTTTTGGTAGTTTTTATGATTTTTTGGCTTTTTATATTATTTTAGAATACTTATCTTTGCTAATTGTTTATATTTTAAAATAATATGTAATTATATTTGATTCTCTCTATTAATTGCTAAATTTTTGTTATCTTTAATATTATAAAATATTTTAGATAAAATCTATATCTTATTGGCATATTATTATAATCTATCACTATTTATAAATTATTATTACATAAAATAAAATTCATTGTCTAAATCTCTAATTTCCACCTTTTACTTCAACAAAGTGCTAAAAAAAAAAAAAAAAAAAAAAAAAAATCAATGATTTTGATTTTTAAATTTTTTTAATATAATATTTCTTTTATATTAGTATTAAAGACAAGAATTTGAATGATGTAAATAAAAAAACAAGATGTTTATCAAAGACAAATGATAAAAAGAATAGAAAAAAATATGTATATTCAAGAAGAAATTGGAATGGCTATTCTAAAGACAAAAAGACTAGAGATTCTTGAAATTAGATTAGAAACAAAAAAGACATTGACAAGAGTGAAGAAGGCCTCATTCTTGCCTCCATATATATTATCTAAATAAAAAGCTACATGACAATGTCCTATAGGCCATATGATACATATTCAACTTAAAAGACACGTGTCTAACTTGTAGGACAAGTTTTCTATATGTGTGCCATGTGGCCAACTTATAATACAAGTTGCCAACATGTGTAACATATAGTTAATTTGTTGGCCAAACTTTCAACCTATCAATCACCTACAAACATATATAAGATGAAATCCACGTTTATAAAGCTTCTACAAAGCTTTGCAACATAATATTAATAATTTAATCTACTTTTATTTATTTCTACATAATTCTATTTATTCAAGTAAATATACTAATAATTATAGATGTCTATGATATTACCTCTTCTTCTAAGCAATAAGTTTTACAAAGAATTGTGAAATTACTTCATTAGTTGATGAAGTCTAAGATCCATCAAATAATATTAATAATAAATTTTGATCTTTCTTCTACAAAAAGATGGTTGATAGGTCCTTTCAAGCATTGATAATGTCTCATATCAAAGTAGAAGACCATTCAATTATTTTATCATTATTGAGGCCTTCAAAACTACCTTCAAATAATATATTTTATATTTTTTTAGCTATAATATCTACCTCTAATAATATCACTAAACATTAGGAGTCTCTTCCAAGATTATGGTATCAAATACATTGTATCTTGCAATTTATTTAAAAAAGAATATATCTTTGTTAAGGATCTTTATCACAATTGTAATGTTGTTTAGGTTAAAACAACCTAAGTGCTTCATTTAGCAATTTCACAAATGCCAACTCTTGAGATGAATCTATTGGTTGTTGGTTCTCCATGTTTGCAAAGAAGTTCTACAAGTTGATCCATGAACTTGTTTCTCCTTCATTTAAACTATCTCATTATCAATGGTTAGTCCTTGATTTCAATAGATATTATTAATAAAAAGCACAAACAAATTTTGATACATTTGTTAGATTCTTACATGGCTCCCATGTGCATTCACTAATATTATAACCATGCCAATGTACTAGATATTTCAATTTATTTTGGTTCCACCTTGAATCCAAGACTTTTTCAACTTTAAACTTTTGATTGTTGTTGACTTCTATTGGTAGAGGTGGCAATTGCCTTCTTCATGGTATTTCCACCATTTTATATGATTAAAAAAGAAATATATAAAAAAACAAGGTGAATCTTTATTAATTCTAATAGATATAGCCAATATGCAATTAAATTGATTTGTTCATTAATAAAAAATGGTCTAAATTTACAATAATTCAACTTGTCACATGGGCAATTAGTTTTGATATTATGACAAAGTAACTATATCTTATTACCAATTGAAAATTGAGGTTGATCTTTTCAATAGATATCTTTGTTGATCTTACTATGGATTTTATTATTGATCTTGGTTGTTAAAAATTTTCTTGAATGAAAAACTACAAAAATTTTTTTTTTCATCTATTTCCATTTGTGGCAACATTGTATATAAGGAAATTTTTTGATGCATCCATTTTTATAAAAAATGACTTAAAAAAATCAACTTGATATAAGATTGGTATTATAATAAAAATTATTTTTAAAGCTTGAAATGTTGTTTCAATTTCTTTGCTCCACTCAAGTTTATCTTTATAAGTCAAATATATAAATAGAATTATAACTTAAAAAAAATTCTTAATAAAAATCCAATAATAATTAAAAAATTCTAAAAAATAATAAATATCTTTTATTGTTCTTAAATTTTTTCAATCCATGATAGTCTAAACTTTCTTTGGATCTATCATAAGACCACCATTTAAAATAATATATTTCAAAAAATTGACTTGAATTGTGTAAAATATACATGTTTCCATCTTAGCATATAATCCTATATTTTGAAGTTTTTATAACACAAAACAAATATGCTGATTATATTTTTTTATATTTTAAGAATAGATCAAAGTATTGTCTATATAACAAACAATAAAATCATCTAAAAATTCTTAAAAAATATCGTTTATTAAATGTTAAAAAGTAGCTGGAGCAATTATAAGTCCAAAATGCATGATTGTCAAGACCACGAACTGAAATAAATGTATAAGTTAGTGAAAACTATATCAACAAAAAATGACAAAATAAAAACAAAAGAATATGTATATTCAAGAAGAAACTAGAATAGCTATTACAAAAGATTAGAAAATACAAGAGACTCTTGAATTAGACTAGAAGCAAGAAATGAATTGATAAGAGTGAAGAAGGCTTCACTCTTGTCTCTATATATACTATTTATCTAAAAACTACATGGCGGAATTCTATAGGACCTCCAATACATGTCTAATTTGCAAGACACATGTCAAACTTGCAAGACAAGTTTCCTACATGTGATCCACGTACTTAGCTTGTCCACAAGCTACCAACATGTGCGACACATGGCTAGCTTATTCCACAAGCTATCAATATGTGCGATATGTAGTTAGCTTGTTGGCCAAGTTTTTAATCTACCAATCACCTATAGACATGTATAAAGATGATTCCACGTCTATGAAGCTTCTAGGACGCTTTTCTATAAGATATTATCAAGTTAACTTATTTTTACCTACTTCTATCAATCTATATTAATCAGATAATTATTGGAATAAATCTTATGTCTGTGATAATGATATTGTATTCAAAATATCTACATATAGAATTTTTTATTTGTCTTTTTATTTGATACGTACTAATTTTTATGCTCTTTATAAATTTATTTTGGTATAGACCTTAGGTTGATTTAATTGATAAAAAAATTTAGATATTAAAGATAGAAGATATTAATTCTTGATAGTCATCTTATTAAGCCCTCAATAATCCACATACATCTGCAATGATCCATCTTTTTTCTTCACAAATGAGATTGGAGCTTTTGTTGGAGATTTTGAATAGTGTATGAAGTTTTTGGCCAAATCCTCATTAATATATTCCTTAAATGAAGCCAATTTATTTTGCAATAAATCATAGATTGGTCCAAATGGTAGTTGAGTCTTTTCTTGAAGATCAATTGAATAATTATAAAGATGATACTCTAATAGAATATATATATATATATATATATATATATATATATATATTTAAATATATTTTTATATTCTTTATATTATATTAGAAGATTGCTTGATATCTTTCTACCATTAGAAATATATAATACATAAATAATAAATGATAATCTTTCTGTAGTGGCATACATAAATGTTCTTGCTCTAAAAATTAAAAATTTGATTGTTCTAGATTTATGACCTATTATTTAGTTGGAGATATCTTTAGATATACTATGAAAAAAATCAAATTTATAAAAAATCCAATCTATTAAGAGATTATATTTTTTTAATCATATTAAATCCAAAATGATTAGATTAATAAAAGATCTTATAATATTAAATATTACTAATCTATTATGACTATTTTTTGTTACATCTATAGGAATGGTTTTATTAGTAACATCTCTAAAAGACAAAGATCAACTATCTATGATTTCTATATGTATCAATTTATTTATTTTTATTAATAGTATTCTATTATTTTTAACAAATGCTTCATTTATAAAACAAGCTAAGCCTCATGAATCTAATAAGATATAGATTTTATGATTTTTAGATTTTAAATAAATATGTATTATAAAGCAAAGAAATAATTTAAAAAAAAATATAAGACCTTTATAAGATTTTGCATAAGAATCCAACCAAACTATTCCTATTATAATTAGGCAAAGTTATTTTTTGACACATTATCTTCTTTAACATCCATATTCTTCATTCTACAGTTGTATCACTTTTTAGAACAATGTTGAACAATGTGTTTAAGTTCTTCACAATATAAACCCAATCCTTTTTAATTGCATTAATTTTTTTCTTATTTGGTAAGAAATTTGAAGCATATTGTATCAATTTATATATTCTTCATTTTAAAATTTATATATTAAAAAGATATTAGTGTAGCAAATAAGTTATAAAGACAATGTGGCGTACTTATACAATTTTCAAATTGAAACTCAAAAAGTTGATTATCACACTTCACAACAAATTCAATTCCTTGACTCAATGTTTGAGGATTACGTAAGTTTAATATTAAATTTTTTACCTTATATTATAATCTATAAAAAAATTGGGTGATAAGTACAACATTGTCTTACTTGATGTCAATTGTTAAAATTGTAAAGCATGTAGTGATATTGAATGATTTTATTATCATAAGATTTGAATTTTATTAATTGCAATACAAACTATATTATGCTCTCTATACATGGATTACAATTTTACTAAAAAGTCTCTAAACTATTCAATATTGAGTCATATTATTTGAAAAAGGATAAAAACCATGAAAAAATAGAATTTAAAAAAAATATTCCAATAAATATAACTTGTGATCTTATAATCTTATACCATCAAACTTTTTAAGTAAGGCAATTTTTGGTTCTTTGACAATAGTAGTGATGCTTGTAGGATATTCTACTATAAGAAAAGTTGTTGGTATAAGTATTGATGTTGGAGTAGTTCTAACTATTTCTACATCTTTATTTCCTACCAATCTTAATGGTGCTTGTAGTGATAAAGTGAGCTAATGCATTAGAGGTACTAATTTTCTAATTTGTTCATAAATTTGTATTATTGCATTCTTTATTTTTATAAACTTGACCATAATTATACAATAGAAAAAATATCTTATATTACTTATAATAAGAAATAAAAAAAAGATCAATAATAAATAAATAAAATTTTAAAAATAATATCAATTTAGAAGTAGATAATCCACAAATTCTAATATGCTTTTATGTTGTTAAAAAAAAAAAGAATAATCTACTTTTAATCAAAAAAGATAAGTTTTAATATTATAAATGTATTCTTATCAGTTTGTTAAGGATAAGAATTCAAAGGATGTAAATGAACAAACAAGACGTATATTAAAGAGAAATAACAAACTATATATGTATATATATACATACATATATTTAAAAAAAAATTAAATACTTATTACTAAAAATAAAAAAACTAGAGATTTTTAAAACTAAATTAGAAATAAAAATAGTATTAATAAGAGTGAAGAATGCTTTATTCTTGCTTCTATATATACTATCTAATTAAAAAGCTATTTAGCAATATCCTATAAGTCATATGATATGTGTCCAACTTGCAAGACATGTACCTAATTTGTAAGGTAAGTTTTTTACATGTGTGCCATATAGCCAACTTGTAATATAAATAGCCAACTTGTAATATAAATAGCCAACATGTGTGACATGTGGATAGCTTGTAATATAAGTAGCTAACTTATTGGCCAAGCTTTCAACCTATCAATTGCCCATAAATACATATAAGGTCAAATCTACATCTACAAAGCTTCTAAAAAGCTTTGCAATAAGATATTAATAGTTTAATCTACTTTTACTTACTTCTATGTAATCCTATTTATTCAAGTAAATATAATAATAATTTTAAATGCCTATAATAATTAGATATAATCTATGGTGCTACTTTGAAAAAGTAGTATTATAATCTTTTTTAGAATGACTTATGTAGATAATTTAATAGTTTTAAAACTATTAAATATATCTTTTATATATATTATTTAAAAAATATAAATAAAATTCTATGCTTAGAAAGTACATAAAACACAAATTTAGTTTGCTTTTATAGACTCACTTTTCTTTCAATTTTTTTATAGAGATGTAAAAGCCACAATACAAATTGGTTGAAAGATAGTTTATCTTTTAAAAAACATCTAGTACATAAATGAGTTGATAAAAATTCCATATCTTCTTTAATCACTTTATTTTCTACTTCAATTTAGACTTGAAATAGTTCTTACAAAAAATCTAGTATTACTTTGAAAATACCATTTTGAAAGAAGCTCTTCACATATTGCTTTGATAGAATATGAATCTCTTTTTTTTGTATAGTATTTGAATGTTATTACTAGGTCTTGTTTGTATTTATTGTCTACATGTTCTACCATCCATACTTATTTAGCAACACTTGTTGGCTTATTTAAAAAGTCATTACAACCCTCTTGGCTTGCTCTAATTCTTCTTGTAAACAAAGCCATTCACAATTGCTATCTAATAGCCTTAATTTAATGCTTATTACCTTGAGATCACTACTTGTTGTTTTCTTCATTATTTTTATATATTATAAATAAAACTCTAATTATTTTTTTAGCTTAAATAATTTTTAAATTATTCTTTTAAATATTAATTAGTACTAACTAATCTTGTTGCAAATACTTTATACTTATTTAATCTATTTTTACTTTATAAATATGCATCATGAGGCAATAACTATACTAATCCTATCATTTAAAATTCCTATTATTACCATTGTACTACTTTTCTATTGTACCTATTACTTTCTATATACTTTTTAATTTCAAAATACAATATAAAGATCTTTAAAATAGATCATATAATGCAAAAAGAAACTCATATTGAACAACAATAGAATATTGGCTTATATGGTTAGTGATATTTATGTCTATCTAGTAATAATTTAAAGGGCAAGGACTAGTTTCACTTTGATCAATATCTTCTTTACAACCTTAGAAATCAACAAAATTAAAGGTTGAATACTTGTTTTGCTAAAAATTAATAGATACTTTAAAATTTGCTTAAGCAAAGATATTCATTATAAATTACAAGGAAGCCAAATTTACCAATAATTATAAATTTTTTATTATAATTCTTATTAATAATATTTTTACAGCTTTTTTAATTTTTAATTTTTTACTAATTTTATATATTATATATTAATATAATTAATAAAATAAATATTTAATTATTTTTAAAAATTTTAATATTTAACATTTGATATATACTAAGCTAATATTTTTTTATAAAACTTTTCATTCATTTGTTCAAAATTGTGAAATTTTTTTTATTTTATATTTTTAAATAAATAGTAGAATTATTTTATTCCAAATCTAAGAAGCTTCAATTGTGTTACCACCTTATTATTCACTAACTTGATCTTTCTTAATTATTTTAATACCACATCTTTCTCCTTTATATTATTTAAGCTATTTTAAAATTTAAAATACTTTAAATAAAAAAATCAATATATTATTGTATCAACATAGTAAATATTATAAATTATTAAAGATTTAAATATAAAAAACTTCCAACAAATAATTTTACATATCTAAATAAGAATAAAAAATACAAAAGAAATAAAAAGCAATAAGAAATTTAAATAGCTATTGCTAAGTAAAATAAAACATAAGAGTTTTGAGATAGACTAGAATACAAGAAAAATATTAATAAGATTTATAATAGCATTAATCTTATCTTTATATATTATCTAACAAAAAGGTTATGTGAAATTTTTTAAAGAAATAAAAGATTTGTAAAATAAATAATTAAGTTGTATGTTGCTTCTATAGTAGTTTTTTCTTTTTTTTTCTTTTTTTTCTTTTTTTTTTCTTTTTAATTTTTATATCTAAAAATCTCTTAGAAGAAATTTGTATAATTACATAGCACATTTAAAGACACTTATAGATTTGATTAATATAAAAAAAAAGCTTCTATAATATTTTATAAGAAAGATATTATTGACCTTATAAATTTTTATTTGCTTTTATATACTTCTATTTATTCAGGTAATATAGGTGTCTTTGATATAAATTACACCATTTTTTAGATATTCTTATGATTTTTTGTAGAAATAGATTAAAGACCAATCTTTTAAAAAATTCTCTATTGTTTCTTTTATAATTTTAATAGTAGATTTTAAAGATGCATTGCTATTTTTCTAGATAATAGCTTATATTATTTTTATTATTTATTTCTTTTTAATATGTCTTTATAGTATCAAAAGCTTATAAAAATCTTTGAAGTAATATTTAGAGGTTTTAGAAATTTAGTAGAATTAAATTAAATATTAGATCCTATATTTTTTATTAAAAAATATTAATTTTTTTTTCTTTTATAAAATAAAATTATAAACTATAAGTTATCAAAGCTAGAAGTAAACATATTTAGTAAGAAATTGATAAGTTTGAAATATCTTTAAATGACATAATTTATTTGATGATGCATTATATATATATATATATATATATATATATATATATATATATATATATATATATTCCTATCAATGTAATACTTATATTCTTTTATAATTTTTACTTACTCTAAAAATATTTATATAATAAAATTAAGTTTTAAATTCCAAAAAATTAATCTAAGATAAAATAAATAGATGATTTTATAAAACTTAAAATCAAAATCATATATCCATTGAAATCTTAGTAAATCATATGAATATTAGGTTTATAGATCAAAAAAAAAATTTATAAAAAATATTATAGTTTATTGGTATTATTTTATTATTGTAGCATAAAAAATAAATCTTTAAAGCCTTTCTAATAAGATGTTGAAATCTTTTAATGTTATATCTCTTACTTTAACATCTCTTTGTATCTAATATATTTAAAATTTTTGATTTTATACCTATTATTATAATATTTCTATTAATACAAGTTATTAAGTATCAACTTACATATTTTTTAATAAGTATTCATATTTATCTATTATTTTTTTATAATCATATTTTTACTTGTAATTCCTAATATTTTATTTAAGGCTATAAATAATGCTTTTTTTTATATTTAAAATTTTGCCATAATACCTAGCCATGTACTTGAATACCTTTAATAATATTTTAACCTTAGATTGTATCTAAAATCACAATACTATTTTTGAGTAATATAACCATAAACTTTTTTTTCCTTTGTATTTATTTTACAATATATTATCTGATTTTTTATAACTTTATTTTGGAGCTAGTGTTATATCTTTACAAATCTTGCAACATACTTCTTGGAATATTTGTATGATCATTTTAAAATACTTGAATTATTTTTTAAATATATCAATATAATAAACTTCAGAACTTACTTTTAAAACCTTCAAATCATATTCTAATCTTTAATAGGATTCTAATTAAAAATCTTATTATAAATCCTTAAATATAATTTTTAAAATAAAAATCTATTTATTTATTATTATTTATTATATTTGATTGTTTGTATATTTTTTCTGATAAATTTATAAGGTAGTTGAAAAAATCTAATAAAACCTAATCCAAATAAGATTTATTTGTTAATCTTGATAAGATTTAAAAAAATTTTGAACAAATATAGTCTTATAATAAAATGGTTAAAAATACTAAAACTTGTGATAAACATACCAAGCTTTGATAGTTTTATCACAAGATATGTAATAATGTTATAATTAAGAAAAACTAAACCAATGATATGAAAATGCATATCATGAATCTTTAAAAAAACTTAAAAATATGCCTACAGTCTTAAACAAGCTAGCCAAAGTGTTTAATATTATACAAAGGCAAAAAGTGCAGATTACAAATTAATTAAGTGATAACGTCATGTATGTGTATTCTATATAAATTGGCACTAAGTAATTATTGCTAAGTTTTAAACATATTAAAATAAAATTATAACAACATCAAGACCTTTGTGTACATTTAAGTTTATATCTTCTTTAATATTAAATGACTTAATGTATTACATCAATTGACATATGTAATTATTTAAGTGCCATCTACTTGCCACAAAATACAATCATATGTTCTTTTTGAAATCTTATTTTATATTATTGAATAAAACACAAGAAAATCATGTCCTTTTGAATATTCACAACACCAATCATTTCTAATCATTACTTACTTCCATAGTTCATAATTTTCTTTTCTTTTCTCTTAATTAAGACCTTCGTGGACATTCTACACAAGTTGTTCATTCTTGTATCCTTATTCATCGAAATGTCACCAGCTCCAAACATCAATCCAAAAATCTATTCATGCTTGGAACTATGAACACACCTTGAGCAATAAAAGCGCTGCACAAAAGCAGCTTCCCTCTGATAAGGCAAATATTGCCATTGTAATACAAGAATAATCTAATTAACAAGCACTGCCCTTTTTCATCCAATTGCACCCACACAAAGTGAGGAAATCATAGAGAAATGCTACTGATTCCAAGTTGGCAACAAGCTCCTCTATGACGTCCAAGATGGCTTGTGGGTGTGTGCCTCATTAGCGACAAAAATTGAAGCCTCCATTGCAAGAGCATGAAAACCTTGATGCTTGTAGTCTCAGCTCCGGGAATCAGTCTTTCAGCTCCATTCATCTTCTTCCAAGCCGTTACGGAAGTTGGAGCTTCAGAGCTGCAGATCACTGCAGGAATCCCTTTATAGTAAGCAATGACTTGGACACTCCCAACATGATTCTTCAAGTCTGGTGTAGCAGAGTGGACAGTGAGATCGTTTGTGTTACTATCAAGTTCTTAGAATCGATCAGAAGTTCCACTCGAGCTGCGCAGGTGTTGATCGAATCATACATTTGCTGGAATTGTTCCATGTAACGAACCTCGGCTATCAGTGAAAGCACTGGGTGTCTATGATAAGTACCCTGGCAGGATCGTTTGAATGATTCACCATGTGATTTCCTTTGAGGGAGTGATGTTGGG
The DNA here is from genome assembly GCA_036785485.1 of Physcomitrellopsis africana. Taxonomy (NCBI): domain Eukaryota; kingdom Viridiplantae; phylum Streptophyta; class Bryopsida; order Funariales; family Funariaceae; genus Physcomitrellopsis; species Physcomitrellopsis africana. Next base: position 603,182 of record JAWRVF010000125.1, on the reverse strand, counting down.
ATTGATCAAGCCGTGCTCAGACACCAGTGTCTGTTGATTCGGACGCCGTCTCTTGGCTCGTCATTGAGGTTGATACGGGAACGGTACTGGGGATTCCTTCTTGGCAGCCGTCTGTGAGGGCAATAATGAAGAGTTATGCAGTGTCAACAGTAAGTCCTCGATTGCACTCAGAACCGGCGTCGACTCTCTGTCTTCAGTTGCACCAGTCTCTAAGCAGGGCATGCTTGCTGATACATTTTGTGTAGAATAGTCGTGTGTTGTTCCTTTTCAGTTGCAAGCACTGCTCTTTTCTTGCAGGCACCATCCTCAGTGTGCTTCTTTGCATGATCGTTGGTTGATATCTTTTTTCCTCCTGGAAAATTTGGTCACATGGGGCCATTGTGTTGTGGGATCATCATCTGGGTGCAGGGACATCGCCCCACGTAATCGAAGGAAAGTTGGTGGACGGTGGACATGGCTATGAAGAGGGGTGTCATTTCTGTAGGGTCGCTGGGTTCATCAATCGTGAAACGGAGGGACAATTTGAAGGTTAGGGCCAGAGCAGCGGCTGGTGTTGTGGCCAGTTTGCGTGCACAGATTATGGAGTTGCAGCAGCAGCGCGATTTCTTAGTTACATGGAAATCGGACATGTTCACAGGAGCCGATGCGGAGGGTTCTTTTGTGGATGTGGAACTTCAAGGTGTGGATGGTGATCGTGTGCACGCCCACAAGGCTATCTTGGTCAGTTTCCGGTAGCTCGCCTCCACATCGAAAAAAGCATTGCATATAGCATTGAAAGTTTACGTTGGCAATAAGATGCCGGTCTCATCTGAAGTCGCTGCACGTTAGAATTTGGTCAAAGGGTAATGCGATTCTGAATGACTGCACTTGGAAATCGAGAATACTTGACGTGATATAGAAATTGCGGCAATAGTTGGGATGCACGGACTGCCTCTGACGTTGCCTTAAAGCGTATTGTCAACGAGTAATTCTGAAACTAAGACTGCATATTGAGGTGAACTATGGCTTACTTGATGAGTAACAGGTGAACTTTGCGAAAGAAGTCTGTAGGCTTGGTTCTCGTTGATTCCTCACTGCGTAGTGAACTAGTCCAAGTCTTACTGAGCACAATTCACAAGCCTGTAAGGAGTCGCTGTCTGTATGTGATTGCGGAAAAGATATCAGTGGTATAGTGACGTTCAATGCCCGAATCCTCTTGCTTCTGTTTCCTGATGCTCACACAAGGTCCTCTATGCTTTGAGATCAATGGACTCGGTTCTCTCATATTTAACACTTGGGCTTGTCAACATCTTTTGACTTCTATTTGTTGAAGTGAAACTTGAAAGCTGGACTGCAGGCATCGAAATCAATTGAGTTTGAGGCAATGTTCCGCGCAGATACAGATAGCAAGGTTGTTTGGAACCTTGATATGCCGTACGCGGCACTGAAAGCTTTCGTTACCTTCTTCTACACTGGCAGGGTCAGCTCCAGTGATTTAATCGAATATTTAACAACACTACTAGACGCAGCGCATAAATACAACGTTCAATTTCTCGAAGTGGTGTGTGAGGATTCATTGGTCAAGAATATGACAAGAGATAATGTCATCAGCATTTTTGACGTAGCCAAGAAACACTGTTCAAGCGGCTGTAAAGAGGCTGTTCTTAAGAAAGCTCGCAGTTTGGGAGAGCTTTCAAGCTTCACAGAGTACAAATTCTTTACGCAATCAAATCCTGGATTGTTGTTGGAACTCTACGAGCTACTCACGGATCGATCAGATCAATCCCCGTCCAAGAAACTGAAGCTTCCAAGAGGTCAGTATGCAACACATCGACCCGATATTCGGATTTTCCTACCTATGTGCATCTTGAATGCTTATGTTGGTCTTTTGTGCGTGGATGTCGCTGCAGAAAACGACTCTGAGCATGCGAATGATGATAAAGCGCCACTTTCTGATGAGGATAATATAAAATCTGAAACTGACGAAGATGAAAGCGTTCATGACGAAGACTTGAAAACTGCGACGGATCCGATGTCAGGTAAGATGGTAGAAATCTGAGTGGTTTTAATGTTGTGCCTAATTCCTGCAAATATCTATCACACTTCGCCTTTGAATTCGACATTCCGAAAAGTTGTATCGGAGAGGACCTATTAGTTAATACAATACATACATTCTAGATCAATTTGAAACGAATTATTCTGTGGTCTCAACTTTTTGTCAGTTTTCCATGTGACCTTATATTCTCCAGGGGCTGCCCCTGATTTGCAGTGCTGAACATCTGACATGCTTGTTTTTGTTTTGGCAGGACCCCACATGCAGCTCAATGGGGTATCCCCGTTTGGAACACCAATCTACTGGCATGGAACACCGATGCCCGGTCACCCATTCCGTCCAGTTGGATTCGAGAGTGCAGGCTTTCCACATCTTCAAGGTCAAAGACCTCCTTATGAAATGTCCATGTTGCCTAGACCTCCTTATGGTATTCCTGCGTTTGTGCCGCCAATGTTTCCAGGTGGTCTGCCAAGGTTGTGAACGCTATCCATCAACTTCAAACACCTGACCCGATTGCTGTTTTCCCCTGGTCTCTAATATTTATGATACTTCTTAATGCTCATAACCTAGGGACATCCTGCAATTCACAAATCGTGAAGTAGGTAAATGAAGAATCACAATATCCGGTTACTGTCGAATTTCGTCTGAATCGGTTGGTAGGTCTTTTTCTAACCACGTCATTGTTAAATTCATTATCCTGCATTTTAAATTTTTCGAAGTGCAGTGATGAAGTATACTTGTCCTACGTATATTCTCATCTTATAATTATGATACTTAATTTCTTCCCAACCTTGTTTTTGGTCTTTCTGAATAGGGGCTTTTTGAGAGGGGCACTTACACACTCACCTGGGCAACTAGAAGCACCTGTTCTAGAGGAAGTTGTTGCAGGCAAAAAGAAAGGTCAGTGATAAAGATCGGTGAGCGTTAATGAGTCACTTCATTGATTTTACTCAATGTTTAGATGATATTTTGCAGTGTAACTAGTTTCTTTGATGACTGTGGAAGACTCATTCATTTGAAGTCAGTGAGGAAAGTGTCATTTTCGGTGGTCCTTTCAGGCATTCCTCTACGGAAGACGACGGATTCTGAAATCGTATCCTAGAAGGCTCGTGTTGGTATGCCTAAACTCCTCCACATTGATTGTGCGAACAGTTAGCGGAGGAGAAGATCCGAAGGAACCGAAAGGTACACCTAGGCAGCAAAAAGAGAAAAGATGCTTGTTGCGGGGAGTCAAAACGACTCACAACAAGAATAAGAAGTTTATTGCTACCATCACAGTCAAGGGACAACATATTGTCTTAGGAAAATGCTGCTCAGAGGAAGAAGCTGGGCGTCTTTATGATCGGTGAGATAGGTTATCGGGTGAATTCTTCGTGGGTCTGATTGTCTTCTACCTTTCAGGTCAATTTAGTCTTCCAGCATCTCAGATGATGGTTCAGATCCATTCAGCAGTGTCGTATAGGTCTGCAACTTGTTCAGAGAAATATCTGATAAGTAACCTTGCATCGACATGTATGCAGAGCAGCGTTTGTAGTTGGACGCAAGACAAACAATGAATTGCCTGATGACATGAAGGACGAACTCAAGGGCATATCATGGGATGACTTTATTACCTCTCTTCAAGAAGTGACAGCTCTTGAGAGTGGGTCCTATCATTACCGAATCATTGTCGTTCCCTTCTACTTAAATCATGCAGACGTCAGTACGAATTATGTCCGAATATTATCAAACATGAGTTCTGCAGTTGACTGCAATGGATATGTTGACGCCGTCGTTGTGTTGCAGAGATTCATCATGGGAATCTGGATAATGGGGATAGCAACGAGGTTGATTGTAACCAAGAGCATGAAGAAGAAGAGCAAGAACAGGAACGTGAGCAAGCACCTGAGCAATTACCACAGCAAGTTTTAAGCGATGCTTCTGAGCGTTCCTCCCCAGCACGTTAGGTTTGAAGATTCAGCTTATATGTCTGTACATGAATTGCAAATTAGTGTCATTCTTCACCAACAAAACACTGATCCCACGGGTAGAGTGTAGATTCTGAAACAGATTCACTGGTACCCGTTTTATCTTCTGGTTCTTCATTTCCTACTAAAATGAATTTCTTATCAAAATTGTTTCTCTTTTCAGTTCTGTTTAGAATTTCTATCTTTAATTTGTAGGCATATTGGTAAATCTCTTTAGAGACTAACAAAAATACGTCACATCCCTACAGATCACCTGTAGATCAGTTGGAGTCTAAAAGGCACGGCCATAACAGTTTTTACAATGGATTTATACTGGACTTACAGGGATTTCTCTTCAAGTTACAAGCTTCAGACATTACCTGGTAAGAATTATTGAGAAATCATTGAGCCATTGACATTACTATTTCTACTTGGGTAGGCAATGAGTTTGGTCTTTTATATCACGCCAGCATTAAATACATTAGAATCGATGGACCACTGGAGCCATCAAAATTGTGATAAATGTAATGCAAAAACCTTCTGATCTAGGCAAGGCAATGTGAAAGAACCGCTGGCATCCGCACAAACGACGAAGGGCGAGTGCACCAGGACGGAAGCAAATACATCCTGTAACCACAACCATAATTGGCGCTTGCTTTTGAAACTTGTAGCTTGAATACTATGATGAAAGCTGAAAATCAAGTGCAGGACAGGTGATGGTGCTTATATCTGTAAATCTTAGTGAGACCTGTTAGTTTTATTTGTTTTTATCATCAATCATCAAGTTGGTCTACTCAAGTAACTTGTTACTTGCTCAAAATTTATCTAAATGGGTGCAGCAATGGCAAAGGTGTAGCTAGACAGCTTTAATTGAACGCTTTAAGTTGCCCCATATCTTATAGACGATACACATTTGGCCACTCGAAAATTTACCTCTCTGGAATCTGTTTACTTAAGTTTCGCTACTCGTATTCTTGGTTTCTGTCTGAGAGTGGAGGATCTCAGCTGCTTGGATTGCAAACTGCTGAGGCTGGCACCTCCAGAACTTTCTCTTCCTCCAAGAGCTTGGTAAAGTTTATAACTTCCCGAATCAGTGAGATAATATGGGGCTTGTCTTCCCGAAGCACCACCTTGAGTTTCTCCTCTGCATGCACATAATCAATGTTTCTTCAGAACCTGCAGCTGAGTACATGACAGCTGATTGATTAGATTTTTCATTGATTGTCGAACGGCTTCCACTAAACACAATCCGTTTCCACTCTCGCGACATTGAAAGCATACATCAAAGCTCTCTTCGTTACTATGCAAGATAATCTCCTGGCAATACGCATCACTAAATTGTGATTGTGACTTTGCTTCTGTTAGACCGTTTAAAATAGTTCTTACCTAGTGCAGAATGAATCTCCTCAAATGTTACCAGCACGTAGAAAAAACGGGATTATATTAACACATTCACCATCCTCAGAACTAAACGACATTACGAGATTTGGGCGCTCAAGACAATCCAAGAAAAGGATTCAGGCAAGGCAAGAAAATAACTGCTACATTGTCACAGTCCGTCGCATGAAGCAGCTGGTAGGTTTCTACCTTCAACACATTGTCGGTCGGGACATCATTTGTTTCATGCTCTTTGTCTCGATGCACCTGTCCCTCACTGTACCAAAGCAGTTAGAGGAAGGTTATTTTTTGCAATCTGAAGTTTCCACTAATCTCCTTCTAGTCGCACCCTTTTGTTTCTGCCAATTCATTTATGTCACATACTTGCACAACACCATGACACATTACAAATGTGATTTGAGAAGAGTTATGACACATAACTCCGAACGTTTCAGACATGGTGTTCGCAGACGATCGAGTACCTGGGAAGCAGCCGTTCGAGCCCAAACCATGTCTTCCTTTCTTGCCATCTGCGGAAGGTAACACAAGGTTAGTATCAGGTGTTTCGATTACAATTTGCTGACAAATCCAGATCCCTGTGGCATTCGGAACTTACGAGGCTTCTTTTGGATGACATCGAACAGGAACCACATATTAATGGGGCTGCTGAGTTATAGAGATCATCAGAATGAGAATCGGTTACGCAATCGACTCAAGTTTTTCACTGCAAGTAGAGTTGTCATGCGAGAATATCAGTACATTATTAAGCCTTACTTTGCGACAGTCTTGCAAACCAAAGATCTCAAGTTGGCTCAGGTCCCGCTTGACAAATCTCTCCTGTTTCTCATTATCTCTCTTTGACAAGTTCTACATCAAAAAAAATCCTTGAATAGTATGTTCAGTTATGCAAAAAGTTCAATGGAATTCTTGAGATAGATGCTTTCAGCAGGGGGTTACACAAAAATGGTTTTACATTTTTAGACGGCATTTAACATCCATGAAAAAGACCAATCCAAGAATTTTTCAATTGAACGACTATCACATAACCGAAATTCTCAATCCTTACCAATGCAAACTCAATTGGACGACTCCGGGGATACATCTCTGCCTGCATTCTGTGTGGGACCCTCCCCCCCTTCCCCTCATCAAATTACAACTTATGTAAAATTTTATATTTATCAAATTACCACTGACACAATCAAATTATACAGTAAATTCTAAATTAAAGAATCAATCAAATATTGATTATCCATATTTTATATAGTTTACCATAGTTAACTAAATCTAAAGTAAAATCTAAAAAATGTGCAAGGAAGAGTAAGATCTTTTTTAAATAAATGCTTCTTTATTTTCCATCTCTCTGCAATACTATATTTTAAAAATTTGAGTTTGTTTAAACCACATGATTCTTGGAATTCTTTAGTCTACTATTTAAATTAATCTTGTATCACAATGCATTCAATCCTTTTTGTCTTTTTTTTCTTTTCATCAAAAATATGAATAATAAATTTTATGCAATTTATCATATGCAATTATTTTATATTAAATTTTTTATTACCTAGATTTTATTTTTATTTTTCATGTTTTAAGAAAAAAAATAAAAAAATAAAAAAAAATCACACATCAATTAAACCATTATATACTCAATGTAAGTATCACCAAAGAAGGACTTTTGATAATTTTACAAATAATTTTGTTCATTGTACTGAAATATTTATACATCATATTATTTACTTTAAATAATAATTTATATAAGGCATATTAATATATTAATCACAAACAATTTTACTAGCATTATTATGACAATAATTGCAACAAACATTTTTGTTATAACCACTTTTCATGATAAATTTTAAAGCATCTACAAGACAAAAAGAAAAACATTAGTACTCTACTTATTAAAAGAATCAATCAAACCAATTGGGATCAAAGTTCATATAATTCTAAAGCTAAATTATGTTTCAATCATGATTTTATATAATTTTATAATTTAATCTAATTTTTGTGATAATATTTTTGTTAACTTCTACACAAACTAAATAATTTTGATACCTTGAGTACAAAAAAAGATCACCTTTTTAATACCATATTAATTCTACATTCCATAAGGAAAATATTTAGAAGACAAACACTTCAAAATCAACTTCAATTATTAGACATAATTTGTGAATTTTGATAGTTTTTTTCTTTTTTCTTTTTCTTTTTTTTTCAATAAAAGATTATTTATACATAATATTTTATATGAAAGTGAATATACAAAACCTTCTATTTTATTTGTTGAAGAATAAATATATACTCAACCATGAAAAATCAACCTCTACACTAGGTATTAGAAAGTATGAACATGTAAAATTAATATTCATTCAATGAGGAGTTTGGACAAGTTCAAAAAAATTTAGCATGTCTATTAGATTTAGTGGCCTATAGTTCAAGAGTGATTTGCTAAGGATAAAGGTAGCCTAAGGATAAGAATAGCTAAACAAAAGCCCAAGTTTGAAAGTAGTTTAAGGAAAAGTCATAAACTCTCAAAACAATATAGTACAGGAAGGTTAAATGTAACTACCACCATCTCCCAATCTCAAACTTGAGGCTTTTTAGTTATAAAGCACCTTTCTAAATATATGACAACCATCTTCAATTCATACTCTTGGCATCAAAAGTAGAACAGTTCATATAGAGCAAAAAGTTGTGCCCCTACTTACTTGTTACCTCCAAATTTATGGAAAACAATCAAGCAACGCACGTGAGACACATCTCTTTGTCTCAAATTCAACCTCACAAATAGTAATCTATTAGATGTTATTCATCTACTAATTAAATCTACAAATTCATTTATGAAATACTATCTACTTGTGTATGCATAAACACTATAAAACAAGATTAGTAGATAATTCAAAACTGTACAATTCCCTCCTCCCATAATTTTTGCCACTTTACAAGTTAATTCTTGTAATTCCAAAATTCAATGCCTATTGAACGAATGAAAATTGTACTACTCCAAAATCGAATCTTGCACCATTAAAATTTGATGTCACCATAGTTCAGTTCATGTTGGAATAATACACAACACTCCCAACTTTCCCACTCATGTGTAGAGCACAAAGCAATCAAATACCCTCTCCTCCTCTCCCGCCTCAAGCGTACATAGTTGACCAAGCATATTGATCAACCAGGTAAGCAAAGCTAGGACAAGCATAAATTTAGCAAGAAGTGCAACACTGCAAAATTTATGCTAAATCAACATACAACAACCATTTAAAAACTACTACGAAATGTTTTCCAAGTCATTTCATGCTAATATCTCAAGACTAAATAATTTTAATGTCCAGAATCAGTTTCAAGAAACTATCCAGTACATTGTAGACAAACCATAAGAGCAGAATTTTCCATTTTCAATTGTTAACCTTTAGGAAACATGAAACCTCTAAAAAGAACAATTACTTACAAGCTCTGCCACGACAAATCCAAATTACCAGCACCTCGTGTTGAGATGAAGGAAATCATGCAGACGTAACTAAGAAAGAATAGATACACCCTTGCATGTCTTCCCCAGAATCATGGATAGTGGAATCGTTTGATTGTATGAGTACACGCCAAGCACGTGAATTTATTCCCAGCCTTTGAATAAGCATTGTGAACCTCCTCAGAGCGCAAAGAACTTACCTTTGTTCTACAAGACAGATATGCTTTATGAAAAGTCAATGCCTTCATGTTGCCTTCTCTACAAGTGGAAGACTGTAGCTTCACTGTTCTGCAAGTGCCTCGGTCAATTCTTTACCTCCAAAAAAGTGACAAACTGGGATTGAGGATAATAAGCGACAAAATATGTGCACCAATGAAATCGCTAAATTGATTAATATGTGTGACTTCACAAAAATTGTCCAGGATAAATCACATCAGGAACTTCCTCTTCGTCATCCTCTTCAGTCCTCCTTGCTATGTCTGCTAAGTTTTCATCCCGGATCTTATCAAGCATTGCAAATGCTTCATTGCTAATTACTCTCAACTGCAGTGTATAACATGGGAAACAAATTAGAATGATCACCATTTTGCATCAATAACAAATCAATAAATCATACCGGATTGGAAAGCAAGCCATGATTAATAATGTGAAACTCCAAAACTGACTAAGGAAAAAAAGACCAAATATAGTAATGCGCACCTGTTGAGGCCTAGGAGCACCAAAAGTGGCCCATCCAACATTGCCCGGAGAAAAGGTGACTCGTCCTGGTAGTGAAACTCCGTGAATGCCCCAACGCCCAGCATACATGAGGGCCTCATGCTCGTTGACAGGCCTTACCTCGGGCTTTGCATCCAAAACACTTCCGTTAAGTATAAACACATCCAAGTCACGGAATTTCAAGCTTATGCAGCCCTAGCAGACGAACATAAACGGGTCGGAAGGACAGCAAAGAAAGCTCAAGCATTGATATACCTGTGGAATGCGAGGAGCCTTGTGGAAAATATCCCAAATTTCAGGAGCGCCAACCTCCTCCTTCTCCAACAATCTCTCTGCGAAGATGATAACAGAATTTTTTTCATTTAAATGTCAATTCTCAGAAGCACTTGATAGCACAATTACCCCACAATGTTTAACGTCCATGCAGAGACTAAAGCGAAAAAGATGCTGTGAGATAGGGCGCATTATGACAAGCACCTGCAATCGTCTCTAACGCAGAACGATACTCCCTCAATACTGATGAACACTTCTCCACTGCATAGCGCATGTACTCATCTCGTAGAGCTTGCACCTTAGGCACAATCTGCATCACAGGTGACAAAATGAGCACAAAATTCACCGATTTGGGATGCAAAATTTATGTGTGCGGTGAGGAAGGAAGCCGAGTGTTGGCTAACTGTCACATGCAATTAGACTAACCATATCATGGCTAATCACAGAGCCTAGTCACGAGAACTTTCAAATCATGTTCCTATGCGCACAATTTCCATGACAATTAGATAAAACGTTCAATCTATATAACAAACTTACATGGAGCATGACATCCTGTTGAGTACGATAGTAGATCTTCCCCAAAGCAGTCATGCCTGTCCGGAGAATCATATAGTCCGCTAATAAACCTGCCTCGCTGAGTGCAGAACCCGACATCCATGATAGGTTGCCCTTTCCGAATATAAACTCCTCCACAATCCGAGCTGTATAACGTTTGGCGCAAACATCAGGGGTAGAAACAATCAGTATTCCGTTCAACTTGAATATCCTTGGGGATCAAAAGACAGAATCGAAAACAGGAATCCTACACCGGAGAAGTCATTATTGAAGTCAAACTACTACAAATCAGAATGCAGAAAGACAGTACAAAATGTTTCACTTACGAGCACAGGCGCGCACAATAGAGTCAACTAAATCAGACTTGTAAGCAAATACACGATTTCGAGAATCAGCATACTCCATGTTCGGATATGTATCAATCTCCCGCACGTTAGTCTGTTGCAACAGTCAAAACAGTGTTAATGTGTCCATTCATCAGGCTTTGGGCGTATTCCATACAAACTATTGTAAAAAATATTGAGCACTTGACGTTCTCCATGTGCGAAACCAATGCTTATCACACAAAAAATGAGTATTTCTGAGAAAGTACACCTTCACGAATGGCCGATGTGGATTCGGTAGGTAGCACTCGAGTAGGGCAATAGCCGCCTCCCTGTAAGCAATACGTAAGCGAGCTTCCCCACTAGCATCAACTGCATCCTCCTCTCCGGTAGCGAAATCTCCAGCTTGCTGAAACACACAAACCAAAGAGAATTTAAAAAAGGAATCCTGCATTTCAAGATGAAATCTCACAAATTGTCTGAGTAAATAAGCTTGACGAATACAATAAAACAACGCATTTTATTCTTGTTCTCATATTCGGAAGCCAAAAGAAAGGCCTAAAAATCCTACCCTCCTGATAGCCTCCATAATCTCAGGTTTCTCAATAATATCTTTGTCCTTCCGTGCTGCTAAAATTGCTGCCTCGTTCCTGTACAGGAATCAAAAGTACAGCTCTAATCAGTCAATTTCATCCGAACTTCACAGCATGTGACAGGTATTCCTGTGTTAACAATGACTCTTGACGAATGAGTGTGCAAAGATAGACTTCGTACTGAAAATCACATCCCTACTCAAACATCAGCGTTGTGCAAAAAAATCCGTATACTTCGGCAGCTTCAGCAAAAGCAGCATTTGTTAAATATTTACTCAATTAATTACACAGATCCAACTCTAATACACCTCTTCGTGGGATGAAGTAAATACAAATGTAATAAGTGTAAGGTACTTACAGAACGTTTTGCAGTTCAGCACCACTGTAATCAAAAGTGATGCTAGCTAATTCCTTCAACAATTCTTGTTTCTCTTTTTCAGACTTGAAGCCTTTGTTGCGGGAGTGCACCTACACAATCCACGATTCCGTCATGAACACAGATAATAATCTACGACTAAGAAAAACCTTAAGGGCTTCAACAACCCGAAGCAATATATGACATGCAAATACTCAGATGTACACACTCAAAGCTGCTCTTCGTTGAAAGACCAAATAAAAGAGCCAGATACCTGCAAGATTGCGAGACGCCCTTCTTCAGAGGGGAGCCCAATGCTGATAGTCTTATCAAAACGTCCTTTTCTTAGAAGTGCTGGATCCAGCATGTCCAGCCTGTTCGTTGCTCCCACCACTAAAACCTGCATGATGCGAGATATTAGATTATATGCAAGAAAATAGGCAAGAATGGACCTTATCAGTACAACAAAGAACAAGTATATTGTGCAAATCGACAAAACGAAATAAATGTGTGCCCAAGTCTAGGTCATTGCCAGATTACGCATCGAGGAAACAAAGTGTTTGGGTATGTCTAAGCACCCTCAACATATTGAAGACTTAAGCCAGTTTCTTAATGCACAATCGTAGCATATCAGATTATTGTATAATTTAAGATCCAGAAATACCTTCGAGCCTTGGCTCTGAAACCCATCAAGCTCAGTCAAAATCTGAATCAAACCTTGTTCTCTCTCCACACCACCCTGTGAGCCACAATGCAATAATTTATGTCAAAGAAATTACACCACATATCACATGAGCTACCCAGAAGGAAAATACATTGGTTAAGCTAATCGGGCAAGCGTCAGATCCTCATGAAACGTTGAATTATATCCATAAATTTGTAAGTGTGACTGATCAAGCCAAGTGCGTTTTCCACAATTATTCACATGAGCAGCCTAATTTTCACATGTGACTTGAAAGAGATATATCATAATAACTTACCCCACCAACATCAGGTCCACCGCGCTTGGCACCAATAGCGTCGATCTCGTCAATAAACACAATGGAAGGTGCAAATTGCCGTGCTCTTGTGAACAGATCTCTTACTCTGGCTGCAGCTACTCCCACAAACATCTAAGCACCAGCCACAGCATATGATCAGTCACCATAATCAGCATGCTCTACAAGGAATCAGATGTTGATGATTGGATATTGGCACCACACAACTTCAACCAAATAAACGATGAGCAAGGCAGAAACTATTGAAATATTCCAATATCACTAATTCACTACAATAACTTTGCAGCAGCCAAAACCAAAAGTAGGGAGTACCTCAACAAACTCAGCTCCACTGGCAGAGAAAAAAGGAACACCAGCTTCTCCAGCGATAGCCTTAGCAAGCAATGTCTTTCCAGTCCCAGGAGGACCATACAAAAGTACACCCTTTGGACAGTAGATACCCAAATCTTCGAATTCCTTGGCATCCTTGAGAATTTTAACCACTTCCTGCAATTCCCGCTTCACATATTCCTGACCTGCGAAATCATCAAAGGTGACGCCAGTGCTCTCTTCTGCAGAGATAAACCTTGCCCTGTACATAAAGAACAGCAAGCATTAATATAGGTTCCAAATCTTTGTAATACAAAGCAGGAGATGAACCATAGTTATCTAAGAGTACAATCGAACTCAATGAAATTCTACAAGTAATCGACTCCTTGATGGATACAGACACCAAGGTGACAACATCAGCTTGACACTGTGTGAGATCAAACTTATTAGAGAAACCAGAGGTCACACATCATTACGCTTCTTGCTCTCAATCTAACTTCGAAAACATTCAAAATCCCGCTGGTGCGTATATCACAGAAAACCAAGAAGTCACGCAGTGGAAATGCTTCAATACATAATAAATTGTAATTACCTGCTTTGACCAAGGGCTCCAAGTTCAGCGTTGTCAAAGTTGCTGAGCTTAGGCCGGCGAGTGACTGGCCGGTCGTTTGGATCCTTCATTTTATAAAAGGGATACATCCAGCCATCAACAAACTTGAATACGGCAGCTGCAAGTACAAGACGCATACCCCACACCACTGCAGTCTCAAAGGTCGGATACATCTGCATCGGCAATGAACGCGGATGAACCACTTCTACGTGAGAAACTTGTGTGTGGAGCTTCTTCCACATGTCATTCCATCCATCTGCAGGCATGTTATCAACCAGATGTCGTTTAAAGACAAAATTCTCCTCGTCAGGTTGAATCAATTGAGGAGCTTTGGGGGTGGTTTCGTCCAACTCAACGCTGTCAGGTTGCTCGGTCTGTTGATTTGTTTTATCCTTCTCATGAGGCAATATAACTGCAATCAAAAAAATCAATTCCCTCAACAAAGAACCCTGAAAAACAAACACATGTTCCATGCAACTCGCAATAAATCCCTCTGTTAAGGTTCCAGTAAAATGGGGCAGAAATGTAAAAACAATGGCTTTCCGTATTCCAGAGCAAGAGTGAAACTCTCCAAAGTACTGTAACAGAACCGATAAGAACAGCTTAAGGTGGTAAAACAAACCTGCAACGTATTGCCCAAATTCACCATAGTCCACGTACTGAACCCTCTTCTCTTCAAGAAGCTGCATGAAAACACTGTACGGAATATCTTCACCTGGTAAAGGATCACAGGGCGTCCCTTTGAGCTTTCCTTGAAACTTAAGAATAGCTTTTGACCACATGGTATTTTGTATCATGTCCCTCTCAGCCTGGATCTCAGCCTGCCTCTCGAGCTCATGTTCTTCGGTAAGGCGCCTAATTTCTGATTGTCTTATGGTCTGCGAGAAATCCCACATTATACTCTACTCAGTTATGACAAATATCGTACTCCCCTAACAGTTAAAATTCAGAATTTTAAGCTCTCCCATTGCTCTCTGCTAAAACCTGATTTCATCAGCAAGCATTGAACTCCAGCGACCCTTGCTAATGCAAAATTTACGCAGAAATGCAACACAGACATGTAACACAGACCTCTAGGACTTCGTCGGTTTTTGATTCTGCCTCCGCTTGCAAATCCTCTTTCGTCTTCAACCCAATTGCATCCTTAAACCAAGTAAAAACCCCTGACCTATCTTCCCCCTCATCTCCACCTGATGCCGAATTCGACTCCCGACCACCATCCTTCAATGTCTTATCACCACCCTCAGAAGCACTAAAAGCATCCGTTCCATAATAAGCTTCATCCTCCCGCGATGCCGCACGCGTCAATTGCCTCAAAACCCTCCTCCCTACCGGACAAGGATAATGGCACCTCAGTCGCAACCGCGACGACAGAAACGGAGAGCTCCGCGAGGCGAGCAGATCAGGACGCACCTGAAACTGCAGCGAAAAACTAGAGGCATTCCTATGCACAGGAGCTGCACAACAAGAGGGCGAGGCCGAGGGCGCCAGGGCAGACCCAACCTCCAGGTGAACCATTCTTCTTCTACCTCCGCAAAACCCCGCCTTAAACCCTACCTTTTCCTCGCATCCCCCTCATCTAACCCCTCCTCGGACTTCTCTAATTCCTCATGCAACTAATTCGATGTTACGCCTCACGGTACAAACCCACATGTGGAATCCCGCTCACCCACTCACCCACTCACCAGAGAGAATGAAACCGTCGTTCCCAGACCGCGATGCCTATCACTTCAGCACGTTTGTGAGATTCTCTATCCTGCGAACCCAGTTAGGGTAGAGAAGAGAATGGAGAAACCCCGCGAAGCAAAGGCGACGGGATCGCGGAGAAGCCAGGGACCGGCGTCGCTGGAGGCGACGATGGCACACAATAGGAGCTCGGCCTCGAGGCTCATTATCCACTTCACCATGGATTTTCCAGTCCCCGCGAGGGCCCTGGGGATGACGTTCCCCTCCATGCGACGCCCAGTATTTCATATTCCGCTGGTGGATGTATTCTCGCCGGTGATGCTCTTCATCCGCCGACCTGGATTCTATCCAACGTGGTAATGAGATCCTCGATCATTCTAGGGGAATATTAAATCGACCCATATAAACTTAAATTGACCCACCTATCTCCACTCTGCTCCTGTATTGCACTCCCTCATTAATCCCTCAATTTTGTACTTGGTGATGTGCTGATTGTACAAGTGGATGAGGGGTAGAAAATGGAACTCCAAGGAAGAAGTATTATAAAACAGCTCAAAGCAAGAGTAAGAAATTTGAGTGTGAGAGGTTAAGTACAAAGGTAGAAACATGAAGACCATTTTACATTGAAGGGAAGTGGGGAAGGCATTAGAGGTGAATCATGAAGAAGGATCAGTAGGAGAGGTATGACGAGAAGAGAAGTTTTTGAAGATGCCAAATGGTGAAAATGATTAATAATTGTTTGTATTTTATTAATGGTGAGCCAAATTAATATTTAGGTAGGTCAATTTAATATTTTTCTAATTCTTTATTAAAAATATAAATTCTTTTATTTTTAATATAGGAATATATAAGTTAAATGTTTTTTAAATTTTATGCATGGAAAATTCTTTAAATTTGTACTTACAAACACATTACATTTTATAACCATAGTCATTTGTAATAGGAAGAAAATATATACAAGATTACATTTTTGTTCAATTATCATTTCAAATTCATGCATATACACATGAATGAATTTCTTTTTGATTTTAGAATATATTTTGAGATTTTTAACTGTAATGAAATCTTTTAAATGTGTATATTATTGGTAGCTAAGATAATAAAGTATAAGATTTATCAAGAAAGTTATAATTTGACTTCTTTTTTCTAATTTTAATCTCTTTATATAATTTTCTTACAAAAATATTGAATTTTTTGGTATAATTAAATTATTGTGGTTTATTAAAGTTAAAATATCTATAATAAAATAAGTAATTATATCAAAAAAATATTACTATCATTATTACTATTTTAAAAATATATATTATATATTTATAGATAATTTTTATTCTATACTCTTATATCTATAAATATATAATTTAATAGATTTAATTTATAGTATATCATATTAATAATATTTTTATTTTTATTATTATTTGGATAAATAATTTTAATATATTTTAAAGATATACATTGAGCTAGGACTATATACAATTGACCATAGATAAACATTAAGATTGCAAGATCTATATATATTTTAAAATGATTGGCTTTATGATTTACTTATGATTATTGTAAATATACTATTATAAAAAATAGACATCAATAAAATTTGAAAGAAGTTTATCATGACAATAGTAATAGTAATAATATTTTAAAATAAATCTTTATTATTTCTTATAATTATTAATATTATTAATAAGATTTATAAATTATAATATACATAAATTTTTTTTATTTCTTTTATAAATAAAAAGATAATATCTATGGCATGTGATTCTATCTAATTAAATAAACAAATTTTTAGTTTTAAATAAGATTAAAGAAAAATTAGCAAAAAATATAATTATAAAAAAAATATCATAAATATATTAAAAAAATAAATTAAGTATTTCATTAAAAAATAATTATCAAGTATCATATTTAAATTTTAAATTATTATATTGTATTGTTGATATGGAACAATAATAATGATGAAATGTAGATTTTTGTCTTAATTGAAGTCTAGTTAATTGAATATAAAAAAAATCATATAAAATATAATTAAACCTCTATAATGGTAGAATATAATATTTTATTTAATAAAACCTTATTTATAATATTATTTAATATTATTAAGTTCTTAAAAATATATCTAATTAAAATATAGGTAAAATAATTAGTAATAATATTTATTCTTTCTTTTATTCTAAATATTACACAATGGTCCAACATGTCATAGATATACTCCCAGTTATTACTTCTTAGAACCTTCTAGAATCTTCTATTGACTTTTAAAATCTTCTTCAATCTTCTAGAATCTTCTAAAATACTTTTAAGAGCTTCTATAGGTGCTTCATAAACTTCTAAAAACTTCCTAGTTTTTTTTGTAGTTAGAATCTTCTATAGATATTTCTATCAAGGTGAAGAAGCTTCTGTAAAAGGTTTGATAGGATATAGACCTTACAATACAAATAAGAGGTAAGACCAAGATACACCTTAGTCTTGCCAATATAAGTCTTAGAATAATCCAAAATATTGTCTTATTTCTTGATATCAATCTACTTCTAGTTCTTATCAACCATCTAATTTTTTATTCTTGTCAACCATCTAGTTTTTTTGTTCTTGTCAACCATCTAGTTTTTTTTATTCTTGTCAACCATCTAATTCTTTGTTCTTGAAATCAATTTAACTCTGTATTCTTTTCCTTGTCCATTTACTAATCCATTGTCTTGCATCCCTAACAATTTGACAAGATTAATAAATAATCATATCAGAGCTTTGATCTCTTAATAGAAAGTGGATTGCCCCTCTTCTTGAAGATATTATTGTATTCTAGAAGAGTGTGGATTATCTCCTTCCAGACTAATATACTTACCTATTGTAGTTTGATCTTCCTTTGCAAAGAGTGGATTATCTCTTTCTTAGAATATATCTCTGTATTTTAGATGTTGTAGATTATCTTCTTTTAAATTAATATTCTTTGATAATATTTCTTTTCAATATAAAAAATACTACATTAAAAACTTGTTGATTTTTTTTTTGTCAATATGGAAGTAAATTAAGTCATGGGAAGTACATCTTTACAAACACAAAATAGAATGGTGATTCTTGTAGATTTTTTAGCTCTTTTGAATTAATATATAAGAAAAAATGGCATTTCTTTGCAATCCAAATAAGGAACCTCAAATAAAATTAGTATCTAAAAAAACTAAACAAAAGATTTATAATTTGCAATAAAAAATTATTCAATTGAAAGAAGCATGTGGTAGACAAGCTATGCACATGATATCTATAAAAGTTCCAAAGGTTGTCATGAAAGAGCCAAAGGCTAGTATGCTTGATAAATTTGATAGAACAAGATCCAACTTTTGAAATTTTCTACAATAACTATGACTCTACTTATAATTATATCTTTCTTATTATTTAAATGGATTTATCCAAATTACCTTTATAAATGTTCTTTTATCAAAAAATACTTGATTATGGTTCACTCCACTGTTGGATTTTTTTTTTTAAAAAAAATTATACAACTTGGAGGTTTTTATGGAAAGATTTATTTCTATATTTAGAAATAGTGATCAAAAAAGGATGATAGAAAGGAAGATCCAAAATCTACAATAAGGACCATATTCAACTATAATTTATGTTGTAGAATTCCATAACTTATTTGTCATCTTAATTGAAATGATAAGGCTTTTGTGACTCAATTTTATTATAGCCTAAGAAATGATATAAAGAACTTATTGATTACAATGCCAAGAGTTGAAAGTTTAGAAGAACTCATGTCTCAAGCAATTACTTATAGCAATCACCTATTTAAACTGTGACAAGAGAGTTGATCAATTTTTTAACAATTTTTATCAAGATATAACTATTACATCTTCAAGAACAGCAAAGAAGCCATCAATATATCTTGAATCTATGCAAATTGATATAACATAATTCAAGCCATTAACACTTGCAGAGAAGGTTAGATGTTGACAAGAGAATCTATGTCTATATTATAGAAGACCTAATTACAAGGTAACAAACTATTCAAATATGTCTAGGAAATTCAAGGCACGAAATATAATATCTGAATTAGAGAAGTTGGAAAATAAAAACATCCAACCACAATAGAGACCTTTTAGTTGGACACCTCCAAATTTAAATTATCAAAAAAAAATCTCTTCTTACCTCCAAATCTAACATCTTATTTTATGCTTGTTATACATATAAGAACCTTAAGACATGAGATTTTTTCTAAAGTTCTCTTAAATACTAGAGCCTCAATATGCTTTATAGATAAAGATTTTACAACCAAGCACAATTTAGTACTTATAAAGAAGATCTATTTTGCACTTATTGAAGTCATTGATGGACAAAGCCTTGCTTCAAGGAATTTTATTGAAGAAACTCAACTATTGAAAGTGATACTAGGAGATTAAGAATCACACATTGTCTTCAATATCATTTGATGTCGAACAAATCCTACTATCATTGGACTCTTTTGATTTGAATTATATAATTTTGATGTTGATTGAAATTTGTAAAAGATTTTTTCAAGATTCAAACATCAAAAGAAGAAACAAGATATGACTTCATTTCTTGGAGCTAAAGTATTTATGCAAGCCACAAAGAAAAGAATTGTATTTGCATTATATGCTACTCTAATAAAAGATCCAAGTTAGAAACTCAAGTAAGATATTTTTAATTAATACCATGATTTTGAAGATATATTTGAAAAAAAATAAAAAAATAAAAAAAAATAAATACATATTATTAGAATATTATTCTTATGATTGTACAATTGAATTACAAAATGGAGCTCAACCTCTATTTGGTCTAATTTATAATCTTTTATAGATAGAACTTATAATCTTATAAAAATATATTAATAAAAATCTTACCAAGAATTTTATTAAATACTAAAAATTGCTTGCAAAAGTACCTATTTTGTTTGTGAAGAAAAATAATGGCTCTTTATATATGTGTATTGACTATCAAGGTCTGAATAAGGTGACTGTAAAAAATTACTATCCATTACCATTAATCTTAAGATTATTGGAACAACTAAGACAAATAAAGATTTTTATAAAGATTGATTTGAGAGGTGCCTATAACTTAGTCACAATCAAAGAAGGAGATCAATAGAAGACAACATTTCATACCAAGTATGGATATTTTGAATATAATGTTATATCTTTTGGACTTACAAATGCACTTGCAATCTTTCAATATATGATAAATGATATCTTTTAAGAATATTTAGATGATTTTGTAATCATCTACCTAAATAATATCTTGATCTTTTCTAAGAATAAATAAGACTATGAATATTACATATATATAGTATTGAAGAAATTACGAGAAAGTGGATTGTATATCAAATTGGAAAAGTATTCTTTCCATCAACCACTAGTTATTTTTTTTGAAATATATTGCTTTTAAAAATGAGATTTTTATATATCCAAAGAAGATACAAATTGTAATAAAATAAAAACAACCATCATCAATTAGAAATATATAATATTTTTTAAGATTTATAATTTTTTAAAAAATCTTCATTAAAGATTATTTCAAAATTACAGCTCTATTAATACAACTTATTAAATAAAAAAATTATTTGACACCATAAGATTAAAGAAGCATTCAAAAAGCTAAAAAAATCTTTTATTTTAAATTCTATATTTGTTCACATACATCTAATAAAACCATTCATTTTAGAAATAAATGCCTCAAATTTTGCACTTGGATCTATGCTCTCTCAAATTAGTGATGATAGTCAACTTCACTTAGTAGTATTTTGCTTTCAAAATTTTTTAAGTACAGAGATCAATTATAAGATCCATAATAAAGAATTATTAGCAATTATTGATACTTTTGAAGAATGACACCATTTGTTGGAGGGAGCTCAACATAAGATCACAATATATATTAATTACAAAAACTTGGAGTATTTTTTGAATACCTAAGTTTCAAATTGTCATCAAACACAATAAAGCATGTTATTATCTTGGTTTGATTTTATGATTACATATTATTTAAAAAACTTCAAGAAAAATCAGATGCCCTTTTTTGACGTTCATATCTTGCGCCAAAAATATAAGACATTATATTGAATCAACAAAAATCAGTCATATTGAAGTTGTCCAATTTATAATTAAAGATATTGATAATATCTACTTATGCACATATAACTCTCAAGTTACAAATCTAGAAAGCAATAAAGACAAATCCATTTGTAGATAGTATTTAATGACATTTAAAAAATATATAGGTGGAAGAAAACAATAATTTCAAATTCAAGTACAAATTGTTATATTTCAAAGATCTCTTGTATGTTCTTCCAGGCCCTACAAGACTTTAAGTTCTTCAAGTACGACATAATCTTTTAACATTTGGATATTTTGGCTTCAATAAGATCTTAGAATTAATATTAAGAAATTATTTTTTAATATTGAAATTATTTCAAGTATGGAAATTGATGAAGAAATTTATCCAATCATATAAAATTTGTGTCCAAGCAAAGATCCCAGGATACCAACCATATGGACTTCTCCAACCACTTTCAATTCCTAAAGGCTTATGGCAATCGTTATCTATGGACTTCATTATAGATCTTCTGATTTCTAATAGCAAAGATTTAATTTTTGTTATATCAAACCATCTTATTAAAATAGCACATTTCATCTTGTGTGACAAGATTATTTTTGGAGAAGAAATGACCAAGCTTTTTATTGATAATATTCATTAAATATATGACTTTCAAAGTGACATTGTTTTGAATTGAAGACCTTAATTTGTATTAAATTTTTAAAAAGGACTATTTCAACTTTTGAAGGTCAAAATCAACCTTTCATCAGCTTATCATCTCCAAATCAATGGTCAAATAGAATAAGTAAATCAAATCTTGAAACAATATTTTTATTACAATATAAATTATCAATAAGATGATTGGATGAATCTTCTACTATTGGCCAAGTTTGTATATAATAACATTGAATATTCTTTGATAAAACAAATTCCATTATTTTTAAACTATAGACACCACCTTAAAGCAAATCCATTCTAAATTGAACATGTAAAAAATCATGTTGCAGAAAATCTAGTTACCTATTTAAAGGCCATCTATGAAAAATTAAAACTTTAACTACAAATGGCTCAAGACCAATATAAAGACTATGCAGACATTTGCCACAGACATACTTCAAGTCATCACATTTTAGAATCTTCCATTGTCTTCTAGAACCTTCTGTAGGCTTTTAAAATTTTTTATAGTTTTTTAGAATCTTCTATAGTCTTCTAAAATCTTTTAGAACTTTCTTCAATCTTCTAGAACCTCCTATAGCCTTCTAAAATCTTTTAGAATCTTCTTTAGTCTTTTCAAATCTTCCTCAATCTTCTAAAATCTTTTAAGATACTTTTAGAAGATTCAATAGGATATAATCCTTGTAATATAAATAGGAGGCAAGACCAAGGTATACCTTAATCTTGCCAATATAAGTCTTGGAGTAGTTCAAAGTATTGTCTTGTTTCTTCATATCAATCTAATTCTTTGTTCTTATCAATCATCTAATTTTTTTTTCTTATCCATCAAGTTCTTTGTTCTTGAAATTATTCTAGTTTTATAAAAAATTTCTTATTTCTTTACTAACCTGCTATCTTACATCCTTGATTGTTTGGTAAGACTAACTAAATAATCATATTAGAGCTTTGATCTCTTGATAGAAAATGGTTACCTCTCTTCTTGAAGATACTATTGTATTCTAGAGGAGTGCGGATTATCTCCCTCTAAACTGATATGCTTATTTGTTGTAATTTGATCTTTTTTTAGAAAGAGTAGATTATCCCTTTTTTAGGATATATTATTATATTTTAGAGATTATAAATTATTTTTAAAAAAATTAGTATTATTTAAAAATATTCTTTTTTAATATAAAAAATATTACATTAATAATTTGTTGATTTTTTTTTTTTATTAATATGGAAGTAGATCAAATTATAGGAGGTGCATCCTTACAAACAAAGAATAGAGTAGCAACTCTTGCAAACCTTCAAGCTTTTTTGGATATTATATAAGAAAAAATGGCATTCCTTTACAATTCAAAAAAAAAATCATAAATGAAGCAAGTATCCAAAGAAACTAAGTAAAAGATTTATAGTTTGCAATAAGAGATTATTTGATTGAGGAAAGTAGGCAGTAGA
Source organism: Physcomitrellopsis africana (assembly GCA_036785485.1). Taxonomy (NCBI): domain Eukaryota; kingdom Viridiplantae; phylum Streptophyta; class Bryopsida; order Funariales; family Funariaceae; genus Physcomitrellopsis; species Physcomitrellopsis africana. The sequence continues at coordinate 579,797 of JAWRVF010000125.1, read as the reverse complement.
TAAGCTATGCATATAACCTCTCTAAAAGCTCTAAGGATTGTTATGAAGGAGTCAAAGACAAATATGCCTGATAAATTTGATAGAACAAGATCCCACTTTTGAAAATTTGTGCAACAAGTACAACTTTTATTATAATTATATCCTTCTTATTATCTAAATGGATTCATTCAAGTTACTTTTATAGGTATTCTTTTATTAGAAAGTACTTAATTATAGTTTATTTTATTGTTGAAAAAGAATTCTCCAATCTTATATAATTTGGAGGTTTTTTTAAAAAGATTTACTATTATATTTAGAGACAGTGATTGGAAGAGGTTGGCAAAAAGGAAGATTTAAAACCTATGATAAGAACAACATTCAGTTGCAATTTATGTTATAGAATTTCAACAACTTACTTGTGATCTTGATTGGAATGATAAGGCTTTTATGACTCAATTCCGTTATGGCCTAAAAAATGATGTGAAGAATTTAGTGATCACAATATCAAAAGTTGAAAGCTTACAAGAACTCATATCTCAAGCTATTATTTATAATAATTACCTATTTGAGTTACGGCAAGAAAAGTGATCAATTTTTAATAATACCTATCAAAATACATCTGCTATATCTTCAAGAGTATCAAAGAAGCCATTAACATATCTTGAATCCATGTAGATTGATGCAACTCAATTTAAGCCATTAACACCAACAAAAAAAATTAGACATTGACAAGAGAATCTATATCTATATTGTGAAAGACCTAATTACAAGATAGTAAATTATCTAAATAAGTTTAGAGAATTCAAGGTATGAGGTATAACATCTCAATTGGAGAGGTCAAAAAATAAAGATGTCTAGCTATAATAAAGACCTTGCGGTTGGACACCCTCAAATCTAAAGTACTAAAAAAAGATCTCTTTATACCTCTAGATCCAACATCATGTTTTATACTTCTTGTATATATAAGAACCTTAAAATAAGAGATTTCTATTAAAGTCCTTTTGGATACTAGAGCCTCAATATGCTTTATAGATAAAGATTTTGCAACCAAGTATAACTTAATATTTGTAAAGAAGATCCATCCCACATCCATTGAAGTCATTGATGGACAAAACCTTGTATCAAGAGATATTATTTAAGAAACTCAACTATTAAAAGTAGTATTGAGAGATTAAATATCATATATTATCTTCAATATCATTTATGTCCAAAAAATCTTATTATCATTAGACTCCCTTGATTTGAATTACATAATCTTGATATTGATTGGAATTTATAAAAGATTTTTTCAAGATTCAAATATCAAAAAAAAAAAAAAAAAAAAAAAAATGAGCTATTTTATTTTTTAGAGCTAAAACATTTATGCAGGCAGCAAAGAAAGGGGCTATATTTGCATTATATACTATTCCAATGAAAGATCCAACAAAGGAACTAAAACAAGATATTCCTAGTCAATACGGTGACCTTGAAGATGTATTTGAAAAAAAAAAAACAAACATATTACCAGAACATTGTTCTTATGATTGTGCAATCAAATTATAAGATGGAGTTCAACTTCCATTTAGCCCAATTTATAACCTCTCACAAACAAAGTTTATAGCCTTGTAGGAATATATTAATGAAAATCTAACCAAGAATTTTATTAAACACTCAAAATCACTTGTGGAAACTCCTATCTTATTTGTGAAGAAGAATGATGGTTCTTTATATATGTGTATTGACTATTGAGGTCTAAACAAGGTAATTATAAAAAATTGATATCCATTATTGTTAATCTTAGGATTATTAAAATAATTAAGATAGACAAAGATCTTTACAAAGATTGATTTGAGATTTCTATGGATCTAAAGAAGATACAAATTGTTATAGAATAGAAACAATCGTCATCAATCAAAGATGTATAATGTTTCTTGGGATTTATAAATTTTTATAGAATCTTTATTAAAAATTATTCCAAGATTGCAGCTCCATTAATATGACTTACAGACAAGAAAAAATTTATTTGGGACAATAAAGCCGAAGGACCATGCAAGAAGCTAAAAAAATCTTTCACTTTAGTTCTTATATTTATCTATGTAGATCCAAGAAAACCATTCATTCTGGAAACGGATGCTTCAAATTTTGCACTTAGATTTGGACTCTCTCAAATTAGTGATAATGGTCAACTTCATCCAATAGCATTCTATTCTTAAAAAAATTTAGCTGCAAAGATTAATTATGAGATCTACGATAAATAATTATTGGCAATTGTTGATGCTTTTGAAGAATGGCACTATTTGCTAGAGGGGGCTTAATATATGATTATGATATATACTGATCACAAAAATTTAGAATATTTTATAAATACCCAAGTTTTGAATTGCCGTCAAGCATGATAGAGCATGTCATTATCTTGATTTGATTTTGCAATTATATATCATCTGAAAAAACTTCAAGGGAAACCAGATGCCTTTTTTTGATAGCCATATCTTGCACTAAGAATAAGAGACATTATATTAGATCAGCAAGAATCAGTCATATTGAAGTTGTCCAATTTGTAGTTGAAGACATTGATAATATCTACCTATGTAAATACAGCTCTTAAGGCAAAAATCTAGAAAGCAATGAAGATAGATTCATTTATGGATAATATTCAATGACATTTAAAAAATACATTGGTAGAAGAAAATATTAATTTCAAATTCAAGGATGGATTGTTATATTTCAAGGATCTCTTGTATATTCCTCTAAGCCCTACAAGACTTCAAATTCTTTAAGCACAATATGATCTTCCAATAGCTAGACATTTTGACTTTAATAAGATCTTGGAATTAATATCAAGAGATTATTAGTGGCCTCAAATATAGAAATTGGTGAAAGAATTCATCTAATCATATAAAATTTGTTCTCAAACAAAAGTCCTAAGATACCAATCATATAGACTTTTTCAACCACTTCTACTTCCTATGGACCTATAGTAATCATTATCCATAGACTTCATTATAGATTTTCCAATTTCTAATAGAAAAGACTCAATTTTTGTGGTAGTAGACCGTTTTACCAAAATGACACATTTCATCCCATCCAACAAGACTATTTCTCGGGAAGAAATAGCCAAGCTTTTTATTGATAATATTTATCAAATATATGGCCTTCTAAATGATATCATTTTAAATCGAGGACCACAATTTGTATCAAATTTTTAGAGAGGACTATTTCAACTTTTGAAGATCAAGATCAACCTTTCATCAACTTATTATCTTTAAATTGACAATCAAATAGAACAAGTAAATTAGATTTTAGAACAATATCTTTATTGTAGTATAAATTACAAACAAGATGATTAGATAAATCTCCTATTATTGATTGAGTTTGCATATAATAACACTAAATATTCTTTGACAAAACAAACTCCATTCTTTTCAAATTGTGGATACCACTTTAAAGCAGATCCATTCCAAATTGAAGATGTGGGAAGTCCTGTTGTAAAAAATCAAGCTACGTATTTAAAGGCCATCCATAAGAATTAAAATTCCACTTATAAATGACTCAAGACCAATATAAAGACTATACAAACATTCATCGTAAAAATCAACTAAAGTATAAAATAAGAAATTGTGTCTAGCTACTTCAGCACAATATACAAATAAATTAACCATCACGGTGTCGTATGGCATGAACTTCTATTTGGAAATATATTCGGTACTTGACTGTGGATAGTTTACTTGAAACTTATTGACTAAAATCCACTAAGTAATTTGTCCTTAATAAAAAAGGATAAATAATATAAAAATATTATAAAAAAGAAATTATATAAATAAACCTTATTATATTTAAGTAGGTTTGTACAAAAAAGATTCAAATTTCTACAAAAACCCTTCAAAATTTTATTCACCTATAAGGACTTATTTCTTCCTAATATTTAGAGTCTAATAACTCTTGGTCCAATTATTGAGCTTTTATAAATTTTCTTTAAAGTGTAGATAATATCTTAAATTTCATCACAAAAATAAATCAATTATAAGTTCATTTTTGATTGTCTGATATTTCAAAATTCCTAGCAGGTACTTAAAATCCTAGCTCAAAGATACCTGAGCACTATTTTTCTTATATCTCACAAATCGAAAATCTTAATGCCACAAAATTTTTGCATATAGTCTTATGACATAAATATATACATTCTTGAAAATTTTGAGTAAAAAATCTATCAAATTATCTAGGATGTAGCTCAAAATATAACCACTAATTAAGTAGGATCACTTACTGCCCTTAGCTTACAAGCATTGACTTCAACTCCCAATATCTCCTTCACTTCAACTTGCATTTCATTGAGCCACACATAAAAAGTATAGCCAAAAAAATGTTTTTTTCAACCTCAATTGCCAATCTTCTATTGCTCTCTATACGTGCAAGTTATACCCAAAATAATAATAGTAGATACAATTTCGACATCCTAACTTTGAGCTCCTATATCTCTTTCATAAAAAGTCCAAATCATGCAAGATTTGTACCAAAACCACATCCAAAAAACCAAACTTACTGACCCTAGCTTTTGATGTTCGACTCCCTCGAAAAAAAAACCCTAATTCCTAATAAACCCTCAGACAACCTCCTTAAAGCCCATTAGACATGATTTTTGGCCAATAGGAATAAAGACTTCTATCATCCATGTCTATTCATTCACATGAATGGCCTAACTATCCCCTTTCATATTAAAAACTCTTTTTTAATCCTTTTTCTTATAAGATTTATATAATATGTGTTCTAAACACCAAATAAAAAAAATAAAAAAAAGATCTTAAGGATCACCAATGTCTAACAAAGGTGACTTAAAATATATAATAATTACTATCAATATAAAATCAACCTCAAAATTACTATTAAAAGAAAAAATAAGATTATATAAACCTCAATAATAATCCTTTTAATAGATCTCTTCTAAACTAATAACCTAATTATATCTTATAATCAATAAACCTACTATTATAGCTTTTACTTAATTGTATAGTAAATTATACATTAAATATAAATGTACAATTTTTTTATATGGTAGCCAAACCACAATACAACATCCACCCCTTCCAAATGTGTCTATCTTCCATTATGCACCAAGAAGAGTTAAAATTGTAGTTGGCATTATACTATTGCTCCAGCAATATCATGTTCAAAATCTTGTTCTTCTTCTTCATTTGCAAAGAAGTCAATCTCTTCTCTTATATCTTCATGTGTTATGTCTTAACCTTGTTGTTTGAAGAATTTTATGCATCTTTCTGCAATTGGAACTTTAAGGTGTATTCCATCTAGCTCCTTTAATATGTGGCATTATTCAAAACATTTACAATCACATAAGGTCCAAATCAATGTTTAGAAAATTTTCTAAGAATACTATGCTAGTTATTTAGCTTGCTATTATACACCAAAATCCAATCACCTTCCTAAATTTCTTTGGGCCTTAACCAATGTCACTTTTCAAATCTATCTTTGTTTTTTATTCATGCCTCCTTTACCTTAATAACTGTTTTTTTTATATCTTCAAGTCTTCTCTTTAATTGACGGATTCAAAGTACAAGAAGTTTTTTTATAGACACATTGTCTTGCCAAGATAAAACATTCCAGGTATATATTTATTCTTTAATTAACATAATAGACTTTTGTCCTTGTATCAATTCCATAGGCATATATCCAATTACTGAACTGTAAGTAATATGATCAGTCCATAGAGCAAATGGTAATAATCTTGGTCATTCTTTTGCCCTTCTTTTATATGTTTTAACAATGGCTTTTATCATTAAAGGATGACCTCGCTAACTTTTGGCATTACCTTCCGAATTATATGCTGTTGTAAATACAAGCTTGATTCCACATCTTTTAAAAAAAATTCTTGCTTCAAATGTATCTAATTCTTCAAGATCAGCAATAATCTTTCCAATATATATGTATCTACAAATCACATCTTCTAGTAGAAATCTACAAACTCCTTCAATGAATTTTGTTTGTAGAGCTCTTCCCTCCACCTAGTTGGATAAATCTTCTCGTGCTAAAATCAAGTATCACATTTGCCATAATTCCATAGGCATAGTAATTAAATCTACCACCTATTTATAATATATCGCTAGAAGATATGTAAGATGCAATCTGTCTCTGTGTCAAATCTTTGAATATATTTGGCAAGTTTGACATGATTTTACAAACCTCATTACATCCCTATACATATTACGCCACCAATAAAAAAATTTAAGTTTATTAAAGATAGCATAAATACCTCTATGACCAGCCCGCAAGGTATCATGGAATTCTTAGATCAATTTTTTTTGCATTTTTTTCTTACAAATTATTCTTTGCAGTATACTTTATCCCTTTTACATTGCTTCCATAAGTATCTACCTTATAAAAGGTAGTTGTAGGCTTTCTGCCTAATCTGCTTGAAATAAACATCATTCTATCCAAGTTGTCTTGATAGCATACTTAAATAGTATCCAATATCTATCCATTCTCTTTCATATAGTTCTTCCATGAATAGTTTTGAATATTCATTCTCTCCTTATTAAGATCTAGAATAGAAGGTAGTATCTATATCTTCGGTATCATCAATCAAATCTTCTTCTTGTTCATATCTAGCTTGTGATAGTATATCTGCCATTGGATTATTTTTGCTTGCTATGTGCTTGAATTCATGATTTAAAGACTTAATATATGCAATCCACCTCAGTATAGTAATATCAAGGATATTACAATTGGTGATCATTCCCAATAGTAGCAAACAATCTGTTTCCACTATCACTGATGTCCCAATTAGATAATCTCTTTCAATTTTTATAGCTGTCACTGCCCCCTATAATTCTTGTTTCACTTGTGGATAGTACTTTTGTCTTTCACTTAATACCTTAGCTCCAAATTGTATGGCAAATTGATTCTCTTTTTCATCATCATGTCTTAGTGTCCAACCAATAGTTATTGAGCTAGTATCAATTGTAAGTATCACTGGTTTTTTATTTTCATAATTTACTCTACATAGGACAAGTGGAGAAGACAATGATTGCTTCAACCTTTGCATTGCTTCTGTATGTATCTTCTTCCATTTAAACCTCTTTTTTTATTGTAGTAGACTATAGACAGGATTTGCTATATAATGTAGAATCCATACATAATAAAATATACAAGCTCCCAAAAATCTCAGCTCTTCTGTTTAAGGGCTACAAACTTCCTTCATCCATTGCATGGCGTCTACTTTAATAGGGTCTGGTTTGTGACTAAAGCATCTACATAAATGTCTTATAATAATCACCTCTCAAATGCCAAAGATTGATTTAGCTCTTGATAAGGTCAAATGGACTTCTTCAAACCGTGATAAAATCTTATCACAATCCAAAATATGATTAGATATAAATTTACGGCACCCCCTTTGATCCATTATTTTTTCTTTTTCTTCTTCTATACACCCTTTTATTGGAATATCATCTAAAAAAGGTATAATCTTTTGTGAAATAAAATCACGAAGCACCTTATTCATCCCATTTATCATATGAGCAACTAAGTTTGTTGCTCCCTATAGTAATGTATACATTTTTATTAGTCCTAAAGGTGTCCTCAGAGTAGTAATATCCTTGCTTCTTTCCACAAGTTGAAATTGATCATACCCAGAATAAAGATCTCCAATAGAGTAAATGGCTTTATCAGCAAATGTTTCAGCAAATTCTTCAATAATTGGTCCCACTCTTATATTTCTAATAGTTACTTGATTCATTGGTTGCATATCTTGAATAAATTGTAGAGTTCTATTTTTCTTTGGTATTGTAAACCAACAACTAGAATATAGTGCAAATGATGGTTCTAAGATTTTCATCTGTATCTTTTCTTTTAAAAGCTCTATAGGTTTGGATAGATATGCTCTAGGTATCGGAATTGACCTTAGATCCCATGGAGCATGTGGAATTGTAAATATAATCATCGGTGCCACAATACTTGGATCCATATATCTAATTTTTGAAGGTTCAAAAATAAAAGTTTTTCTGTATTTTTTCAACATTTTTTTAAATTCTATTTCTTCAGTAGATAAAAGAAAATCCATAAATTCCACTTTCAACTCCTTGAAAATACTTTTTGTAAACTTATGGCCAATTTTATCAAGATTTTGTAAGCCCTTTTCCTTTGAAGTCTCTTGAACTTGGTGGTTCAAATCACTAGGCAATGGTATAGCTACAGGTTTTATTTTTCTTTCAACAATTTTGTATCTAGTTTCAACTTTGACTTCATAACCTTGAAACACTTGTATAATTGAATAGAACTCTCTTGAATGTACTTGCACTACTTGAATTTAATTTGTTACTTCAACCTTTATAAGTTCTTCCAACATATCTTCTAAACCTATTTCCATATATATACCTATTATCTTGTCATCTTCATTAAGCACATCCACTCTTTTCAGATCTTTTTCTATTTTTCTCACAATCTTTTTCTCTCATTTTTGTAGATCATTAAATTGTATGTATACAACAAATCTACTTTTAAAAAATTTTACAACTTGTATATAAATGATACTTTCTTTTCCTTATGAGAATACCTTCTCCAATATACCACCACATCCTTGCTCTATAGTGGTACCCTCCAAAAATCCTTAAACTCTTCAGTGATCCTTTGTAACAAGCGACTCCGTAGATAATCCCTATTGCGCTCATGATTAGTAGATATTATTAAAAATTGCACTCCTTATTTATCATCTTGGCTTCTAATGCAAGCACACGTAGATCCATCATTTAATATCTTAGTTTCCATCCTTACAGCAATAATATATGGTTGTTCAAGAATTATTGGATAAGAAGTATTGTTCTGAACAAAGAAGTTTTGTTCAATAGATACATCTCCAATTTTCACCTTCACATCTAGACAAGCACTATAAAGATCTCCATGTGTATTATTTGCTACTCGGATCATCCAACCATATTCAGTGTCAATGGGTCACCTCCTACATTTATAAATATCTTTAGACATAATATTGATTTCAGATCCATGGTCAATAAAAGTAACTACTGGATCTATCAAGTCTCCCACCTTCACCAAAGTTTCTATGGTGGCTCTAGTCCAATGCTTCTTAGAATAATGGCTAAGGCCTTTGTCATCAACCTTATCTTCATCCAAGAAAAATTGATCTTTTTGATTGATACAACATTTAGCCAGCTCCAACTCCTCTTCTTTTATTAATGTTGTATCTAATACATTGGACATTGCAAATTCCCCTATCAATTGCTTTTTTGCTTGATAGTATTAATAATGACATCATGAAATTCTTTCTTTGCATTACCCAAAATTTCTCATAATATAAATTCAATTTTGGTATTCAACACCCTTTCTTCTAGTATTTCTTTCAAATTTGTCACTGCCTCAATATCTGATTACAATTTATAGGCAACAAGCTTATCTTTTTCCTTGTTTTTACTTGCTTCCATCTTTTCTTTTCATTTCTCCTTTGGTAATGGTATATCTTCAAAGTATGATTTTGATGGTCTATTCTCAGATAATCTACTATCATGCGGTGTAGATATTTCTTTATTCTATATTTTTTTTCATCTCTTTGAGGTCTTTTCTTATTATTTGGTTCCTCAAGGTTTTCTTCCACTATATTTCTTTCTCTCTTCATATCCATCAAAGCTTCATGGTGGGATTTTGCTAGATAAGCATGCATAGACATGATATCTTTAAGGTCATCCCATCTTGTGGTATTCTTCATTATTGTGGCTATATTAAGTAATTCTTGCCTTATAATTTTTTTCTTATTTATGCTAGTGATAGCATGATTCCACAAATCCCCTATCTCTACATATTTGCCAAAATCATTTTCTTTCTCTCTTATAACCTCAATGCCATAAATGGTGGCTTTTCTTGATGCCATAGTATGTCAAGATAGATAGTCTTCTAAAATCCTTTTTATCCCTCCTGTTCTAAAGTTGATTTTGAAGAACTCATCTATATCTCGTAAAGCAATCTTCCTATTCTTTCATAAAATTACTCCTTATTGTAAAGTATCAGCAAAATCTCTACACTCCTTATAAAGATGCTCCATATTATCAGACCAAATACACCTTTGTATATATCCTTGCTTCAATGCAGATTTAATCTTAGATATCCCTTCTTTTTTTTTAACTTTGTCAATTTGATCTGCAAGTCTTTCATTCCCTTTACCAATTCTTCAATTGCATTTTTTTGAAGTGCAGCTATAGATGTAGGGATTCGAATAGCAGATATTTATATAATAAGTTTTGATAATTACTTGCAAGATATTATAACTGATGGAGGCCTAGTTTTTTGCCTTACTACCACCTTACCTCTCTAATATTTTCTTTTAGCAAGAATATCCACTGCTTCTGAGACCTTCTTCCAATCAGTAGTAAGTCCATTGTCTTCTGTATCATTCTCCAATAATAACTAGAAAAATAGCTCCACCTTATTATTTTCAAGTGTAAGCTTTTCTATCTAAGATAGTTGAAGAAATTGCCTTTCAAATTCTTCAAATAATTCTATTGCAACCAACTCCTTGTTGGATTTATTAATCCATTCCATAAATGATTTTTTACTCACCCTTTGAGTATCCTCTAAAGAATATTTTTTTTTTAGCTGAAGGATAAAATCCTCCCATTTTGCTCCATGAGTTAGAATAATCTCCCTTATGTGCTCACAAAGTTCAAGTACAACTGCAAGCTCAAATGTTAGGATCATTTTCTTCTTCGGCACTTTATTAAATTCCATCTCCCAAGAATAATACTTCAAATATTTAGAGATATTTTTTCCATTGAACTGATCTAACAAACCAAAAGTGGATTATAAGGCTTTAGTAGCCAATGCCTTTTTGTGTTATCTTGCTTGCTATTGCTACATATAAAAAATAAATGCTTAAAATATTTGAGTTGTAGTAGGATCAAGTTGCATTGGTGATACTCCAGTGCAGTTTCCACTACTACCTCCTTGTTCCCTTGCCATAATAGAAAGCCAAAATATTTCTTCAAAACTCTCTATATCAGATGTTTCACATTGGATTCACCAAAATATTGTATGGCGTGAACTTCTATCTAGAAATACACAAGGTACTTGGATATAGAGAGTTTACTTAAAATTTATTGATTAAATTCTAATAAGTAATTTTTTCTTAATAAAATAAATAAATAATACAATAGTATTATAAAAAAAAGTTATATAAATAAATCCTCTCGTATTCAAATAGGTTTGTATAAAAAAGGTTCAAATTTCCACAAAAATCCTTCAAAACTTTATTCTCCCACAAGGACTTATTTCTTCCTAATATTTAGAGTCTAATAACTCTTGGTCCAATTATTGAGTTTCTATAAATTTTCTTTAAAGTGTAGATAATACTCTTAAATTTTATTATAAAAATAAATCAAATATAAATTCGTTTTTGATTCTCCGATATCTCAAAATCCCTAGCAGGTGCTCAAAATCTTAGCTTAGAGACACTCGAGCACTATTTTCCATATATCTCACAAATTCAAAATCTTAATGCCACAAAATTTTTGTATATAGTCTTGTGATATAAACTTATACACTCTTAAAAATTTTGAGTCAAAAATCTATCAAATTGTCTAAGATGTAGCTCAAAATATAACCACTAATTAAATAGGATCACTTACTGCCCTTAGCTTACAAGCATTGATTTCAACTTCCAATATCTCCTTCACTTCAACTTGCATTTCATTGAGCCACACATAAAAAGTATAGCCAAAAAAATGTTTTTTTCAACCTCAATTGCTAATCTTCTATTGCTCTCTATACGTGCAAGTTATACCCAAAATAATAATAGTAGATACAATTTCGACATCCTAACTTTGAGCTCCTATATCTCTTTCATAAAAAGTCCAAATCATGCAAGATTTGCACCAAAACCATATCCAAAAAACCAAACTTACTGACCCTAGCCTTTGATGTTCGACTCCCTCGAAAAAAAAACCCTAATTCCTAACAAATCCTCGAGCAGCCTCCTTAAAGCCCATTAGACATGATTTTTGGCCAATAGGAATAAAGACTTCTATCATCCATCTCTATTCATTCACATGGATGGCCTAATTATTCCCTTTCACACTAAAAACTTCTTTCTAATCCTTTTTCTTATAAGATTTACACAATATGTATTCTAAACACCAAATAAAAAAAAAAAATAATAAGATCTTAAGGATCACCAATGTCTAACAAAGGTGACTTAAGATATATAACAATTACTATCAATATAAAATCAACATCAAAATTACTATCAAAAGAAGAAATAAGATTGTATAAACTTTAATAATAATCTTTTTAATAGATCCTTTCTAAACTAACAACCTAACTACATCCTATAATCAATAAACTTACTATTATAGCTTTCACCTAACTATATAATAAATTATACATTAAATATTTATGTACAATTTTTTTATATGGTAGCCGAACTACAACACAACAATGGAAATTAGACTATCAAAGGCTTAGACCATTTACAATTTTACACTAAATAAATCTAATAAGTTTTCATCTTGAACTACTAAATAGCATGTACATTCATCTAATCTTCTATATCTCGCTTTTAGAAACCTATTATAAATCAACTATTGATAGAAGACTTCTTCTACCACCAATCCTAGTTGAAATTAATCAAGAGCTTAAATATAAAGTAGATGAAATATTAGATTTAGGTATAAAATATGGATGATTGAAATATTTCATCTATTGAAAGGATATTGGAATTAGCAAAAAAATATGAAAATCTTTAAAAAAAATTTAAGAATACACTAAAAAAAATTTACAAATTTTATCAATGATATCTTAGAAAACCTGGACTAAATTGAAATTAAAGATTTTGTAGACACCTACATCTTTTGGCTTTTAAATGATATTTATCTATTAATGGCATAAGACTAATATAAAAGAGAAAAAACCACACCAAGATCTTTACTTGTATATAGACATTTTTTCTAACATAGAATAGATCTTGCTAAAAGCTTATTAGTTATCATATCAAATCTTTGCATATTCAATCCAACCATGTTTAATGTCAATGGGCCACCTCCCACATTTATAAATGTCTTTAGACATAATATTGATTTTAGATCCATGGTCAATAAGAACAACTATTGAATCTGTCAAGTCTTCCACCTTCACCAAAGTTTCTGTGGTGGCTCTAGTCCAATGCTTCTTTGAATAAGGACTAGGACCTTTGTTATCAACCTTATCCTCATCCAAGAAAAATTGATCCTTTTTATTGATACAACATTCAGTCAACTCCAACTCTTTTTCTTCTATTAATGTTGTATCTAAAGCATTAGACAGTACTGACTCCCCTATCAATTGTCTTTTTCATTTAATGGTGTCAATAATAACATCATGAAATTCTTTCCTTGCAATGCCTAAAATTTCTCATAATGTGAATTCAACTTTGGCATCCAACACCTTTTTTTTCAATACCCCTTTTAAATTTGTAATTGCCTCTATATCCGATTGCAGCTTATAGGCAACAAGTTTATCCTTTTCTTTATTTTTATTAGTTTCCATCTTGTCTTCTCATTTTTCCTTTAGTATTGGTGTATTTCCAGAGTATGATGTTGATGGTTCAACCTTGGATGGTCTACTACCTTGTAATATAGGTACTCTCTTATTCTGTGTTATCTTTATATCCTTTTGAAATCTCTTTTTGTTATTTGGTTCTTCAAGATTTTCTTCTGTCATATTTCTTCCCTTTTTTACATCCATCAAAGCTTCATGGTGGGATTTTGCCAAAAAAACATGTACAGACATGGTATCAACAGGGTTATCCTATCTTGTAGCATTTCTGATTATTGTGGCTATATTGAGTAATTCTTGCCTTGATATTTTTTCTTTATTCATGCTGGTAATAGCATAATTCTATAAATCCCTCATATCTATATGTTTGTCAAAAACATCTTCCTTCTCCTTTATAACCTCAATACCATAAGTAATAGCTTTTTTTGATGCCATAGTATGTTGAGATAAATAATCCTCTAAAATCTTTTTCATCCCTCCTTTTCCAAAGTTAGTTTTGAAGAATTCACTTATATCTTGCAATACAATCTTTCTATTTTTCCATAAAATTAATCTTTATTGCAAAATATTAGTAAAATCTCTACACTCCTTATGAGGATATTCCATACTATCACACCAAATACATCTTTGTATGTATCTTTGCTTCGATGCAGGTTTGATTTTGGATGTTCTTCTTTTCTCTTCTAGCTTTGCCAATTTGATTTTTAAGTCTTTCATTCCTTATACTAACTCTTCAATTGCATCTTTCTACGGTGCAACTGTAGACATAGGAATTGGAATAGTACTTACTACTATAGCAGGTTTTAGCACTTGCCTACAAGATACTGTAATTGGTGGAGGCCTAGTTTCTTGCCTTACTACCACCTTACCTTTCCAATATTCTCTTTTAGTAAGTATACCCACAGCTTTAGAGACCTTCTTCCAATCAGTAGTAAGTTCATTATCTTCTATGTTATCCTCCAATAATAATTCCAATTTCCTTTGTAATTCATTGTTAGCTGATTAGAGAAATAGCTCTACCTTATCATTTTCAAGCGTAAGCTTTTTCACTTGAGATAATTGAAGAAATTGCCTTTCAAATTCCCAAAATAATTTTCTTACAACCAAGTCTTTGTTGGATTTATTAATCCATTCCATAAATTATTTTTTTGTTACCTTTTCAACATCCTCTAAAAAATACTCTTCTTTTAATTGAAGGATAAAATCCTCCCATTTTGCTCTATGAATTTGAATAATCTCCCTTATATGCTCACAAAGCTCTAGTACAATTGCAAGCTCAAAATTAAGAATCATTTTCTTCTCCAGTACTTTATTGAGCTCCATCTTCCGAGAATAATATTTCAAATACTTGGAAATATTTTTTCCATCAAATTGATCCAATATATCAACAACAGATTGTAAAGCTTTAGTAGCCATAGCCTCCTTTTGCTCCACTACTTGTTGTTGTTGTATGTAAAGAGTAAATGCTTAAAACAGTTGAACTGTAGCAGGATCAAGCTGCATTGGTGATGCCCCAATGCAGTTCCCACTACCATTTCTTTATTCTTCAATCATAATAAAAAGCCAAAAATATTTCTTCAAAACTCTCCACCTCAGATGTTTCATGTCGGATTCACCAATATGTCGTATGGCATAATTTTCTATTTGGGAATACATTGGATACTTGTCTGTGGAGAATTCATTTAAAAAATTTTGGCAAAATTCCAATAAGTGATTTATCCTTAAGAAAAAAGACAAGTAATATAATAATATTACAAAAAAAAAGTTTTATAGATAAATCTTCTTATATTCAAGTAGGTTTGTATAAAAAAGGTTCAAATTTCCACAAAAACCCTTCAAAACTTTGTTCATCCGCAAGGACTTATTTCTTGTTGAATTTTAGAGTTCAATAACTCTTGATCCAACCGTTTTGTTTCTATAAAATTTCCTTTAAAGTGTAGGTAATACTTTTAAATTTTTCTACAAAGAAGAATCAATTATAAATTTACTTTCAATCGTCTGATATCTCAAAAATCCTAGCAGGTGCTTAAAACCCTAGCTTAGAGACACCCGAGCACTATTTTCCTTATATCTCACAAATCCAAAATCTTAATAGGACAAAAATTTTGCACATAATCTTATAACATAAACATATACATTCTTAAAAATTTTGAGCCAAAAATCTATCAAATTGTCTAAGATATAGCTCAAAATGTAACTACTAGTTAAGTAGGGTTACTTACTATTCTTAGCTTATAAACACTAATTTCAACCCCCAATTTCTCCTTCAGTCCAGCTTGGATTTTATCAAGCTATATATAAAAAATTTAGCTGTAAAAGTGCTCTCATTAATTCCAATCGCCAATCCTTAATTGCTTTCTGTATGCGCAATTTATATCCAAAAGAGTGACAGTAGGTCCAAAATCAAAACCTTAACTTTGAGCACCTATAACTTCTTCATAAAAAATCCAAATCATCCAAAATTTCACCAAAACCATATCCAAAAACCTAAACTTGCTGACCCTAGGCTTTGATGTTCTACTCATTTCCAAAAACAAACTCTAACCCCTAATAAATCCTCGGGCAGCCTCCTTGAAGCCCATTCGGCATGATTTTTGGCCAATTAGAATAGAGATTTCTATTATCCACCTCTATCCATCCACATAGATGGCCAAACTATCCTTTTTACACTAAAAATCCTTTTCTAATCCTTATTTTTATAAGATTTACATACTTTGTGCTTTAAGTACCAAATAAAAGAAGTAAACTAAGATTTTAAGGGTCACTAATGTCTAACAAAGGTGACTTAAGATATATACAAGTTACTATCAATATAAAATCAATCTCAAAACTACTATCAAAAAAAAAAAAAAATTGTATAAACCTCAATAATAATCTTTTTAATAGATCTCTTCTAAATTAGCAATCTAATTACATCCTATAACCAATAAATCCCACTATTATGGCTTTTATGTAATTATATAATAAATTATATATTAAATATACATGTACGATTTTTTCACATGGTAGCCAAACCACAATATAATAATGTTTGGAGTCTTTAGAGATATGGCCTCATCACAAAAATCTTGATTCAAATACCTCAGCTTTGATAATATTCCTTCAAGTTAAAAAGGTGACTTTAAGTAGATCAAAAATTGTGTTTGGAGGATGTTTTGAAGGTTATAACAAAGAGCAAATTCTTAGATGGGACATTGGTACAACAAAAATTATATTTGGAGGTCATTGACACTACCTCAAGGGTCTTATTGAACTGGTAATCAACAAACAAAAGATAAAATATGTTCCTTCTCTATTTCAATAAATTTTAGATTTCTTACGTATATGATTTGATTGTCAAATCACTTTGGCTCCTTGTAGAATTCATTGCTAGAAGGGGAGGTGATGTTATGGACATACTTCAAGTCACCACATTCTAAAACCTTCAATAGTCTTTTAAAACCTTCTGTAGTCTTTTAGAACCTTCTGTAGTCTTTTAGAATCTTCTATAGTTTTTTAGAATCTTCCATAGTCTTTTAAAATCTTTTAGAATCTTCTTTAGTCTTCTAGAATCTCCTATAGCCTTCTAAAATCTTTTAAAATCTTTTAGAATCTTCTTTAGTCTTCTAGAACCTCCTATAGCCTTCTAAAATCTTTTAAAATCTTCTTTAGTCTTCTCTAATCTTCCTCAAACTTCTAAAATTTTCTAAGATATTCTTAAAAGGTTCAATAAGATATAGGCCTTGTAATATAAATAAGAAGCAAGATCAAGATATACCTCAGTCTTGCCAATACAAGTTTTGGAATAATTTAAAGTATTATCTTATTTCTTCATATCAATCTAGGTTTTTGTTCTTATCAATCATCTAATTTTTTATTCTTATCCATCAAGTTCTTTGTTCTTGAAATTATTCTAGTTTTGTAATTTTTTCCTTATCTCTTTGCTAACCTACTATCTAATATCTTTAACAACATCTATTATAAGAGTCAACCAAAGTTTAAGGTAGGAGATTGTGTCTAGCTATCCTGATAAAATATATCAATAAATGAGCCATCATGAAAGTTAGATTATCAAAGACTTAAACCATTTATAATTATATATCAAGTAAATTTAATAAGTTTTTATCTTAATTTACTAAATAGTATATAAATTCATCTAGTCTTTTATATCTTGCTTTTAGAAACCTATTATAAATCAAATATTATTAAAAAAAAAGGTCTTTCACTATCAACCTCAGTTGAAGTTAATAATAAGATTGAATACAAAGTAGATGAAATATTAGATTTGCGTATAAGATATGGATGATTGAAATATTTTATTTATTGAAAGGGCTATGGAATTAGTGAAAGAACATGAGAACTTTCATATAACTTTAGAAATGCATTTCAAATTTTTTTGAATTCCATCAACAATATCTTAAAAAACCTAGATTCAATCACCATTAAAGAATTTGTGGACACAAACATCTCTTGGCTTTTAAATGATGCTTCTCTATCAACAATAAAAGATCAATATAAAAGAGAAAGAACCATGCCAAGACCTTCACTTATATAGAGTCATTTTTTCCAAAATAGAATAGATCCTACTAGAAGCTTGCTAGCTACCATATCAAATCTTCATATTTTGAGGGACCTACAAAAACAAGAGCTAGAAGATCCTTGTGCTACACAAGCGCCTAATAAACTATTGTGACTTTTATAATTTGCTAGATTTAAAAAATATAAATAAGATAAAGGAGTATTCTAATTTCAAATAATGTCATGTTTGAAGTCTTTGGAGGCATGGCCTTATCACAAAAATCTTGATTCAAATGCCTAAGCTTTGTTGATACTCCTTGAGATTGGAAGGGTGATTCCAATTGGTCCAAAAATTATGTATGGAAGATATTTTGAAGGTTGCGATGAAGAGCAGATTTTGAGATGGGTTGTTAATACAACAAAAGTCATATCTAGAGACCATTGATGCTATCTCAAAGATCATGTAGAACTGATTATTGATGAATAAAAGACAAAATATGTTATTTTTTTATATTGATGAATTTTAGATTTTTTATACATGTGATTTACTCATCAAAATACTTGGACTCCTTGTAAAACTCGTTGCTAGAAGTGAAAGTGATGTCATGGATATACTCCAAGTTATCACTTTTTAGAACCTTGTAGAATCTTCCATAGTCTTTTAGATTTTTTTTTAGTCTTCTAAAACCTTTTAAAACCTTTTTTAGTCTTTTGAAATCTTATATAGTCTTTTAGAATCTTTTTTAATCTTCTAGAATCTTTTTTAGTCTTCTAAAATCTTCTAGAATCTTCTTTAGTCTTCTAAAATCTTACTCAGTCTTCTAAAATCTTCCTCAACCTTCTAGAACCTTCTAAGATATTCTTAAAAGCTTCCATAGATGCTTCATAGATTTTTAAAAACTTTCTAATTTTTTTCATAATTAAAATCTTCTATAGATATTTCTATCAAGCTGAAAAAGCTTCTGTAGAAGATTTAATAGGACATAGATGTTGTAATATAAATAAGAAGTAAGACCAAGGTACACCTTATTCTTACCAATACAAATTTTGGAACAATCTAAAGTGTTGCTTTATTTCTTGATATCAATCTACTTCTTATTCTTATCAACCATTTAATTCTTTGTTCTTAAAATCAATCTAGTTTTATATTCTTTTCCTTGTCCATTTGCTAATTTGTTGTCTTACATCTGTGACACAATATACTTTCACTTTTTTGTTTTGATATAACAAAAATTTAATAATTTTTATATATAAGGTTCATAAAAAAGACCAATACCAATTCTTAGTTATATGTATAAAATATAGTGTAATATAGTATTAATATGTAACTAAGAATTGGTATTGGTATAATACCAATATTAATATAATACCAATTCTTAGTTACATATACAAAATTTCTTAATACAAGGACTTGACTCACACTATATTAATATTTTATATATAATTTTCAATATACCCTAATTGGAATGTTTAACACAACTTTTAATTAAAATATAAGGCCATAAATTTTTATAAAAGGACTATCAGTTATTATTAGAAAAGAAAAATAATATTTCACATTATAGAATATTATTTTTATTTTATTTTTTCTATTTTTTTATTTTTGGTGCATGACAACATCAATATAAAATTTATTGACATGTTCATTTTTTCAAAAAGTGATCACCAAATATTTTCCACAACGATACTCAAAAAAAAAAAAAAAAAAAAGAAAAGAAAACCTCGTTATTAGGGAGCTTGCCCGCTGCCCGAAAGTGACAAGTGACAAGAACAGGTGGGAACGGGGTGGTTGCGGGGGACGAAGAGGCCGTGGATCTTCTTACATGCGTGGGAAGCGCGTCGAGATTGTCCAACCAATCCTGAGCTTGATGAATTTGCTTTCCTCGCCATGTTCGGGGAGGAGTTGGTATGCAACTTCATTGTCGATGCATCCCGACCTAACTCCATTGCATGAGTAATGGGCTTTTCCTGTTTGCCAACACTGCAATCCGGCGGGTCTTGTTGCCATTTCGAACGCCTCTGTGCTGTGTGTGACTCAGGTCTGCGGTGGGCTTCGAGATCTGATCCAAAGTTCTTTCTGCATCGTACACTTCCAGTTCTTCTCCTTGAGTTGGGAGCGACGAGTCAACTCTTGCGTCTCTTAACTGCTAGTTGTCAACCTGTAGCTGGTTCGAAGAACTGCAGGAATTCAACAGAGAATTGGTAAGCCACAACTGAGTGAGTGAAGCAAATTATGGTTGACTCGTGAAAATCCAGGGGTTCAAAGTAGGTAGTAGCAGCCGTGGAAACTACGTTGGGAGTAAGAAGGGGAACGAATGAGGTGGCGGACCGAATTCGACGGCTTTAGCTTCGTCGTATGCAGTATCGAGAAAAGTAGCAGTTGTCAAGGAGAATATTGTTTTTCAGTCATCTCCGTAAGGGCAGTCATTGATACGCGACTCTCATCACAATCCACCGAAGGCTTGTCCCAGAACCGTGTCATGTGCTGATATATTGGCCTAAGCCTCCCGCGACGCAGTTGTACTCACCGGTGGAAAGGGCTGGAAGGTTGTCGCAGGGCGGAGGGATGGAAGAATCTCGAATGAAATCGAGCCTGCACAGAACATTCCTCCGGCCACCGCCGGGGTCGATGAACTCGTTTCCACATTCGCACAGAAGGGACTGAACACGCAAGACGTGGTTGACTTGTCTGTTATATCTGTTCATTCTTCTCCATCGACTTTCACTTCTTTCTCAACTTTGCAACGGTTTTTGTTCGAACGTCATGTTTCTTTATTCTTGTTGTGATAGCCTTTGCAATGGTAAATCGCAGGTGCTCACACTATCGGAATCACCCACTGCGACCACTTGAGCGACAGGATCTTCACCCCAATTGATCGCACCATGCCGAGAGATCTTCTACGAACATTGCGGAGAGTGTGTCCGAGAGCGTCTTCTCCTGCCTCCATTGTCATGAATCGTAAAAGTGTTCACAAGTTCGACACCCAATTTTACTAGGACCTCAAGGCTTGGCATGGGCTGCTGACTTCGGATCAAGACCTCTATCGCCAGGAGAGCACCCACCCATTCGTGGATAAGAACTTGAAGCAAAGAGCCTTAAGAAACGACTTCGCGATTGCCATGTTAAAGCTCCAGTATATTCATCCCACAGTGGCGCCTGAGGGGGAAACCCGAAGGCGGTGCTAGCGCAGAAACTAGTTTTCGTTGATTTTTAAAATTCGATTGTCATTAGTGGATGACAAGCAAGGGGTTTGGACGCGATACCAGCAAATTTTCGTATCATCCTTATCCTTTAGCAGGTTAACATTTCTATTTTCTTCTTCCGTGCATATGTACCCAAGGCGACGTGATTCTAGAGAAGTGTTATGGTGGAAAAATTCCACATCGAAATATTTTCGGGAGTGAAGCTGCAAGCAACCCATGATGTTAAGCAAAAATCCTTTGTAGATATTGTTTCACAATTGTTCTTTAAGAAATTCATATTTTGTCTTGAAGCTCCCATCTTCCACCGTGACGACGCCACGTTTGTCAGAAGAATTTCGAGTCTTTGTTTTCTCACCAGACATCACTTCCAAAAAGGCCGCAGAGATCAGGGGCGGAGTGATAAAACATCTGGAGTTTGATTGTTTTGTCAAAGTCAAAGTGCTGCTGTCCATAGCAACCAAACAGCTAGAATAGAATACTTCAGGGACAATGCAACATGCAAAGTTTCAGCTTAATTCTAGGAATAAGCACTGAGGATGCACAAATCCTATTGCAACAATCGGTAGTGCGGAATTCAGCAGTCTGCTATTTAAAGTCCTCGGATTGCTCTAAATCAGCTGTTTTAGAGTCTTACAGGATGTCCTCAATGTGTCGAGCATTTAGGGAAGAAGTACGCATTGAAGGACCGTTGAATACGAAATATGATGAGCGGAGACACTCCCTGGGCTGGTAGAGAGAGCGTCTAATGTTAGTGTTCAGCTCATGAACGATAATATTCATGAGCAGCAGAGGCCAGGCTTGAATTCAGTTACGTTTACAGCTGCGAAGACAATTCAATACGCAATTGTTTCACAGGTTACAGTAGACACTGACACTCATATAAAAGATTGCAGTTAAGAACATGCCCTGTAAATGAAAGAAAGACGTTATGAAACAGGTTTAGGATTTCACCTAGCATGCCACTACATCTAACTCTTGTATGGACGATACAAAGCCCCACATACACAACTTTAAATCATTTTGGGTCCAAGATCGTACTTCCACTTGTTTGTCCAAAAAAATAAATGTGAGCATCACAATCATGGGCAATTCAAAGATCCTGAACTTAGAAAAATCGAAAGACACGTGACGCACCAGAATCCGGGCCAAGCCTTAAAACTAAGAGCATTACAATCTAGATGATACCAATCTTGTTGGCGACATCAAGAGCGTCGTAATCTGCCGTCAACCTCACATAAGCCTTCTTAGCTCCATCAGGTCTGGGGAAAAAAAAAAAAAAAAAAACACACACAGGATATGTCATACGTAGTTGAGAATTGGACAACAGCAACTTGCGCAATGCACACAGTTTCCCTCCCAGACAGGCGTCAGTACCTACACAGTACTTTCTACATCCCAGTCTTAGCCAAAAAAAAGCTAAACGTCCTGGTGCACTAATAATTCAGCTACGAGAGGTTATCTACTAGCTCCAATTGGATGTGACCTAGACGGTAGCATGTAGGCATAACACGTAAGTACATGCTATACTTTCCAGTGACCTGTCACTCGACAGTGTGAGAGAACAAATTATCTAAGAAATACGCTGACACTGCGATCTCCGAGTGCAAGTCAATACCAAGACTAAGGGCAATTGACCAGTACTCAAAGTTGTTTTGCAGGCAGCCTACTCAAGGTAAAATTAAGGAATGACACAAATGTAAATGGCGGGAAGTGATGAGTGGTTGGATTGGTTTAGAAAACTTGATTTTTACGCAACCTAAAAGACTGACCTGTAGACTAGACATACTAGGTCAATGACAAATCTCGCATTTAATGCCTCGTACGTGGAAAAGCCACTGAGGTGGCTAATGGGAGGTATAATGCTCCAAATCTGCTAATGAGTCCGCGAAAAGAGTCGTCCCCACTGAGGAATAACATAGCCAATCAATCTCGAAGAACCCGTAACGCTTAACCCTAACGCACTCAAGAACATAACAACAAAGAGGGATGATAAGCACCTGATCAATGTGTTGACCTTCTTGGTCTGGATGTCATACATCTTCTTGACAGCCTCCTTAATCTTCTTCTTGTCAGCCCGCACATCAACGATGAAAACCAAGGTGTTGTTGTCCTCGATCTTCTTCATGGCGGACTCGGTGGTGAGTGGGTACTTGAGCACCTCATAGTGGTCAAGCTTGTTGCGGGCAGGAGCGCTCAGCCGTGGGTACTTGGGGGCTCTGGCACGCTTGAGGGTCTTGGGGCGATGGAAGGTCACAGAAGTGCGCACCTTCCTCCAGAGCTTCTTCACCGGCTTGGTGGTGGTCTTCAATGCCTTTGCAGCCTTCGTTGCCTTCGCCGCTTGCGACGCAGGAGCCTTGGCAACCTTCGAAGGGGGAGCCATTGCAAATACCAGGAGGAAACGATGCGCAGCTCTGCTCCGACGAGGGCGGCCAGGGATCGTGCAAAAGGATTACTTCCTCGAAGGGCTAGGGTTTTACACCTCCCATGCCTCACACATCCACTCACATCTACACATCGGCCAAATGTTTCATTCATCCATTTAGGGCTTCCCCATTGTGCTTCTCCGCCATGACCCGACAGTCATTGGTGTCAGAGTTTCCCCAAAGGCTCTGTTGCAGGAAGCTCCATCAGTTTGCTGCTGAATTTGCTGGCCCCAGTAGTTAAAACCCCGCCGTCTCTTTTTACTAATTATTTTCATGCAGTAATGGTAATTGTGTTGCTGTTGAGTTTTTAATAGTATTTTGATTCTGAGAGTATCAAGCTGGATCATGGCGTTCAAGTTGTACATTGCTCACGAAACATTGTGCTAGAAATCCACATGTTCAGAGGGACAGTCGATTCTAAAATTTGTGTTGTAACAATTCCGTGTAGTCGGCCTGATGAATCTGATGCTCGCCACATGATGACCCGCAAATTACGATGCATGTTACGAGGGATTGTTTTATTTATTCATTTGAAGGAACGAAGTTTGGAAATGCTCGTTTGATGATGTTCGGTGTAATGAATTGATACGTGGGCTTGCAGGAGATTCAAATGCATTGTCGGCAGTAGAAAATTCAGATTGGTGAGATGATCGTTGTTTGTGATCTCTCTGGCGTTTGCGTACGCGTGCAATTTTCTTAGTGAAGGCATTTCTGCCATATTTCGAACTCAGAACTCTTGAAGACTTCGATTTTTGCACATTGCTCAGCATATCTTGCACCCATGAAGCAGTAGCTCGAACTGTCACAAATTGCCATGCTTTACTCAATGAGGGGACACTATCGCAGAATCATGTAAACGCCACAGAAACGATCTAAGGTACATACGTATGTGAAAATCATGGGTGGTCAAGGCTAAAGAATGGGAATCTTCTACTTAGTTAATCGTCTCGGTTCGCTGTTAAAACTGTGCAACGTGCAACCAGTGCATCTCATCCAGAACCTCAGCTTTTTGCATCGCTTGCTCACAAGTTACATCTTCCCAATCTGCAATTTGTAGCCACCCTGTGTGCTTGACTCGGGATGAGGTCGCGTTGAGAGCCTCGTTTCTGTTGTAGTTCAACTCTTCCTGAATCATGTGAAAAGACACAAGTCATCTTCTACTAGGTTCCCGGTGGTTCGGAGTGTACTGCTGAATAGCTTCGATGGTTTGTCTTCAATTTTGAGAAACGAGTCGAGGGTGCATTTATGCGTTCGAAACTACGCATATCATATTCTCCTCGACTGCAATTCTGCAGTGCTATGACATGATATTTAGTCCAACACCCGGAGATGTACTGTACAAGATTGAAGGATTGCTTTAGAACCTTCACAATCAAGCGTGAGGCCGACGCCGAGCTTTTGTTAGAGCGTTGCGGTGTGGCATGCTTCCTCATGGCACTCAATGAGGGTGCCATTCCAAATTCCTGACGTTGTCACCATCTGGAGTTTGGAAAGTCCTCATACTCGATCACCCGCCTCCGCTTCGTCACAACAACAAAGGCAAGTTGAACGCTTGGACATGAGAAATTTCTCCAAGAAACTTCACGACAGTGTCTCTGGAAATCATGATTATACGAGGTTACCCCAGAATGCGATCGTAGGTGCAGAAGCTGTTGCTAAATTTGCTGTAGAAGTGCTACGAATCTTCCACGCCCTCACCGACGTTAGCTCCAACAACATTGTTAGAGGGTGGCCCAGTGGAGGTGTTCAGGCCTTCCACGTCCAAGAATCCATCCTCACATTTCTCATCACCACTTGAACTCTCACCTGCGCTCACGGGAGCGGTGCGTATTTGAGTTGCAGCAACCGAAGGATTACCCTCCATCAAAGAGAGGTCAGACAGATGCTGCGTAAGCACAGTGGTATCAGGAAGACTTATGAAGGGCAGAACCGATTCAGGGGCCAGAAGCGCCAACTTGTGAGGTTTTCGGCTGCGCAGTTTCTTGTGTAAGCGCATCTTGCTCCTGTGGATTGCTTCTTCCCCCTTCTTCGTCCACGGCTCTTGTTTCCAGTCCTTTCTTCGCGTTGTGTCAAAGCGCTCCACAGAGGGTGCCCTTGTGTCATCTTCGTCTTGCTGGCCAGCATTTGTAGTGGAGTCAACATCCAGTACCCGAGTCAGATACTTTACAAAACAATCTTCATTGGGAGAATTATCGTGCGGGGTGACGGGCGTTTGAGTAGAAGTGAATGGGGTCTCAAGTACCTGAGCTGCCGAGTCTCCAGCAGCTGCCGCAGAGATCTCGAAGTTTTTAACAGCGCTTTCGGAGTAGATTTCAGGACGAATACATGACTTAGATCTCGTACTGCTGTACTCTTGCATTTTTACCTGGAAGTGCTTGATGCTAGGAATGTGCGCTACTTTTCGAACGGCCAGCGTTGGCGAGGAGACATTAGTGCCCGTCCCAGCTGCAACTGCTTGAGCGATCGCCGCCTGCTCGTTTCCGACGCACCCAGCCAAGCGGATGCTCCGTCTCCGCCTGCGTTGGAAAAATGTTGCTGCAAATGCTCTTCGAATTATTGCCACTTGCGTGATGGACTCGTCGCGCTCAGCTTGTAACTCTGCAAGTGCTCTTCGCAGGTCTTGGCATTGTTGCTGATACCTGCATTCCATACCGTTACGCAGTTACATTTCTTACAGGAATACAATTTCCATGAGATTTAAATTGAATTCGAGAGATAAATTTGGCGCAGTAGCATACGTGAGAGGCCGAACGTAGAAGCGCATAACAATGGTGTCCTCTGCTGGCTGCAGATAGCCTTCCTTCTCCAGAAGATCAATCCTGAAGAATTGGCAGTAGCCCCAACATGCCCCTATCTGATATACGCACCAGCTCAAGCTTTAGGAATTAGGGTTTAAGTTTTAGACTTTTACAACAACCATACAGCTTTCGACCTTCTCTCAAGCAAGTTTACTGGAAAGAGGTTACGACAACGTTGTAGAGTGCAAATTCATAACGTCAAGCTTGCCTCGAAATCGGAGGAAAATTTTCGAACTATCCGCTGGTTGGGTCGCGTGGGGTGCAGGAGCTCAATGCCATACTCGTAAGTTGCTGGTTTATGTCCGCCCTTCACCATCTGATGCACAAGCAACCCAAACCAGGGTTAGAGAGAGTTCGACCCCGTATAAAAGTTGCGCTATGATGAACAGATCCCTGAACATGTTCTGCATGCGACGTTAACCCAAAATATTACATTGGGATTACCATGTGCAGTACTACGCTCCTCATAGGACGTGCACGATCAAGTAGTCAAATTGAAATGAATCGAAAATTCGGCCTTACCTCTAAAAACACCGAGAGATGAGTACCCTGAGAAGCGCCGCTGCCGTTCGGATACACCTACAGTACACGCGAATTTTGGAGGCTTCAGTGTATAAGACGGACGATCGCTTACAAGTCAGTTAAAAACGCAGAAACATTTCAAAGATTGAATAGACAAACGAAGGATAGAAAATATCGAGAATACCTTCAGTCGCCATGTAACACCTGAAGCACAAATAGGCTGCATTCAAAAGAATGACACGTGAATGAGAAGGCACGCTTCTTTTAGGGCATGTGGGAGAAATTAAATGACCAGCTAGGCACAAACGCAAGTTTCTCAAGCTTGGGGATCATCCATCGCTGCAACCAGAAATTAAAACCAACAAAGAAGAAAAAGCGTGTGAGCATGAAATACCTTGCTGTATACAACATCCTTATTCAACAGAATTTGACTGATGTTTGGAGTGCCGCCTGGTACGAAAACAGTGGATCTGACTTGACTCAGATTTTCCTTGTAGTTCTTCAAAACGAGTTCGCCGTACTCATATGAAGGCACAACCTACACAGCCACGAAATCTTAGTGAATCGAGCTCAAGAAATACCACGCTTATAGTTGTCTACAAGAACATATAAAATGAATGAAGGACAGGGTTCCGTAATAGGGTACCTCAGATATGAACTCTGAGGGGATAAGCGTGCGCGAGACATGTGAAAACGTACGAGTCCGAATATCCTGAAGAACAAACAAAACTTTATCCTTCTAGCTTACAAAAGTATCACAATGGTTCACATGCATACTTCTGAGAACAATCAGCTAAGTATGGGTGGAGCACAAACAAAAAAAATGGAGTTAGAAGACAACCTGTAGCATGCGGCTCATGTTAGGTTCCTGCGCTATAAGGTCGCTCTTTGGAATACTGTTCAGCTGCTGATCTAGCTCATGCAATATTGTGTCGAGAAGTTCCATCTGCGTCAGTCAGATTCGAGCTACTCCATCAGTGCAAAAGTCATGACAAGTGCTCCACCATTCTGCTCTGATGCATTTGCGTTAAAATTGGTTGAAAGAATGAAGGAAAAAAATGAAAAAATGAGGTCAAGCTCGCAGAGACATTCTCTCTCTTCTAATAGGTTATCGAGTTTGGGATTAACAAAACACATACGTACTTCGTGAGTCATGGAGGCCTTGTGTGAAAGTAACGCCAGGAGCTTGCACTTAAGCTGCTCTTCAAGCCGAGACTGCGTTACCATATACCATCACCAAATCAGATTATCATACATCTTATGATTCACTGTTAACAATGGCCATCTACACCTAAAAGAAACAGCCCGTAATGCAAACAATGTAGACCAAGTAAGATAGAGGGATTCACCTGCATCCTTTTAAATGCCACTTGCAACTCTGCAACAGACTCGTCCTTCGACTGCAAGACAAGCAGGGACATTGAGTAATCATGTCCGGACTGCTGATTGATTCAATCCAAACGATGAAATACTCAGAGGAATTGAATTCAAAACATTCACCATCGCCCAGAAAGATAGATGTAATACAAACCTTGAGGACACTCTCAATGTTTTTATCCACTGATGCCACCAACAAAGAGAGCTCCTGCAGGACAGATAAGGAAGTGAGATCTCCGGGTTGTGGAACAATGAGCACACTCAACACTACTTTCAACAATTGGTGTTCCACTAATCTGGGATCAGGGTGACGTTCTGTACCTTTCTGCGCCTGCGTAACCCAGCGGCTTCCATTCGAATCTTCTTCTTGTGACGACCGTAGGCCACACTCAACTTCTCAAATGTGTGATTTCGGTGATCCTGTGCAGCCGAACAAGATATCAAATCAGAGAGTGGTAACTGACAGCTGCAAAGAGGTTTCAACACTTGCTTTAGATTTAAAGCTTCAATGTCTATGTAAAGAAACAAAACTCAAGTTGGAGGGAGAAGTTATACCTCAATCAAGACAGCACAGTCTGAGCACACAGCGACTGCGCATGTGCTACAAAAGTAGAGAAGTGGGCTATCATGTGCCGGACAGTACTGCAAGTTTTCGCCAACCCACATGGCAAATACATCAGCTACGACAAGCCGAAACACACACTCATGCATGAATGTCAATGCTGAAGCAGAAAGGCTCTCCCATTTCCTCGAAGTCTTGCGATATTAGAGAGGGAATCAAGATGTACCTTTTCCATCGGACTGTCACCTAGCTTTCCTTGAATCTTCTCCACTTCCTGTCATCCACCAAAGAAACAATGCGTTCAACATCTCCACAAATACAGAGATTTATATTGCACCGGAAAGGAGGTTATTTTTCACAAACATGATAGACAACTTTCAGAATATCAGTAAAAATGTCATATACAAATCACACTCATAACATCTGTTATAAGTTACAAAACCGGTGAATATGTGGGACAAAGAAAGAGTGAGGATCCTTACCGTGGATATTTCGGAAATGAATCTGCAACTCACGAGCTGCGAGACAAGGAGAGGTGCCCGGCAGTGTGGGCACTCCGATTTCTGGTCTGTGAGCCATCTCTGCACATAGAATGACTATTTAGTGCCTAAATTTCTACATAAATAATGAGAGCACGGATTCCCTTGCTTTAACGTACCGCGAACCGCCACAAATTGAAGTAGATTAAAGTGACTAATTAAAGTCCACAAAACACAAAACACTGATTGGAATGTAGTAAAGTAAGACACCGCTAACCTTGATGCACGGCTGACACACCAGCTTTGAACAGCAAGGACACAGCTGGGCATCGATAACCTGAAGAAAGCAAATAGTGTGAGCGTAGAGACCAAACCCTAATGATCAAGACATTCAACCAAACTAATGAATTTTTGTCACTTTAGCGGAACTCAACAACAGATGAGCTTGAAAAATGGATGCGAGACGAGACGGATGGTCAGTCACCTTTCCGAGACAGATGAAGCATCGAAAAATATCGGCCAATGCGGAAGACGAATCGTTGTCGTTTTCAGCTACCACAGGTGAGGCTCCTTGACATGCCACAAAATCCATCTCTCTGTCAATGCCCACATCCTCCACCTCGTTCTCGGAGGGCTGCAACAAAGATGGTTCACTAACATCGATTGAAACTGAGAGCCCTGATGCGCTTCTGTAGTCGACAGTGTCTTCAGGTTCCGTCACAAGAGCAAGTGCAGGTACCTGCTCGTTCTGTGGTACAACCATATGCTGAGACTCTACAGGTTCAGACGGGTGAACCTGCTCTAGCGAGTCGTCAACTAAGAGAAGCCGCTGTTCTTGAACCTGCAACCAAATATGAATTCCAAATTGCACCCACTTATTAAAAGGGCAAATGAAGATAAATTGGGAAATTGGCAGGTCGACCTATCCTCAAGGTACTACTGCTCTGCCTCTTCAACTCAACAGTAAGAGTGGGCAGAACCACTAATTCAAGGCTGTAATGGTATCCTGAGGTAGTTCCAAGTCTAGGGTGTCCATTGTCAACTTGTGACGGTGTTAAAGAGAACGCGATTACGTACATCGGAAGGAACAGTACAATGATCAGATCTATCAAGTAAAATAGAAACGAAGAAATTGCTAGTCCAGTCTGTCAAACCGCTGCTCAGTAACTGCCACTGTTCCCACCACTGAACTCCGAGATTAGAATTTGAAGGTTCTCTGACTTCAATTCCAGGGGCGTCCATTGTTCAAGAACTTCGCTCGCGTTGGAACTACTGAGAACTATTTTCTCCCAGCCGACTGTGCTCAGAAAAATTATCACAAAAAGAGAAATGCGAAACAATAAATTAATAGCGTAGGGATTTGGGGCCAAAGCAGTACCTGGGCTGGTTCACTGATACTGCCTTCGCAAGAGTCGTGGCTGTGGCTGCTGTTGCGAGCGCCAGGCGGTCGAAGTCGCAGCCTCCCGCGCTGGCCGAACAAGAATGATCCGCAATCTGTGCAATCGTAGTCCAGGGTGTGGAATGGAGACGTGGCGATGACGGGGCCAGAAACTAGGCGGGTACAGGTGCTGCTGTTGCTTCTGGAGTTTCTACCAGTTCCTCGCAGAGTAGCAGCCGCAGCCATTGAACCTCGCAGTTCAAAGCTTCCAGGTCGAATGGCAAATCGGTGGCACCCTCAATTGGATGCAGACATCCTGATTGCGAAGAAGTCCACAGAAAAACTAATCTAAACCCGTGACTCTGGAAAGGGTCCTCATAGTCATTCTTCTGGCTTGTATGTGACCCAAAGCAGCAAATTTCTCTCTCTCAGAAGTGCAAAATTGGGCTTGTGCAACACAATAGATGACCCTCAATTTGGTTGTCAAAGCCGCGCGCACTAAAACAAAAAGTCAAGTGTAACGAAAAAACAATTACTCGTTTCTTGGGCTATGGCGATGAGTTAGTTCTACGAACAAAGCTACAACTATGCAGATGCCACAAAGGATAGCACAAACAATCACGAGAAGCATCTACGATTTCTTCCGTGTCTCGACGCGGAACTCTCGCTCTAAGAGCTCCTAACCCAGCTGAGTTTTGATTGCAGAATAGAGACTCAGGCATGGTCACGCCAGATAGATGCCTCAGCGAGAACAGGGACAGGGTGGTCGCTCTTTGACTAACTCAAAACAAACACCGATGTTGCATTGCGATCAATTCGTGTACACCTTTCGCAACCAATCACGACTCCTACGAATCTACCCCTAAGTTGGGGAAATGGTGAGATCAAAACTTTAAGTTCGATCCGCTTACCTCACGCGAAGGTCTGCGCACGGAACCCAACTGATAGGCGTCATGCAAAGACGGCCTCGCTGCGTACACCAGAATACTAGCAAAAATATGCACGTTTGTTCACTCCCCCAGGGAATCTGCACACGCCTACCAGGCCTGCTCCTCGCCTGTCATCGAATCACTGCATTGGCAACATATCGTGGGGAGCCTGGCAGTAACCAGCAGATCATGAAGTAGTCTGCCACTGTACTGTTATACTGTAATACAACATTTAACATTGCGGCATTTGGAATGTGAGACGGCCTGATAAACCTGCCATCAATACAACGCACCTCCCAGGATTATGACACCCGGCCATGTCGCCTTATTGGCAGGCACCACCACTATGCTTCGCCGAATTTGAGCACAATTGAGCGGTAAAGAAAAACCCCCCAAACTCCTCCAACAATTCTCCGACCCTCTCGAATTCTTCAGCAGCCTCGCACTCCCGCCCTCGGATCTCCCGCAGTCACAGTCACGGGTTTTCACTCACCCCTGGCGTCGATAAATTGGTGGCTCTTTACCGCACCAAGAAATTGCAGACAATGCTATCTGGTGCTTGGTCCAAGTGCGAACTTAAGGCGTTACAACCCCACTTTGATTCCGCGACATCCGAGCCGGGTAAAGCCAGACTTTAATGCTAATCATGTGGATAATCGCAGCCTGTCCATTGTGGCGGACGCACCATTGAATGCTACAGTTGCAACTGGGATTCTTTGACTCCCTCCCAGCGCACGATTTCATCCTCCCCTACCTCCTCCACGCTCCTCCCCTTCCATGACTCCACCACAACATCCATCACTTACTCTGTCCTCCTCATTGCCGGTGACAAAACAAACAAAGACGCTCCGAACCTGATATCGCCCGCCATCTCTCTCTCACGTCCCATTTCTGGTCTGGTTGCGGCGGAAGCCGCGTCACACAGAGTGAGTGAGTGAGTGAGCGAGTGAGCGAGCGATGTGATGCGACTGCCCGCAGAGCAAATCACCATGCTCGACGATCGTCAATGAATGCGAGTCGGAGAATTAGCGCGGCGTCAGGCTGGGTGACGAAGAAACGGCTGCGGTTATTTTGTGGCGGCATGTGAACTCACCCGGCCATAGCCCTTCCCTTGCTGCACGTGGTAATTAGTGTTGCCACGCTCCTATTCCTCACATTTTACTTTCTCCTTTGCCTTTTCCACTTCGTCTTTAAAGGAGGTGGCCGTTGCTTTCTGTCGCCTACGCTCAATAATGGATGTGGGATATCATTTGAGAGGATGATCTAAATGGAGGGTGAAATTCAAAAAAGAAAGGAAGTGGTGATTCAATACAGAATGATTCACAGGATTCGCACTCCATTTGATATATGTTGCTGATTGGTACGTTTTATGATTGTTTTAAAAATGTTACAAGAACTCAACATTGGTTATGGTTCTTTACTTGTTTGAATTTTGCTAAAACGTCATGACATGTATCTGTGGAGAAAAATAACTATTTTCGATAGTACAGTAGTTTTTATCTTATGAAAGTTTCACCTCGAAAGAATTCCCCAAATTGTATATTGCACACTGTATTTTCTTTTTTTCTTTTTTTATGTTACTTGCAAAAATATAGAGTTGTTGATATATGTTTTGTGCAAGCAAACATTAATTGCTCCTAAAACTTATACTTGCGTGACATTGATTTTTTCTTTTCTTCTTTTTTTCTTCTTCTTCTTTTTTTTTTTTTTTTTTTTTTTACTTGTTCAAATCTTTAAATTCTTACAACTTTAGCTTATTACAATTTTGTAAATTGTGATGATATTTCTTTGTTTTAAAGTCAATATTGTGAAACAAACCAGAATGAAATTTGATGATTACAATATTGAATGAAAAAATTGTTGTATAACAAAAACAATGCTACATCAAATACATTCATTAAGTTTAATTTTTAATTTATTTAATTTATACAAATTGCACTTTAAAATAACTAAATTACATCTTTATTAATTGTGATGGTTTTTTGTACACACATTAAAACAGATACAATTAATTTGACAGAATATCTACATATGACCATAAACATATACTCAATACGAACACAAAGTTTGCATTTAATAAAATCCCATCAAATCATAGATAAATTCCATTTGAATCCATCATCAAACAATTAAAGAAAACCGTAAATTTCCACTTCAAGTCAATTTTCATGACTACTTAAAAAAAATTACAAATAAAATCCTCAAATTTCTTGTTAAAATGAAACATGGTATGTGTATATATTCATACGTTTTTACATGTCCTTATTCTCTTTAAATATGTTTTCTGCTCTTCGGTGTTTAATCCCACATAATCCACAGAATTCTCATTCTATTCTTCAATATTTCAATAGTATGAAATAGTACAAGAGGACCTCTGACGAGGCTCTTTGGGGGCCTCTGCTCTTGTTGTACTTGGGACTGCCCATGATATCCACGCAGAGCTTTGTGCCCTTCCATTCTGGTGACGTGGCATGGTGACGAGGCTCCGGCAGTGAAGCTGCTCTTGAGTTCTGAGGGAGCATGCCACTGTCTGCCTGCGCTGGCAGAGGGCGGTGGATGGCGTCACCAGGTGGGAACGCTCGGGTCATTGCCAGCTCAGCTCTGCCGTGGATGTTCATACTACTGAAGAGGTGGACGAGGACGCACATGAGGTCCCAAAAAGGGGTCTCAGACGGTTGATCGTTGAGATTGGGACTTGAAAGTGTGGGCGGGCGGGGGGCGGGGACTTCAGGGAGAGGGGCCCCCATGGTCGTGCGAGCATGCGGCCGGGAGATATAGATAGCATCGCACAGTAATAGATCCGACGAGGGGCAGCCCACCCTTCTAGAAATAGGGAGCCGCAATAGGGCCTTTTTGAATTGGAGCCCCCACGTCCGCGCCCCCCACCTTCAAAACTTTCGGCCCCCACACAAATATAAAGCAATAGATTTCAAATTAAATCAAAAGGCGGAACGGAATGTTAAAAAAAGTTTCTGCCGACTCTACGATGAATGTTTGAAGATTTGAATGAGATTTGGGCGTGGGAATGTAGCAATCGGTGGAGCTTCACTTTTAAAGTTACTTTTATCAACCAACAATATAATTTAAGAAATTGGTTCGTGGTGGATTTAAATAAAAAAATTGATTGAATATGTAACATTGTACTTGTGTTTGTAAAAACTAATCAATGTTAACATTGAAATTGACAAGTGTTGTAATAGAATGAAAAATTGTAACATTGAAACTTTTAATACTTTGTATCACAATTTGCTTAACAATATTTAGTAGTGCTAGCCAAATGTGATACTGTTAGATTTTTACCAATTAATAGTTAGATGTCCAATGTATTGGAATGATTTAGATATTGATGTACCATACACATATGTTACTTTTGTTAGATTGATAACTTACAAGGTTTATTTTTTAAGCATATCCTGCTACTTTTCAAAACATATCAAAATAAAAGAAAGATATCTTGACTTGATAAATTGTCAAAACTTACTGTTAATACATTAAATTTAATAAAACTTTTTATTGCTCTTCAAGAAATCTAACAAAAAAATTTGATGAAATTTTTATGATAGTTAGTTATTTTTCTCAGTATCAAAATTTTCAATTAATATGTTACAGATTACTTATAAATAAGAATGATTCAAAATTTGTTGGGCTTAATGGCACAAGTTTCTGCTTGTGTGTGTGTAACTTAATAGACATGGGAGTATATAGGAACTTAAAATTAATAAAAATTGATACTCCTGGAAAAATGCACAATAAATTTCAGTAGTTGATAAGTGAATCAAACATTTCACAAGAGTTTTTAATTGACATTGTAGTCAATGTTGCGGATTGTGCTTGTCTAATAATATCAAAAAACTTTGCAAAGTTTGTTGTTCCATATTGCAAGTGTGGTTTTAATAGACATATAAGGAAAAAAGTTACAAAATTATTAAATAAAAATAGTCAACCATGTAACAATATTTCTAAATTCCTCATAGTATCATGATCATAAAAAAGTAACAACTTAACTGTAAATATAAAATAAAAATTTAATTTAATATTATCAACTAATTATTCTCAATGTAGTGCAAGATTTTTTACATTGTACTGCAAATGTGGTAATACATACTTTAATCATAAGAATAAATCTATGTTGTTTAAGAAATCTTATTGTGCAACAATCCAATAGTATACAAATCCATTTTTATACCAGCATAAGTAATAAAATGCACACATAAATTTTAGTTTTATAACAAATTTATATCCAATTATTGTTTAAATTTTCAAATAAACAAATAAGCAAAATCATATACATACATACATACATACAATTTTGAAACATACACACTCTTTTTGTGCCTTTACTTTTCACAATAAACTTCCCATATATTGTCATTCTTGTGTAAACAACTTTTGTAAATATATTTAATGGATGCATGGTCACATAGATTTGAGATGCTTAACAAATTAGACTTCACATAATTTCCATCTACAGAAAATCGTACAATTACTTGACATGCTTTAAAGTTCCCATGGTAAATATCAGCTTGTGAACTTCAGTATTTACTCTTTTTTCAACACATTATTGATCAGTCCCCACAAAGTTCAGATGTATTACATTCAACAACCTTACCCCAAAATCACTATTTTCTTTTTGTCGCTCATGAAATTGAGGGTCTAACCTATAATAAAAAATTATTGGAAATGCTTTTCATCAGTGTGAAATTAACAAAGCTGGCACAGTTGATTTCTACAAGCTCCAGAATGGCACAAGATGATAATTTGGATCTCCACAAGCTCATTCAGTGGAAAGCCGGCAAGTAAATTTTTCTGACGAAGTCCCATAAATTGTAGGCTACAAACACGATTTGACAATATTTCATTAAGTCGTGTACTAATGTATCCCTCATTAGCATAAGCCCTAGTGCTCATAATGCATGGCTTCAGTCTCAACATAGTGACTTAAAGCACTAGGTCTCTACTTAGTGCTGACTAGTGTTCAATTTAAAGCTACCTACTTTCGATCTGGATACTATCCGTTATTCCATACCGTTATGAAAGATTCGTATTCTTTCACACAGAAGGGAAGGAAAAGAGGCAAGAAATAACTAAGAAACACTTGGTTAAAACCTATAAAAAACAAGGAGATCGCACATAGTATCAAGAAACTTGGCATTCATAATGTCAACGTAGAGTACAACTCCTATTGTGCTGTATCTCAAGAAGAAATAGCTCTAAGTGATGGGACTCAAGAATATGACGCAGAGTCGTTCACTCACTTTGTTTAATGAATACGTCAAATGATACTTTCGTTACAAACTTGAAATCCACTCAGGAGGCATGAAAATTCAACCTGAAAAGCTCCAAAAGCAACCTTCTCAAGACAAGTCACGAGAGTAAAGAGCACGAACATAGACTGTAAGTCGTGAGGCCATTGAGGTTGGAATTAGATCTGTGGAAGTAGTATGAAGTTTCATGGGAACTGCTAACCGTGTTGAGGATGTTCAAGATTTGGTAACTGAAGGATTACGAAGAAGCATAGTCAACCAGTGATCATAGTCCCAGCGCCCTCGTCCGTCAGAATCTCAAGAAGCAAGGAATGTGGTGCTCGGCCGTCAATGATGTGCGTCGAATGTACGCCTTGCGCAAGGGACTTCACACAGCACTCAACCTTAGGGATCATTCCCCCAGATACAATACCATCCTCAATTAGCTTCCGGACACCCTTAATATTCACCTCTCGCACAAGAGTGCTGCTGTCCTTGTGATCCAGCATCAATCCCTGCACGTCTGTCATGAGAATTAGCTTTTCGGCACCTAAAGACGCAGCAATCTCTCCCGCCGCAGTGTCGGCGTTGATATTGTACGCCTGTCCGTCGTTGTCGGCGGCAACTGTAGCAATAACAGGGAGGTGACCGTTATTTAATATTCCTTTCACGACGCTTGTGTCCACGGCAGTGATTTCGCCTACAAAGCCAAGGTCATCTCCAAGAGGCCTAGCCTTAATTAGTTTTCCATCTTTCCCACACATTCCAACAGCGCAGCCACCCGCTTTGTTGATAAGCGAGACAAGAGACTTGTTCACCTGCAATCAAGAATATATGGTCAAGCACAATCAAGTACAATTGGACGCAAGGAACATAAAAGTGTCACAAACTAAATAGTTAATAAAGCCGATATCAAGCTAATTAAGATTCCAAAACATGTATTATATTAATGCCTACACATGGTTTACAGAGTACACGTAACCAAGTGCTACAAGCCACAAAGATGATGACTATGCTGGACTGTTATAAAAGCCTTGGAGATGACACAGAAAGACCATTCACAAAAATCAGCAACCATAGAATCAAAGAGGAAATCCATAACTTTAAGAAACGATTATTCAGTTACAGTGTGTTTAGGTTCACAGCCATCATTAAGTACACTACAAGAAAGAATTTGATGATAACGCAGAAAGTGTTAAGTTTCCAAAATTATACTCATCCCAAGAGGTTAACCTAACATAGATTAGGGTCAAATTTACTCTGCCTGTGTAAAACAGAATACAGAATATCCACACCGTTATTGGCCACTCAGATTCACAGAACGAGGCGAACAAGGCGATTGCTAAAGCCCTTCCCTGCAGTCAACAAGTAGGCTGATTTCTTCAACAGATTTGAACACATTGCAGCTGATTAGCAGACTTGAGCTCTACAGCATAGACCACAATGCCCAAGAGGTGAGCAAGGCAGAGATCAGCATTACTGATCCAAAAACCCTAGAACAGGGTTTAAGATAAAATGGGACAGACAGTGCTCACCTTGCCAACAAGGACCATCTCCACAACTTCCATAGTGGCCGCATCAGTAACGCGCAAGCCATTCTTGAAGTGAGGCTCAATGCCGAGCTTTCCAAGCCACTGATTAATCTCCGGGCCTCCACCATGGACCAACACGCACTTCATGCCCACACAAGACAGGAGCACCAAATCCTTGATGACTCCATCTTTCAGAGACTCATCCTTCATGGCCGCTCCGCCATACTTAACCACCACGGTCTTCCCTTGAAACCTCTGAATGAAGGGCAGAGCTTCAGCTAAAATGTCCACCCTCTCTTTCCCTGTGTACTGTCTCGTTCTCACAGCAGCTTGCTGCACAGTGTGGCCAGTCACTGCCTCCACCTTAGCTCCCTGAAACCTCGCTTTCTTCGCAGGATAGGAAAACTTCACGCTCGACGTGCCCTTGATCAGCTCCGCAGGCACCAACCTAACCCCAATCGACTCTTTCGCTAGCACAGTGCTTACGGACTTCAACGAAGCCATGGTGGCGTCTCCGCAAATTCAAAATCAATTCCACCAACTACGAAAAACAAAGCGCCTCTAACACACAACACACTATGGTCTAAATCCCGAATGTAATCACAAAGTGATCGACTCTAAGACTTGGTTGCAGCTCCGACGACGTCGAAGAGGTGCTTTAGGTTTATATTTTACCTTTACCGGCGCGAATTCCCCTCGTCTTTTTCTTCTCCTACCCTTCCTAAATCCTGAATTCCCTACCCTTCCTAAATCCTGAATTCCCTACCCTTCCTAAATCCTGAATTCCCTACCCTCAATTATCCCCACACAGATTTTCTTCCACTCCTTCCACTTCTTTGTCGATTGCCGCTGCTCCCTCAGGCCTCAAAAAACCTGATGCACTCGCTCGGTCGCGCGCTGGCAATCGCGAGCTCTAGAACTCCATGGCTGTGGCCACGAAGCAGGTCTGCAGTCGACCCTTCGTTACATTCCTCACACCTGAGCGGCGTTATTCTCTCCCTGTATATAAATTATGCACAAAAAAAAAGAAAAAAAAGAAAAAAATTAATTAGGATTTTGTTCCCTCTGTTGTTTGTGTGTGGATGTGATTTGGTAATGCAGTGTTAAGTGACAAGCAATGTGACTTCTCTGGCTTAGACTTTGATCTCATGGTATTGGCAAAGTCGAACGTGGGCGAAAACCAAATTTTGACGCATGTGATTATTTGATTGTGAATTTTAGTTACATAGGGTGATGTTTTTTTTGTGAAATTCATTGTGCATGTTTTCTATGAATAATCTTCGTTCTGTAATTAATTGGAATTGTGTTTTATACAGTTCTTTCTAAAGCCATTTTGGATCGTCTTGAAAATTCAATGCTAGTCACTTCAATCTTCAATGCTATTGATCAAATAATCAAAACATCCTAAAATATTCACATAAAATAGAAACATAAGATAAATTTATAATTTTCTTATTTTAGAAACTACCATTGAAAATTTAAAAATAATATTAGATCTATCTTTTATATATTTAATCAAACCATTGATTAGATTAGTATATGTATTGTTATTTGAATTTTTTTTCATAACTTTTTATAAGAGAAGACATTACTATTTTGGTAACTTAGCAATAATCTTAAAATTTATCCAATAAAAACAACAAATAACATTAAAATTTAATACAACTTAGTTCAAAGTATCAACATAATTTCTTTAGATTAGATATTTATAAATATATATATATATATATATATATATTAATGTTCTTGTGAAACACCAATTATATAATTAAAATTTTATAATAAAAATGATTTAGATATCAAATAAGCAATAAAATCACAAAAATGCAGCAAATAAATAAATAAAAATAACTTTTAAGACTTATGATTACTTATTTTAAATTAATAATTATGACTATAATATTTATGATAATTTCAAAAAGAAATATGTTTAATATTAGATATTACATCTTTTAGATAATTTATACATAATTCTATTCATAAAATTTATCAAAGATGCAAAGACAAAGAACTAAGAAATTAACAAGATACTAGATTTGTTAACAAGACAATGTTCTAAAACTTGTAAAATATATGTTTTTACAAATTTTTAACTATGAATGTGTTTTATTATAAAAAACCACTATGTAAAAAATTAATTTGCATCAATCGTTGTATTGAAACTATACAAAAATTTTAAGATGAGTTTAAAGAAGAAATTTTTGATATCTTGCTTATAAATTGACCAAACATGTATATAAATATTTTTTTAGGGAGAATCATCCAAAGAAGGCGAACTGATTAATATGAGGGTGTTCGTGGAAGCCATAGTTAAGCCCAGACACTCGGGAATATTCTCGTTCAACAAATGATAGAGAGAGCAAGTAGGAGCTTCCAACACAGACGTTGTTATCATTCGAAGTTATCGCATCGCCCGATTTGAGAATTTTACCCGCAATGCAAAGTTTCCACAGGACTTTCAATCTTGTGCTGTGAAGAAATGAAACTTCAAAAGTCTAAAGAAAACGCATGTGTCAATTGACAACGGCGGTCATCATCGGAGAAACGACTTTGTCTCATTATTCCGGTAGTGAAGTCACACAGCATTCTATTGCCTAAAAAACTGAAGTAACAGAGTGAAAGGAAACTCTCCGCTTCGTATCATTGTATCATTTATCCAACACTGCAGTTTAGGCACGCGTTCCATAAAAAAAGATACAAGACGCAGCAGAATTAAATGCAGCAAAGTTTCTGGAGTGCTCGCATTCCCGGGTTCAGCTCTCGAAATCCATGTTATTGTCTTATTCAACAAGAATTGCGAGATTCAGGAGTAATCGCTCGCAGGTATCCTTCAAGCAAAGGCTAAAGCACACTTTCGTCGTGTCAAAATAGATGAACGAACTAGAAACCAAAACTTGTGCACAGTGTTTCTCGTACAGCTCCGCAATCTCACACATGCTCCACAGACTCACGCGAAACTGTGAGAAGAGTCTCAAGCAAGAAGCTGGCTCACATCAACTCCCTACCACGAGCGCTGCATGCATCGAGCTAGCACCGAATCTACTGCGAACTCCATCGCTGCAATCTCACGCTCACTCTGTTACGATGTGCGAATCGGAATACATTAGAGATGCGATGCAAGAACGGCGCCCATGACCGTGGTATGGTGGCAGGCTCGGGACGCGGGCGGGGCTCGGGTGGTGGAAGGGAATGGGTGAGGCGAGGAAGAAGATTGGGGGGAGAATTCTGAGGTGGGTGAACTTACCTTAGCCACCCGGCTTTTTTCCCGAACCTAGAACCCTTTGCCGAACCACATCGCTAGCCTCAACTCTGTTCACATATTGGCTACTTCAAATCCTGTCTCCGAAGTGTGACGCCATAGCTAAAAGGGGATTAGGTGCCAGTTTAGAAGCTAAGAGTGATTCTACGTACTATCATGGCGGATGATGATGCGTCATGAAATCGTCGAAATTCGGGTCGATGTATCGGCTTTGAGGCGGTGTTAGTGTGAAACCTTGCTTTGTGTAGTTTGCCGGTTGGGTGGATGGGAGGAAGGAGGAAGAGGGGAAGTGCGACAGCTTAGAGTAGAATTTGAAATGTTTAGAGTGGGATTTAGTTACAATTGGTCGATTGTGTCCTTCGGGATTATTTGAGCTAGGTCGCGTTCTGCCATTGCCGCATGTTTTTCTTGTTTTCAGCCTTTAAGTAAATTAGGTCTTGCTTTCTAGGCACTACAAGTGTAAATATTGCTGAAGCGTCGTGAACCTCGAGTATTTCGATGAGGATTGCAGTGAGATGTCAACCATGGTTGACAGTGTATTGAGCTAACAAATTGTCCTCTCATTTGAGCACTTCTATCCAGGAAGAGAGGAGAGTGAAGGTTGCAGTCATAATTGGATGTGGAGGAGTGGAATTTGATTTTATTCTAGATTGGTCTTGTTTCTTAGTTGGTAGAGTGTTACAGAAACAAATGGAAACATGCGCATTGAATGGAGTTTTGCATTTGGAAAGAGTGAGGGTCACCCCTAGCCTGGGCACTAGTAATTATAGCGCTTTGAGAAGGCAAGAGGCGAGAGACATTGAGTGGAAGAAATTAGGGCCCGCTATGCGGTCGCAATTTTTTGGAAGGCAGCAACTTACGGGAAGGATACAGCCAATATTTGATGTAGGCTATTCTCAAGGTTGCAACCTTAGCCGTCAGCTCCGTAGCGCTTACACAACCACAGAGAAAATCGTTGGGGGTCTGACTCAGGTGAAAGAAACCGGCAAACGAAGATTGATACTGCTCCGCCATGCCAAGAGTTCATGGGCAGACCGTTCATTGAAAGGTAGTTCTGGACTTGATTTAAATCTTTTCCTCTTTTTTTGGATCATTTCCATATCCGCGGAGTGGTTTTCACTAGAACCATCCTGTTCTTGTTTTAGGATAAGAATTCAGTTAGACCATACATCGAACTGCTGCAAGGAATTTAGTGTCACGGAAATACCCACACGATGATCGAAAATAGCGTCAGTGATAACAAGAACTGGACTCCGTGTAGATGGGAATCAATCCACCGTTGCAGTGCTGACAATGGATGGGAAAATTATTTGCCCACATATTCACTGTTTAAGTTAGGATTGTCTTTTTTTTGGTTTGGTGCTCCATTAATATTGTGTTTCGTATGCAAGCTTGTCATGATTGCATTACTTCCGGCATTTGAGGCTATGAATTCCTAGAGATTTCCTTTGATGACAATGTAGGGTTGGAAAATTTAATGCGACACCCTTATTATAGAGTATACGTCCCACTGTCTTCTACCATGGATGGATTAACTTATGTTCTCACATCTTGATACTACAATGGCAGATCACAAAAGGCCGCTGAGCAATAAAGGTCGTTTAGCAGCAGCTAATATTGCAAGCAAATTGG
This sequence comes from Physcomitrellopsis africana, assembly GCA_036785485.1. Classification (NCBI taxonomy): domain Eukaryota; kingdom Viridiplantae; phylum Streptophyta; class Bryopsida; order Funariales; family Funariaceae; genus Physcomitrellopsis; species Physcomitrellopsis africana. The sequence goes on along the minus strand of JAWRVF010000125.1, from coordinate 536,465 downwards.
AAAAGCACAGCTGGGTGCCTGGACTCATCCTTTGCAGGTTTGTTGTGTCACCCGACTTTCCAACTGGTACAGTACTAGGGTCCTCCTTAGAGTATTAGAACCTGGTTGTATAAACCATGGAGATGGAGATTTTGGGCGCTGGAAAGTGGCTTGAACGGTATTGTTCAACACCAATTGCGAGGTTTAAGGATAAATTGAATCATATGAATGCTGTGATTAAATAAGATGCTGCCATTTCCAGCTTATTCATAAGACGCAGCGCTTAAGGTCCTTTTTAACACAAAAATCAACTCCAAAAGATGTTACAGCAATCTGCGTGATTTCAGGATTTCTAAGTGTTTGAGCTCCATGTTCACACCCAAGAATATCAGGATTGCCACTGACTGCATGTTCAGAATTTAAAGGGTTATGGAAAAATATCTGGATTGCAGTGACTCTCAAAGAACACGGGAGACGTTGCATATTATGCAAGGACGATATAGCGCTTTGGCAGATGCAGAAGTTCGGTTCCTTGGCAGCTTCTATTCTGTGGCAGCTATGGATGGACAGACTGCCCAACATATTCAAGAGAATGTGCTGAAATACGCTGGAGATGACATTACCACCATCATGTACTTGTTGTTTTGAACAATATTTTCATAGTGCTGGGGAATGATCAAGAGCATGTCTCATTCAAGGCTAGAATTGATTTGTAACTTATTCAGTTAAGCCTGCCCTTATTAGCTTCATCAGTTGACCTGGTTTTTCCGGTTTAATTCGCAGTAAGGTAATGCTTGCTTCGCGCTGAAGATTGGATCGTTGGCTGCACAGGTGTATGGGACACAATAGAGGTTGGGAAGAGGCTGCCAGTCAATTTTGTGGCGTCGCTGTTGAATTGAAGACTGCCAATGCTGCTCTTCTGGAAGCTCCTGGCATTTCATGGAAAGAAGTAAGCTATTATGTTTTTACTTCTAGGCTCGAAAAGCTATTTAAAAACCATGAAACGGATCTTTAGCTTTTGCTTCAAGGATAACTGCGAGCATTTATCCTTAAACCTCGCAATTGGTGTTGAACAATACAACAAAATGAATTCAGAGAGCTAAAACTGGGAATACAGCCATAACAGAAACTTGCGGCTTCGTATTCTGCTGCGTCTGCACTTTATTATTTTTGTTTGTATGTTCATGTCCAGAATCATATTTATTTTCCATCAAGTACCTAGCAACGCACATGGCACATTGTTGGTGGATGCAGACAAGCCTTTGTATTGTATGATGGATCTTCATGGAATTGGCCGTAGTACCTTTTTATTTTGTCAGGTCACGTAACATTCATAGATCATATTAACGCTTTTGAGAAGTGACGACTACATTAGCTAGTTAGTTGCACAAGACGCTGTGTAGTTGAAAGTAGTTGTGTGATATGTTGCTACTTTGGAACCTGTTTGATCACTTCCATTTTTTTCACACTGACGTTTCTGTATTATTTTCTTGATCATCAGGCATTCGAGAAAGCTGGAATGGGAGGCTGGAAGCTAGTAGGCATCATGAAGCCAGATTCTATGTCTGATATCGAGTATGAGGCAGCATAGTTGCACTTCCAAGTGGCAAGTTTTGTTGTAGAGGGATATGTTTTCTGTCAAGTATGACACAAGGTCCTATCAAGCCTTGCATGCTTCCAGAACATGTTGAATACTAAGTTCCACCGAGGACATCGATGACACTCATGCCACAACCTCGTTGTTGTGAAGCTCTTGCTCCTGGGTGAACCACGGCCAGATCCATTCCTGGGTCGTTGATTTTTGTAGCACTTGCACTAGGTTCCATTTGAAGCTGTTTCAAACATTTTAGAATAATCCATAATAATCGACTTTTCTTATCGAATTATGCGTCACGCAAAGTTTTTTAGATAACATATTAGCTCGACTTCAGGAAACTCATCCCTTCAGAGAGATGGAGCGAGAATGTGTTACCCTTTACGAGTACTGATTCAATCTTAAAATCGATTACATCACTCATGACTGCCATGAATATATCACGGACTGAATCTCACCGGGCACCGTCTTACCTTTAGCCAGCAATTTGTCCGCAATCATCACTACCGGCTGAATAGCGATCCTCAATTTTTGTATTCGTAATGTGGTTTTAAAATTTTTCCTACGTCTGCTTATCTAGAGAATTTGTGATTATTGTGTGTAAAATGTGCACTTATGATTCAATTTAGTTTTGAACTCCCCATCCATTCCATTCAATTTCATATAAAAAATTCTCTCATTTGGTGCTACTTAAATTTGTAAGATATTTTTTAAAATTATGTGTAGTTTATTTGTAGAGAGATCTAAGGCCATAGTATCATACATAGAAAAGTGGATGGTGATATCATTATTGGAAGAACTTAGATTTGGGCTAAAATTTTTAGTTGATGTAATGTGTTTCTAGTGGTATTTGGTTTAATCTCAAATTCTTAAAATCATGCATCAAATAGTCAATCATGAAGAAAAAGTTATAAAAAGTTAATTTAGTGTCTAGTAACTTCCAACTTAAGAAAGCACAAGTTTATAATAAGAGCCAAATGCTAGAATTTTTATATACCATAACTCCAATTTATAGTTGATATGTCTCTTTTCTATAATTCTAAAAAATGACATAATATATCTCAAGTTTATCAAGAGTTGGATTGTACACATGTATTAGTTAAGTTTCTAGGATGAAAATTCAATATAGACTACATATTCTTTTTAAAATTAATATTTGAGAGATTTGTATAAAAGCTTCAATTACAAATATATTTGTATTTGTATGATTGTTGAACATACATTTGTGAAATTGAAGAAAACATGGTACATTTTAAAGATATCAATTATAAATTAAAAAGTGTCATTTATGCAAAAGTTAACATATGTATGTTAAATTTTATATAATATTATGTTGAATCACTCATATATTAATGAAGATTATGTCCTTATAGGCAACCATAATAAAAACAAATAATAACAAATTTCTCATAAACTTGCTAGCATTAAAGCAAAAACCATTTGTATAGCAATTACAAAGATTTATTATTAGTGGAAGTTAGACAAGGTATGATTTGAACAAAAAATTATGTTCATATATAAAATAGAAGCACTTTACAAATAATATAGAGCTTTGCTCATTTATAAATTTTTGATATAATCTACTATAGGTAAATAATTTTGAAATTAAATTTCAAAAGTTTTTATATCTAATTCTATAACTTTTGTTGATAAGAATATATATTAATTTAAATATCTACTTCAATCAATGATATATTAAAAATCCAAAAGATATAAAAATACTATAAATATATTATAATATTATAAAAATTGAGCCATAATCTAAAATTATAATGTGTACAAATGTAACAAATCCAAAATAAAAATAAAAACATATTATATACATAGTAATATTTAAACAACCAAATAAGCAGTACTAAGTGAAAATCTAATTTATATCTAAATAATTATAACCATATAATGCACATCTTAAAAATTATATATTTAAATTATAATCATATAATTAGATATTAAATTTTGGATTACTATTCTTGTTGCAAAGAACTTATATTGATATCTAATGTTGCTCTAATTTAATTCAAAGCAACAAAAAGGCAAGCATTGGATTCTTTTGAGCTTTGTCCTATTTTTTAAGTAATTTTTAACTTATGTTTTTTTAAAGCTTATAAAGTCCTTGTACTACTCCTTACAAAATACAAGCATATTCTTATGTTGAGCATCTTCTTTTTCTTCTCCTTTCAAAGCAACAATCAATACATCTTTAATATTTTATGTAATATTCCTTAATAATTTTCTACAAAGAAATTCATATTTATAGCATTTTATTGTGGTAGGTATACCTTGCTTTATACTAGCATCAAGGTTCGTTTTAAAAGCATCCATGGACCAATACTTCTTAAAGATTTATTGCCATTATTCATTTATAATTTGATAAGTCATTGCACAAGATGAACTTGCAACTTGTACATGCAACTTGTACATGCAAAAGTCTTAGCAACAACAAGTGAATCATAATATTCATACATAATTATAACTATATCTTACATCTAATAGTTTAATTTGTAAAGGTGCAACCTTAAAAACTATCAAACTACAAAAATTTCTAAAACCTATTTAATTTTTTTTGAATTTAATAATCTTTAATCTGGATTTTATTTAGTAAATTTAATTAGATGATTTTAGAAAAAGTTAAAAATAATATATATATATACACACACACACACACACACACACACACACATATATATATATATATATATATATATATGTGTGTGTGTATACATAAAATTTTAACCATTATTTCTTCTTTATTTGAATAATAAAAATAATAAAAATAATAAAAAATTAATTTTATCTTTTCAAAATTATATTTTAAAAATTTGTTATCAAACAATTATTATAACATTTAAAATTATATTTTTAAAATTAATAATTTATTTAAAAATATAATTAAGAATATAATAAAAATTTAAAAAATAAAATTTCTACTAGTTTCTTTAGATTAAAAAAACAACAAACATCCATATATTTTTTTTCAATAAAAAACCACAAAATTCTAAAATTTAGTTTCTTTTAGAAATCATTCTCATATTTATTGCTAATCAAGATTTCTAAAGCACAATATAAAAAATTGTCATCAAACCTATCTATCTAAATTTAAAGTATGGATTTGATCTTTTAGATCTTTTTATGTATTCTTCTAATTAATTCAAAAAAAATTTATAAGTATAAAATTGAAATCATAAGAATTTATATGCATTAAATAAATAAATAAGTAAATAAAAAACCAGTAACTCTTTTTTGTAGGTTCATTCATGTAAAAATTTATAAAGTGAAATTTTTTTGTAGAAAAATTCATTTGGACCTTGTTCTTTCTAATCCAACTTCTTAGAAGTACATATCATTAGTTGTTTATTAATTTTCTAGAATTATTTATTATAAGATTAGTCTTGAGAACTTTAAAGTTCTTATTTCTAAACATCTTCTTTGGCAACATTGTTGAGATCAATGAAACCAAAAAGTATAAAGGTCAAACTAGTAATTTGATTAGTTATATGACAAAATTAAAATATCCTACATAAAAAAAATTTAAAAAAAAAAATTACTTAGTAATTAGGTTGGCTTTAAATACCAAATAGATTTAGTTATAATCATATTTCTAATTTTAAAAACATATTTTACATACAAATTAGATATATATTTAAAAGTTCTTTATATGTACTACCAAAGCACAAGCTTCATATATTTTTTCAATCATAAAAATTACAACCTATATTACAATTAATATTGTAAAATAAGTAAAAAAAAAGTAATATTGATTACAAACTTGTTTTAAAAATAAGAACTTAAAGAAGTGTGAGAATTTTTTTTTGAAGAAGTGTGAAAAAGAGCTTGAGGGAAATTTAAAGAAGTTGAAAGAACTTCAAGAAGATAAGTGGTAGCCATCACCTTATAGGTGGTATAATAGAAACTTCATATTAATTACATATTATTTGACACATATAAAATTAACTATATTTTAGGTTTTACAATGGGATATTTGGTCTTTATTGTGAGAAGAGTCAATTGGTAGAATCTAGAATCCACCAAAATATACTTGATATGCTATAGTATGTATAGTACTACCATTTCTCCACTTAGTGATGTTATTCTTTACCTTCTAGATCCTCTTATGATACTATGATTTGAGGGGTTGCACCTTTGATTAGACTTTAAAGCTGGATATTTTTATATATCAAAGGAAAAAATAAAATAAAAAAATAAAAAAAAAATCTTTATTTATTTCAAATAGAAAATTACTTGTCACTTTTGTACAATTCTAGTACAAGAAGTTATTTACAAATTTTCCTAAAAGGTTGATAAAAGCTCATTATATTCTTTTGCAATAGTCCACTTGGAATAGTTATTACTAGCTACTTAGGTAACTATTTGCCAACCTTAAAGCTTTACATTAAAAAATTAATGCTAAATTGTAATATAGCTTTGTAAAATAAAAATAAAATTATCTATTTGTTTGTTTGTTTGTTTGTTTGTTTGTTTGTTTTTTTTCTAGATCTTTAGCAATAGCAAGCTATCTATGCTTCTAATAGATGAATGTCTTAGAAGATATCTATTTAGAATAATATCTATTACAAAAAAACCACATAGAATGTTCTATCAAACCAATTGTTCTAATAGGTAAATAAAATTACATGAGCTTGATGTAGTTTTTTAAAAGATTGTTAATTTTTGATATTGAGTTCTTTTAACCTTGCTACTCTTCTTATTAATCTTTTTGATATTTCAAAATACAGCTAAAAATATTCTAAGCTTGCTACATAAATTAATAATTCATTAAATATTTATAGAATAGACATAAAATTCATTCAAATTTGCCAACAATAAATTTGTTAATGAGTTTTAAATTTATTTAAGTATAATTTATTTGATTTTAAATTTTTTTCTCATTATTTTTTAAATATAAAATATAAAATATAAATATAAATATTTTTATTTATTTAATCAAGTGATTTTTAAAAAAAATTAAAATTAAAAAAATTTAATTATTAAAACTATTCAAATATAATCAAACTATTTAAATTACAAAAACATACTTGGTTGTCTAAAACCAACTTTCTATGTGGATGTTGTAGTTTTTAATATAAACAATCTTTATGAGATAATTTCTAATATTAATACTTGTGAAATAAGTCTAAAAGTTAAGATGCTAGGTTTAATGGATTAATACTTAGTAGTTAAAAATGTTAACAATAAAAATTTATTAATATTTTATCCATATTATACTTGTTAAATATTATAAGATATAAAATAATTAATGATGCACATATTATGATTTATATTTAAATATAAAAATAATAAATAAATATTATGCTCTCAAAGAAATATTAAATTTTATTATTTTTGTTTTAAAGTTTTTAATTGTAAAATATTCTACAAATAAATTATTAATACATAATTAAATATATGATTTATTAATTTTAAAATTTTATGATTACTATATATATTCTGAACTTTGGTTTTTATAATTTTAAAGTTATATTTTATTTTTGAATATTCTTATATATATATATATATATATACACACATATAAATATTTCTTTAATTTTATTAAACCTTCTGTACAGGTATAATTCAATTATTGTTATTCTAGTATAATTTTTTGTAATATAATGCAAAAAAGTCTAAATATACGTACAATCTCAATAGCCTAAAGTTGCCATCGAACACCACAGCATTCTACGAAAGCAACCCACATTACACATAACCAACATGTTCATTCTTTTGACCAACTGGTTATACACCACGTGCATTTCTTCAATCATCTTCATTGTTTGTAAGACTTCAGGCTTCAGTGCTCATGGTCATCGCAGGCTAGCAGGCCCTCATTATGGAGATGAAACGGAAGATGAATCCCACAACATCTCGTTTTTATTTTGTTAACACAGAATTCAGCAGCTTGAGCATAACTCAGACTCATTATCTGAAAACCCAGCTTATAAATTTCCAGAACACAAAGAATCACGTTCCTGGAGATAGATTATTAAAATTGCATACTGGTTTTGTTTTGTTTTAGTTTTAGTTTTTCTGTTGAGCATGATAATGTCATGCACAAATCTGGTTGTGCATAAACCAGTTCTTATTCTGCACTTAAGCAGTGATCTGCTTCGGAAACACGGAAAACTCCGCAAGTCAGCAACGCCGGAGATGAAGACCTCAAGCATGGCGCATGATGAGAGCTCCGCAACTGGATTGCTGAGGGCGTCACATCTAGAAAGGGGCATCTGGAAGAGGCTTCCCAGAGACGAAGGCCCTGAGCACTTGCAGTAGGCGGCCAGCTTCCAGGAGAGGTACTTGGTGGCCGGCGCCGCGAACAGTCACGAAAGTTAGCCCATCGTAAACCACGGCACGCCCACCCACCTGCATCACCAACTCTCACAGTGAATTTTGCGCTTGCAAGTTTGGAAATAATGGAATCTGGGAAAGATATGCAGAAGGGGGACGAAGTGGTTCAAGAAGCTTGACTTTCTCAAGAGATTTGCGGTGATCTGGGGGGTGTGTGGCATACATGGGCTTGGAGGTGTGACCAACCTGCTGGTAATCATACCAAGGATGCCATGGTTTCGAAACAGGCAATTTCATAGCTTCGATTGAGTATCGGGTTGACGTCACAGGCACAACGCTGTCCACGTCCCCACTGCATGCACTCACATTCTATCTCTCATGGTGTAATCACCCACGTCGTAAAATGAAGGAATTCGAAAAAGAATTGGAATTTTATCTGCTTCGCGCTGATAAACAGAATGTTCGTCATCGCTACAGAATGGCTTCACTAATTACTAAAGAAGAGCATGCATGGAAAATAAAGGAAGTGGTTAAAAATTACCTGTAGATCCAAATCTTAAGTCCTGCGGCGATTAGGTAATGGTAAGTTGAGATCATGCTTTGAGGTGCGTCAGCCCAGTTTGCATACAGTATGTTACTGCGATTTCCCCACCATTATTACGATGGTTTTTTAGAGTAGTTTAGGAATCGAATGAAATGAAATATTCGACGCAACACAGTTGCGAAACTTGTTAGCGCTCAAGATTAAAGCTGGATGTCCTCCTCACCTACACATCGTCCAGCGGTAAGGGACAACACCCGTAGTGTTAGCATGCAACGCAAGCTGAACATCCGGTCTGTTGAAGTAGACCTCGGCATTGTCCTCAGAGCACGCATCATATCGCGCCCGAATCCCACGAACGATCTGGACAGAGGAAAAAAACGGACTTTGGATTGTATGACAGCTGAAATGGCCTTATTCGATCGCTGACTCAACGAATACCGGCTTAATCAAGACGACTCATAAAACCAAGTAAGTGAAACTAGAAGATATTTAACATCCTCCTGAAACGCATACAACCACGAGCATAAACTAAACTCACCGGGGTTTTCCGCGTCCACGACCTGCTTTGCATTCTTTTGGCGTTGCTCCGAATGCACCTGTCTGTGTAGATGCTGTAGTAGTCGATGTTTCCAATCTCAAAATTCATGGTTGCGAAGAATTCTTCGCAACGCGATGAGCAGCAGTTTTCATCGGAAAAGTTGCAGTTGGCCTTCAAGCCATTGTATGTTTCCGTTGAAATCATCGCATGCGAGTATTGGAAATCAATGTCGCCAGTTTGATCCCAATAGTTATCAATATCAGGGTTTCCGACCTGCTCTCAGTGCACACAATCACAGAGAGGAGTAACATCGAACAGTCAAACCAACATCTCCTGTGTAAACCACATTGGGGACACTTCATCTGAGGATGTTTCCAGCTACGGAAACATTTTCCTCCACAAATGTTAGATACTTCTGATCAACCTGCATGAAATCTTCACAACGAAAGTTCGAGCTGGATGAACGCACAAATCAAAACCAACTCATTTAGCCAGTAAACAACATTTATGTTTAAATTTTTATTTCGTGATCAATCCATGTTACGTTGAAAGGAAGTAGTGTTCACTCACCATGTAACCCATGAGGTTGATTTTCAAGGGCGAGGCTGAGTTGTGCTCCATTATTAGTTTGGCAAGTTGAGGAACATAATGCCCTGCATAGATGAGGGTGGAATTAATTTGTCAATAGATAAACTTACCCGTTTACTCGAACTGTCACACACTGCATCAGATTCCTCAACATGGAAACCACGTTGAGATTCCTCAACAGAACTTTTGAGACTAGTAATTAAATTTAGGTAACGAGTGGATTAATAGCAGGATAAAGATCACGCCACAAGTCTTGAACCAAGTCTATTTTTGTGTATATCAAGAGCAAATGTTTGTAAACAGGAGTCATGAGAATGAAGGAAGCTTAAGAACGATGCAATTGTTAGCATAAGAAATGTCTTTTTTCATGGAATTTGGGTGCGGTACCTGCGTAGCTTTCTCCGGTGATATAAAAATCTCGACCGTGGTACTGTGGGAACCGACCCAACCAACCCACCAGAAAGTTGTACGCATCCTCAGCTGCACAATTCTTCTTCGTGTCACTACTATGCACGTGATTACACTGCTTCAGTACGATTAAAAGACGTCGGTGGAACGCAACGTCTTTCTAGGCTTTAGATCAATTGATTCTATCGAAATCAACGTAAGGATGAAGTATTTTAAGAAGTGAGGAAGTTGCACCTGTGCGAGTGTCGCCTCCGGCTGTGTTGGCAGTCGTGTTGCGCCTGGCGTAAGAGAATCCCACTCCAGTTGGCGATTCCAACCATATCATGTTCACCTCTGCGGTGTGCATTCATTCAAACACGCATTTTTCACTTGAGAATTATCACACGAAACAAAAGAATTCCACGGTGTTACAGCTGTATGATAGGCAATGATCTAATAGTAGATTAAGGAATTATGAGCTACTGTCGATGGAATCATGCTGAAAAAATTGAATTCGATTCGAGAATGTGGTATGATCCTTCATAGTACCTGTGTTCCAAGAAAATTCGTTGATGATGAGGCCGCTACCACCGGGTAAGATCTGGAATGGTCCATTCTCTCGTGCAAATCCCGAGGCTATGGAAGAACACCCTGGACCTGCAATTCAGCAACCACACATCGCAACGGGTTGTTTACAATGCTCGGTCTGACCGATTAGATTATCGTCTGACCGATTAGATTGTAGCCAGGATTGACATTCTCAAGCTTTTCATTTCTTTTTCAAGTGACTACGTCCCTGAATTGAGTGTCTGGGGTATGTGTCTGTGTGCGTGTGGCCGCACCTCCATTGAACCAGAGAACCAAAGGTTTGGTGCCAGATGTGTCGTTGGAGCACTGTGCAAATACGTAGAACAGGTCCCGTCCTTCACTCCTGTCCACAGTCACATTCCCCGCGTAGAGGTTGAATCCCACGAGCGGCTGTCCGGGTAATGCCGTCACTCTGTCCGCATCCTGTTCTAGTGAGATAGGCAGATTATGGCTGTGAGCTCTACCTTCAAACAAACTCCTGACGAGCAGGAGCGCGACTAGAAATTGGATCTTCGCCATGTTATCGAAAGCGAGGAAAAAAGTAACGAATGAAAAGTGCTTATTCTTCCCCAAGTACTCTTTTGTATTTGTATACGCGAATGTCTCGATAGCTGGAAAAACGCTACGGCCAGAGGCCTCTCCCTTTCCTCGGTGGTAATGTGGGTTGAAGGACGGATCTCGAAAGGAATCTCGACAGGAGGTTTAAGCAATTCTCTAATGTTCAATGGGGTAATCACCATCTCGAAGGTAACGTGGCTTATGTCAGAAAACTGGTGTGTTGTCAAGTCTCAAAGCTCCTGGCAGATTGGGGCAACGACGAGCAAGATTTGGAAAACGACAGCAGAGTTATTGTTTCTCGTCACCGTCACCTACACCAAGCACCATAGAATCCTTTCGGCATCACACAGGACATGGATCGTGTCATGTTCCTCCGAGTCAGCATCACTGAGCATTCATTACATAAATTAACTGGCCTGAAAGCAACCCCAAAGTAATTTATTGCACAAGCACAAAATTGTGAAGTGTACAAGAGCATCACGGGCATCCTGGTGCGGATAACCGCTTTTGGTCTCCAAAACCGGGCATCTCCACTTGATCAATGTATCAAAACGGTACGACTTATTCTAGCAGTTGATCAAAGCCGATCAGCTCAGAGGTCACCAATCTCAACCAAAACCTCGAGAGGCGCCGACCCCCGAGTAGCAAACCTCACCGCCTCTACTACAATCTCTGTGGACAAACCTCCGAAGTACAGCGCTGCTTCCACTCTCCACTCCATCTCAATCTCGATCTCAAACCTCGATCTTCCTCTCTTTCCTCAAGTCTCCATAACGGTGTCTCCCCGATCCGCCTCATCTGTGCGGAAGATCTAAAACATAGCAGCCGTCTGTCGTGGTTACTCACAGCACTTTGAGGTCCCAAGGAATTCCACACTACAAACCGGTGGCAGCATTTTCATACACCATGCATCAATTCAGCTAGTAATCTTCCGATCAGCAGGCTTGTTAAATCGGTGGTGAATTCGATGCCGCAGGTCTTGCTCAGCACGTGAAATGCGATGGTGTAGTAATTGGGGTCAAGCAATCGCAGGGGAGCCGTGTCCAATCGTGGAGCGATCTCCCTCCGAAACTCGTGTTGCGGTGCTCCCTTGATGGAGTCGGCGGCGGCGCGCCCATGTTTTGCATTTGCTAGCTCGTTCAAGCCGTTGGATGAAAAACCTACCACGTGTCGAGAATCTACGTGCATAAATTCCCGATGCCCGCGGCTCTCGTCGTCGACCCCGCTCAATCGATGGGGAGGCACTCTTACCGACACCTCTTGCCGACACAACCTCTTGCCATGCACGGGTAAGATTAACATATTTATTATACCTTGATTTTTTGGTGGATTCATTTGAGTCTAGTGACAAATTCTTGCTTCTATTTATTTGGTTATGGTGCTTCCATTTCTATTGGATAGTTTTGATTTGATAAAACACCATACCTTTGCTTGTTACAAGTCTTAGAATATTGATTGAATCATTTGTGTCATTTAAATACGAATATAAAAATGGTACTATGATTAATTATATTTAATAAGTAGTTAATATTTTTAATATTTTATAAATTCAAAAAATAAAAATAAAATAATTTTTGAACTTGCTTAAAAACCTATAAAATATTAATCAATTTATAGATTCATATATTTTATATCTTCAATAAAATATGATATTTATTTATTGATTACATTATTATTATTAATATCAATCTATTTTATATATTAAAATAAAATTTTATTTAATAAAAAATATTATTCAACATATATATATATTAAAACATCATATGTTGTAATTTATGAACAATTTGAAACCTTTAAAGATAATATTTTTAATACTTTGACAAACACATAAAGTAAGAAAGTACTTTTGATTGAAATTCCAGGTATTCAATGTTTTTAAATTTATTTAAAATTTAACAAATAAACTTTAAAAGAATGAAGTTTCTTTAAAATGATACTGACACCAATTTTTTTTAAAAAATTCTATTACTTCTGAAATTCCAAAAATAATCAATATATATTTTGAACCCATCTAACATTTGGTTGTATTGTCTTAAATAACTTTCAACATGGATTTTATTTTATTTTACTTCTTTGTACCTTTTAAGGTCTATAGGTATGAAATCTTAAATAATAAGTAAGATTTTAAAATTAATATTTTAATCAACAAAAATAATTCATACAAAATCTTATTATTTAAGATTTTATTTGAGATTATATATATATATATATATAAGATTCAAGACATATTATTATATAAAATATATAAAATATAAGATTAATTATTCTAATATTTTGGTTTTGGTTTTGATTTATTTATTTAATTTTTTATAATAGATTAATTTTATAAATAAGTATAATATAAATCATTATATAATTAGAATTATAATAATATTATTAAATAATTTTATTATTTAATTTTATTAAAAAAATTAACTTATACTTGTAGATATTAAGAGGCCTCAAAGTAAGAAAATAGTTAGATAAAAAGTTAACAAAGATTAGAAAAGCAAATAAAAGAGAGTCAACATAGAAAACTACTATAGCTTATAATTTTTAGTAGATTAGAAAGAAGATAACTATAGTTTTAGGTGAATATTAGTTGGGAGGAAGAAGTAAGAGTGTATAAGTAGTATATCCCACCTTAAGTTGAATTTTAAAATTACTTTTTCTTAATTTTAGTAAAAGAAAATTTTGAATAAAAGATAAAAGGGTGAACATATTTTTCTATTGAATTGAATCTTAGAAAGTAAGTTTTGTTAATCTTGAGTTTGTTTGGTGTTTTTTTTTTTTTTTTTTTTTTTTAAATTTTTTTTTATTATTATTACAGTCTTCTTCTATTTTTCTTATAATCTTTATGTCTAGTCTTGTTATAAACTTTTGGATTTATATTGCATTGTTGTATATGTTATAATCTTGCTTCCTAGTAGAATATGTTACAATGCTACTACAATGATATACATATATTTTTTTTCTTTATAACCGTCATATCAAATCCTCTTGTGACCTTTTAATTGTATACTATATTATCTCATGTAATATAATATTGCATCATTGAATGCAACAAAGTGTTGAAGATTTTATATTATGATGCATATCAATCTTCTCACTTTATATATAATCCGCTAAATCCATGGATTCGTGTAAGCACATTGTGATGCTTATCAATTCATGAATTGTATTCTTTTATTAAAAATAATATAACATTTATAATATGGATTTTTATTTTTTATTTTTTATTATTTTATTATAGTTGTATTTGTATACTTCTATATTTTATAATTATTTTAATATTTATATATGACTGATATGGATGCATAATCTTTAATAGCCTTTATTCCAAAATTAAAAAAAAAGATACATTATCTAAATAGACATTTCTAGATAAAGATTTTAAAAAATTGGTTTGGAGTCAAAAGCAAAAATTTTGTTCTAAATGTATTAAGTTTGTAAATCTAAGAATGGCCGCACCACTTTTTTTTAAAAAATAATTTATATAATTTTTGTAATTTTTAGAGAAATATAATCTAACTAAATTTATTAAGGACATATTTCCACTTATCACTTTCTAGAACCTTCTAAAACCTTCCATAATTTTTTAGAATCTTTTTCAATCTTCTAGAATCTTTTAGAATATTCTTTAGTCTTCTAAAACCTTCTTCAATCTTTTAAAATCTTCTTCAATCTTCTAAAACCTTTTAAGATATTCTTAGAAGCTTCTATAGATACTTAATAGGCTTTTAAAAACTTCTTAATTTCTTTTGTAGTTAGAATCTTTTATAGGTGTTTCCATTAAGCAGAAGAAGCTTTTGTAGAAGGTTCAATAGGACATAGACCTTGCAAAATAAATATGAAGCAAGATTGAGATATACCTCAGTTTTGCTAACACAAGTCTAAAAGTAATCCAAAATGTTGCCTTGTTTCTTGATATCAATCTAATTCTTGTTCTTGTCAATTGTCTAATTCTTTCTTATTATCAACCATCTAATTCTTTGTTCTAAAAATCAATCTAGTTTTGTATTTTTTTTCTTGTCTATTTGCTAATCTATTATCTTGCATCTTTGACATTTAAGCAAGCCTACTAAATAATCATATTAAAGCTTTAATCTCTTCATAGAGAATGGATTATCCCTCTTCTTGAAGATATTGTTATGTTGTTGTGCTGTGATTTGGCTACCATGTGAAAATATTATACATATATATTTAATATATAATTTACAACACAACTATATGAAAGCCATATCAATAGATTTTTATTAATTACAAAATATGATTAGATTATTATTATATTTTAAAATTATTAAAAAAGACTATTATTAAGATTTATATAATTTTATTTATAGTAATTTTGGGATTGATTTTATATTAATAATAACTTAAATATATTTTGAATCACCTTTGTTAGATATTGGTGATCCTTGAAATCTTATTTATTTTTTTTATTTAATGTTTAAAACTCATATTATATAAATCTTATTAAAAAAAAGATTAGAAAGGAATTTTTAATATAAAAAAGAATAGTTAGGCCATCTATGTGGATGAATGGAGATGGATGATAGAAATTTCTACTCCTATCGGCCAAAAGTCATGCCCAATGGACTTCAAGGAGATTATCTGAAGCCTTATTAGGAATTAGGATTTCTTTTTCAAAAGCATTTGAATATTAGAGGTTAGAATAAATAAATTTTGATTTTAGGCTATGGTTTTGATGCTAAAATTGAATGATTTGGACTTTTTATGAAGGAGATATAGGCACTCAAAATTAAAGTGTTGAAATTGTATCTATTGTCATTCTTTTGGATATAACTTGCAAAAACAAAAAATAATAAAGGATTGATGATTGGAATTAGAAAGATCACTTTTTTGGCTATATTTTTTTTATTTATAATTTAATAAATTCTAAGCAAGGATGAAGGATATATTAGGAGTTGAAGTTAGTACTTATAATCTAAAAGTTATATTAAATTATAAACTAAGTAGTTGTATTTTGAGCTATATCTTAGGCAATTTGATAAGTTCTTGGTTCAAAACTTTCAAAAGTATATATATTTATATTAAAAAATTATATACAAAAATTTTATGGTATTAAGATTTTGGATTTTTGAAATATAAAAAAATAGTGCTCAAGTGTTTATAAACTAGGGTTTTAAGCATCTCCTAGGATTTTTAAGATATTAGACAATTATAAGCAAATCTATAATTAAATTTTTTTATTATAAATCTTAAGTATATAATCTATACTTGGAAATTTTTTGATAAAAATTGAATAATTGGATCAAGATTTATTAGACTCTAAAGTGCACAAAGAAATCAATCTTTTGTAGGGGACTAAGCTTTTGAAGGATTTTGTTGTAATTTGAGTATTTTGTACAAATTAAAGGGGTTATTTTTAGGAGCCAAGATTTTGTAAAGGTAGAAAAATGGATATATAGAGCTATAATAAAATTTTGATATGAAAATGGAGTTTTAAAAAGAGACTATGGTTTTTCTTAAAAGTTATTAAAATTCTAATTTAGCAATAATTAGTTAATTATTATTTTATATAGTAAGGGATATTAAGAAATTTTTTGCATATCAAAGAAAAACTTTGTGTATAAATCTATTTAAATATAAGAATATTTTACTAATATATATATATATATATATATATATATATATATTTTATAATATTATCATATTATTTATCCTTTTTATTAAGCATTTTATCAAAACACATCATGTCTTTTGACTTGAGTAGCTTTATACATTATTTTTTTTAAGAGATTGGTTGCCTACTTTAGATATTCTTATTTTCTATGTGATTTTGAGTTCTATTTGGTTATAAAATATAATTATGCTATGTACATCTTTCTTTGTTTGCAAAACAAACAAAATGGATATAGCTTGGTAGTCCATCACAAATGAGTCCTATAAGAATTTTTTAGTTTTGAGTGTAAGAATAAATCACTTATTAGAATCTTGTCAATAAGTTACAAGTAAATTTTCTATAGCCAGGTACTTAATATATTCTTAGGTTGAAAATCATGCTACACGACAACATTCTAAAGGAGTATGGATTATCCTTCTCTAGATCGATATACTTATTTGTTGCAATTTGATCTTTCTTTGGACTAGGTAGATTATCCCTTCCCTAGGATGTATCATTGCATTTTAGAGATTGAGTCATAGAAGGTGCATCTTCACAAACAAAGAATAGAGTGGTGATTCTTATAAAGCTTTGAGCTCTTTTGGATAGTATATAAGAAGAAATAGTATTTTTTTACAATCCAAATAAAGAACCTCAAATGGAATTAGTATTTGAAGAAACTAAATGGAAGATTCATAGTTTTCAATAAGAAATTATTTAATTAAAGAAAGTAGGTAGTAGACAAGCCATACATATGATTCCTACAAAATTTCTAAGGATTGTCATGAAGGAGTCAAAGACTAGTATGTCTGATAAATTTAATAGAAGAAGATCCAACTTTCAAGGTTTTGTGCAACAAGTACAATTCAACTTATGATTATATACTTCTTATTATCTGGATGGATTTACTTAAGTCACTTTTATAGGCACCTTTTTATCAAGAAGTACTTGATCATGATTTGTTCCATTGTTAGAACAAAATCTTCTAATCTTATATAATTTAGAAGATTTTATAAAAAAAATTATTGCTTCATTTGGAGATAGTGATTAAAAAAGGGTGGCAAAAGGGAAGATCAAAAACCTATGACAAAAATAATGTTTAATTACAATTTATGCCGCAAAATTTTAATAACTTACTTGTGATCTTAATTGAAATGGTAAAGCTTTTATGACTCGATTTTGTTATTGTCTAAAAGACAATGTGAAAAATTTATTGATTACAATGTCAAGAGTTGAAAGCTTAGAAGAACTCATGTTTCAAGCAATTACTTGTGACAATTGCCTATTTGAATTGCAATAAGAAAGATGATCAATTTTTAACAATGCCTATCAAGGTACAACTACTACATCTTTAAGAACAATGGAGAAACCATCAATATATCTTGAATCTATGTAGATTGATGCAACTTAATTTAAGCCATTAATACCTATAAAGAAGGTTAGATGTCAATATGAGAATCTATATCTATATTGTGAAAGACCTAATCACAAGGCAACAAACTATCCAAACAAGTTTAGGGAATTCAAAGCACGAAGTATAATATTTGAATTGGAGAAGTCCAAAAATAAAGACGTCTAGCCTTAGTAGAGACTTTGTAGTTAGATACACTTAAATCTAAATTATCAAAAAATATCTCTTTCTATCTCTAAATTTAATATTTTATTTTATATTTTCTATACATAAAAGAATCTCAAGACAATAGATTTCTATTAAAGTCCTTTTAGATACTAGAGCCTCAACATAATTTACAAAATAAAGATTTTACAACCAAATATAATTTAATACTTGTAAAAAAGACCCATCCCGCACTTGTTGAAGTCATTGATGGACAAAACCTTGCATCAAGGGATGTTATTAAAGAGACTCGACTATTAGAAGTGGTACTAGAAGATCAAGAATCATACATTGTTTTAAACATCATTCAATATCTAATAAATCTTATTATCATTAAACTTTCTTGATTTAAATTACATAATCTTGATATTAATTAGAATTTGTAAAAGATTTTTTCAAGGCCAAACATCAAAAGAAGAAATCAGATGCAACTTTATTTCTTGGAGTTAAAGCATTTATCTAAGCCTCAAAGAAAGGAGCTGCATTTATATTATATGCTATTCTAGTAAAAGATCCAATTGCGCAACTCAACTAAGATATTTCCAATCACTACCCTGATCTTAAAGATATATTTGAGAAAAAAAAAAAAAAATGTTATTAGAACATTATCTTTATAATTGTACAATTGAATTAC
Organism: Physcomitrellopsis africana; assembly: GCA_036785485.1. NCBI lineage: Eukaryota > Viridiplantae > Streptophyta > Bryopsida > Funariales > Funariaceae > Physcomitrellopsis > Physcomitrellopsis africana. The sequence continues at coordinate 517,553 of JAWRVF010000125.1, read as the reverse complement.
AAAATGGAGCTAAACTTTTATTTGGTTTAATTTATAATCTCTTATAGACAGAGTTTACAGCCTTGCAAAAATACATTGATGAAAATCTAGCCAAAAATTTCATTAGATACTCAGAATCGCAAGCAAAAGCACTTATTTTGTTTATAAAGAAAAAAGATGGCTCTTTCTATATATGTATTGACTTTCAAGGTTTAAATAAGGTGATTGCAAAAAATTATTATCCATTACCATAAATCTCAGAATTATTGGAACAACTAAGATGAGTAAAGATTTTTATAAAGATTGATTTAAGAGGTGCCTACAACCTAATTAGGATAAAAAAAGAAGATCAATGGAAGACAATATTTTGTATCAGATACAAATATTTCGAATACAATGTTATGCCTTTTGGACTTACAAATACACTTGCAATCTTTTAATATATGATGAATGATATCTTTCAAGAATATTTAGATGACTTTATAATCATCTACTTAGATGATATCTTGATCTTTTTTGAGAACAAACTAGACTATGAATATCACATACATATGGTATTAGAAAAATTACAAGAAAGTGGGTTGTATGCCAAATTAGAGAAGTGTTTTTTCTATCAATTATCAATCAAGTTCTTAAAATATATTTCTTTTAAAAATAAAATTTCTATGAATCCAAAAAAAATACAAATTGTTGTAGAGTAGAAACAACTATCATTAATTAAAAATATATAATATTTTTTGAAATTTATAAATTTTTACAAAATCTTTATTAAAGATTATTCCAAGATTGCAACTCAATTAATATAACTTATAGGAAAGAAAAAATTTATTTGAGATGACAAGGTTAAAGAAGCATTCAAGAAGCTAAAAAAATCCTTTATTTTAGCTCCTATATTTATTCATACAGATCCAACAAAATTATTCATTTTAGAAACAAATGTCTCAAATTTTGTATTTGAATATGTATTCTCTCAAATTTATAATGATGGTCAAGTTCATCTCATAGCATTTTACTTTTAGAAATTTTTAGTTGTAGAGATCAATTACAAAATCTATGATAAGAAAATATTAACAATTATTGATGCTTTTGAAGAATGGCACCATTTGCTAAAAAGAATTGAATACATAATTACAATATACACTAATTACAAAAACTTAAAATATTTTATGAATGTCCAAATTTTGAACTGCCATCAAGCATAATAGAGCATATTAATATCTCAATTTGATTTTGTGATTATACATTGTCTAAGAAAACTTCAAAAAAAACTAAATGTCCTTTTTTGATATTCATATCTTGCACTAAGAATAGAAGATATTATATTGGATTAACAAAAATCAGTCATGTTGAAGCCATCTAATTTATACTTGAAGATATTGATAATATATATCTATGCAGATATAATTCCCAAGTCAAAAATCCAAAGAATAATGACGACAGATCTTTTTGTAGATAGCATTCAACAACATTTAAAAAATGCAGAGGTGAAAAAAAATAATAATTTTAAATTCAAAGATGGATTGTTGTATTTCAAAGATCTTTTATATGTTTTTCTAAGCCCTACAAGATTTCAAGTTCTTTAAGCATGATATGATCTTCTAGTAGTTGGATATTTTGGCTTCAATAAGACTTTAAAATTAATATCAAGAAATTATTGGTGACCTCAAATGTAAAAATTGATAAAAGAGTTTATCTAATCATGTAAAATTTTTGCTCAAACAAAGGTCTCAAGATACCAACCATATAGACTTCTCCAACCACTTCTAGTTTGTAAAGATCTATGGCAATTGTTATCTATAGACTTCATTACAAACTTCTCAATTTTTAATAGCAAAGATTCAATTTTTGTAGTGGTAGACTATCTTATCAAGATGGCATATTTCATCTTGTGTAATAAGACTATTTCTTAAGAAAAAAAAACTAAGTTTTTTATTGATAATATTTATTAAATATACAACCTTCCAAAAAACATCATTTTGTACCAAAGACCATAATTTATATCAAATTTTTGGAAAAGACTATTTCAACTTTTAAAGGTCAAAATTAACCTTTCATTAATTTATTATCCTCAAATTGATGGTTAAACAAAACAAAAGAATCAAATCTTAGAATTATATTTTTGTTACAAAATAAATTAGTAATAAGATGATTGGATGGATCTCCTATTATTAGCTAAGTTTATATATAATAATACCAAATATTCTTCAATAAAATAAATTCCATTCTTTTCAAACTGTAGACACCATCATAGAGCAGATCCATTTTAAATTGAAGATGTGGGAAGTCCTATTATAGAAAATCTAACTACCTTCTTAAAAGCCATCTATGAAGAATTAAAACTTCAATTGTAAATGACTCAAGACTGATATAAAGACTATATAGATATCTATTGTAAGGGCCAACCAAAGTTCAAGCTAGGAGATTGTATTTGGCTACTCTAACAAAATATACAAACAAATTAACTATCACAAAAGTTAGATTACCAAAGACTTGGACCATTTATAATTCTATATCAAATAAATTTAGTAAATTTTTATCTTAATCTACCAAGTAGCATATGCAGCCATCTAATCTTCTATGTCTTTTTTTTAAAAACCTATTATGAATGAAGCATTATTGGAAGAACTTTTCTACCATCAATTCTAGTTGAAGTCAATCAAGAGCTTGAATATGAAGTAAACAAAATATTGGATTTATGTATAAGACATGGATGATTAGAAAACCTAGATTCAATTTCCATTAAAGATTTTATAGACACCAACATTTCTTGGCTTCTAAATGATGTTTTTCTACCAATAGTAGAAGACTAATATAAAAAGAGGAAAGCCACACTAAGACCTTCACTTGTATTTAGTTATTTTTTCCAAGATAGAATAGATTCTATTAAAAGCTTATTAGCTAATACAATAAAAGTTATATTTAGAGGCCATTAATACCATCTCAAGGATCTTATAGAATTGATTACCGACAAACAAAGGACAAAATATATTACTTTTTTATTCTAATAAATTTTCTATTTTTGACACATGTAATTTGCTCATCAAAATACTTGGATTCCTCATGGAACTCGTTGCTAGAAGAAGAAGTGATGTCATAGATATATTCCAAGTTATCACTTTTTAGAACCTTCTAGAATCTTCCATAGTTTTTCAAATCTTTTTTAATCTTCTAGAATCTTTTAGAACATTCTATAGTCTTTTAGAATCTTTTTTAATCTTCTAGAACCTTCTAAAATCTTTCTTAGTCTTTTAGAACCTTCTTCAGCCTTCTAGAATTTTTCTTCGTTTTCTATATCCTTCTAAGATATTCTTAGAAGTTTCTATAGATGCTTCATAGACTCCTAAAAACTTCTTAGTTTCTTTTGTAGTTAGAATCTTCTACAGATGTTTTTATGAAGTTGAAGAAGCTTTTATAGAAGGTTCAATAGGATATAAATCTTATAGTATAAATAAGAGGCAAGACTAAGATACACCTCAGTCTTGCTAACACAAGTCTTAGAGTAATTCAAAGTATTGCCTTGTTTCTTGATATCAATCTAATTTTTATTCTTATCAATTATCTAGTTCTTTGTTCTTGTCAACCATCTAGTTTTTTTTCTTAAAATCAAACTAGTTCTGTATTCTTTTTCTTATCTATTTGCTAATCCATTATCTTGTATCCTTGATAGAAGTCATAATTGTAGTTATCATTATCCAAGTTGTAGCAATGCAGATAGCTTATTAAAAAAATACAATTAATAAGGCATGTGGCAATATTTGGACTTTAATTTGTTTCTTGTATAAGATGGTATATTAATTTTTATATATGTTGCAACATATGTAGATATGTTTACAATGTTAGATAGATGCCTTTAATTCCTTATATTTTTTATATTATTTTATAAAATAATCACACAAATCAATCAAATTTATGTTTTAAAAAATATATTATATTTTAGGATTTTTAATATTATTTTATATTATTATTTTGAAACAATACTCAAAGAGGCTATTAAAGCTAACAACCTTTATTGTTATCAAGGTTGATATTTTAAATTAATTTTAATTTAATACTTGGTAGAATAAAATAATTGGCTGTGGTGTAGTTTATAAGACATTTGTATACCATTTCTAGCAATAAATGGTAATGATTTCTATGTACAAGTCATGGTACATACTTGTAGTGTTGCACAATTTTTTAGGCATCTAAAAAATTTTAGATCTTGTAAATTTTAATCTATATAAAAACTTCCTATATAAATAGATATTAATAATGATAATATTATTATTATTTAATATAAAATTATTATTATTATTTAATATAAAATTATTATTAATTTTAATATACTTAAATTTTATTTTAAAAGATCATAATTATAAACTAGTATTTTTTTAGAAACTCTAACAATAAAGATAAGATATTTTATTATATTAAATATGATTTTAGTTAATTATTTATTTATGGTAAATTTAAAGAACAACTATAATTCCAATAACAATACATATTTTTTAATTTCTACTACAAATACACCTACTTCTAATAGTACATATATCATTATTTAATGGCATCAATTAATTAGACAATCAAAATAAAAAGAATTTATAAAAGTATTAATTTCTATTAATAAATAAAATATAAAAGATGAAAAATAAAAACTAATATTATAAGTTGATTAGAAATAAACATAGGATAGTACAATAATTAGAAAAATAAATCTTGTAGAAAATAAATTAATTTTAAAAAATTAATTAATTAATTAAAAAATAAAAAAATAAAAAAATAAATAAATTTTAAATAAAACTAGAACAACTCTTTAGTAAATAAATATAACAAAGATCAATATTCAATGCATTAAAAAAACTTCAATATTTATTTTTTTTTACATGTATATGAAATAATTATAGATTTTAAAGTTATAACTCATGTCTTGGACTACAAAAAAAAAGTCAATAATAATACATAATTAAATTTATACTAATTTATTTTTTATTATTTTATTGTAATTAAATGGGTAAATTTTTTATGATTTTGTATACTTTATATTATAATTATAATTTTTAAAATTTAAAATTTGAATTTTGATATGATTTTTATAATAATTTATTTTAATTCTTATTTTATAGATTAATTGATTTATTTGTATGTTTATTTTTTAATTTGTAATTTCTTTAAAAGATATTTTTATAATAATATAAATATTATAATTATTAATAATAGATTTTACATCTTAAATATATTATATTTTATTTTGATAAAAAATATTATATTAGTTCAACGAAAGGTAGTTGTTATAAAAAGATTTATATATATATTAAAGTCTATACATAATCATAACATTATCCAATGTATGGTATGCATATAGTCTTTATCTTATCATAGTTGGATACATAATCCATATTGATTTTAAAATTGTTCTTTTTATATATTGATATAATATTCAATTTTAATATGTATAGATGTATAATAGGTATTAAAAATAGTATTATCTATTATTGGAGATTATAGATGCTTTTATAGTCTAATGGTTATTGAAGATAATAAAAAAAAATATTTATAAATAAGTAATTGTCAATAAAGTACTTTAAATAATTTATCTAAACTTTAGTGTTTACAAATACTTTGCATTGAACTTAAGAAACATATATGCTTATATAATATTTATCTAATATAATTACATATAAAAATAATAATTTTAATATAATTTTATTTGGTATAATGGTAACTTTTACAAAATTTTATAGATTTATATGTTAACGTGCTATATGTATTATTGACAATACTAACAACCTAAGACAAGTTGCTTATATTTTTAATATAAATAAAAATTATTGATTATTTTCTAACAAATGGCTATTTTATCAATTTCTACTTTAAAAATAATAATAGAATTATAATTTTATTTTAAAATAATATAATAATTCTACCTCAAATACCAAATATTAAAGGAATTGCTTAACAAGACAAACTATTTTCATAATGTCCAAATTAATACAATATTATAATTGACTAAAATTGAAGTTGGGCTTATACAACATGTTTAAGGTTATTGATGAAAATATGATGGTTTATAATGAAATCTAAAAGTTTATAGAAAGAATTTGGACATATTTGCAAATATTATTTTAAACCAAGAATTAAATATAAATAATAGGCATTTGAATTTAGGAAGATATAGTCTAAGAGTAACATATGTTACATTTGTAATAAATGGATATAGGTAATTAAAATCTTCTATTTAATTATTATAATCCAAAATATTTATATTCTTTGAAAATTTCAATTAAAAAAATAAAAATGCTTTATAATCATCATCTATTTAAATAAAAGTTAATTATAAAATTTATATAATATTTAAATAATATTAATTAAAATCAAAATATAATTTGAAATCTATAATTATAATCTTATAAGCTAATATAAATTAGAATAAAATTAATAATATTAATTTTTTATTTAAAAAATAATATAATAAATAATAATAGTCTTTTATATTAAGAATAAAATTAATTTTAAATTTTAAATTTTAAATTCAAATACATATCTATTATAAAATATAAAAAAGTATTTAATTGTGATCCATCAAAGAAAAAGTTAAGTAAAATAAAATTATTACTAATATGATATTTTAAAAAATATTTTATTTTTAAATTTTTAATTATTTTTAATTTTAATTCAAATACAAAATCAACAATATAGACAATTACTTTCTTAGCCAAATTGCAAGGCCATTTACACCTCTTTGCTATGTCACATTCTAAATTTCTTATTGTAATATATTATTATTAAATTCTAAGCATCCACCAATTATCTAATTTTAAAATAATTTTTAGTAATAAATTCTATTTCATCAATGAATCAATAGTGAATTCTTTTAAAGGTGTCACCAATCTCTTAATCCACCCTCATTCTATTGGCCAATAATAGTTTTTTAGATGAAAATCTTTCTAAGTATCTTCCTATTCTAATGCATTCTATTCCAATGCATCCTATTCTAGATTGTTGTAGAGACATTCATGAATTATATTCAAATTAGATCTTATATTATGTAGTTGTTGTTTAAAAGCCACTGCTTGCATTAATCCATGATGTTGAAAGAATCTATTTTCTTTCTTAAATTTAATCAAAAAGTGGACGTTAAAAACTTCCAAATTTGATATAGTAATTTACACTAAAAAATCTTTTAAATTTATGATGTTGAATTTATATTTGATAGGAGGTTTACTAACAATTCATATAAAATAATAGGTGGCCAAAAGTCATGCTATGGCTTCTAGTTGAGTAGTGGAGTAATATTTCACTAAAAAAAGTATGTCTTTTATAGAGGTAAAAATGTTTAATCTTGCAAAGATGGCTACTGGAGTATCCGGACCAGCGCGCAGTTGGGTTGCGGAAGAGAAATTAATGAATCCCAGAACAATTGCATGGATCTCCCAGATTTGTGTCTGTTTGCTTTGTTGTTTGTCTTACAACAACAACCAGGTGGGGTCATTGCAGTGGTGGTCTCTGAACGCCTCCGGCGTCGCTGAAGACTTTGCTCTCTTCTGTAGGTAGACTTTGCAAGCATCTGCATGTGTTTTGGGTTTCAAAGCAGAGGTTTCGTTTGGTGCAGGTGATCACTGCTCGGTAGATGTCAAGGATTTGCATAAAAATCGCTCAAGTCAATGTGTAGTGCCTCTTCTGTGCACTGACGAGCTCCCGCTCCTGATTTCGGAGTGTGTTTGCTCGTCAATGACACACTTACTGGAGATGAATCTCAAGCGGGCCTTGCATCTTCTATCAGGAATTAAACCCGGTTTAAAACCCCTTCGTGACGGGATCATTGCAGCCATTGGTGAAAGCATCTAAAAGCGTTCGCCACCCATATAGTCCTCCGTCGAAAGCGTGTAGGCGTCGGCGTCTGTTTGCGCAGATTAATCGAGTTAGGTCACAGGTGTAAGCGTAGAGTTCCAATTTCTTCCTTCTCTACAAATCGGCAGGCAGGCTTGCATTCCAGACGGTTCTGGAACATTAACAGTAAATTGTTGCACGTGACTCGTTTGCAACAGCAATTACCAATAATAATCTCTTAATGTTCCAAGCAGTACTTTGCACTATTTTGATGCGACCTCCTTCTGTCGATGCCATACTATTTCGCATATTCCTGGATATTTTGCAGAGATTCATGAGGTGCAGTGGTTGTAAGCGATGTGTGTCAATCGATGGAGTGACAGTTATGAAACAAAAACACTCTGCCTTCTGTTTCTGCGGTAATTTTTTGAAAATGCTTTGAACTTAGTAATGCTGGCTTGAGTACCTTGGTTTCAATCATGTAATCAAGTTTATTCCACTCCTAAAACAAATTGTGGCACAATTGTCCCCAGCTAGGAATGAGGAGATGAGGGATGCTCAATTATAGACGCCTAAAGAAGAATCCGAAAGCAGTTGCGATTCTCAGGAATTTTCTTTGCGACAGAAGTTTTAGGGGCTGAATGCCCCAACTTGAATTCTCCTTTCTCCTAAAATTCTGCTGATGTTATTTTGAACTCTAATCTGATCGCCCGTAAAACACGTGATTATATCCAATCTAGCAACTTCGTCTTGCTGAGAGAAATTTAGGTTTTGAAACAAAATATGAGATTGATTGGAGGTATTTGATAATAGCCCTAGATGGTAACAAAACCAAGAGAACGAAGGAAACGATCAATGCTACGACGGATCAAACAGATCGGTTGTGGAGATGCACAGGCTGAAGAATTAACTGAGGCCATTGACCAGAATTGAAAGAAGCATCCCAGTCGTCGGCGAAACACGAAAAGCAGTGTTCCTTTTCCATGCAGCACCCACAAATCATGGGCCTGAGACCCAAAATTCCTCTAAAAGCTAAGGAGGAAATTGCGAAGAACGTCGACACCCAGCAATGGCGTGCCGTTCAGAGTCATAGTAGACACACCAAGCGGGAGAAAAAAAAATCATGTCTGTACATTGACGTGAACGGTAACTATCAGGTCACTACCTACTTGGCTCAAAGGCTTTATAATTTACAATATTTCATCGTTGTGTTGACATCTGTAATTCACGGAGAGTGGTGGTGGTGATGCTGCATCAGGATTTAGAGGTTGGGAAACAAGTGATTATGAAGCGAGCCCACCTTCCAGCGCGCGACCTACGCTTGTTGGACCCACTGCTGTCCTATCCTTCGTCAATTCTGGGTCGAGAACATGCCATTGTTATCAACCTTGAGCACATCAAAATGATTATAACTGCTCAAGAAGTGTTCCTCCTGGATGCGCAGAACCCAATCGTTGCCCCCTTCGTGCGAAACCTACGGCGCCGACTACCTGCCTCAAACTCCACCAGCCAGGTTGGACCGACCCCTTGCTGAAACTCTAAATTGCAACAAACTAACTCACTATGTAGCTTGAAGTTTGACAGAATGGATTATTGACATGCTCAAGGTCATCTATCGAAGTAAATTTGTGGCAAAACGAACTAACTATGTCGACCTGCTACCCGATGCAAGAATGTTCCGCCTGACAGATGTAACCACGCCGGCTCTGGATGCGAGCACCACTCTAATGATCGGGAACACCGCGAAGGACGTCACTGCCCGAACACACCAACTGAGCAGGCGCTGCCGTTTGAGTTTCAAGCGCTAGAAGCGTGTCTGGAAGCTGCATGTCAACGTCTTGATTCCGAGGTTTCACTTTTCATCTCTTCTCTCCTTCTAGAGACCACAGTTACAGTAATCAACCATCGGCATCAACATGCTCGAATCTAAAACATGTTGAATCGACAAAAAGAAAAAGAACAATGGATCTGATGCTCTTGTACGTGGCCGTGCCTTGCAATTGGATCTCTACTCCTTGCTCGAATTGAGCTGCTGGCTTGTTGGGGCGCTCTAGTTACCAGTGGTTTTGGTGCTTTGAGTAGGCAGGTGACTTGGCGAAAGCCGCGCACCACGCACTTGATGCCCTGACCTCGCGAGTCAGCATCAAGCACCTGGAGAATGTTCGCCAGGTCAAGAACAAGCTAGTACTCATCACTGGCCGTTCTCAACGAGTGCGCGAACTCAACCATAATGATCACTAAAACTCATTAATATTAATTTGGATTGGATAGTCCACTCTGGAATGAAGAACAATTACTTGACTTCACCCTATGGAATCGTATTCGTAGGTGAGAGCTGAAATTGAGCAGCTTCTGGACGACGATGGAGACATGACCAAGATGTACTTGAGCAACAAGCTGGTCAAGCAGCAGCTGGAGGTGTCGATGCGCTCGGATACCACCGAACAAACACCTGCGATCCAATCGGCAGATGGTGGCGTCCATGGGCGAAACCACGGAGTCGTGCCCTTCACCAGCGAAGGCAGTTACCTCGTGGTCACCCTCGAGGACACCATGAAGTATGGTCAAGACTCGAACCTGAAGGATCTGGTCCCGGCAGGATCCTCCTCCATAACCAAGCGGCATGTGGCGAAGGATCACCCCAGCTCATCGAGGTCCTCTCTTGTCATTCCTCGGGTTGTTCTGGTCAAGTCCAGACACCCCACTTCCCATTCTGGCTAGTATCATTACCTTCAAAGTTGTGTCACTCGCATGCTCAGGAACTCACGGAAGCTTCCGAAAACTTGCTGGTTGAGATGCTCCAAACCTGACCCTCAAGTAGTGAATCGTGTGTGCAGAGAAGAGGAGCACCCCAAGCACAGAAACGGCCCCGGGCATCAATCACCTTCGCGTCATTCCAACCTGCATCACAGCATGGCATCGTCAGCAAAACAATCTCGGTTGTTTTCGAACCCCTACTGCCCAGATCAATCCAGCCTCATTTATTTGTTTGCTTCTTCGTCTTGGTGAACAATTATCACCATTATAGTCGTTCTTTTCCACTGTTCGCGGCAGTCAAGCCAATGAAAACTTGCTAAGTTTGTCACAAGCTTGCAGAAACTGATAAAGAAATATGGGAATCATCAAAATGGTTACAGGGAGCATCTGAAACTGGGCCATGTTTCGTTCGACATAGAACAAGTTCACAAGGACACCTCTTTGCAAAGCAGGACCAGCAGCATGTCTCGCACGACGGGATCGGCAATCCACAGCAAACAACAACACGTGGAGGAACTGGAGATGCTCTTGGAGGCATATTTTGTGCTGATTGATGGAATCATTTGCCGTGTTGCATTGGTAATCCGACCTTCTTCACTTGATTTTATGAGCTTACTAGAGGTCGGGAGGTGAGATAGTTGTAACGTTCAGTTAATAAACAGAAGGTAAGTTCACAGCCCCTGAGATTGATTTATATGTAATGTATAAATCAAACCATAATAAAATTGCATATTAACTTGATAACAAGAAACATGATGTTTTTAAATAGGAAGATAAAACAATGTTGATCGTTAACGTATAGTATGTGCAGTATATTGGATGACAAGTATCTATGATAATGGAAAGGAGATTGCATCAATGAGTGTAGGTGCAGGAATATATTGATGACACCGAGGATTTTGTGAAGATCAGGCTTGCCGATCATCAAAACACCTTATTGAAAGTAAACATTGTTCTCATCATTTCGTGTCTAGTGATAAGCATATTCATTGCTGTCACCGGAATCTTTGGTATGAACATAGATATACCTCTTTTCAATGTTCCTTCGTATGGGTATTTCTGGTCCGTGGTGGGCATGTCCTCAGGAGCTACTGTGATTCTGTCGGCAACGATCATTGGCTGGTGTAAATACACACATCTTATTTGAGTACCAAGAAATAATCAATTGTGAATTCTTCATAATTGTATATCTTTTGTAGTGGTAACAATTGGGACCTCGTGAAAAGAAGTTTACGAATTTTATTCAATGTGCACTTTCCCAAGAGTTTTCGTATTTCCTACTTATAGAACGTAGAAAGGAGCCGAAAAAGAATGAGAGAAGGCTATGGTGTGAAAATTTGCTTGCAAAAGCAACATTATGAGCTTTCTCATTGGAACCTACTTGGTATGTGCACGACTCTTCATCAACATTCATCCAAAATCACAAGGCACCTCAAACCTCAACCTCGTACTTGTTCTAGTGCTTGACCATCGTACATCTTGATACCATCACCCACACCAATCGGGAAGTAGCACACCATCATCAAAGAAAAGCGTCCTGGATTTTGGTAGGTTTACCAAACATCACGGAGCTTGTGTGCCAGACCCAACCAACCCTAATGCTACTAAGAACCTTCTAACTTGTTCAATACAACTACAAAAAACTACAATTTAAATTCCACTGAATTCAGACTTCAACTCCTAATCCCTTATAAAGTGATAGTATCAACCTTGGGTGACCTTCAGCGACCTCAAGGCAGCATAACTAGATGCAATTTTGAGACAGATCGGTGAATCCACCTTTGCGGAAGCCGGAATTCAATAACGCGTTCCAACATTAACACAAAATTCTGTACGATAGCCTACAATCTTGTAGAACTCTGATGCGTGTTTATAGAGACAATTTTGAACTGAAACAAGAATAGTACCAGTATTAATCACCACTCTCTGGAATACAGCCATATTTTGTAAGGCTGGATTCTAAACTATAAATTTGGAATAACTCAGAGTTTTTCGAAACTTACAAACTACGAAAGAAAATATCAGGAAAAAACACTGATGAAGGGGTATGAGCCCTCCTAAGCAGTCTGGCTCTCGTTATTCTCAATGTATGGGACAAAGAGGATGGAAGAATTTTGACCACCAAAGCCGAAAGAGTTGGACAATGCAACCTTGATATCCAGTTTCTCTTTCTCCCCTCCTACAATCACCTTCATATCCTGTGTAATCAACGCACTCAAAAACCATCAAGAGGCGAATATTTCGGAAACTGTCTTTAGGCGAAATGCTCGACGGAAAGATTTTAAACCAACACATGAATAAATATCAAAAAACTAAGGCAGTAAATGAACAGAATTTAGGTTTGAAGTATCAATACATAAACTGGAGGGCTTAGAAGATGTGCTGTTGGAGCAGAACTTACTACACCACTCCCAGGATTTTCAAGATTGATGGTCGGGTGTACCCAGCCACTTCGTATGGCCTGCACATGCAATTAATTGAATAACAAAAAATGAAAATTGAGAAGTGCATCTGCAACACTTCAGTTCAACTAAAGCAACTCATGGAAATAGAATGGCTACTCACAGCAGGAAAAACGCTACAGGAAGGTATTTTGAATCTAAAATCACATCCAGAGGTCCTGTCATATTGCTTGATCGGGGACCTGAATAGTAGCGATAGCTTCCACAGCATCAGCAGCTCCGAGCAAATGTCCGATCATTGATTTAGTGGAATTGATTCTCAGCTGCAAACATCAAAAAAGAATAGTAAATATACTGCAGGGTGGGATGTGCGAGCAAATCTAAAAATACTCATCAATTTCTGTATGAAAAAGAAAATCTATGATGTTGATACATCGCAGACCGAATCAGAACTATACAATCAACGCTAAATTCAAAAGTAAAACTTTACACGAGTCAAAGGTCTACCAATCTTTGATGTTCTATTTCTTGCATGAGCATAGAAAGACATCATCGCAAAGGGTCATACACTTCACATATTCACACTTCTTGTGGCAACTTCACAAAAATGACTTGAACTTGACACAATTGCAACATAGCAACCTCAATAACTGGTGTTCACTGTATCACCTCTGGATTCTCTCCAAAAGACCGCATGAGAGCCTCGTATTCCTGAAGATCACCAGCTTTTGTTGAAGTCGCGTGGGCGTTCACATAATTGACATCATGCCTGTTAACTCCCGCTTGTGCAAAAGCTTTCTCTATACAAAGTAGTATACCAACACCTGCATTAAATTCCAATAGCCTTCATTACAAAGAACTGTAAAATTCTTAGCCTTCAGTAACCACATAACTTTATTACCTACTAGTGTTCATTACAAACGAAACTCCTATAATTCTAAATCCTAACTGGTGAAAGCTCACACAAGATCTGAGTTGGCTCTAGAATAGAAAACTGCATAAATGTCTTCCACGAACCTAAAAATAGAAACCTGTTAATAAACTCTAAACCTGTTTTCTCTGTACTCTAGATTTCTTTATCATAGAAAAGCATTGAGTGGAAGGTAACCTTCAGGACGAGGCTCGGTTGTATGGTAAGCATCACACGAGAAGCTCCCTCCAAGGAATTCGGCATAAATTTCTGCTCCACGTGCCTAAAATCATAATAAGGCAGCAAGTTTCATGTCATTCTGTGGCTCATTGCAAGCAGACACGCAAACCAAACAAAAGAAATACAAAGCAAGTATCGCTAGAATTTATTTAGACCTTGGCGTGTTCCAGCTCCTCCTGTAGAAGGACCCCTGCTCCCTCTCCTAGAACAAACCCATCTCGATCCTTCACAAAAGCCAAAGGCAGTCAGCAACTAAGCAATGGCCATATACAGAAATGCACAAGATGCTACCTAAGACATATTGTAAGATAACATTGCTTGTAACACAACTGTCCCACTATACCTTTTACCTTGGTGAGGTAATACCAGATACGTTATTAGCCTGAACGGTTAATACAACTCTTCGAAACGGCTTATTGATAAAAAAAAATAGTAACTCCATGACCAGAATACCACAATTCTTCGATAAATCACTAAAATCATCAGAGACTTGGATACCATGCACCTTGTCCCATGGTCGTGAAGCTCTTGACGGATCATCATTGCGCTGTGACAGTGCCCTACAGGCAACGAAGCCTCCAAGCCTTGTCCACATTCGTCACCTTTAGTAACAATGCCTGGACTACACAGGTGATCTAATTGACTCCGAAAAAAATGGAGAACACAAATACTTGGTACGTCCTAGGCTACAAAGACAATTTCAAAATGACATGTAAAGCAGGCACGTTTCACGACAGTGGAGCTTTTGGACGGTGCCATATTTCTTACCAATAGGAAGAACTGCAGCATCCGATCCTCCGGACAGCATGATGTCCTACACGCAAAAATGATGCACCCTGCAATTAGAAGGTACTGACAAAAAGACAAGAAGAAATATTGGTAATGAATACTACTGCCGAAATATCTAGCTGAAGATCTAAAAGTAATTTCAAAGTCGACCGAAAAGCATTACCATACTTTCCAATTAGTATCAGCACAAGATAATGAGCTGGAAACTTAGTCCTTCACATTTCACTAAGGAGGACAGAAATGTACGGAGTTGTAACTGTCGCGCACATCCGGACATGGGTCGTTCAAAGAAAAATAATTATTGCACACATAAAAGACTATTAGGAAGCAAGGAACTCACAGCTTCACCCCTGATGATATGATTGGCAGCATTTAATATACAAAAGTTGCTCGTCGCACAAGCTGTGGAAATATAGTTGGGTCCCATCCATCCCTGCAATAAAACCAATTTGCTTCATTGGTAACAAAGAACCCTCGGCACAAGCCCTGACACACGAAAGCGGTGTCTAACGTAGAGGTTCACAACTGACATTAGGAACAATTCCTTGCTTATTCTCCTTTCGTTCCTACATAAAATACATGAAACTAAATGAAGAGCCGCGCCAGCACTGGCTCCATAATGTTATGCTGGGTGCTAAGCACAAATGTAAGTAAACAATGATAGAAAGACGCAACTAAGTGTGGACCTACTCAACCTAGTCTCGTCAACACCAACATTTATATTTCGTCCAAAAGAGCTTCATGTCTATGATGCAAAGATGTGATGGACTATCTGCTTCATTCCTTCCAAGAGTCATCGTAACTGTGAGATACCTGCTACAACAATATCCAATTACAACATGTACATCAATATGAAATACAAAACAGGCCCTCATACTGTGCGAGGTCGGTGAGCAGAACTTCACTCACCAAGTCCATAGCCAGCATAGCAGAGCCCATGTTTGTCGTTGCAAATGGTACACAAAATGGGTTCATCTTGCGATAAGATATTCTTAAGGCCTCGATAGCATCACTAAAAATCTGCTTCCACAATTGTTGATGTTATGATCACAAAGAGCTCACAGGCTCAATGGAACTACCTGCCATGGCACCCCATGTGATGCCTACAACTCATTGAGCAATGATTTTCATGAAAACCTGTGCTCCGATTCGAGGAGAGTATTTCGAACAAAGCTACAACAGGTCCATGCAAGTATTACACTAGTTTTGAAACTAAGTATATCGTCCAAATATGAGGAGGTACATGACATAGATAAGAAATTCAACGTACTGGGAGCGACCATGGATTTCATTACTTTGCACTGCCACCTAATTCCAACTAACAAGATCTCTGGGGAGATAACTTGGCTGCAAGACTTGTGAGTATACCTGCATGCCTCCCATAGCTGATCCGATGAGTACACCACATCTTGATTTATCTTAACTCTTCATTACATCCTCTGTAAGTCCAGAATCGAACGCAGCTTTCTTCCCGACAGTTAAAAGATAAAGCATAAACTTATCCATCCGCTTTGCAAACTTTCCAGCAACCCAGCCATGTGGTGAAAATGACTTCATTTCGCCTGCAATCCTCTGCCACAAAATAGTAGAGATAAGGATAAAAATAATGGTTTGAATATTATTGGGGGAAAAAACTGACAATGTACTGCTGGTAAGAGTCTGCGAAGTCCTCTTGAAACTTCTTACGTAGACTTTATGACATAGTGAAGTTTATGCGCTTCATCGGAGTCTGTCACAGAATGATTATCCTAAGTTACAGGCAAATGAATGCAATAAACTACAAAAATTACAGCCTAGAAATAAAAAGACCTCCACATCAAAGTCAAACCACCTTGGCAGCTTGGAGACTGACCCAACTCAAAGAGCGATAAGCAACTTCACTACAGAATCGAAATCAATTAATCTCATTCACAGCTGGCCTCCAGATTCAGTTAGCTATAGCAAGCAGGTTAAGCCCTCACAACAAAGTGAATAATCCAGATTAATGACAAAAAATCCAATCATGAATAAAAGGTATTGTTTAAAATTACTGTGGGAAATTGCTTGCAATCGAAGTTTTCTATCTCAGAGACGCCACTCTTTCCTTCCAGGGCATTCGCGTAGAAGGTGTCAGCGTCGTGACCAAGACTGGAGACAAGACCCATCCCAGTAACAACCACCCCTCCTAGGCTTAGTGGATGTTTTCTTCGAATCGGAGGATTCTTTGACGGGTTGAACAGGCATTGTTGCAACAGCTAAGGCCTTCCCTGTACATCAAGTGAGTATGCAACAAACAGAATTGAGAATCTGGCCATAAAACTGAAGTAGCTGAACGCTCAGATGAGTGAAACTTATTTCAGAAGTACTACATTTTCAAGTATATTTTCTATTAATCTTCATTTATTACTTTCTATCACGAATTTCCTAGACCAGTGTTTTATCAAAAATTTATAGTACAAAGGATGCTTTCATTTACTGCTATGGTTGTTCAGGGGTAACAAGCTTCCTCGTTTCCACGATACACGAAGCAGCTCAAGGAGAATTAGAGCTTCACAGCTGCTAGATACTCATGAGAAGCATCTTCATCAAACAAGTGTTGCTCAGAACTTTTAAATACTAAATCACAAAGAATACAACACAGTCAGGGAGAATTTTTCACCTGAAGTAGCTTTCAAGGACCTCTTCACAGACTGCAATGGCTTGGTTTTCAATACTGACAACCCCGCCCCAAAGAAAGAAATATCTCCAGATGAAGACTCATTTTTTATGATGTCATCTTCAGGACAACTTTCAAAAGAAAGATATGAACCCAGACCAGAGATACCAGATCCACAGGGTGCTCCCAGGCACACATTAGAAAACGAACGGGATTGAACGTCGGTATTCACTGTCCAGCTTGCTCCTGCTAAACGCTTTGAGCTGGCATTCCTTCTTCGAAATCTCCTCCCTGACGGTCTTCCCGAAGGCCCAGAGCTTACGGAAACATCATCTGCGAACCTGGCAACAGCACTGGACACGTCAGCTGCGAAAAACCATGTACAAAAGGGCGAGACCGCATCTATCGCCATTGTTCAGGAACAATTCTCAAGGAATCAATTTCTGCACAAGCAACGTTGACCTCAATCCAGTTAGAATGAAGCAACACTGCAATATGGGATAAGTATCCAGCCAAAATAAGAAAGAGACATGAAATCGCAATCAATTTGGCAGCAAAGCATACTTCAGACAAATGAAGAGTTAACCTTCGGTACTGGCGGTGAGCAGAATTTCCAGATGAAAATGGAACAATGTTATCAGACACTCAGGCAGGGAGGAGTCGTATGTGTGGTGCTCAAGAATCATGAAGCATAAGTACGAACATCCTCTTCAAGTACTACTTGCTAGAGAAAGTGGACGAAAACTACCTCCAGAATTGTCGGATAGAGAACTTCGGCATAATTCACGAGAAAGTACACTGATGCTACATCTGCCATGGGCTAAAATTCCAGCTCCAGCTGAAAATCATCTAAGATCGCTTTCAGCGACACAAGAGTAAGATATGTACACTGAAGTGATGTGCTCCAATATTACTAAATCTCCGACCAGTAGCAACAGGAGCCTCTACCCGCTTATAAAAAATTGCGCTTGGACCGTAATGAAGCACTTGTGCCTTTTGCAGAAAAACGAGGAGATACCGAAGCTACAGAATCGAGTAGGGAATATGCACATAAACAACGAGATTTTCTTAGGTGACAATGGAAGATTGATAACAAAGGAATTACCATTGAAAAGCCACCTCCACAGCAGATAAGAACATTTACAAGAGCAAGATGGATTTCACAAAAGTAATATCCAGGAATTATGCGGAACCATGCTAATCAGTCAGTTCTATATGCTGTTTCAAAACGGCACAGAACCCCACGGAGCAATTAAGACTAACGTTCGTATTTTATTTAAAAGAATCTGAACAAAAGTGTTTAGTTGCGAAAAAAATGGTTTCATTGCCCTGCGAAAGGCATGCATGCATCCATCAGCTGGAAAATACTATGCACCGAGAGTGATTTATTCATCCGAAAATTTAATCACAAGAAGAGAAAAGAATTGCATTAAAATCACAAAGTCTCGACACGATTGCTGTGATGATGTACAACAGGTATGGGTAGACCTCATCCTTTAATATGAAGGACATTTGCATAAATGTGGAAGCCCTTCTGCTGCTAAAACCAGGGCTACTCAGGACGAACTAAAAGATGCAAATTCACATGATCCCCTCCGGATATTAACCCAAACAACAGCATTTTAGCTAAATTTCAAGTGGGAGCCGGAATGGCAACAAAGAGATCCAGTTCCAAGAATGACGAACAAGTTCGATAGCATATGAAAATTCAGGCTGGCAATCACAAACACTCATCTAAGCGCAAAATCACTGTTCGGGGGAGGACCAATAAAATTTAATTAGAAAGGAATTGCCAGTTACGGATGTAAAGCCAGCTCTGCAGGAAGAGGATCGCACATTCTGGGGCAATATGCAACTACCACGACCAAAAGCCATATTTAATGAGAAAAATACCAAACATATAATATAATGAAACTGGCGAATACGCACGCAACAACAGAGCCAATCTCAATACTTTTAAAAAAATTAAGTTAATTTAATTTAACTTAAATTTTTTTTAAAAAATTGTAGCTACAAAAATGACACGACATTGTCTTTCAGCTTCCAAAATACGGAACTCCAGCGGAGCACACGTGCATTGTGCTCATTCTAGCTCTCCGAGATGTAAACGAAATCGGAGTTCACAAAACTAAACGCAACTGCTAATTCAAAACGTTTTGGTAAATGTTTCCAGTCACGAGTGGACTACCTCGGAAACGCGCCACACATTCTCGTCCCGAAAAGAAAGAGAAACGGAAGGAGAGCAACAGAATCAAGCTACGACCGCTCCGCTTGCATCCGCGACGATAATGCAACAATGGGACGGCGATTCGCCCTGCCCTGTAGAATGCAGCACTGCAGGGCACGCGACAGGCTTGAAGAGGAAGGGCATGAAGCTCAAGGAATGGGAGGAGGTGGCGAGGTAGGTGGTCTAGACCTAGTTTTGCTGGGAGTCGGGGGCCGGGATCCTTCGAACCGCGGACCAGCGCCTAATTGTTGGCGGCAATTATAGAGCACGTCCCTTGGTTGTAGTATAGTTACCTTAGGAAGAGGGATGTAGTTCTGTTTTGTAGATGTGCATGTGTCCAACAAGCTAATTTATCTCCTCAAATCTATGTTTTTTCAAAAAAAAATTTAAGACTTTAGCTTTTTTGGAGGTTATTTATGGGTCAATTTTAATGTATTTTTCCAAAAAATAATTATCATGACTTTTAGATTAATCAAAATATTTTTTCTATTTTTTCATCAAACTAATCTTTGTATCTAAATATCTTGTCATTTTGTTGTTTCTAAATAGTCTAAAACAAAGTAATATCAATAAGTAGTTGTAGGACTTTTATATCTTTGATGAGGTTGAGGGTTTTTCCAAAAACAAATTGTAGGAGGTTTAGTCCTAATTGTGGTCCAATTTGTATTCCTTGTTAGCTTAGGTATTGCACAATATTGAACCTTACTTCCAAATTTGTTCAATATCTTGGTAGTTCTAAAATCTATATAAGTTTGTTTTTGATCTTTTTAGAATTTAAAAAGAAAAAAATCACTAATTTTATAATTAATTTTTTTTTCTTAACTTTACCATAATATTTTTATACCAAATAAATTAGATTATAATTTTTTATTATTATTTTAGTTTTGTTCTATATAGAAGTCCACTTTGTATTTAAGTCTAGGTAAAGCATCCTATTGCATTTTGTGATTTAAATGAAAGTAATATAAGTTTATTTCTTATATATATATATATATATATATATATATATATATATATATATTCTCCAAAAGAAAAATTGATTTCTTTTAAGAAATCACTAGGATCAAATATTAGTTCTTGTAATGAATAAAAAACAATCAAGTTGGTGGTGTATACAATTTAGAGACCTTGCCATGCTAACACCCTATATATATATATATATATATATATAATTTATATTAATTAATATTTAGACTCATCTAATATGCTCTTTTTAGAATCTTTTTTAAAAATTAAAATTTTTTGCTTGTAAAATATATGTTTTGCATTAAATTATATCTTATTAAAAAAGAATCACCATCTTTATCTCATGTCTTATTTTAAAATATTAAAAATAAAAAATAAAGGCCAATTTGAGTTGTTAATATAAAATAATCCTATATAATCTTATACTTAAAAGTCCAAGGGTCCTTCTTATTGAATTTCAATCCATTAGTATGGTACTTGAAATAACATATAGTTTCATAAGTACCTTTTTATAGAAAAGAAGTCAAACTTAGTTGTTGCTCTTCTCCATTGCTTAGAATTGTTAGACTAAGTACAACAAAAATCTTTAATTTAATGCATGTTAACCTTATGTAGTTGAAATGTAATTGATTTTGATATTGTGGTGCCTATTAGCTTTAAACATATTTTATTTTATTATAAAAATCTTAAATATAGAGAGGTAATTTTTATGTAGATTGTACTTAGGATCTCCATGTAATAGCTTCCATGCCTTGTACATCTTTTACTAATTCTTAGATCATATAGAATATCTTAAAGTATGTTTTGTTATCTAATGCATATTAAAAGCCACCTGTGGATGCCTTTGAAGAATTGAATAAGTTAAGTTCTATATTAAATAAATTCCTACCTAAAGGTTCTTTTAAATAATAAAAATAATTAGTATCCAACATGTAGCTAGAGTATTTAGAGCCATTTTTGGTCTCAAAGATTAAAGCCCTTATGTTGTATACATTAGCTTACTATTTGTTAGAAATATTTTTATCATTTCTTTGATTCTTTCTTTGCCTAAAAATAACTCTTAATTAAACATATTGTATCTTTTATAACTTGGATAGATCCATTCTATATCATAATAAAATAGATAATAGAAATAAAGATTATGTAATTAACAACTAAAGTGTAACAAAATAAGGTATAATAAATTAAGTTGAATCTAATCAAATATCAATATATTAATTTCTATTAAATTCTAATAATAATAAAATTATTTTTTATAGATAAAATTAGATCTAATCTAAAGAAAGATCTAAAAAAATATTTAACTCACCTTTCTATATTTGTTGGTCTTATGTTAATTTGAATAATAAGAATACCATATGGCTAATGATTTTTGTTAATTTATAATGAGTCTAAACATCCAATCAAAGAAGTTGATTATAATAGTAGTTGTATGAATGTTTAGATATTATTATTCGAGAAAGTTTGTAAGTTCATCTATATATTGGCTAATAAGGAAGATAATCTAAAATAATAATATTTTTTTAACACAATATTCTAAGATGCAAAACTAATTTAAAAAATTAAGAAGTGGTATAAAAACTATCCAATCTTGCAAATTATTTTATGTAATTTTTTTTATTTTTTTATTTTTGAATTTTTTTATAATTTTTCCAAGAAAGTTTTATCAAATTAGATAATAAGAAATAATTCTATAAATCTTGGTGGTCTTTGAATCCTTCCTATGTATTTTATTTTATATTAAATAAATATCTATTTTAATATAAATAATTATCTTTAAGTCTTTTCATCATGTTAAAATCTTATTCCAATATTAAAATATTATAATTTAGAAATAGTTATAAATTCTTTTATAACTTATTTTTTTCATAATAATAATTAGATGTTTATATATTTTCTATTCTAATATTTTTAATAGGTTTATTATCTAAAATCATCCATAACACTCTATCATCTAATAAAAAATCTAAATAAGATATTAAATACATAAAAAAAGAATTAATAAGTAGACATGTCATTCTTTTGTTTGTTCCATCTTTATCATAGTATCTTAGAGTGCATCTATTACATAGCATTTAGTTTTTAAAAAACTTGTGACTAAATGTTCTTTCATTAATATTTCTAAATTTGTATTCTTATAAAAAAATCACATTCTATTTGAAAATATTTCATGTAATTTAAAAATTATATTATCTTTGAAAGTTCATTAAATCTTTTAAAATTGTAAGATAAAATATTTAATTTAATACTGATAATATAAATTTTAAAAAAATCTTATCTACATCCAAACTTTTTCTATATAAAAAAGTTTTAAGCATCTTGTTGTACTTAGAAATAGGCATTCTAAAAGAAATATCTGTGTGTCTTATTCTAGTAGGTGTTACCTTTTATATTTAAAGCATTTTTTATCTTTAAAGAACTAGAGTCATTAGATATTATATGGATATTTATAATTATTCTATATTAAAGGTCTACTTGAGGAGAAAGGTAATGCATGCCCTTTTGTTGGTGGGAAAAAAAGTGCAAAAAGTAAAAAAATTATATCTCATTTTGCTAGAAAAAGAAAGAAATTTATGTACTCTATTGAATGTAATTTTATTTTGTTGCTTATATGCTTGATATATGGCAAATTTGAGTCTTAATCCTCCTAAAGGTCTTTACTCATGATTTTTTATTGAATGAATAATCATAGTATAAATTAACTTCTATATTGTGATAGCATATAATTTAAATATCAAAGATAACATGGAGATTAAAAGCCTTATTAATGCCAAAAGAATCTATGGATGGAGTCAAGGTCAATTAGTGCCTATTTTCTCACTTTTTTTTCTACCATTAGCTGATCTTAGTATTAATTTGGATCTAAATTAAAAAATAATATTGTCTAGCTTCAATCCTTTGAAAAATTCTTCTTATAAATCTTTAAGCAATTTCATTATCTATTGTTTTATTTCTTAGTGGTATAAAAACTATTATATATTTTATTTATATTATATACATATTAATCTTCCATGTGATATATTAATTCATTTTTTCATTTAATAGTTGTATTGTCTATAATTGTTAATCTAGGTTCTTCTTGTTTCTAATACAAGTTGTAATGTTTTTAATTTTTGTCTAAGGATTTATAAATTTTAAATTACTACTAATAGAGATAATTTATTTATCTACCACAAGTAGCTTTAATTATGGATAATAATCTCAATTGCTTCTTAGTTCTTATTTATATTTTAGAATGAATCAATATGTAATATGGGATATATAAATATTATAGCTAATGGATTCTTTTTTATTGTAAAATTTTCAAATTTCTAATCTTTCTTATTGCCTTCTAATATCTTTGTTTGGCAATTATTTGGCAATTGTTACAAAATAAATAAGCTCAATATTATTATCATTTGCTACCTTGGAATTTATTGAATCTTATAAAAATATTATTTGATTCATTAGCTAACCAAGTATAAAATAGAAATGGCTCTTAAATTGAGCTAGTGATTAGAATCTTATATATTATTTTTGAATTGCATAAGTATTATCTTGTTAAGATCTAATACTATATTAATCTATGATTGAACAAGATTCAATTATTATTAAGTTAAATCTTTGGATAGTATTAGATCTGCTTCTAAAAAGTCAATTATTATTTATAAAAAATCCTAATCTAATTATTCTATATATATTTTAAATTCCATATATATCTAATTGAAGGTGATAATCTTATTTTATTAATTACTTAGAGATTTGAAGCTAGAATCTTGTATCAATCAAAGTTGGCTTATGATATGTATTTTGAGTTGTTAAAATAATGTAGTTGATTATAACAACAATTTAGATATATACATCCAATCCATATTTTTGATCATCTATACTATTAATTGGATTTATAACTTATACTATCACTATATTAATTTTTTAAAAATGATATTTAGAACTTATATTTTGAAAATTTAATAAATTCTATAAAAAAAAATTCAAACTAATAATTGGCAATTTTTTTACTCTGACATTGTCATGTAGTAATATGGCCATTAGGTGAAAAAAAAAAAAAAAAATGATTATAATATATAAGAGCTCAAGTGAAAATATTTTAGCAAATTATCTTATAATTATAGATAATAGACAAGAAAGTAGAAAAAGGTTAAAAAGACTAATGTTGCCTTTTTATAGCAGAGACTTCTATTTACTTTGTATGACCATAAATAAGGCAAAACAAAGTAGATTAGAAAAATAAATAATACATACATCTTTAAGAAGGAATTAAGAATAGATTTTAGCAAATTTTATCTAAAATTTCTCAAAGTTGATACCCAGAGAGGACCGATTGTGATCCTGGGTCAAAATCAGACCCTAAGGTATAAAACCGCATACTTACGGTGGATCAAGGCTTCTTTTGCAGATCAAAGAGTTGGATTAGTAAGCAAACTTGAGAGGATTTGTTTGAGTATTGATTTTGAGTGATTTCAAGAAAAATTGGCTTTGTAAAAGCTTTGCAAAGTCAAGGTTGTATTGAGTGACTTTGGATTTTGTGAAATAAAGAGGGATTTATAAATTTGAGCATTCTATGAATTTGATGATAGATCTACAAGTAAAAATTTGAGAATTTTTTATTATAATTGTGTTTAACATATGTTATAAGTTTGAGCTTGATCAAATAATTTAATTAGGAGTTATTGAAGTTCAAGTAGGTTAAGATCTCAAAAGTTGGAATTTGAGGGTCAGTGAGGATTTTTAGATATTTATCAATCTACTAATTGAATTGAGGTGAAAGTTTCTTATATAGATAATAGATTAGATTTCCTATATTTATATAAATTTTATAAAAAATTAAATAGTGCAAAAAAAAGATATTAATGCTAGAAGTTTGATATTAAAGTTGGAGAAGGAAGGCAGCCTATATCTGAGTAGAAATTCAAGCATAACTTTTGTTTAGTAAGTTGCATCTCCTTCAAAATTTTTGTATATATTGTCAACTTAATTTTTAAAAAGTATGCAAATTTAGGCTAAGATCAGCAGTTAAATCATTAGCCATTGTAATTTTAATCTGCTATAGGATTTGGTTAGGACTTATTAGGGTTTGATTAGGATTTGTTAGGATTATTAAGATTTGTTAGAGTTCAATTAGGATTTGTTAGGATTTGGTTAGGATTTTATTAGGATTTGAATAGAATTTGGTTAGGATTTTATTAGGATTTGAATAGGATTTGGTTAGGATTTGATTAGAATTTGAATATGATTTGAATAAGATTTAATTAAGATTTGATTAGAATTTATTCAGGATTTGATTAGGATTTGATTAGGGTTTTTAGGATTTGACCAAGGTTTGATTAGGGTTTGACTAGGATTTGATTAAAATTTGATTATAATTTCTATTTTTATATTTTAAAAGATTTTTATTTTAATATTCTTTTTAAATTTAATTTAATATTTCTTTAAGATTTCTATATTATTTTGTTATGTCTTCTTTAGAAGTTCTTTAGAAATTTTTTGTGTATTCTTCTATAACTAATTAAAAATCTAATTAAACTTTTTAACAATTGAAGCATACTTATTAGTCTTAATTATAAGTTTTACATAATTCTATTAGAGGTGTTAGGACTTGTTATTGTTATTTCTCTTTTATCTTCTACAGCCAGGTGCCTAGCTTACTCTCAAGCAAGACTTCACGACATACGACAACATCCTTTCAAAAAAATTCTATACTATAAAGAAGGTTAGTATTATAATTGGCTCTCAAATTCCTTATATATATTCTAAAGAGACAATTGAGACTTTATAATTAGTTCTAAATGTGGCCTATATACTTGAATAAAAATAATTTAGCAAAAAAAAAAAAAAGATTAATATAAATAAATATATACTTAATAAAAAAAATAATATGTATTAAATGTAGCTAATTCCTTTTATAAGCCAATAGTATATTAGTATTGCATCTCTTTTATATATAAAAACTATAACTCAAGTTAAGACTTCTTATTTTAAGTCAAAAATAAATCTCTTACCTTTTTAAAAGCTATTCCTAAAAATCTATTACTTCCCTTTTTTTTAAATATCTCTTCTAAATTTTAATTATTGTGAGCTCCTAAAGATCCATCTATTAGATTATTAAATATAGTCATCAATTATCAACTTATTTAAGAGCATTTAATATGATAGCTAAGTGCAATTGCCATCATCTTCTATATCAATTATATGCCTAATAAATAAAAAATGGTAAAAATAAATATATAAAGAAGAGATCTAAATAAATCTAATTAATATTGTATTCAATTATAAATACATCTAAATTATTAGTTAGAAGATTTATTAAAATCATACATGTATCTCTTAGCATTATACTTTTTATTTATTGTTATTAGACTTTTGATTCTTTTTTACCTCTAATAGAGCTTAGTACTTTTTAATTCCATATTTTTATTCTAAATAAAATTTAAATATAATAAGTAAGTATTTGTAATCAACTATAATAGTACTTATTATTTTAAATTTACTTAGAAATTTTTGAAAAGTGATTTAGATTAACATTCTTACTTTGGTTTGTCATAGATCCAAAGTATAGAAATAAAAAATTAGATCTACTCTTGCAAAGTGTATATTTTATAAAAAAAATATTATAAAAATTTAATGCTTATATCTTCTTTGTAATTTAAAGTTTATTGATTTTAATTTTAAAATAATATTTTTTTAAAAAAATTCTTATATTTAAAGTATGGCCTATTTTACTTTGCAAATTAAAAAACCACTATATAAAAGCTACGTTTGTTTATTTGCTTCCTAAAAACCCAATTATGACTAAATATTATTCTAAATGCTTTATTACTTCTTTAATAATATTAATATTTGTTTAAAAAATATAATTAAAGTTTCCTTTTAAAAAACTTATAGAATTCTTTTAAAATATAAAATATTATATATATATATATATATATACTTTAAAAAGTTTAATTTTTGGATATCATCTTAGAAAATTGGAGTTGTATTGTTATCTTACATCAATATGTCCTACACCATAGTACTAATTTGTTATGTTCTTATCTCTACCATGTCTTTGTCCTTGCATTTTATGTGCATATTGTTGCATATAATTACAATTTATAATATTATCTTGATTAAAAAGTCCTAGTGCTAATATATTTTATTTTTTAAATATTTTTATTTTTTTATAAAAAATTGCTAAGATAAATAGCTATAAAATATAACTTAAAGTTTTGTCACTTGAAAAAAATAATTAATTTATAATTTGTTTTATATATGATTGAGTCACAAAATTCATGTGTTTGTTTAGAAGTCTAAAATAAATCAAAACTTTGATTTTTTAATAGAATTGCAAAGCAAATCTATTAATATATAATTTTATATATAAGTATTATATTTGATTAAAAGAATAGTATTGATTATACTAAAATAAATAAAATAACTATAAATTATTATTATCATTATTATTATATTAAAAACTAGATGGATTTTAATTTAAAATTTAGAATTTAATTTTAAAAATTTAAAATATAAATATTAAAATAACAAATATAGATATATTAAAAAAATTAAAAATTAAAAATTAAAACTCAAAAAAAATATTTGTAAGAATAATGATTAAAGACATAATACTTATTATTAAAATTGAAATAATATTTTTTGAAAATTTAAAATAATTAATTAAAATAATTATTTATAAATAATATTTGAATTATAAAAATATATTATTTTCTTATGTATATTAAAAAAATACTTTAAGAGTATTTAAAATAACTTTGTATATGATTAAATTTATATATATTTATTTAAAAAAATAAAAATGATACAACCAAAGTTTTTTTTGGATTAAGATTATATATATAAATATAAATATATAAATATGTAAAAATAAGGTTTTAAATTATTTAGGTATAAAAGTATTAAGATTAGAGAGTCTATTTGATTCTTTAAGTATTTAATATAATTTAAAAGGATTTATAAATTAAATAGTCTTATCAAAAAATATTTATAAAAATAGAATCTTAATAAATATTAGAAATCATTATTTTAATTGGTTTAATATTTATTCTTAATTGTGAGAATTAATGTTTAATTATTGAGACTAATGTCTATATTGACCTTCTATATATATGTATTATTTATTAAAAACCTATAAATTTTGGTTAGTAGATAAAAGAAGCATAAAAAAGAACCTCATATTTTTTTAATTATTTATATAAAAAATAAGATTTTCAATTGATTTAAATTAATTTTATTACTATTAAAAATAAAAAGATAGGAAAACATATATTTAAATTGGTATTATTATTTTAAAAATATTATAAGAATTTTTAGAATTTATTTAGAATTTTTAAGGAATTTTTAGAATATATTTTAAAGACTTTGGTAAAAAAATAATTTTACCACCTTGGGACGCCATTATGAAGAATTTGAGCAAGATTTGAAGGCCTTGTGAGGATTTTAGGCTAATTGGGTGTTTCTAAATACCATGGTGAAGTCAAAAATAGAAAAAAGTAATCTTATTAGTAAAAAATAGGAGAACGAGTAGCTAGTTCAGTAGTTGTAGGAAAGGAGGTGCATATGTTCCATACGGATTATAGCACCTTGGATGTAGGTAGGAGTATAAGGCTAAGGCCTTGTGGCCCCCCTAAGACACCTATATACACTACTTTTGAATCTTGGCGAGACTCAAATCCTTGATCTCTTAAGTAAATTTTTCTTGAGATAAAACCTATTCATTTAATTTTTTCATTACTTACATTCTATCTGCAAATCATCATAACTTACTCATAGTAACTTAGATTCATATGCTTTTTATGTTAGAAGGAAAAAAAAATCACCTATCTAAAAATATACTTTTTATTTTTTATTTTTATTTTTTATTGGATAAAAATCCAATGAACAAATTGTGATTAGTTTTTAGAGTATATAATTGTTTAATTACATTTCTTTTACTTATTTTGATCTTATTCTTTTTTGTTTCTAATTAATTTTATCTCTCACTTTACACCACCAATTGCAATCAACTTTTAATTGAGACTATTTTATAATTTGAGTTGAGGGATGAATTTTATCTTTACAATATACAATTAAAAAATTTAATATGCAAGATTTTACACCTATAATAAAGTTTAATCTATCAAATTTATTATATTGAAGATTAAAGCCCTTAAAGCATGTATTTAGATTATTAGAATTTAAAAGAGTAATATTAAAGTATATGATTTTTTTATTTGAATTCTTTTTAGTATAATAATCAAAATTTAATTTTTTAAAGTTTATAAATAAAATATTATTTTAATATGATATTCTTATAATAAATTAATAACATAAAATAAAATAAGTAATTTTTAAAATTTAAATTTTTATAATCAAGTTTTTTTTAAATCTATTAGAATCTTTTAGAAACTTAGATTTTTTAAAAATAAATCTTTAAAAATCTTGAAAATCTCCTAGAATATTTTATAAAATTTTAAAATCTATTATTTTTATTTAGAATTTTTAAAATATTTAATAGCCTTCTAAAAGCTTTAATATTTTTTTAAATATTTTTTATTTTTTTTGAAGTTTATTAGAATATTCTTTAAAATTTTAGAATATTTTTTAGATTTTAGAATCTTTTTTAAAAGCTTCATATAAGTTCCTGAAATGACTCATTAATTATTTTTTTTATCAAATTGCATACAATTAATGTTAAATAGACAAGTTTTACCTAAAAAAAATAGATAAAATCCTAGTAAAACGGATTTGTTTAGATTTATTAGATAATTCTTATTTTCTAAGGTAGTTAACTTAGTTTAAAAACTTATTAATAAATAAGTGGAAAATTTATCCATAGAAGAAGAATTATAGTCTCTTTAGAGGATTCTAGATTCTATTAATATAAATTATAGTGACTATTATGATAGAAGAATCTTTTGCCATGTCACCTTAATTTTTTGCTATGTCCACCTAGTCTTTAATCACCTCACTTGAAACCCGATTTTATCCACTTATCATTAATAATTTCACTTAAAATTGTGGCTATGCCATCCCATCTTTAATATTATCCCTTAATCTAGCCTATACCATCTTATATTACACATACACTATTCAAGTAGAATAAAATTCAAAAAATTTAAAGAACTAAAATAGAAGAAATTTACTTTATATCACAAGCAAGGAGCTACAATAAGATACAAGAGTAAGTATCAAGGACAAGGACATGAATCATAAAAGAATAAAATATATTCTCGTATTACTCAAAATCACTTGAAAATGGAATAGTATTCAAACTAGAATGACTATTGCCAAAGATAAGAAGACTAGAGACAAAACTAGGAAGAAAAAAAGTATTGATAAGAGTAAAGAAGGCTTCACTCTTATCTCTATGTATACTATTTACCTAAGAACTATATGACAGTATTTTATAGGACCTCCAATATATGTCTAATTTATAAGATACGTGTCAAACTTGTAAAACAAGTTTTTTATATATACACCATATATTTAGCTTCTTCTATAAGCTACCAATATGTGCAACAAGTGGCTAATTTGTTGGCCAAGTTTTTAACCTACTAATCACCTATAGCCATATATGAAGGTGAAATCACATTTTTAAGCTTCTAGGAAGCTTCTTTCTATGTTATTATCAACTTAATCTTTTTCTACCTACTTTTGTCTATCCATACTAATTAGATAATTATTAGAATAAATCTTATATCTGTGACATTATCCCCCCTTTCAGAGACAAGTTCTACAAGGAGTAGTGATTACGTGTTCAAGAAGTCTAAGATGCACCAAATTGTATTTGCTACATATTCTGATCTTTGCTCCCTTCAAAGGTAGTTGATAGGTCCTTTCAGCCATCAATAATATTTCATACTTGGGCAAAAAGACCACCCTGTTATTTAATAATTATTAAGGCCTTCATAACTTCTTTCAACAAAAATATTTGGAATACCATCAAGAGTAGTTCCTGTCACGTACATATACATAGTTACCTATATGATTAGATAGAACTAGATAAAAGAAAGTATAAGCAAGTTAATTCCGTAATATCTTTACAGAAACTTCTTAGAAACTTCATAGACGTTGTTTTTACTTTATAAGTGTCCATAGTAGACTTTTGGATTAGAAACTTGGTCAATAAGTTAGCCACATGTCACACATGTTGGTAGCTTGAAAATAAAAGCTAAATCTTGATAATGACATATGAAACTTATACAGAGTTACTGGGCAAATGTCTTCTTGACTTGGACACGTGTCTTGTAAATTGGATACGTGTTGGAGGTCCTATAGAATGTCGCCACTTAGCTCTTAGGTAGATAATATAAATAGAGACAAGAGTGAAGCCTTCTTCACTCTTGTCAACTCCTTTCTTGTTTCCAGTCTAGTTCAAGGGTCTCTAGTTTTTTTGTCTTTTGGCATTAGCAATTCCAGTTTCTTTTAATATATATACTTCTTTATATTTATTTCTTTGAGAGAGGTCTCACTTGTTTATTTGACTTAATCCAGTTATTGTTCTTGACAGATTGACAAGAGTACACATACAATATCAGAGCTTTGTCTTTTCTTGATTAAGAGTGGATTACCTCTTTCTCTTGATAAGACATAAGCATATTAGAAGTTATGGAGTACCCACTTCTAAACTGATATTGTTTCTAGAATTTTTTTTCTTTTGAGTGTGTGTTCCATATTTCTTGAAGTAAGAGTAGACATCTTCTTTCTATTATATTATCATGGCAGAGCTTGCGGAAATGAAGAGTGCAATGGCACAAATGCAAGAGCAAATGAGAGAACTAATGCTTGCAATGCATCAACTCAGTTTACCACCACAAGGAGCATCAAGATTAGCAGGAAGTGAAGATGTAGAGATTGTTGGAGTTACGTCAATATCTACACCAAACCATATTACCTCACCAATGATGGAGCACCGTTCAAACGTTAGAGAACCAAAAATCAGTTTGCCTAAGAAGTTTGATGGCACAAGATCTAAGTTTCGAGGATTCATCAATCAGGTACAACTGGTGATCGAACTTCAACTTCAGAGTTATCCTACGCAAGGATCTCAAGTTCAGTTTATTGGAACGTTACTTTCGAGTCCTGCCTTATTATAGTTTTCATCTTTTCTTGAACGACGTGATCCAATATTGGATAATTTGGAGGCATTTTTTGCGGAATTTTGATCGATGTATGGAGAACATGATGCAATTCGTGTTGCAACCAATAAGATTTGCATCGTACGACAAGGCAATTGATCAGTGTCATTATACGCTTCACAATTTCGACAACTAGCGACCGACATCAAGTGGGACGATGCTGCACTCATCAGTCAATTTCTCTACGGATTATAATATGAGATAAAAAAGTTAATGCTCAATTTACCCGATCCTCAGACATTGAGTCAAGCAATTGATTTTGCTGTGAAGTGTGACAATCGACTTTTTGAGTTTTGATCCGAGAGTTGTACAAGGGAGCCTCAATGTTATTATTCAATGGCAACATCAACATCCTCACAAAACGTACATTCGGAAGTAGAAGACATGCAAATAGATGCGATACGTTTTAAACCTCTTATTGAACAAGAAAAGATTCGTCGTCGTCAAAAAGGATTGTGTTTATATTGTAGAGAACCTAAGCACACTGCTCAACATTGTCCAAAGAAACGTGCAATACAAAATGAAGATGCAATTTGTCAAAGAACACAACATGTAGGAAAACAAATTTGTCCAGCTACAATAGGGACCATGCAGCTGGAATCCTGTACAATTCCCAGTAAAGGTCCTATTCTCTCCTCAGAACCCTCTCCTTGTTTTATGATAGATGTATATTTAGGACCAAAAAATTACAGAGCCTCTGCCTTATTAGATTCAGGAGCCTCAGCATGTTTTCTAGATGAACAATTTGTTAAAAATCATAAAATACCTTTAGTACAGAAACCTAAACCCGTACATGTAGAAGTCATAGATGGTCACCCATTGTCCTCAGGAGATGTCACTCATGAAACCCGTCCTATAAAAGTAACAATAGATGGTCTTAATAGCTATGTAACCTTTAACATAATTAAATCTCCATCTAATCCAGTTATTCTAGGTTTGTCATGGCTAGAAAAATATAACCCTCAAATAAATTGGAATTCTCGTAGACTTGACTTTTTCCAAGATATTATTAAACATCCTACCGATCCAGTAAAAAGCTACAAGCCTGGTACAGTAAAACCTGTACTAATAGGTACAAAAGCTTTTATACACGCAGCAAAAGAAGGACCAACTTTTGCTATTTACGCAACACCCATTTTTGATAGTGGAAAGGCTTCAAGTGGCATTCCAAGCCAATACCGAGACTATCAAGATATTTTTGAGAAAAAAAATGTTGATATTCTTCCGGAGCATCGCCCATATGATTGTTCGATTAATCTCAAAGAGGGATCTCAGCCTCCTTTTGGACTAATCTATAATTTATCACAAAATGAATTGGCTGAACTCAAGAAGTATATTGAAGAGAATCTGGCCAAGAACTTCATACGCCATTCCAAATCTCCTGCAGGAGCTCCAATTCTATTTGTGAAGAAAAAAGATAAATCATTACAAATGTGTGTGGATTATCGGGGACTTAACAAGATCACTATCAAGAACAGGTATCCACTACCTTTAATCTCTGGACTTCTTGATCAACTGAATCAAGCTAAGATCTATACAAAAATAGATCTACGAGGAGCATACAACTTGGTTCGCATTAAAGAAGGAGATGAATAGAAAACTGCATTTCGAACAAGGTATGGACATTTTGAATATAATGTTATGCCTTTTGGACTCACAAATACACCAGCTGCTTTCCAACATCTCATGAACGATGTTTTTCATGAATTCTTAGATGATTTTTTTGTCTGCTACCTAGACGACATTTTAATCTACTCTAAGAACGTAAAAGAGCACGAAACACATAATCGTCATGTCTTACAAAAACTCAGAGAAACAGGATTGTATGCCAAGATGGAAAAGTGTGTATTTCACACTACTCAAGTTGACTTCTTAGGATATATCATCTCGAATGATGGCCTCATGATGGATCCTAAGAAAGTCCAAACAATCATGGATTGGAAGATTCCAAAAACAGTAAGGGATGTACAATGTTTTTTAGGATTTGTAAATTACTATCGAATCTTCATTAAGAACTTCTCTCAAATTGCAGCCCCACTTACACGTTTGACTTGTAAAGACAAGCTCGAGTGGAGTAAAGAAGCAGAAGCATCATTTGAAGCTTTGAAGATAGCTTTTACTTCTGCACCAATCTTGTATCGTGTTGATTTTTCCAAGGCATTCTTTATGGAAACAGACGCATCTGACTTTGCTTTGGGTGCAATATTGTCACAAATGGGAACAGATGACAAACTCCATCCAATAGCTTTCTATTCCAGGAAATTTTTGGCAGCAGAGATCAACTACGAAATCCACGATAAAGAACTTCTCGCAATTGTGGATTCTTTTCAAGAATGGTGTCATTATCTAGAAGGCGCTTCTAGTCCAGTCACCGTATATACGGATCACAAGAATTTATATTTACGTCAAGATGTTGTTGAATCGTCGCCGTGCTCGTTGGAGTACACCCTATTAAGATTCGAGCCATTATTACATTATCAAATGTGAAAAACAACAAGGTCGCGGCCCACGCACTTAGACGTTTTATTCGCACCAAAGAAGAAATGCAAATTTTGATCAACAAAAGAACGACTCTTTGCATTCTGAGCAATTTCATTCAGCAATTTGGAAGGAAAAATCAACATTAACTGTTGATTCAACTTTTCTCAAGCAAGTCCAATTAAGTATGTCCTCAGATCCCCTTATTCATGAAATTAAGAATAATTCTTCTAAGTCTCATGATATTTTGAAGTTTGAGTTCAAGAAAAATCTACTCTATTTTGAAGGGTGCTTATATGTTCCAGAAGGTGAAGCACGATTACGTGTTCTTCAAGCTCGTCATGATTTCCCGGCAGCAGGACATTTTGGGTACAATAAGACTCTAGAGTTGATATCTAGAGATTTTTGGTGGCCTCAAATGTGGAAGGGAGTCAAAGATTTTGTAAAAACATGTGATGTTTGTTCAAGATCAAAAACTCCTCGCCACCGACCCTACGGACTTCTTCAACCATTATCCATTCCAAAACAACCATGGTCTTCTGTATCTATGGATTTTATCACGGATCTTCCAAACTCAGGTTCTTATGACTCTATATTCGTGATAGTAGATTGTTTCACTAAGATGGCACATTTTATACCATGTAAAAAATCTATCACACGCAAAGAAACAGCTAAGCTTTTCCTTGACAATATCTACCGCTATCATGGATTACCTAAGGATATTATATCGGATAGGGGAACTCAGTTTGTATCGAGATTTTGGAGAACGCTTTTCAAGATTCTTAAGGTGGATATAAAGCTATCTTCAACTTTCCATCCTCAAACTGATGGACAAACGGAGCGCGTAAATCAAGTTTTGGAACAGTATTTGAGATGTACCATCAACTACCAATAAGATGATTGGACAACTCTTTTACCATTGGCAGAGTTTGCTTATAATAATACGGTACATTCTTCAACACAACAAACACCTTTCTTTGCCAATTATGGTTACCATCCACGACTTGATACTTTTGACTATTCGAAAGTTGACAATCCTGCGGCGGAAGACTTGGTAAATCATTTGTCAGAACTACATACAACAATGAAGGCACAATTAAAGGAAGCTCAAGAACGACAAAAGATAAACGCCGATGCGTATCGAAAGGAACAACCACAACTCAACGTAGGCGACAAGGTATGACTACTTCGTCGCAATATCAAGACTACGCCACCTTGTGACAAGTTGGACTATCGTAAGCTTGGACCTTTTCGTATTTCTGAACAAATTAATCCAGTTGCATATCGATTACACCTACCAGAGTCTATGAAGATCCACCCTGTATTCCACGTGTCTTTTCTTGAACCATATAAGACAGTGAACATACCAAGAAGAAGACAAGTGCCACCTCCTCCTATAGAAGTGAACAATAATGATAAATTTGAAGTGGAAGAAGTCTTAGATTCAAGGCGA
This sequence comes from Physcomitrellopsis africana, assembly GCA_036785485.1. Classification (NCBI taxonomy): domain Eukaryota; kingdom Viridiplantae; phylum Streptophyta; class Bryopsida; order Funariales; family Funariaceae; genus Physcomitrellopsis; species Physcomitrellopsis africana. Next base: position 480,798 of record JAWRVF010000125.1, on the reverse strand, counting down.
CACCGAAATAGGTTGAAATATCTTGTTCACTATCACGGATACGATATTAGTGAGCGCACATGGGAACCAGCAAAAAATCTGGCGAATGCAGCGAGGAAGGTGGAGACTTTTCATCAACAACATCCATCGAAACCAAGATGAAGACTTTCCCTATAAAAGAAACAAGATGTAGGCAAGATAACATTCAACTTTCTATCCTTGTTTGTAGCTTCTTTGTATTTTGTGACGCTAAGGAGATGGAAAATCAACAGCCAGCGGATTTGACTCAAGAGCCTTCATTTGCTGACCTACCGGACGAGACATTGCGACTATCACAACCTTCAAGACGATGCAATCGAGATGAAGATCTTCAAGAACGACATATTCTTCCTCAAATAGATGGCGAGATATAACGTGTTTGGTATCACGACCTTGGAAGAGATTCTCGATGTTTGGTGATTTTATTGGAGATAGGAACAACTCCTGACGGTGTTCCAAATGTGATATTCGAAGGAAGTTATGAAGGTCACAACAATGATCAAACAACAGGGTGGTCTTCTCGCCCTGGAATGGGACACTATGGATGGCTGAGAGGATCCATCAATTACCTTCGAAGAGAACAAAGATCAGAGTATGTGGCAAATACTATTTGCCGCATCTTAGACTTTCTACACATATAATCACCGCTCCTCGTGGAACTCGTCCTTTAAAGGGGGGGTAATGTCACTGACATATACATAATTACCTATATGATCAGATAGAACTAGATAAAAGAAGGTAAAAGCAGGTTAATTCCATAATATCTTTAGAAAAACTTCCTAGAAACTTCATAGACGCTGCTTTGACTTTATAAGTGTCCATAGTAGACTTTTGGATTAGAAACTTGGTCAATAAGTTAGCCACATGTCGCACATGTTGGTAGCTTGAAGACCAAGCTAAATACGTGGCGAATATATATGAAACTTGCCCTGTAAGTTCGACACGTGTCTTGCAACTTGGACAATGGTTCTAAATTGATACACGCGCTGAGGTCCCATAGTAATCGCCACTTAAATTTCCTTAGGTAGATAATAGTAATAGTATATAAGAGGAAGCCTTCACTCATTAACCTCTTTCTTGTTTCCAGTCTAGTTCAAGAGTCTCTAGTTTTCTTGTCTTTTGGCATTAGTCATTCTAGTTTCTTTTTAATATATATACTTCTTTATATTTATTTCTTTGAGAGAGGTCTCACTTGTTTATTTGACTTCATCTAATTATTGTCCTTGATAGTTTCTACCTTTAAAAGTATTACCAAACACCAAGAGTCTCTTCCAAGGTTGTGATACCAAACACGTTGTATCTTGCCATCAATCTAAGAAAGAAAATATTGTTCTTGAAGATCTTCATTTCTATTTTGTCATCTTGAAGGTTGTAATAATCATAATGTTACATCCAATAAATTAGCAAATAATGGCTCTTGACCTGAATTTGCGAGTTGTTGATTCTCCATCTCTTTTCGCATCAACAAATTCAAAAAAATAGCAGATAATAATACAAGATAGAATAAAATCTCTTTTGAACCTGCTTGTCTTTATAGCAAGGATTTTTTTAACTTTTTATTATGATTTTGATAGATGTTATCAATGAAATACATTGACTTTTGTTGATGCATTTGCTAGATTCTTAGATGGCTCCCATGTGCATTCACTGATATCATATCTGTACTAATGTATAAGATATTCTTGTCAATTTTGACGCCGTCTTGAATTTGAAACCTCTTCTATCTTGAATTCTTTATTATTATCTACTTCTATAAGAGGCAGTGGCATTTGTCTTCTTCCTTGTATATCCATTGTCTTGTATGACTCCAACAATGATACGTAGGATATAAGATAGAGCTTCATAAATTTGGGTAGATATAATCAATAGGCAACTAGATTAATCTATTTATAAATTAAAAATGGTCCAAATCTACAATAATCTAGTTTGTCACAAAGACAATTAGTCTTGATATTACGACAAAATAATTATATCTTATTGTGCACTTAGAATTGAGGTAGTTTTTTATAATAGATATTTGCATTGATCTTTTGTCATTCTTGAGCTTCTTTTAATTTTACTTTCATTGTTGCATGTAGCTTTGACAATTGATTCATCAAATCTTCTGCCTCAAAATTATAAACTTTTGAAAAGTCAAAAGTATCAAGTCATAGATGATAATCATAATTTATAAAGAATAAAATTTTTTAAATAGAAAAATATACTAAATTATTATAAGTAAACTCTGCCAATGGCAAAAGAGTTGTCCAATCATCTTGATGATAGTTGATGGTACATTTCAAATATTGCTTTAAAACTTGATTTACTCGTTTCGTTTGTCTATCAATTTAAAGATAGAAAGTTGAAGTTAGTTTTATATCCACCTTCAATATTTTGAAAAGGATCCTCCAAAATCTTGATATAAATTGTATCCCTCTATCTAATATAATATTCTTTGATAATCCATAATAGTAATAAATATTATCAAGGAAGAGTTTAGTTGTTTCTTTACTTGTGATAGATTTTATGCATTGTACAAAATATATCATCTTGGTGAAACGATCTACAATTACAAATATTGAGTCATATGAACTTGAATTTGAAAGATTAATAATAAAATCCATAGAAACAAAAGATCAAAGTTATATTGATATAAGTAATAGTTAGAGAAGTCCGTAAGGTCAATGACGTAGAGTTTTTGATCTTGAACAAATGTTGCACGATTGTATAAACTCTTTAACAATCTTCCATATTTAAGGCCACCAAAAATCTTTTGATATTAGCTTTAAAGTCTTATTATATCCAAAATGTCGTATTGCAAGAAAGTTGTGACAAGCTTCAAAAGCATGTAATTATGCTTTGTCTTTTAAAACATATAAGTAGATCATTCTTGAATTCAAACTTGGAAGTATTATGAAATTTAGATGAATTGTTCTTAATCTCATGAACAAGAGGATCTAAAGACATATTTGATTGAACTTGCTAGATAAAAGTTGAATTAATAGTCAATATTGATTTCATTATTCAAAGATGAAACTACTCCAAGTTCAAGAGCATCGTTTTTTATTGATCAAAAGTTTTTTTTTTTTTTTTTTTTTTTTTTTTTTTTTTTGTATAAGGTAAGAATTTCTAGAAAGGGCATCAAATAAATCTTATTGTTTTCTTAGCCAATAAGTGATAATGAACTTGAATCTTGACAAAGACATATTTTAACAAGCCTGACAACAATTCAACACACGTATTGATATAAAATATTTGAGGTTCTTGTGATTTAAATATACGGTGACTGGATTAAAAGCGCCTTCTAAATAATGATATCATTCTTAAAAAGAATCCACAATTGTAAAAAGTTTTTTATCATAGATTTTATAATTAATCTTTGTTATTAAAATTTTCCTTTAATAAAAAGCTACTAAGTAGATTTTGTCATTTATTTCTATTTATAATAATATTATATTCAAAACAAAATTTGATGCATTTGTTTCTACAAAAAATATCTTAAAAAAGTTGATGCAATACAAGATTGGTACAAAAATAAAAACTATCTTTAAAGCTTCAAACAATGTTTTTATTTCTTTATTCCACTTGAGTTTATTTAATTTGAAAAAAATTAACTCAAGGATTTTTCTCAAATTTGAGTTTATAATAATTTGAAAAAAAAACCTTGATGAAGATTTGCTAATAATTGACAAATCCCAAAAAGTATTGCATATCCCTTACTGTTTTTGAAATCTTCCAATCCATGATTATTTGGATTTTCTTAGGATCTATCTTGAGACCATCATTTGAGATGATGTATCCTAAAAAGTCAACTTGAATAGTGTGAAATACACACTTTTCTATCTTGGCATATAGCTCTACATCTCTAAGTTTTTGTAATACATAATGAATATGAAGTTCATATTCTTCTGTATTTTTAGAATAGATCAAAGTATTATTTAAATAATAGGTAACAAAATCATCAAAAAATTCACAAAAATATCATTTATAAGATGTTGAAAAGAAGTTGGTGCATTTGTAAGTCCAAAAAGCATGATATAGTATTCAAAATATCCATATCTAGTTCAAAATTTAGTTTTTTATTCATTACTTTCTTTGATGTGAACCAAGTTGTATGCTCGTCACAGATCTATTTTTGTGTAGATTTTTGCTTGACTAAATTGATCAAAAAATCCTAAAATCAAAGCTAAAAGATACATATTTTTAATAATAATCTTGTTAAGTCTTCAATAATCTACGCACATCCACAAGATTTCATCTTTTTTCTTTATAAATAAGATAAGAGCTCTTGTTGGAAACTTTGAATGACATATAAAATTCTTAGCCAAGTTTTCATCAATATATTCTTTCAATGCAGTCAGCTCATTTTGTGATAAACTATACATTGATCCAAATGGTGGTTAAGCTTCCTCTTAAAGATTGATTAAATAATCATAAGATTGATGCTTTGGAAGAATATTTATATTTTTTTTTTCAAAAATATCTTGAAATCTTAATACTAGCTAGGAATATCACTTATGGTCTTTTTATCATCCAAAATCAATGTGGCATATATAATAAAAGATGATCTTTCTTTTGCCGCATGTATGAAAGCTTTTGCACCTATCAATAAGACTTTGGATATATTAGAATTATGTATGACTACTTGACTAATGGATTTTTAGATTAAACTATGAAAAAAATCAAAGTTACAAGAAGTCCAATCTATTTGAGGATTATACTTTTCTAACTATGATAATCCTAAAATAACTAGATTGGAGGGAGATTTAATCACATTAAATATTATTACGCTGTTATGTCTCTTAATTACAATATTTGAAGGAATAGTCTCATGGATAATATCTCCAAAAGATAACAAATAACCATCTATGACTTCTATGTGCACACATTTAGTTTTCTTGATTAGAAATATTTCTTATTTTTTGACAAAGTCTTTGTCTATGAAACAAGTTAAGGCTCTTGAATCTAATAAGACAAGGACTTTGTAATTTTTAGGTCCTAAAAGTATATCTATTGTAAAACAAGGTGAGAGATCTGAGGAAAAAATAAGACTTTTATAAGGTATTGTATATGATTCCATTTACACAGTCCCTATTATAGTTGAAAAAACTCGTTTTTTGATACATTATCTTCTTTAGCAACCATATTTTTTATTTTATGATTGTATTACTTCTTTGGATAATATTGAGCAGTATACTTTGCCTCTCTACATTATAAATACAAATCCTCTTGACAACGTCGAGTCTTTTCCTATTTGGTGAGAGGTTTAAAACGTATTGCATCAATTTGCATTGGATCTAGCTTAATCAAATAAATTTCTGAAAACTTAGGAATTATTGTCATTAATTGACTTGTTTCTCTTCAATCAAATCTATATTCCTAATGTCTTTTAAATAAGCAATTTTTGTATGCAATCGCTTAAATAATAAATTATTCTAAAAAATTTGCTTTTGGCATTATTAACAACAAGTCTTTGATGTTATCTTTCAATCCATAAGAAGATTGATTGATAAGGGCTTTGTTATTCTACTCCACATTGCAAATAAAGTTTTAGAATTCTATAGCATATGTTGTGGCTGACCATGATTCTTATCATAAAAATAAGAATTTAGTCTGTGTTACCTTCTCTCAATCACTTTCTTCAAATATGACTGTAAATACTTTGAGGAATAAATTCAAATTATAAAGAATTTGTGAATTTTTTTCCATCAAAGGCACAACCAAAAAAAAAACATTTCTAAATAGAAGTGCACCTATAAATCTAACTTGAGTAAATCCATTAGGATATTGGAAAAGATGCAATCTTAGATTTAGCTTGACTTATTGTAAAAATCCTTAAAATTTTGATCTTGTTCCATCAAACTTCTTAAGCATACTAATCTTTGCCTCTTTCATGCTGGTAGAAACAAGACTTTCTAGATTTGCTTGCAAGGTGGATTTACTTGCTTCTTTCAACTATACAATTTCTTAGCATAAGCTCTAGACTTCTTCTATAGATGTAAGAATAGTGCCTCTATAATTGGTATTAATAATTCGTGAAATTTCCACCCTAAGAGTATTAACAAGCTCTTAAAGATTTGCAATAGTTGCAAATCTATTCTTGCTTCCATCAAATGTTGCATCCATGATCTTTCTTTTTATTTTAATAACTCCACAATTCAAATTAGAAGAGGGTAATCTGCAACTTCTAGTATTAAATAAAAAACCTCTACAAAGAGAGGTGATCTACTCTCTTTCAAGGAAAAAATCAAGATTAGAAAGCAAAGAATACTAATTTAAAGGTAGGTAATCTACAACCTTCAAATAAAACAATAGAAGTGGGATAATCTATTCACTTTTTAAATACAAAACAAGAATAATGAATCTTCACTCTTGTCAAATTATCAAGGACAAAAACATGAATCATAAAAGAATAAAATATAATCTTGTGTTACTCAAAATTACTTGAAAATAGAATAGTGTTAAAACTACAATAGCTATTGGCAAAGACAAGAAGATTAGAGACTCTTGAAATAAGATTAGGAATAAGAAAGGCATTGACAAGAGTGAAGAAGACTTCACTCTTGTTTCTATATATACTATCTACCTAAGAGCTACATGGCGATATTCTATAGGACCTTCAATACATTGTCGTTTGACGTGGTCTTCTATCTGGGAATACATTGGGTACTTGATTGTAGAGAGTTTATTTGAAACTTGATGGAAAAAATCCAACAGGTGATTTTTCATTAATAAAAAGGACAAATAATACAACAATCTCACAAAAGAAAAGTTATATATATAAACCCTCTTGTATTCAAGTAAGTTTGTACAAAAAAGATTCAAATTTCTACAAAAACCCTTCAAAACTTTATTCATCCGCAAGGACTTATTTCTTGATGAATTTTAGAATCCAAAAACTCTTGATTCAATTGTTTAATTTCTATAAAATTTACTTCAAAGTATAGACAATCTTCTTTAGTTTGACTATAAGAAAGAATCAACTGTAAATTCGTTTCCAATCGTCTGATATCTCAAAATCCCTAGCAGGTGCTTAAAACCCTAGCTTAGAGACACCTGAGCACTATTTTCCTTATATCTCACAAATCCAAAATCCTAATGCCACAAAAAAATTTTACATAGTCTTGTGATATAAACATATACACTCCTAAAAATTTTGAGCCAAAAATCTATCAAATTGTCTAAGATATAGCTCAAAATGTAACCACTATGTAAGCAGATTATTTACTGCCCTTAAGTTTGTAAGCACTAACTTTAACTCCCAATATCTCCTTTACTTTAGCTTAGATTTTATCAAAACATATATAAAAAATGTAGCCAAAAAAGTGCTTTCTCCAATCCTAGTCACTGCCCCTTGATTGCTCTCTGTATGCGCAAATTATATCTAAAAGAGTGACAGTAGGTCCAAAATCAACACCTTAATTTTGAGTGCCTATAACTTCTTCATAAAAAGTGCAAATTACACAAAATTTTCACCTAAACCAAATCCAAAAATCTAAATCTTATGATTCTAGCCTTTGATATTCGACTCTCTTCGAAAAACAAATCCTAACTCCTAATAAACCCTCGGGCAACCTCCTTAAAGCCCATTGGGCATGATTTTTGGCCAATTAAAATAGAGATTTCTATCATCCACCTCTATTCATCCACATAGATGGCCAAACTACCCTTTTTATACTAAAAACCCTTTTCTAATCCTTCTTCTTATAAGATTTATATACTTTGTGCTTTAAGCACCAAATAAAAGAAGTAAATAAGACCTTAAGGATCACCATTGTCTAACATAGGTGGCTTAAGATATATACAAGTTATTATCAACATAAAATTAACTTCAAAAGTCAATATTAAAAAAAAAAAAAAAGTTGTATAAATCTTAATAATAAACCTTTTAATAGATTCTTTCTAAACTAATAACCTAACCACATCCTATAATCAATAAAAATTCACTAATATGGCTTTCTTTTAGTTATGTAGTAAATTATACATTAAATATACATGTACAAATTTTTCACATAGTAGCTGAACCACAACATGACAATGTGTTCAATTTATAAGACAGGTGTCAAACTTACAAGACAAGTTTTTTATATGTACACCATCTATTTAGCTTGTTCTACAAGCTATCAACATGTGCGCCACGTACTTAGTTTGTTCCATAAGCTACTAACATATGTACCACGTATTTAACTTGTTCCACAAGCTACCAACGTGTGCAATACATTGTCGCATTGTAAATTAAAACATACTGTAAAAGATATAAAAGAATGTGTTAAAATAAAAAGATTACGATTAGAAGAAGAGAGGATGAAAAAGAGAAGGGGTTGTGGTTATAACCACATTATCTTAGGGATTACAATATTTATCACAAGCTCACGAATGATAGGTAGGCCAAACTACTAATTTCCTGCTGAAATTCCCACTAGTAGTACCAAGTCATGAAGCCAAGGATTCCTACAATAAAGCCAAGTGGATTCAAACCCACGTCAGCTCCAAAGTAGCTAAGAACTTAACCACATAAGCTTCTTTGACTTGGTAGTGTAGGATGTAGTTCTTTCTTTTTTATTTCTAATCTAATCTAAATTGTTTCTTTCTACTTATTAGATTTTCTTCTATTTTATCTTAGATCTACTTTATCTTTATTCTCTTCTATCTTAGATCTGAACTTAAATGTTGTGGGCTGAAATTAGAAGAGAAGTTGGTAGAAAAATAGTAGTAAGAAGATAGAATAGAAATTTATCTCAAAAAATGAGATTTCTTCAAGTTAATCCAAAAGAAAAGATTAAAGAGGTGAAAAGACATGGTTTTGGTGTCTCTTTGACCAAGGGAAGAAGGGAGACCGGGTAGGGATGATAAGGAGGGGTCGTGAAGAAGAGGGAGGGGAGTTTTTTTGAAGGTGCATAGGATTTTTGTATAGGTAGTGTATGTTTTGATGTATAGAGGGAGCTTGGAGAGGATTTTAAATACAATTTTTTGTAGGTTTGTAATAGACAAGATAAAGAATATATAGAAATAATTCTCATGTCTTTTGATTATATATCAAGGGAGATATGAGTCGTCAAAGTTGCAAGTATTTAAGACTAGGGCAGTAAGGGTTACTAAATTTCAAGCCTTAGCTCTTGGAAACCACTTGGACTCTAGAAGCGAAATTTGTTGGATTTTTGTTCCTTATAGAGTTGACTACTTTATGTCAAAATCTCAAGTTAATATGATCTGTGAGCAAAGAGTTATGAGTGAAATTGTAACCGGATTTGGATGAAAAGAGAAATAGAGTGAAGGTAGGATTGGGGTTTATATGGGCAGTGTGTGTGTGTGGGTTTTTTGGGTATAAATAGAATTAGGGGATGAATTTGAGTATGAAATTTAATAGACATGATCTATGTAAGTTAGAAAAGAGATAAAAATAAGTTTGATACTCATTTATTTTATGAATAAAATGTTATGCTCTTTCAAAGTGATAGGGGTCTATCTCCAAGTTAGTGAAGTTTGAGGGAGCATATCTTTGTGATTAGAGTAGAATTTTGAGTAAAATTTCTTAGAGTTTGTAGATATATGAGTCTATTAAGTTTTCTAAAAAATTAATTGCTATTGGAGTTATGTTTAAAGAATTATGAGAAAATTTGTGGTTGGATGTAGAGTTGTTAGAAGACAAAATTAAAGAAGAAGGATAGAGTCTATAACTCTAGTTCAAAGAGGAATTTTAGAGCAAAAATTGGAAGATGTTTACAACATAAAACAAGCAACAAGCCTATCAAATTTCAGTACTTAGGTCTTTGTTAATAAGGAGCAATGAAGGTGTGAAGCAAAAGGGGTCCAAAATCAAAGGCAGCATAGAGGGATTACTTTGACAACATGGTTCTCTCTAACCACATGAGCTATAATCAAAAGGTTTATGGGGTTTGCTTCCTTACTTCCTTAAGTACTTTGTGTCCAAATTTTGCTTCAATTGATATGATATTTAAGGATTTATGATCAAATTTGAGGGCAGGTTTCTAAAGGTAGAATATGTTAGGGTTAATAAAGTATGTTTTTATGTAAATTCTTCAATTTTATGAACTTTATGAATTTCATCTTACACTTGAGAAACTAGAGGCACAAAAGACCTAGTATTTTTTAGGGCTAAGACTCTCATCACAACATAGTTGCTAACTTATTGGCCAAGTTTCTAGCCTACCAATCACATGTAGCCATATATGAAGGTGAAACCACATCTATGAAGATTTTAGGAAGCTTTTCTCTAAATTATTATCAAATTAACCTTCTTCTACCTACTTTTGTCTATCCATACTAATTAGATAATCATTGGAATAAATCTTATGTCCATGACAAAAAGACCACAAGATCCAAATCAAGCCACAAGATTTCATTGTTAAAACTAAGGATCCTCTCAACCTTGACTCTTATATATATATATATATATATATATTAAGTACAAGAAAGCTTCTTGAAGAGTTTTTTTTATAATTGAAGATAAAGTAAGCCTAAGATTCTTCTATGACCATCTAAGATCCTTTAGAACCTTGAAGGACCTTCCGAAACCTTCTTAGAATCTCGTAGGACCTATTAGGGCCTTATCAAAATCATTGAGAATCTTTTAAAATCTTTTAGGACCAAATAGAATCTTTTAGAATATTCTAAAATCTTCTTCTATTATATATCTTTGACATCACTTCTTTTTTTAGATCTAAATTTTATAAGGAGTGATAGAGTCAAAATTGATTAAAGACAAAGAAAGTCAAAGATATGTCACATGGTATTACATACTTAAGTTATTTTTTGCAAGTCAAAAGATTCATTGGTCTTTGCAATAATAATGACAAATATCTTCTATTATAGTTTAAGATTCAACTTTTGTATCTTCATTACAAAAATATCCTTCAAAAATTGCCTCAAGGCATTTTTTATGGACAAGTTCTATTTTAATGATAATTGCTACAAAGTTATTGTTGGATATTCTATAATATCTTTTTAGTTCATATTGTTCTTCATTTTGAGATCAATGATATGAAATACTTAGTTGAAATGGCCTAATTGGCATGGTATTGTCTTTTTGACTATCCATATCTTACTATATAAGCTAAATCAAAGACGTGCTACAATCTTAAGGTAAAATGGAACTACTTCTAAGTTTATTAATTTTTATATATATATATATATATGAATCAAGCTCTAAAACTTTTAGAACTCTTTCCACCCCTCTCATAAAAAATTACAAAGTATAAAATGTATCATATTCGGATATGCAAAATGGGAGTATTATCTAATATATATTACCACTTTAAATCTAGAAGGATATTGATGAAACTCATGTACCTTCTGTGGTACATTAATTAAATTTGAAGTTAGCTCTTATATTTATTTATTAATATTATAACCATACTAATATACAAAATACTCTAGCTATCTTTGCCTTAGCTTTGAATTAAGTATTTTTTCCACCTCAAATTCTTTATAGCTATTCACTTCAATACAAGGCAATGGCAATCATATTCTATTTGATATATTTGATTTTTTATACAATTCCAAAAGAGATGTGTAGAAAATAGTATAAACCATCATAGATGTTAGTAATTTTAATTAGTAAGTAATAGAGTTAATTTATTTTTTAATAGAAAATGATCTCAATCTTTAGTAGTCCAACTTGCTAGATGATTAAGTAGTCTTTATATTACGCCAAAATAACTATACTTTATTGCCTATTTGAAATAGAGGTTGTTCCTTCTTCTATATATCAAATATCTTTTTTGAGCATACTTGAGCTTTTTTTAGTTGAAATTTTAAGATAGATTGGATTTCAATAATTTGGCTTATAAAATCATCTATTTTTAGATTTTTAGATCTATCAATAAATAATATATCTAATTTTAGATGATAGCTATAATTAAAAAAAATAGAATCTTTCAAGTAGATACATAAATTATATTGTTATAGACAAACTTGACTAGAGACAAATAAGATGTCCAATCATCTTATTGATAATTAATGGTACACCTTAAGTATTGCTCCAAGATTTGATTCACTTGCTCTATTTGATAATTGGTTTGTAGATAAAATATTAAAAAAAGCTTGATGTCTACTTGAAGAATCTCAAAAGTAACTTCCAAAACTTGGATACAAACTACGGTCCTTGATTTGATATAATATCATCTAGCAATCCATAGTATTCATAGACATTATCAATAAAGAATTTGGCGGTTGCTTCACTAATAATAATCTTCTTACAAGGGACAAAATATGCCATCTTGATAAATCAATCAACAATTATATGTATATTATCAGAAGAATTTAATGGTAGGAGATGTGTAATATAGTCCATAGAGATAAGACACTACAATATCATATTGTAAAATGGCTATATGGTAAAAATATCAATTTAATTGACTTTTAGATTATTATTCTTTTATCTTGAATTAATAAGCATTAAAAATATTTCAAAAAAGTTTTTATAGAAGCTTCTTAATTTAATTTTATTTCTCTTATTAACAAAATTCTTAAAATTAGATAGCATTTTAGTTTTTAGATTGAGATTTATTGTTATATACTTCTATACTTTTTGGAAGGCCATAATTTGATCTAAATAAAGTTAAATAGTTAATAATTTAATATTATTGGCTCTAAAAAAAGTTAAGTATAAGATTAAGTAAGTAGATTTGTAAAAAAAGTAGGATTGATACTTGGATGAGAGCCATTTGTATGACAGGATTGAATTCTAATCCCAAGGCACTCAAATGGCCACTAGAGGTAGAATAAGGAGGTTTTTGGAGATCAAGAAGTGGCATTAGAGAGCTAACTTTGAGAAGGTTTAGACAATATAAGACTTGTCTTGATTGAATTTGGAACAATTTTGAGAGCATTGTTGGAAGTTAAGATTTTTGAGGTGATATTGGCATTTTGGCAATAAACTTAGAATTAATAGTTGATTTATGTAATTTGTACAATATCAATTATTGAAATTTTGTGGGTCTATAGATGCTAATGTGTGGTATTTGTATGCTAAGTTTTTTATTGTTATGATAGTGCAATTGGGAGAAATCTAACTTTTAACACAAGAGAGTACTGGAAGTAGGCAGTTTGGAGTTGGTTAGGATTTTTAAGATATCAAGAGATCTACTAGTTGGATGAAGCTAGAATTTGGTATGGTAATTGAAGACTTAAAAATCAAGCTATAAATCAAATTAGAGTAGAAGTTAATGGTTGAAGTAGGAAAAATTGCTATCAAAGATTCCTCATCAACTTTAAGGTGGACAACCAAGAAAGATTGATGCAGTTATTTTTTATTTTTTCTTTATTTGGAACTTGGATTGGACTCAAATTTTGTGAACATATAGAAGAACTATAATGGTACTAATGTGCAAAATTTTATACCAATTGGATAATCAAATTAAAAGCTATGGCTTGTTGAAGCTCACTAATTTGAATTAAGAATTGCTAAGGAGATTCAAAGTTGCAAAAGAATGGAAAAATAGAGGTAATTGAAGTTTATTAATAATTGATATTATTATATAGAATATTTTTGAGTACTTTATATTGGCATTAAATCATATTGAATTGAAATTGAGATTTTATATTTATTTTTGAATGGTTGAAACTTATTATATTTTATTTAAATAATTATAAGATACAACTTCACCTTTTATAATTAAGAAATCACATAATATGACAATGGTTGTTTTAAAATTGGTAGCAATTAAAGAAATATACCTAATCAATATTGAGGATTCTTCAATCTAGAATAAGTATCATAGGAAAGAATAAATTTTTTGATAATTTTTCTGCATTTAAAGCTATCAAAAATCTTTAAAAATGAATTTCAATGTCTTATTGAATCAAAAATATTTTACAACTAGGAAGTCATGACACATTCAAAAAATATAAAGGTGCAATGGTCCTTTTGGAATATACAAATATTTTTTAAAATAAGAGAGACCACCTTCAAACTTGAATTTGCTTAAATCATTGTAGATATTATTAAAATAATATTTAAGATAAAAAATAAAAAAAACAAGAGGATCTATAGTTAAAGTTGTATAAATTTAATCAAAAAATAAAAAATCTACTAGAATTGATACAAAAGTTATTCAAATATAAAAGTTCTTAGATTTCAAGAGCATTGTCCATTGTTAGTTGTGTATTACCTTTCTATCTTTTGATACAAGGTATAATCATGTTGATAAAGCATTTGACAATTTTTATTGCATTTTAGATTGATATGTGATGTTAAAGTCAAAACAAGATAGAAACATATTCAAATATGCTTGACAATGATTTAAAATACAAGTCAATATAAAATATTTAAGATTCTTGTGATTTGTATACATGGTTATTGGATGTGAAACACCTTCAAGTAAGTGGCACCATTCTTAGAAAGAATTTCAGTAATAAAAAGTTTCTTGTTATAGATCTTATAATTAATCTTTATAATTGAGTATTTTTTGGAATAGAATACAATTGAATGTAGTCTCCCTTCTCTTTTAAGCTGGAATAAGACTCCTTCTAATATAAAATCCAAGGCATTGGTTTCTATGAAAAAATGGCTTAGAAAAGTCTAAATGAATCAAAACAAAAACTGTGATGAATGTTATCTTCAAGCATTTAAATGCTTTCTCAACTTCTAATTTCCATTAAAGCTTATTGTTGCATATCAATCATATAAGCAAAGTGACTATTTGAGAATAATTATTAATGAAGATCTTATAGAAGTTTATAAATCCAAAAAAATATTAGACTTCATATATTAATTTTGGAATTGTTTAGATGGTAATAGTCTTAATATTTTTTTTGATCCATCATTAAGCCTTTATTTAAGATAATATAGCTAAGAAATTTTACTTAGAGCTCATAATATATGTATTTTTTTTAATTTGGCATATAATCAAATATTTCATAATCTTTGTAAGAAAGGAAGACATATCATTTATGTTCTTTTGAAGTCTTAGAATAAATCAAGGTGTTGTCTAAATAATATATAACAAAATCATCAAGAAATTCATAAAATATATCATTTATCAAATATTGAAAAATAGTTGGCACATTTGTAAAGTTAAAAGGCATGACATTATATTCAAAGTGTCCATATCTTGTACAAAAAGTGATCTTTTATTTTTATTTTTATTTTTTTTTAATGTAAATTAGATTATAAGCTTTGAGAAGATCTATTTTTATGTAGATCTTAGTTTGATCCAATTTGTCAAGAAGCCAAAATATCAATAATAAAGAATAATAATTTTTTATTATTACTTTATTGAGGCCATAGCAATCAATGCACATCCATAAAGATCCATCTTTTTCATTCATAAAGAATATAGGTACACTAGTAGGAGATTTTGAATATTGAATAAAATTCTTTGCTAAATTCTTATCAATATAATCCCTCAATATTATAAGTTTATTTTCTAATAAGTTATGAATTGGACCAAAAGATAGTTGTGCACCATCTTGAAGATCAATATTATAATCATATGAATAATATTTTGGCAAGGTATTATTGTTTTTTTTTTAAAAAATATCTTAAAAATCTTTGTATTCTTTCAAAATGTTCACCACTTCAAATGTTAGATTTGTATAAATCACAAAAGAAATATCTTTCTTGCTTACTCCCATAAAAATTCTAACTCCAATAAATAAAAGCTTTATAATTTTAAATCTATAAGATATATGGTATTTTTTTATTATATTTTTTAATAATAAGTTATGATATTTTAAAATATTCTATTTTATAGGATATCCAATCTATACATGAATTATATCTTTCAAGCCAAGAAAATCTTAAAATGATAGGATTAGATAAACATCTAATAATGTTAAATATGACCTAGCTATAATAATTTTTTAATGCTACTTCTAATAGACCAATTTCATAAGTAACATCTTCAAAGGATAAGGATCAACCATCTATGACCTCTATATGAATGATCTTGGATTTCTTGATTATAAAAATTTTATGGATTTTTAAAATATTAAAATTAATAAAAGAAAGAAACGCTCTTAAATCTACTAAAGTAAGGATTTTGAGTTTTTGGACACTCAAACATATTGATATAGTAAAATAACAAGAAAGATTAGATGATAATAATGGACTTTTTTTGATTTGTGGACTAAAAGAATCCAACTACATAGTTCTTATTGTAATTGGATCCTCTTGTTTTCCTACAAAGTATCTGATGATGTGGTCACTCCTTATTTAATATATATGTCAATGTTTTTTATGAAAATTATTAGCCTTATAGCTAAGTTCTTTATAATATAAGTATAAGCCATATTCTTTGTAACACTTCTTCTCTTATTCAAAAAGAGATTTGAAGTGAACCTTGTTAATCTATATATCTTCTATTTCTAAATGTTTACTAAGATTGAAAGATATAAAAGATGTTGAGTAATTGATATAAAGTCTTAATACAAGTAGTAGACATTTTTTTTTTTTTGTCAATGTTAAAATAGCCAATTATTGTATTTCACTACTTGATTGATAGCTTTATTAAGAGTTTGAGGATCAAACATAAATAATAATAAATCCTTTATCTCATCTTGTAATTTTTTATGAAATTAATTTATTAACACATCTTTATTTCAATTAATGTCATATGCTAATTGCCAAAATTTCAAAGTATAAACAGATACAAAATAGATTCTTTATTGAAGGATATAGATTTTAATTGTAGAAAAAAGAATCTTATCATGTTTCCTAAAAGCTTCTACAAATGCTATCAAAAATATTTCAAAGTTATGCAATATGAAAAAATTCTTCTCAAATAATGGAGTAAATCAAGATAAAGCTTGATTTGAGAGCAAGGTTCCAACCAAATCAATACAAAAAACTTTCATAGAATATTGCTAAGATTAGAATAAAATAATAAATTATACTTGATTTACAAAACTATAAAATTTAAAATGAATTTTATCAAGCTTCTTTAAGAGACTAATTTTTTATTTTTTTCCTATTAATATTGAATTGTAGTCTTGAATACATAGATCTTCTAATAAAATAGATTTTAGTGATGGAATTCCTAGGATGATTTATAATAATGGCTGAAGTGGTTTTATTCTTTGACCATTATGTACGGTCATATAAATTTCTTCATTTTGCTTAAATAAGGTCTCTATCTTAACTTTCAATGCTTCAAAAGTATTTATAATTGAATCCAATTTGGCTTCTTTGGGATCTGTTATGTTGAACCCTTCACTTTTTGCTATAGAATGAAACAAAAAAAAAATAGATACAAAAATCAAGAATAATATCAACTAGATGAGGATAATCTACAATTTCTAAAGCATTACAGTACTTTCAAGAAGAGAAAAAATCCACTCTCTATCTAAAAAGATCAAGCTCCAATATTGTGCTATGTTAGTCTTGACAAATTGTTACAAATACACCACTCAATTAGAATAAGATTCCAAAATTTCAAAGAATTGAAATAAAAGAGATTCACTTTATATTATAAGCAAGGAACTACAACAATGTACAAGAATAAAACCACAAGATCCAAACCAAACCACAAGGATTACATTGTTAAGATTGAGAATCTCCTCAACATCAACTCCTATATATATTAGATACAAAAAAGCTCCTTGAAGGTGAAGCTAACCTAAGATTCTTCTATGAGCATCTAAAATCCCTTAGAACCTTCTTGAAACTTACTAGGACCTACTAAGGCCTTCTTGAAACCATTGACAGAATAAAAAGAACATTCTTCCATTATATGTCCATCACACCTTAACCATAGCCATGACATACTAATTAAATTGCGGCCTGCTCATGAAGCCGCCTCTATTCTCCCTAGGCAACTTCTTGAAATTGGACTGGGGTGGCTATGGCCCAATCCATTGCTAGGGAGGTGAATCAATGGCAAACTGGTAGTTGGTCTCTTTGCAGATGGCGGATCTGCTCTTGTCCAGACGCCCTTGCTGCTCAAGTGTCCGTGTCTACTTACCTTGTCACCCATCAACTGCATTCAACATCAACATCTCCTTGCGCTTGTTGTTGATACCACCTTGTTCTGCTCGTCTACTGGTTAGTCAACATCTCCTTGCTCTTGCTGTTGATACCACCTTGTTCTGCTCGTCGGTTGTTGATCCCCCTCGTTGTTGCTGTTGATACCATCTTGTCCCGTTCGTCGATATCCTAGTTGCTCTTGATGGTCGATTACTGTTCATCACCTTGTTTTTCGAATTGATTCCATCCGTCGTCGACACCCTGCTATTGTTGCTGTTGATATCATCCTGCTCGCCATCCGTTCTGCTATCAACGTCCTTCGACCCCGACAACTCCCTATGTTTTGTTTTGTTGCTAGCATTCTGCTCGCCATTCGGTGCTGCTCGTCGACGTCCTTCGACCCGACGGCTCCCTGTAGTTCTGTTGCTAGCATTCTGCTCGCTATCCGGTGTTGCTTGTCGACAGCCTTTGACCCCGACGGCTCCCTGTTGTTCTTATGTTGTGTCTTGTTCGTCACTTTGAACTGCTTGACGACCCCCTTCCGTTGATTGGTTTATAGTTCAGTCCCGTGGTTAGAGGGTTGGTAACCGAAAGGTTGTTGAGAAGTCTGATTCATGGCAATTTGTTGTTTCTCGCCAAGGATTACACTAGTGTGAACTTGATTTCTTTAATTGGGGAAGTACAAGTAGCTTAGATTGTAATGTTGGAATATTGCGAGACTAGCACAATATAAATTGTTCACTGTCATCCAATTGGTAAAATCCACAGAAAGTGAGAGTAAATATTTCAATAATTAAAATGCTAATATTATATATATATATATATATATATATAAAATAAACAACCTAGAAGGGAGAAGGAATTAATAATTAAATAGATAGCATGAATACATTGAATACAATAAAATTTAAGAAAAATGAGATAATTACCTTAAAATAAGTCAAAAGGCAACCTAACATAGAAACAAATGCAATTACCTAAGGAGTCCCAATAACTTAAGAATATTTACTAATGTAAGCTAAATTAACTACCTCATTAACAAGAGGGGTATTTTTACCTCACACTTCCATAGGACTTGATTGTCATATTAAGAAGGCAATATAAAAGACATTCTAATCTTACCAATACAAGTTTTGAAGCAATCTATGAATTGCTTTATAGTTAGGAGAATATTAAATTGCTCCACTTGAATTTTAAATCAATCCAAAACCTTATGCCAAGCTTTCTCTTCTTCAAAGTAAAGGCATAGATCAAAATGGTTAGTTTTTGGATCTTTCCAAGCTACAAATTTTCCAAATAAGAGTCATAAAGCAAAATTTGATTACTCATGTCAATCATATATAACTAGCTATAAGTTTGGTAATTATAACTATCAACTTCCACCTTAATACTTCTTGTGCTCACAAAAACTGCTAAGAATATTTGTTCATGAGACTATTGATTGTTTTTTTGATGCAGTGGAATTCCTCACTTTGAAACCATTCTGTAAATGTTTAATAGTGTGCATTATGCTTGGTTCAATGTATGCCCTCATTTCAAAGAAGGAAAAGCTTGGCAAAAGATTTTAGGTTGATTTAAGATTTAGGTGGGTCAATTTAATATTCTCTTATAATTAATCTTATATATAGTATTATTTATAATTTAATATCTTATTTTTCTTATATTTCAAGATAATTATCTTAAATATTATTTAGCTACAAATAATATTATTAAATATATATTTTTATTTTAATATTTATACACTATATATAATCTTTAAATCTCTAAATAAATATATTAAATGATTGGTGGTCAAAGACAATAGTGTAATTATTTTACTAGCTATAATTATAGTACAAGATGAATTAATGTTATTTGAACATTTTATATATAAGTAAAAGATTACATCCAATCTTAAATGTATTAATTATTACAATTCTAAATTTGAATGTATGTTGATTGGATACTAATGTTGTATATATAAAGTATAATGAGTAAATAATAAAAAATTAAAATAAATAATAAATAATAATATCAAATATATATATATATATATATATATATATGCTAAAATAAATATTTGATATTAATAAAAAAATTTGTTAAAAAATAATATTTATAAAGAAGATTGTTAAAAATTGTAGATTTGTGGTTTTTAAGCAACTTGCAAGGAATAGAATGAACAACTTTAATAAATAATTTATCTTATTAATACTATTTAAAAAGATATTTTTAAAATTTATATATATATATATATATATATATTAGATTCTTATATTTTTATATTAGAATTTTTAAATATTCTAAAAATCCAAAATAACTATTTATATGCTAAAGCTAAAATTTCTACATTTAATAAGCAAAAAGTTATGGCTTTTGAGATTAATAAATAATAAGCAAAAAAAAAATGATTTTTCTCCTATAGATATTATTGCAAAATTATATTGAAGAAAATTTTAAAATTTTAAAATAGCTTTAAATTCATATTAATTTATTATCTTTATATACAATCAAATTAGTTAAAATATAAAGAACTTTCATACCTTGATTATTAGGTCTCTATTTTTAAAACCTATCTATTATAATTTAATTGTTTTTAGAGATTAAGAGGTTTGTATCTATATGTATATATCAATATATATATATATATATATATATATATATATTTTTAAGAAGATATTTAATTTATATGATTTGTTTACAACTATAAAATTACATTGAAGATTTTAAACAACAAGTTTCTTGATTAACTTCCAATTATCTTAATATATTGCAACTTATAAAGATTGTCCTTCTAAAAAGTAATATGTCAAATTTGTTAGATAAAAAATGATTGTTTTATTTTGGTTAAAAGAATCATCAAAGAAAATTATATTCTACATAATAGTATTTTAAATTAGCTAAGATATATTCATATAGGCAAGTACATCTATGTTTTCATAAGGATTATCATCTTTAAGTTTATTTTGCAAAATTTCCTTAAAAAATACTTATTTGTTTTGGAAACACTCTAGTTTTGCTCAAAACTTTATTTATTCAAGAGATGAGATACTTTTTTGTAATATTCTAGTTTATTCGTTCTATTTTTAGTGAAAGTTGTAACTATAATGATCATTTCAGCACTAAGTAATAGCAATAATTTATGAAGGGTACCTTTTAAGATGCACGTTCTTCTATTTCAAAAATATAATTTCTTGTGCAACGTTGTCACTTTGTACTTCAGATGCTTGCAGAAGATTGCTCGATAATTGTTCAGCTTTCCATAATATCAGTTAATTACCTCCTAACTGCACATCAACAAACAGCCATGTGCATTTCATTCATCCACACTACTTCATGCAAGTATTTTGAACATTGCTTTTGAAAATTTATTTCACGGGTATGTCATTTGATCAACTTCCAATCAATCAATCCAATCAGATGATTGCTCTTGAGTTAAGAATGGATACACAAAGAGGATTTTTAGTTGAGTTCACAGAGATATATATATATATATATATATATTCCCCTCTGCAACACACTAGTAAATGCAATATAATTGTCCATGCAAGCCTTATACATCAAAAGCCAAGCAGAAATGGAGATATGTATTGATAGCTTCCTAATTTCCATGTGCTGCACAGTTGAACCTGATTTCCTAGACTAAGCTACGCCTTCTTGCAAAACCCTCACACTACAGCATCTTGTAACGGATTATCAAGCGCCTTGTTTCGTTCGTGGTAGTCAAGACCAGGTGAAGCAGCATTCCCTCGGGTACACGCTGTTGTTACCGGATCAAATTCTACTTTCCTTCTTCAGAAAGAATATGAATATTCGTGATGCACGAAGGTGTAACAATTCCGAACTCGAAATGGTTGGACTTAGCCCACTCCGTTGTGCATGGGTGAGATTCTCTATAGCGCTATCTCTACAACCTAAGCCACAGCCCAAGTTTAGCAAATGCGAAGGTTTGAACTTAGGCCAAGCCAACAAGTTTCTCACTAACTTCCCACAACTTCTTAGCTTTCTCTGCGTCGCTAGCTTCCTCAGAGAGCTCATTCTCGAACGAGCCCGACTGATTATTCCAGCTCCAGTATACACCCGACTTGGTCATAGAGGGATCACTCACGACCTGAAGCAAGAAAAAATGACATTATTAAATAATTGCACCCGTCATGGACAAAGATACAGTGCCTTTCGGAAGTTAACAATGACAGCTGGGTCGTGAAAGATGCTGGTAATCAAGTACTAGGTGTAGAACGAACAGCAGACATAATATATTTCAAACAATAAGATTGATGAATGCTCAGATAAATACCTGGGCCAGTCTCCTGCCAGACTCTTCCTCTGAAACATATCCCTTCGTGATATACTTCTGGAAGGGAGGGAAGAGGGTTCGGAATAGTGAATAGTGCTCGCGGAAGAGCCCTGTTGTAGCGATACACCCAGGATACAGTGATGCGAAGGTGACACCAGTACTCTCGTGGAACCGGCGGTGCATCTCCTGCATGGTCAACATATTGCACACCTTGCTGTCTTTGTAGGCTTTGGCACCATCAAACTCTCCCCCGTCAATCATTACAGAGGACCGTACTCCATCAAGGCCCCCAGCAAGCCCTCGGAGATCACCAAGATTGGCCTTTGGCGGCACATTTCCTGCTAAAGTGTTTGTGTTTCCTGAAAAGCGAAGAAACAGTGTAAGTGGTGGTCACAACCTAGCACCTTCTGTTATAAACAGCAACCGACGTCTTACACTAGTCACCAGAGAGAATTCCCTACTTCTTCACAACCTTTAACAGCAGAAGCTGAGACAGGAGAAAGACTCAAGTAATTACATTACTACTGGAAGGATGCCGAGCGTAGAATACCTGTAATCGAACCGACAATGATCACCCGCCGATTGTTGTTGTTTTCTTTGTGCTGGATATCCTCCATGAGCAGATTGGCCAAAAGGAAGTGGCCTAGATGGTTTGTGCCCACGCTCAGCTCAAAGCCGTCAGCAGTGTATCTGGGCTCCTTAGCAGTGGGCAAGTACACAGCGGCATTGCATACAAGTACATCCAGAGGACGACCCGATCGGCGGAAGTTGTCAACAAATTGCTTAACACTGTTCAGTGAAGACAGATCACAGTGCATCACGGTATAGTTTTCCTTAGGCATGCCCACAGACTTCGCAGCACGCTCGGCCTTCAGGAAATCACGGCAAGCCATTATGACGTGCCATTCACCGGAGTCGGCAAGCACTTTCGCGGTAGCGAGACCAAGACCTGATGAGGCGCCGGTGATGATAACAGTTGACTTGGTGTCAGTTTTCTTGGATGATGTGGATGCATTTGTACTAGCCGGAGCTGCAACACTCTGGGCCCGGACAGGTGCTACTAGGGGCTGCCTTGAAGTACCCTGAAAACAAATTTATCTCAGTACACTCCAAGTACACAACGTTTAAGGGTCCAGTTGACGGCCATGAGACCGTGATTGAGATGCACAGCTCAAATTGAGATAACGCCACTTTAACACCTGGTAATTATATAAAATCCAGACTTTCGGATACTCAAAGACACAAGAACCCATACATTTTGCTAGGGGACTAAGCCTGAATCCATGGCCCGGAAGAGAAGAGAAATCTCATCACCACTGGGAGTTGGATGCGTGACTGCCTGCGTAGTACTATACCTGGGAACTGGGAATGTAGTATGCAGTCCAATTTTATTCTTACGATGACAGAAGTTCAAAAAACTTTGATTACGAAGCGACGCCTGTGGAGCATAATCACAACAACTTTGCCTATGTAGTAGTTCAGTAACGATTGTGAATAAAACAATCACGTACCGCATTGACTGCTTTGAGAAGTGCGGAGGCATCCTTGCAAACAGAGACTTTAGTTCCCACGAATGATGATGATTGTACGCTGGCGGAGATCCCTGTGGTAGCCCTCTGCACAGAAGCAAGTTCCAAACGGGTTACCGATCAGAACTCAAAAGTTGAAGTTGTAGGCGCTCCCTGTCTGGAGAACAGCATGGATATACTTATATCGTAACATTCTCTGAGACCACTCACTCGCGAAAAAGTGAAAAAAAAAAAAAAAAAAAAAAAAAAACAAGAAGAAGAAAGAAAAACGTTGAATAGGGGAACATAATGAAATAGAATGCCAGAATTCAACGCAGTACATGCACATGTATGCAGGTTTAAGGCATCTAAATTCTCTCCTGACGCTGGAAATAAATGTGCAATGTCGGAAAGATAGCGGTAGCCAGACTGTGTGCGCAAGTGATACGCAATGAGTGCAAGTCTATCCATACATCTTTTTACTGTACATTGCTCAAGAAGTGCAGCTCAGGGTCGAGATTCATGCACCACAAACAATTAAAGGAATACCCAAAAAAAAAAAAACGTGCACAATCGGAAATGTGTCCCATGTAAAACCACCCATACTGCAAGCCCTAACCTGCGAAAAATCTCAGTTCCCCTGAAGTCAAATGCACCCAAAACCCAATCTCAATGCACATATTTCACGTCATTCCACTAAAACAGAAGCAGTTAAAGCCTGGAGGTGTCCTCCTGAAGATGTAAACCAACAACAAGACACGCAAAGAGCTTCACTCCTTCAAATAATCAACTCGGGGTCTTCCGCGACTGCGTGGCGTGCAAAAGAAACAAAAAAACTCACTCAAACGCAGTCCAATTTCACGGATTTTTTTCAGTACCTCGGAGATGAGAGCTGTGAGTGACGAAGAGACGGAAGCAGCAACGCAGGTAGCCATGGCGACGAGACAATGACGAGAGCTGATCAACTTCGCGAGCTCCGGAAACAAATTCTCTCACAAGCGACACAGCTGAAGATCGCAACGATATCTTATTTCCTGTGTGCGGGTGAAGGGGTCGCCAGCCACGGCTTTGGAGGCGCATATCATATCTACCACTTGATTGGATCTTTCTAGATCCTAGATTGAACGGGATCACCAAAATCCAAGAGACGGGAGTCGCCATTGGCCGCGGGCTCTCCTCCACGGGACCAGATTAAGTTCTGTGCCCGTACAGGACATCCGGGATGGTCAGCTTATCCAATCGGACCCCATATCCACATCTCCACCAATCACACGCCTCGCCTGCACTGCCACCTTGGCAGCACAATGGGGAACGCGCCATGACAACCACCAGTTGGGGAACAGATCTGGGAACGCTGTGGAACAAATGGTGAGGAGTGCTCGCTTCCGCCAACTTGTTCATAGGCATCATCAATATTGAGGTTTTTATTTTTTTTATTTTTTATTTTTTATAGAATTTGGACCTAAGCTTGCAAAACTTTCTAATTTTGATTCGCCGTTCACACATTGTTTCTCTTCGTTGTTACTGGTTCTATGTTTGGTGCAGTAGGTTCAAGTTAAATCACATATTTTATTGCATTCTAGAGAATGCAAATGATAATAACAATAATAGAATTAGGATTGAGAAAATAATTAAAACAATATGTGTGGTGAAACCCAGTAACTACTCCTTCTGTGGTTCATTATTTGTACGGATTTTAACCACACGTACATATCTTTTGAAAGAATTTATATCAATTTTACATAGCTAGATTCCTGATTTGTTCTTTTGATCAATTTGGGAAAATTAACATTAAATAATTAAATGAATGCTTGTTAACACTGAGTCAATTACATTAGGAATACAACAACAACAGCAATAAAAGAATCTTGAAACATGCATCATGGTCAAGCTATGATTATAGTGTATGATTTTTGAAAATTTAGTTTTAGATAACAATCAGAGTTAGCATTTTGTAAGTTATGAATTACATTGCAAGGACCTGCAAATATATAAAAAGTGAACCAATTTTGGTTAGAATCATTGTTGGTGAGAATATGAATTATTGCAAACAATACTAAAAGCATATGTAGTTGTATGTCTGTGTGTAATTTATTCTTTTTAAATTCAAAATATGCATATCAAATTGGTTGTCACACATGCTAATATAGTTCTTAATTATTCTTACAACTACTTAAACAGAGTGGGTCCAAAAATAGTATGCATCAATGTACTTTACCTCACCAAATAAAATGTATTGCATTGCTTAGGGTGAGTGAATCAGTTAGCTGCTATCACATTCTAAAAATTGGCCAATACATCTAGAACTGCCGATCACTCATAAATTCAATTTCCTTACAGGTAAGAAGTTTCATGAAATGTAAGCAATGAGAATCTTACAGCAAGAATGACAGGCTTCTGTGTATGACCCCACCTTTGTGCTGCCAGGCAGAGTCAACTTCAGCCAAATTCTTATTGTTTAAACTCAATTAAACTCATTTAAACTCACATACAAGCATAGAGTTCTCCTGGTCTACATGAACAGAAATGTCTTGTAAATGTTTTTTTTTTTTTTTTTTTTTTTTTTTTTCGTTGAAGGTAACAGATTATAAACTTCTAAAGTCTTTTTCAAGACTAAGGGATGGAATAAGATATACAAACCTTTGGAGATAGGGTTGTGTTTTATTTTATGAAGTGATGTATTTATGTAGTATCTAGTTTGTTATCTCTAATTCATACTTTGAAATTTTTTTTCAAAGAAACGTGCCTTTTTTTAGAATATATATTCTAATTTTTTATTTCATTTTATATAAACTATTTTTTTGTATTTTTTGATATGATATTATCATAGTGAGGTGCCAAATTTCCTTCTTCAAAATTTTAAAATTTTATCGCTCCCATATTGTCCAAAAACAATCCCTAGCAATCAAGGGCTATAGGATTTTTATGTCTTGCACTTAAAGTATCATGTCATCAAAAATCACTTATTAGAGGATTAAGGTATGTAATAGTCCTTGAGGAGGCTAGTGGAAACATAATTAATTAATTAAAAAAAAAAGAAAAAAAAGAAGACTACTGCCTCACTTCCAAATTCTATGGAACAATCTGCATTTCCAAAACCTATGCACGTCAATTTTTGTTGTTTTAAAAATATAGAATGTGCAATTGTTATTAGATTAGAAAGATATTTAAAATAAATAGATGGACATACTTTTGTAGTTTGAGAGCCTGATAGTTATGTAACACTTTATTCTAGAAGGATAAAGTAATTCTTTAGGTTCTTGCTTAATGAATTGTAGAAGAAATTAATTTTTTTTACATGGTACTCCCTTCTATGCATGTAAGTTGTTTTTATCATTGAGCAAACACATTAAAGTTTCTTGATTCAAATTCTAAATGTGTCCTTGCAATTTTTGCCTTAATGTCCAAGCAGAATTTGAAACTTAAAATAAAAAATAAAAAATAAAAAATTAAGATGTATTAAAACAAAGGAGGATTCAAATCCAATGACTTACTTCAAAAGGTGTTGGACCATTGAGAAAGATTGGAATCTAAAGAAATAAAATGCTTTGAGTTGTAAGAATCTAATAGATTTTTATCTTGAAGGTTTAAGTTGTATTTAATTGTGGTTCCATCTAATTTATAGGTGACTGTGTTTTTTAATACCATATATGTTTGACCTCTTGAATACCAGCACTATGAAAGCAAAGTGCATTGATATTGAGTACAAAAACATTTAATAAAATATAATTCTTTTTTAAATCATACAGGATAATTAAAAATTCACAAGTGATTTTTTGGGACTTTTTATCTCAAGAATTTGGCAACAATTTTCTAAACTTTGGAGGTTTATTTTCGAACTTTGGTACCTATTGTAAAAACAGATGTAGACTTTATCATCCAATAAATTTCTACATCCAATTTTCTTAATATTTTGATCAGATATGTTTAATTTATTTTACATTAATTTTTTTAGAAGATTGGACTTTCATGTCATGATTACTTTGAGTATCTACAATAAAAATAATGCATCCATGGTTGCTCTATGTTAAAGAAATTAAGTTTATTCCTCTACATATACTAGTTGGCAATGTGCTAAGATATCCTTGCTTGTGAATTGGCATTCTTTTCAAACTTGTAGAAAATTTTACATAAAGCAAAAGATCTGATTTTCTTTAAATTAAAACTTGAAATACATATTTTTCTATTATGTATACATGAATAATTTATATAATATAAATACAAAATATTATTTGTATGAGATGTATTTGATCAATGATTTTCTTCAGAATAAGAATTGAATTCCATCAATTTGGTTACAGTTTATTTTTCTTTTTTACTATACGTCTTGCCTTAGATAATATTTAAAAAAAGAAAAGAAGGTGTCATTTTTTAGGTAATTTTTTTATTTTCCAAAAAGTAAAATATTCAAATATAAATTCTCCATTCCAAGAATGAAACAATCTATTACACATACAAGATAATTAAAAGCCTTTAACATTAGGTAGCACATCCATGTCCATAAATAAAATCCTCCATCTCTTTCTCATTCATATATATATATATATATATAAACATTTCTTTGGAAGTTGGGTGAGTTGACTTATGATGCATTATTCAAACTCAAATATCTCTCACCATGTATATTTTTAAAAACAATCCACAAACATATTCTTCTTATGGTACATCCTGTCAAAAGTTTTTTCATCCACACTCCTAGTACCTTCATTCAAGCTCCTCAAAATTATAAATTCATTTCATTATTATTGTTATTATTACCACTGATTATAAGTTAATTCTATGATGATTATCATTGGAAGGAAATGTAGATGATCAATGGCATTGACAGGAGTAATCCCATAGGTGACTTATTGTTTATTATTGACGTTTTAATTGTGTTTTTTAGTCAATAAGAGTTGAAGGATCTTGTGGCATTGGATTTAAAATTAATCTAAATACCTAGGGCACAATTAAATATTAAAATAGAATTAAATATTAAGATAGAATTACAGGCTAAGTTTAATTGTATTTGTTGATATTTATGCTATATCCATTTCTAATGGTGGAAAGACTTTAAATGGCATTCTAAACTAGTATCAAGATTATCAAGATATTTTTGAAAAGAAAAATGAAAATATTCTTTTGGAGCATCATTTATATGATTACACAATCGATTTCAAAGAAAGAATTCAACTTCCATTTAGACCAATCTATAATTTATCACAAAATGAGTTGGCTAAATTCAAGGAATACATTGATGAGAGCTTGGCTAAGAATATCATACACCATTCAAAATTTCTAGAAAGAGCTCCTATCTTATTTGTGAAGAATTTGCCTCAACAAAGCATTGGACTTCTGGCTATCACTAATTTTTCAATTAAATGTTGAAATAGATAAAAACTTCAAATTTATATAATGCTGTCTCTAAAAAGAATAATGACATCAAGCATACAAGCCTCAAGTACCCTAAAATCTCCAAAATATGGCAAAATATATTAAATCCTTTATTAATCTTAAGGAGGATTTTTTTTGAATTTCAACAATGCATATCTTCAAATCAAACCGTTGTCGTACTATAATTACTTACAGTATGTAAAAATTAGTTAAAATATATTATATATTTATGAGTCTAGATGTTTGTTAGAATGGTTAGTAAAATAAATTAAAAATGGTTGATAGAATAAACTTTATTTTATTTATTTTTACTTGTTTTGATTATAATATTTAAAAATTATAAGATCTAAATGTTTAGTATGAAGCCTTGAGAGAAGGTGGGAGCCTAAGGATGAAAATTTAAGCTAATAGGAGGCTAATTGACAGGGATGAAATCAAGGCATGGTCGGATGAAGGCAAGGAATGGAGAGCTTCATCCCTATTGGTCGAATACCATGCCCAATGGGCTTTGAGGAGGCTACTTGCAACCTTAACAAGGATTTCGGCAACTTCAAGGAGGGCATTTGAAAATCAGAGACTAGGGTTAGAAAGCTTGTTTTTTGGGCTACAATTTTGGTATAAAAATCAAGGGGTTTGGAATTTTAATGAGGGAGGAGTAAGCTCTTGAAGTTAGGATGTACAAATTGTATGTACTGTCACTCTTTTGAAGATTGAAGGAGTTGTATGAGAGGTTTTGGAGATCAAAAGATGCGGCTAGAGAGGTGATTTCAAGATCTACACTTGATGTAGAAAATTTTCTATATTTAGAATTTTAAAGAAAGATATATTGGGAGTCAAAGATAGTAGATCAAATTCCAAGGCAGTAAGTAGGCTGTTTTGTTGATAGTGATAAGATTTATCATATCTTCAGTTTCCAAACGAATTTTTGTCTAAAACTTTTTAAAAAGGTGTATTATTATGCTAAGAAGCTATATATCAAAGTTTCATAGCATTTGGACTTTTAGATTGTGAGATATAAAGAATTTAGTATATGAGTGTTTGTAAACAAGGGTTTGAAGCTACTGCTAGGGTTTTAGTGATATCTAAAGATCGGTAATGAATCAATAGTTGAAATTTGTAGTGGTAGTTGTAAAGAATATATCAATATTTCATATAAATTTAGAATTGATTTAGACAATTGGATTAAAAGTTATGGATTATTGAAGTTTGAGAAAAATTCCCTTTCTACGAGAGAATGAGGGTTTTATAGCATTTGTTATGTTTTGAGAGGTTTGAGGAAATAAGGCTTATATATTGGGTATAATTGCCCTATGAAGAAATATTTTATATAAATTTGGGAGTTTTGTTATACTTGGATCTCGGTTGAGTAATTAGTGGCAGCCAGAAGCCTAGTGCTTTCTTAAGGCAAATTCTCTCTACCACGACACCGTCTAAAAATATTCAAATTTTATATAAAATATTGATATATTCTTATGTACTACTACAACAAATTTCAACCATTCATTCATTGTTAATCTTTAGATATCACCAAAATCCTAATAATAACTTTAAATCTTTATTTATAGATACTTACGTGCTAAATTCTTTATATCTCACAAATTAAATGTTCAAACACTATGAAACTTTAATCTATAGCTTTTTAACAAAATAATTCACCTTTTTGGAATTTTTTAGATAAAAATTTATCCAAAAGCTTAAGATATGGCAGAAATCATCACTATCAACAAAATAGTCTACTTATTGCCTTGGAATTCAATCTGCTATCTTCAACTTTTAATATCCCTTTTTTCCATATTCCAAATGTAATAATTCTTCTACATAAGATATAGGTCTTAAAATCACCTCTTTAATTGTACCTCTTAATTTCCAAAAGCTTCTATATAATTCCTTATATTCTCAAAAGAATGATAGTAGATATGATTCGTAATCCTTAATTTCAAGCGCCTACTCCTTCTTTATAAAAACTTCAAATCTCTTGATTTTTATACCAAAATTGTAATACAAAAAATAAACTTTATAATCTTAGTCTTTGATTTTCAAATGCCTTGTTTGAAGTCACCAAAATCCTTGTTTTCTTTGCAGACAACTTACTCAAAGTCTATTAGATATGACCATCAAGCAATGGAAATGAAAATCTTTACTCCTTGCCTTCATTCATCCATATTTTACTTTCATCCCTCCCAATAAGCCTCTTAGTAATTTAATTTTGATCTTTGGATTCCAATCTCCTCTCAAAGCTTCATGTTAAACATTTAGGTCTTATACAATTTAAATGTCATAATCAAAATAAGTAAAAAAAATAAAAATAAAATTCCTTACACCAACTTCTTTTTATTTAATCTATTAATCATTCTAATACACATCTAGACTTATGAATATATTATATATTTTATTTGATTTTTATATAATATAAATGATTAAAGTATAACAATAGATGTGTGTAGATTATTGAGGGCTTAGTAAGATTACTATCAAGAATAGATATTCTCTATGTTTGATATTTGAACTTTTTAATCAATTGAATCAAGGTAAGATTTATATAAAAATAAATGTACGAGGAACGTACAACTTGATCCACATCAAAAAAGTAGATGAATGGAAGATTGCATTTTGATCAAGGTATAAACACTTTAAATATAATATTATGTCTTTTGAACTCACAAATGCACTAGCTTCTTTTCAACATTTCATGAATGATATTTTTTATGAGTTTTTAGATAATTTTGTTATTTATTATTAGATAATATTTTAATCTATTCTAAAAATATAGAAGAGTATGAATTATATATTTGTTATGTGTTACAAAAACTTAGAGATATGGGATTATATGCCAAGATAAAAAAGTATATATTTCATATTACTCAAATTGACTTCTTAAGATACATCATTTTGATTGATGGTTTCATGATGGATCTTAAAAAAGTCCAAATAATTTTAAATTAGAAGATTCTAAAAATAATAATAGATATGTATTATTTTTAAAAATTTGTTAATTACAACCAAATCTTCATTAAAAACTTTTTTCAAGTTGCAATTCTATTTACATGCTTAATTTGTAAAGACAAACTCGAGTAGAATAAAGAAGCAAAAATATTGTTTGAAGCTTTGAAGATAATTTTTACTTTTGCACTAATCGTATGAAATTCTGCAAGATATTTTTTAAAAAAACAGATGCATTAGACTTTGTCTTGAATGTGATATTATTACAAATAGAAACAAATGATAAACTCCATCTAATAGCTTTTTATTTAAATTTTTTTTTAACAATAGAGATCAATTATAAAATCCATGATAAAAAATATTTTAAAATTATAGAGTCTTTTCAAGAATAGCATAATTATCTAGAAGGTGCTTCTAATTTAGTCACCATATATAAAAATCACAAGAATTTTGAGTACTTTATGTAAACATGCATATTGAATCGTCATCAAGCTTGTTGGAACATGTCTTTGTTAAGATTCAAGTTTATTCTTACTTATTAGCTAAAAAAATAATAAGATTTATTTGATGCCCTTTTAAGATATTTTTATTTTGTACCAAAAAAAAAAAAAAAATCAGCTTTTAATTAATAAAAAATAATCATCTTGAAGCTAGAACAATTTCATCTTCAAGCAATAAAATCAATATTGACTATTGATTTATTTTTTTTTTAAGCAAGTCTAATTAAATATGTCCTCACATCTTCTTATTTATGATATTAAGAATAATTCTTCTAAGTCTTATGATACTTTAAAGTTTAAGTTCAAAGATAATCTATTTTATTTTGAAATATGCTTATATGTTTTAAAAGGTGAAGTACAACTATGTGCTTTTGAAGCTTATCACAACTTCTCTAAAGCAAGATATTTTGGATATAATAAAATTTTAGAGATAATATCAAGAGATTTTTGGTGGCCTCAAATGTGAAAGGATATTAAAGAGTTTATATTGTCATGTGATGTTTATTTAAGATCAAAAACTCCTTGTCATTGACTTTATAGACTTCTCCAACCATTACCTATATCAAAACAATCTTGATCTTTTATTTCTATGGATATTATCACAAATCTTTTAAATTCAAATTCATATGATTCTATATTTATGATTGTAGATTATTTCACTAAGATGGCATATTTTATACTATGCACAAAATCTATCATAAGTGAAGAAATAACTAAATTTTTTTTTGACAATATCTATCACTATCATGGATTACCAAGGGATAGTATATTAGATAGAGGAATATAATTTATATCAAGATTTTGGAGAATCTTTTTTAAAATATTGAAGATAGACATAAAATTATTTTCAACTTTTCACTTTCAAATTAATGGATAAATAAAATGGATAAATAAAGCTTTGGAGCAATATTTAAGGTATATTATTAATTATCATCAAAATGATTGGACAATTCTTTTGCCATTAGTAAAATTTTCTTATAATAATTTGATATATTCTTCTATTCAATAAACTCTATTCTTTACCAATTATGATTATCATCCATGGATTTATACTTTTGACTTCTTAAAAGTTAATAATCCTATGGTAGAAGATTTGATAAATTGGTTGTTAAAATTATATGCAACAATAAAAGTATAATTAAAAAAAGCTCAAGAATGATAAAAGATCAAAATAGATGTCTATTATAAGAAACAATTTCAATTCTATATAAGCAATAAGGTATAGTTACTTTGTTGTAATATCAAGACTATTCATCCTTGTGATAAGCTAAATTATTGTAAGCTTGAACCATTTTTGATTTGTGAATAGATCAATTCAATTACTTATCAATTAAACCTATTGAAATCTATTAAGATCCATTCTGTAATCTATGTGTCATTGCTTGAGACATATAAGATAGTGGATATACAAGAAAAAATATAAATGCCACCATTTCTTATAGAAGTGCACAATAATAAAGAATTTGAGATAGAAGAGGTCTTAAATTCAAGGTGGAGTTGAAATCAATTGAAATATTTTACACATTGGCATAGATATGATATTAATGAATGCACTTAGAAGCCATCTAAGAATTTAGCAAATGCATCAATTAAAGTTAATGTGTTTTATTGACAATATCCATCAAAATCAAGATGAAGAGTCAAAAAAAATCTTTGCTATAAAATAAAGTAAGTTCAATAGAGATTTCATTCTATCTTGCATCATTTCTTATTATTTTCTTGAATTTTTTAGTGTAAAAGAGATAGAGAATCAAGAACCAGCAAATTCAAGTCAAGAGCTATCATTTGTTAATTTACCAAACAAGATATTATAACTATGACAACCTTCAAGATGATAGAATAAAGATGAAGATCTTTAAGAATAACATGTTTTTCCTGAAATTAAAGGCAAGATACAACATATTTGGTATAATGACTTTAGAAGAGACTTCCAATGTTTGGTGATACTTTTAAAAATAAAAACTATTCCTAATGGTATTTCAAATGTTTTCTTTGAAGGAAGTTATATAAGCTCCAACAATGATCAAATATTAGGATAATCCTCTTACCTTGATATGGAATATTATTGATGGCTGAGATGACCTATCAACTACCTTCAAAAGAAACAAAGATCAAAGTATGTGACAAATATAATTCAGCTCATCTTGGACTTCTTCAACATGTAATCACCGTTCTTCATGGAACTCGTCCCTAGAAGGGGGAATAATGTTATGGACGTAAGATTTGTTCTAATAATTATCTAATTAATATAGATAGATAAAAATAGATAAAAGTAAGTTAATTTGATAATAGCTTATAGAGAAGCTTTTTAGAAGCTTTATAGATGTAATTTCATCTTTACTCATATCTATAGGTGATTAATAGGTTATAAACTTAGTCAATAAGTTAGCCACATATTGCACATATTGATAGCTTGTGGAACAAGCAAAGTACGTGGCATATATATAGGAAACTTGTCTTGCAAGTTTGACATGTATCTTACAAATTGGATACGTGTTGGAGGTCCTATAGAACATTGCCACTTAGCTATTAGGTAGATAGTATATATAGAAATAAAAATAAAATCTTCTTCATTCTTATCAACTCCTTTCTTGTTTCTAATCTAATTCAAAAGTTTATATATATTTTTAATCTTTAGCAATAATTATTCTAGTTTCTTCATGAAAACATATATTTTCTTATTTTTATTTTATCATTTTTCTATGATACGAATTTCACTCATTTATACATCTTCTTTCAGTTTGTGTTCTTGATAAATATTTAAGCTTAGGTAGTCAAGAGAATAGAACAAAAAAAATTATGTTTCTTTGACATTTCCTTATGTGGTAAGGAATTTTTTTATGGAGAATTTATAGATGTAAGTTTATAAGCTATAATTGTCACTTATAAATGTGGTTGAATTTTATAAGCAAAATAATTTGTCAAATTGGCCTTAATTTTATTGTAAAAATTATCTAAGGATGTGGCCACTAAATAATTTAGCATATGCATAATTCAAAAAAATTGTGGAGCTATTATAATTGCTATAAATATAATATTATTTTTTAATAAAAAATATATAAATATAATTTGCATTAAAATCTTGTGTCAAATTATATAAAATAGTCTTATAATATTATTTTTTTAATACTTTATATGTATATGGATATATCAATGAAATTTAAATATATCTATTATTTAAATGATTTACCAAGATAAATTTTGTTGTATAGATGTTATCAAAGAATATTCTATATTTATTATTATAAACATAAGATTTATTTCAATAATTATCTAATTAATATGGATAGATAGAAGTAAGTTAATTTGATAATATCTTATAGAGAAGCTTCTTAGAAGCTTTATAGATGTGGTTTCATCTTTATATATATATATATATATATATATATATATATATATCTATAGGTGATTGATAGGTTAGAAACTTGGCCAACAAATTAGCTACATGTTGCACATGTTGGTAACTTATGGAACAAACTAAATACATGGCGCACATATAAAAAAATTATCTTGTAAGTTTGACACATGTCTTGCAAATTAGACACATATTGGAGGTTTTATAGAATGTTGCTATGTAGCTTTTATGTAGATAGTATATGAAAACGAGAGTGAAGTCTTCTTCACTCTTGTCAACTCTTTTTTTATTTCTAATCTAGTTCAAGAGTCTTTGTATTTTTTAGTCTTTGATAATAGCTATTTCAATTTTTTCTTCAACATATATATATTTATGTTGTCTATATAGATTATTTGGTTTAGTAAAAAATTATTTGTTGGTAATATTAAATTTATTTGATAGGATCTTTAAAGTGATTTAAAGAAGGCTTTTGATTTAACTCTGATTTAGCATTAATTCTTCCAATTGACAAGCATCTCTTAGATTGACAATTTCCAATTTATTGAGTTTTAAACCTTAACTTCTTACATAAAATAATTGTTAAAGTAAAAATATAAAAACATATTTTGTATGAATACAAAATGTGAGATTTAAATGTTAAAGAATGTTTGGAATTAAATACATTTTATCATATTTGATAGTTTGCTTTTCTTTTCTTTTTTTTTTCTTAAAAAAATATAAAAATAATTATATATTAATTTTGTGATAATTTTAATAATTTAGTTATTTTTAAGATATCAATATAATATTTTTTAAGTGTATAAAATAATATAAAGAATCTTTGTAGATAATATATATAAGCCTAAATATGATCATTAAATATTAAAGTATGTTGGATTTATACTAGTTGCAACTTGACTAAAAAAATTCAATAATATATAAAAAAATTTAAAGCATGTATTTAGTCAAAATATTTTATATGAAATATATTCAGATCTTGAAATAAATCACACTTTTTTTTTAAAACCTTATTACTTCCAACTAATATAGTCTAGTCCATATATATATATATATATATATATATCTAATTTTTGTGTAGATCTATTTGTATAAAATATTCTACTAATTAAAAAAATTATAAATATAAATAAAATTTTATGCTTTAAATATCAAAAAATATATTCATAAAAAAATTTGTATATACTAATTTTTTTTCTTTAGAAACAAATAATGATTTGCCATCATGTTATAAATTATTTGACCAATTTTTTTTATTTATTTTGATGTGTGTGTGTGTATATATATATATATATATATATATATATATATATGAATAATCTTTACAAGATGATTTCATTGAATAAATTTTTTTAATATATAATTTATAAAAAATCCAAAATAAAATAAAATAAAATATCAAAAAATAAAGAAAATACTTTTTATAATTTATAGATTATTTTATATTTTATAATTTATTTTTTAATAGATATTTTTTATAAATATAATATTATAACATTTGTGATTATATATAAATAAGTTCTTAGAAAGCTTTAACAGTTTGTATTTGTAACAAAGAACAACTTTTATCTACATAATATTGTAATGGATAGTTTTTTTAAAAATTTTAAATCCTATTTTAAACACCATATATACTTAGTCAAGAAATATCACATAAAAACTAAAATGTTTATATAAACTATGCAAAGATACCTATTATGGTATACATTTGTATTTTAAAGTTTTATATTGTCAATATTGGATATTTTAAAAGAACATTCTAAATCAAAAATAAATAAGTTTTAAATATTATCTTACAATAACATGGTTTCAATTTATGTGATTGACCTTTAGTTAATGCAAACTAGTTATATGCAACCAAGTATTAAATATAAAATTATGTTTAAAAAAATCTTTTCATAATATAAAATTAATAAAAAAAATATTATATAATATTTTATTTTTACTAGATTTCTAATTTTAATAAATAAATAAATAAATATATATATATATATATATATATATATTTAATCATTTCTACCAAAAAAAAATCTAATCTTTAAATATAACAAGCATGTATGCATTGCAAATCTCATCATTCTTAATTCTTACATTATTTTGATTTATAATTAATTTTAGTTATATATATTCTATTGAAGAGATATTAATAATAATTTAATAAAAATAATAAATTTCCTTTAAATACACTTTGCATCAAATCTCCTCAAACAAAATGTATCCATGATTGATAACATAATTGTTGTAGAGTTTTATATGTTTATCATTGACATCAAGGTAGGCAAGATGCTTTTGCAGAATGTCTTTTAATTAATAATTTGAAAGTTTGCATAATTATCAAATACCAAGTATACAAAAGACAACTATTTAAATGGTTTTGGTCTATTAAATTTTAGCATAGACAATTATAAGGTTATACAACTTATGAATATTTTAAGAAATGTGACTATTAATTTTTTATTTTTTATTTTTTATTTTTTGAAAAATGACATTTGTAGTTTATTCCAATGATTCTTATTATAGAATTATAAATTTTAACATTCTAAAACTAAAATTATATGACAATCTTATTATAATAATCAAAATATATTAATAAAGTAGTGTAGATTTATATATATATATATATATATATATATACATATTAAGTTATATGATTATCCTAATAAATTGAGATTTTAAAACAAAAATTAACTTAATTTAAATTAAGATTAGAATATTTTTTATTACTTATTTTTTAATAATGTCTAAAGAATATATTATATTTAAACTTAATATTTTTAAAGTTTTTATTCTCAAAATTATTTATACGATTTTTGATGAATATTTTTTAAAAAAATTTTAATTAAAAAATACCAAAATCTATATTCAACATCAAAATTTTAATTTTATTAATATAAAAATATAAAAAAATCATTTATATTGTAAAATCGATTTTTCTATTATATATATATATATCCTTTGTGAAGTGATTGAAAATTTCAGAAATATGCTTTTGTATTACATTTGCAACTATAGAATTTTCTTTATTTAAATTTTCTGCACTAAGAATTCAATTGCTTTTAAAGTACTTTATTACTTATGTTTTCTTTTCCTAACCTGGGTTAATCTATTCTAATTTATTTATAAAGTATATGTTAAATTTTTAATTATAATAAGGAATTTGGATTATTCCATAAAATTCTAAATTATGAAATATTAAATAATATAATGTAAAATATATTTAATTCAGAAAAAATATAAACATATAAGATTTTAATAATTTCAACACAATAAACTTTGTCTATGAGTTTGCTTGATTACTTTGTGGTTGTCCAAACAAGTTTATATTTACAAAATTAGCTAATCTATTATTAAGTTATTATACATGATAATGAAAAATTTATAAAGTAAAATTTTTTAATCAAAAATTGAGAATCGTATTATTTTTTAAAATACAAAATGTAGATATTTGAAAATTTTTAATATTTAAAATTCTCTGCCAATTGCATAATTAAGTAGCTTGGACTTAATTTAAATGCATATTTGGTAAATATATAGGCTATTATGTTCTTAATCATAAAATAATTAAAAAATTGAATAAAATAAATAAATAATTTTTTATGTTATAAAGCCAAATGATACATAAAAATTATTCAAGTTTTAGCTGAATATACTTTTAATCAAAAAGAGATAACACTGTGTTTTGACAATTATTTCAAAAAAATAACATAAAAATATATCCAATTTGGCGTGAATTATGATAGTAAAATATAACTGTTTACAATGATTTATTTGAACATCTATAAACAGTTATTGTAATTATGTGTTTTTCACTAATATTATTAAATTTATTATTTTTATTAATAATTAATTACTATGTATTTAGTTCATTGGTTGCTCACTAAATATTAATTCTTTATTTATATTATATTATTACTCATTTGACTCAAACTAATAAGTAAAATTGTCAAAATAAAATCAATCTTTTGGAATTGAATTTAATATTGTATTTTTGAATCTAAAATATCTGCATAAAAGTATATGAATAAATGAATAATTAGAAGAAAGTAAAAAATAAAGACTTGGACTACACTGATAATCTATAACACCTATAAAATTATAAGATTTACAAAATAGATAATATTTTATTATATGGAAAGATTAAATTTAGGTACAGAATAAATTAGATAAATTTAAAAATCATTTAATTTTTCTAAAATAATACATTAAGTATTAATTTGAATTATGATTTCAGTGTCTCATATATATATATATATATATTTATTTAAAAGCTGAATACAGTATGAATAATGTTTTGAAAACTTTCATTCAAATTTCAATCATCCAAATAATCTACAGTTCAAAAAACTATAATAGTTTAAAACAGTCGAAAATTTATCTTAAGTAATTAAAAAATAAATCTTTATGGAGTGTCTTTTGGATATTTTAGATTTTAAAAATCACTAATAAACTATCTTTATGAATATCAACCACATTTTTGTACTATGTATTTATATCTATATTTGATGACATAAGAATATAAAAAAATCTCAAGATTTCATGTTATTATGAA
This sequence comes from Physcomitrellopsis africana, assembly GCA_036785485.1. Lineage (NCBI taxonomy): Eukaryota > Viridiplantae > Streptophyta > Bryopsida > Funariales > Funariaceae > Physcomitrellopsis > Physcomitrellopsis africana. The sequence goes on along the minus strand of JAWRVF010000125.1, from coordinate 440,377 downwards.
ACATATTTATATTGCACATTAAACATAAACATAGAAATGAGTGAAATTGTTGTTGATTTGTCACATTTATTGCCAAATGCTTTAACACATATTATACATTTATCTAAAATCTAATAAATTTTGAATTTTATGACTGACAAAGATAGTAATTTATACACATCTTCAATACATGCTATAATATTTTTTATTGTACTAAATACTTGTAAATGGTTAAAAAATTACAATATATAATTTTTACAAAAAAAAAAAAAAAAAAAAAAAATACTCCATTGATATGTCATTCATGTTCAAGGCACAGTCTATACTAAAATTCAAGTTCAGGCCATACAACCCAAGAATGTTGAGAGTTCAATATTGAGTCCTTCTTCACTATTGTACCATAATGCACACCAAGAAAACACTGTAGTAGAAGAAAACCTCAAAGACAATTTGAGTAGGCATTATTTTTTAAATTCTAAAATATTAAAAAAGAGAAAAAGAAATTAATACATCACTTCAGATGGAACAACCAGAAAATTCCTACAATGCAACAGAAATTATTTTGATGATAAAAACGTAACAGAATTACAAAGAAAAGAGGACACGTAAGGAATTAAAACTTATATAGGAATCAACCAACAGTAACATTCCTAAGTAAACCATTGAAGTGTCAAGGTTCCAAGCATGTAACACATGTCTGAAGCACATCACATGTTAAAAAAATTTAGATTTAAAATTATTGAATCACAAGCCACAAAGCCAAAAAATAAAAAAAATAAAAAAATAAGGACAAATTATATTTCAATACCATATCTTTTGACAACCTACATGCTTTTAAGATATTATCCAAAAAAAAGAAGAAAAATAAGGAAAAATTACTCATTTTCAACTCAAGGCATGGACTAAATCAGGACACGTGATGCCATTTTCATCCAACAAGATGATGTGGAATTGTTCAAGTCTGCACAACATAAGATGTGAAACCTCTGTTCCATAAGAAAACATAATTCAATGATGTCATTGTTAGCACAAAGTAGTCTAAAAATACAAATTAAACCAAATGTTACACATTAATAAGACAAGCCAGTGGTGTCCCCTGCATGTGGGCAGGCAGTTGGTCTGGGGGACATGGTCAAGCAGCTGCCTGTGCACAAATGGGTTGGATGAAAAGCAAGTGACACAAGTTGGGCACTGCAGCTAAGTGGACTTCGTTGCATGAAACTCCACAAATGACAATCTCATGCTTTGCTTTCAGAATGAGAGAGCCAGTATAGCTTCTATAGATTTGCTCACATCGAGTTCCAAGCACTTTGCACATGGTCTGGCCTGTCACATGAAGACGCTCAGATTTTCTTACAAAAACAAGATACAAAAAAGCAGACGCAAACACACCAACATGCCAAATAGCAGCCCAGATCACATAAATTTTTTTTGAATGCTCAACAACAACTGCCACCTCTGATACATTACAAGCTTATGGAAAAAATTACTGAAGACAATTTCTCTGAGATTGATCCACAGGTTGTGTGTGTGTGTGTGTGTGTGTGGATGTGCAGTTTGAGCAAGTATCTTTGTTCATAAAATGTGTCACTGTTTGGATAACATGTTTTCTTTCTGTATGGTTTATTTCTCCATGTATTTGTTTTAGGTGTTTCCATAGCTATGTTCTAAGAAAATGACCATGAATTTGGCATACTGTGTCTGCAACCCCAAATCCCCCAGAATAAAACAAGACAAAGATCAATGCAAAGGTTGTTTTTTCACATTGACACATGGAAGAGGGACATGGGACAACCTGTGGATCCATGTGCACAAATGAGACGGCACTTCTCTCTTTCTGTCCGATGTTCCATGCACACAAGCTCTTCACAACCTCCCAGAGTATCGATCCATTTCTACTTTTTTACAACCAAACTACCATTTCCAACAGCATCAGATTCAGATGATCACTAGCTTTCTCAAATGCTGAACGTTTGCATGTGTGATGTGAACGCATTGAATATTGGTAATTATCTACAAGAGCTCAAAGGTAACGCACGATTGTAAAGGCAATGGGTGCAAGTTGAGGGGGGAGAAAAGAAAAACACTGGAAAAACAAAGGGTAGCAGAGGTTCGAATGGAATTCAGATGCCTGTTGTGTGAAGCAAACAAAGATTACACTGGTTGGAGTGTGTTTTTGAAGGAACAAGCGGTTGTTCTTGATGAAAGAGCATGGGAGATGAATAAGTTTACCCGTCGTTCATTCGTCGTTCATTCATTCGTTCACTCATTCATGTATGGATCGCGGCATGTCTGCGAGGGTTTTGTTGAAGTGGATGGTTTTGGTGTTGGGCGGTGGGGCCTGTAACAACATTCCAGTTTGACTCATCCTTCGGTACAGACGGGTCTACTCTCCTCTACTCTGCGGAGCTGACTCCTTTCTATCCTAAGCTCAGCTTGCAAAGCCAAGCGAAGCTCGTTGGTGAGGGAGGGCATTCAACTTCTTCTGAGAGCTTCTTTGGAGCTGAAGGTTTGTTTGTCTGGTTGGTTGGTTGGTTGGTTTGTTTGTCTGTTCAGCGAGGCATGGATGGAACGCCAAACGCCTCCACACCATCTTTTCTTCTGCGACAGAAATAGTCCGTTTCTCGCATTCTATTGACTCTCTTCCGTTTTCTTTTTCCTCCCGCGCTGTTGTTTCTTTTTCTTTTCCGTTCGTGAGTGGCATGTCGACGTGTTGCGAGGCTTGCTCGCGCCGTGACGAGGAGTTGAGCCGAGGCTGAGTTGTTGCGCAAGCCCAGGCTGCCATCGCCTGAGACTACACGAACAAGTTCTACCTTCATCGCTGGTCTGTTTTCTTCCCCCCTTCTTCCGCCCTTTCATCACTGCCTCCTGCATTCTCCAATTCGCACGTCACGCTCTCTCACTTCGCATGGTCGCCATCGTCGTAACCTAAGCTTTGCGGGACGCGAGCGAGGCTGTTCGTTGCGGCTGCTGTTCGGGAGGATTTAGCAAAGGAGTGCGCGTCGCCAGGTGATGATCCACCGCCTCGTGTCTTTATTGGATGCGTGTTTGTTTTGGAGTTTTTCGTTTTGCCGAAGTCGCTGCGATCCGGATCTCTTGGAGGACGTGGTTGTTGTACTGGTGTTCGGTGCGGCAAGTGCTGTTGGCGCGGATTGGGATTTGGTGAGTGGATGCTTGCAGTTTTGGAAAGGGATAGGGAAGGTTCGAGGGCGTTCATCAGGTTTGAGGTGGTGTGCGGTGTCGTGGTGCGTGTGGGGGAGGGTCGGTGTATGCGACGGGAGAGGAGGTGCCTGGCTTGGGAGAAGTTCTTGGATAGCGTGGTTCTGAGGTCGCTTGGGGCTCGGGGGATTTTGGGCGGTTTGGGAGGGACTTGACGTGTAGGGAGTTCTTGAGAGGCTAGGTATTTTGCTGCCAAAGGATGTAGTGGTGAGATGAGTTGTTCATGCAATGTCTGTGCAATGCAACTTATATTGCAATAGGGAAAAGGCGCCGACCTACACAGCAATATTACCATAGCTTGGTGATAGGCTGGTTGTTTTAGTTGTTGGAGGTTGCGAAGGCTTTGTTGCCCTGTAGAAGTGCGATTTGGTTTCTTGGCGAGGAAGAGAAGGTGTGTTGTTTAAAATCTGCACGCGTACTATTGGCTGTTGTACACAAGTCTGTCCAACTATTCTGTATTGGGTCGGATTAGCCTTTTTTTTCGAGGCTTTTCACTTGTTGTAATTCGACCTTGAGCCGGGATGGCACCGTTGGTAGATTCCTAGGTCTGGAATCCTCATAACTGTTTTTGAGCGGAACTGTTGCTTGAGCCGGCTGCGCTGACGTCGAGAACATGAAATCTGGCGCCAGAGATTGAAGCCAGCTACTGATCACGTTGCCGCCTCCACTTTCGCTTCCAAATCTGATGGAAGAGCCTGAGAGCGCACTGTAGGTGTATAAGGTCCGGGTGCGGGTGCGAGTTTGTCACGGTTATCTTAGTCAGTAACCGTAGCTCGCTTCTGGTCGCGTGTCCTTCAATCCAGATGAAACGTGCCACTGGAGGGTTACGATGTTAAGTTTTCTGGCAAGGAAGGGTAGACTTTGTCTGTGGGACTGGATCTAAGTCTAGCAGGCGAAACATAAAATATCCGTGTTCGTTGACGCTGCACCGTGGGCGATTCTCTGGAGCTTGATAATGAGCAAGCTCGCCCCGGAAGAGTATCTCGATCTACGATCATGACTGCATCGCTACCTTACAGGAGGTTGTTCAGTGGCTTGCAAGCTTCGAAGTATCCATGAGCATTGTCGTGGTTGTTTTCCGAAGGGTTAAGTTCGGTAGAGTGCATTTCCCAAGGAACTTGGTCGTTAAATCAACTGTATGAAGGCGAGATGAACCTCATGTGTGGAGAACGAGTGGTTTGCTCATATGGTTTTCCTAGTTACTGTTCTTTTCTCATGATGTTTCGGGCGCTTCAAACGCTCAAGCACTAGCATCGAGGGGATCTGTAGTCTACGGATATGTGGCATGACAATATAATTACTCCGGGTATGTTCGAGTCGCTGGAGTTAGCATCTACGTGACCTGTTTCTTTCCGATTTTTAAGACTCGATGAAGTTGGGATGGTAATGAATTTTGTCTCCCCGCCTAATAGTAGAGCTTCAGATTTCACCGTGGAACTTCGAGGTCACTGACCAGATCAATTGGTTGCATGCAGCGGGTACGAAGTAACTTCCTGTCGAAGTGCCTTTTCAGTTTGATATAGTTTTTGAAGGGCGTGCTTCCTGCGTCAATTGAAGATGGAAGAAATAACAGAAGGAGTGGCCAATATGGGCGTGTATGATGCACTCAAGAAGAACCGGATTCAAGTTTCGAACACCAAGAAACCGCTGTTCTTTTATGTCAACCTTGCGAAGGTAAACACATTTACGTCCTCTTTTTTCAGCTGGCCTTTCACGGTCCTGAGATGGAGTCGATCGGTCGTGCACTTTTGGGATTTGAATAGCAATGTCCCTTTTCATAGTTCGCCCTTTCACAGTGCTTCGACCTGGGCATAGAATTCTGATAGATTTTGTCGGCTGCTGGAGTTGTCGATGCGAGCTTGAAGGTGATCGGTGTAATTGTCGATGATAGAGGGATATGTGGATGCGGTGTTCGCCTGCCCCTTTTTGAGGTGGAGTAGTTGCAACTTGGTTCGGGAGATACTCCTTAGGTGAGGTAGTTTGAAGCTGAGGGGTATTTGTACTTGATATTTGAGACGGTATTCAAGTCCCGCCGTGCGTAGGTGCACGAAATTTACGTTAAGAGGACGTCTGTCACAACCGGTAGACGCGAAGATTACGACTTCCAAGATCAAGTCTACTTTAAAGTTGTTTCTGTAGATGCGCTGCATATTCTGCACCTTGTGCGTGTCTTTCTTTGTGAGCATGAGTTAGGGCAAGGACAGAACATGGGCTGTCCAAGCAGCTCTTTGGAATACTAGTGCGAGTGTGTCCGATCGAAAGTTTAGCTAGTTCGTGTCTACAGCACTTTCCACTCACTAACACATCAAACCTTGCATGGTTCTTTTGTATTTGTCAGTACTCCTGCTTGTAGTGAGCAGTGCTGAACTAGAGCCTTAATGTGCTTTTAGGACCGAGTTATCACTTTGGATTCCTTACTTCAAGCAGCAACTTAATCCGATGCTGTTGCTAGTTTCCCTGCCGACAGTTTGGTAGGCAAGGGCATGCTTCGGTTTGTTGGCTGCATGTCGATTTTCCCGACCTGTGTAGGAGAATTTCACCGAAGCTCACATTTGGTTTTGATAGCTAATCACGTTGTTTTGAAGAGTTTTATTCAGGATGCGCTGGTATTACAAATGTTGTCGTTGTTGTTGTTGTCCATCATGTCCACAAATGCGAATTGATCAATGGAGTTGGCCAGTGAAACGGTTCGTGCAATGTGGTGGGAGGATATTGGTGATTAGGTGGTTTTGGAAAACATAAGATGTTGACAACGAATGTTGGTGTTATGCAGAGGTACATGCAACAGCATGAAGAAGTGGAATTATCAGCCCTGGGAATGGGTACGTACATGAAGATTCGGGTACCTGGTTGTTTGTAAGCGGGTTTCAGTATTCAGTATGTGGCGTTAGATGTTGTCGCCATAGTACGTAGAAATCCGTTCGTAGTTTTGAATGGATAGTGAGTTCTTATACCGCAGTTTGTTTGTGTGTGCGATTGATCACATGGCAGGCAAACTTGTAGTTGAGGATTACAGTGGAGGTGCACGGGCTAGTTTTCACTAATGTGTCAATGTTCACTGCAATGCTGCAGCAATTGCTACGGTGGTCACGGTGGCTGAGATATTGAAGAACAATGGGTTGGCAATCGAGAAGAGTGAGTTTTTCGAACATTACACAGCTCAGTTCTTATGATGTACAAGCTACGGGCTTTTCGGAATTTGAGCGGAGCAGCAAATGGGTAGAGATAGTGGTTGTGCAGAGATTGTGAAGTTCTTTGCTGCCCGTTTGGTTTTGCACCTAGAGATATTCAACGTGGCAAAAGTGTTATCTTCTGTCTGCCGGATGTGACTGTGGGCTTCGTGTCTTTGACATGGGCTCATAATCGGTTGCTGTGTACAGGAATTCTAACCTCAACGGTGGACATGAAAGATGAGACCAGAGGTCGGCCCATTCAAAAAGCCAAGGTATTTATATGTGGATTTCGTTTCTGATATGAAACCAGCCGATTTTTAGTCAAGGCATGGAGTTTCTGGATGCCGCCCTTTCTTGGTTGATTAGGATTGGCACTTTTCTAAGTGTGCCATGGTGTTTGTTGGCCCGATGATTCTGTAGTTGATTCAGGGGACCTCATGGTTGAAGTCGATGACGTGGTTTTGATTTTATGTGGGCAGGTCGAGATTATTCTGGGAAAGTCGGAACACTTTGATGAGTTGATGGCCGCTGCAGCAGAAGAGCGAGAGCTAGCTCCCGAGGAAGATCAGGTTGGACCCTGAAGTAGACTTCCCTTTAGACTCCCCTGTAGTTAGATGTAGAGTAGACACTGGCTCACATCTCCCTCCATCCATTGTAAATGTCAAATTTGACAGCTTCAGAGTTCAATGAAATCTGTGATACCCTTGAGCACATCAGACAATTTTGCCGGGGTGATTATACGACTTTCTGTCACCAACAAAACGTGGTTCCAAGTTCGTCCATGAGATAACTGATGTTTTGTTCTACTACTATGTGATAATGTGCCCCGATTTGGACATTTGCGCAATCTAGCTATCTGGATTCTGAATTTTTTCTTTCTTGCGGTTGAATGCTACCAAGTTCATCTTTTTTCCTGTGTTCTTATATATGAGAGATTTAAGCTCCTTGCGTTGATATGTGGCGGAGTGTTTGTCATTATTTGCATTGTTTACAAATTTTGTTCTCATCAGTTATAGTGATCAGTTGTTTTAGAGAAATGCCATAGTTTATTGTATGTGATGTCATCTACAGAGCATGGTTGTCGCTTTACGCTGGTGCTCAGCACACTTTAAAACATGGAGAAATAAACCATACAGAAAGAAAACATGTTATCCAAACAGTGACACATTTTATGAAGAAACAGGCTTGCTGAATGTTGGTTATTGTCTACAAGAACCTAAAAGTATTGCACTATTGAAAAGGCATTGGGTGCAAGCTGGGAGGGGAGAAAAGTTTGCTTGTAATACAATGATGTTTAGGATTTTTTTTGAATGCATTGATTTAAATTTCAAGGGTGGTGAGATGTGGCAAAAAGAAAGTGGTTAAGAAGAATCCAAGTCTAAGGGTGTAAAAACTCAAAACACATTTGAGTAAATAGATTTGGAGTAACCATGCTACTATAGCAATCAAGAATTAAATTTAGAATTTATATAATAAAGAGTAGTATCTTAGCCATGCCAATATTGTATACAGTGCTTGCTATTTGAATAAAATATAAAAATCAATTATTTTAAAAAATGGTAGCAAATTTAATAATTAAAAATTTGACATGTAGATTTTACTTACAAACAAATTTTGGAGGTTTGTTAGCTAAAGTTGCTAAATTAATAGAAATCTTAAATAAAGAGTATGTATATGTCACAATGATGCTAGCAAATAAAAATTTCTTAAAAATTAGATTGAAAAGCAATTGTACAAATACAATATTCAATGCCACCAATTAAGGAGTTATTTGATATATTTGGAAAAAGAATAAAAATCTTAACATTTTAGAATACCATCAATTGTAATTGAGATTTAAAGATTTGGAGAATTAGGCATTTTAGGGAGTAAATGATGATGGAAAAGATTTTCTTTTTTATAAGAAATTATTACTTTTTGGTTTAAATAAATGCTTAGAAAAAATTTCAATAAATTATAAATTAAGTCTTGAAGGATTTTCAATGTATTCAATGTTATATAGATGATATGATTATCTTTAATGATATATTGGAGGATCAAGTAAAACACTTGTAACAAGTTTTTAAGAGGTTCTAAGATTGGAATCTTTGTCTATATTACAAAAAGGAGAAATTCTTCTATGATATATTGTCTTGTCCAAGCATATGATTATACCAAGAGATTTGGAAGTAAAAGAAGCAAAGATATACATATTAAAAAAAGATAATGTTGTCAAAGATTTGTTAAGATTAATAGCCATCATGAAGAAGCATTTGAAGGTTTGAAACAAATATTAGACTTAGCACCAACGTTGAAGCATGTGAATAATTAATAATCTTTTTAGTTATAATCAAATTGGAGTATTTTGGAAATTGATGTAATATTGACTCAAAAATATAATGATATCCAATAATATATTATTATATATATATTTTAAAACAAAAATGATGTTAAAGCCACATATTTATTTTATAAGAGAGAATGCTTAATATAAGTTTAAACAATAGTATATTTTTTGCATGTACCTACATAGCCAAAACTTTATGCTTTGTAACAAATTATCAACTTTCTAAAATGGTTGATGGAATTTGATAAGCTTACTAGGATATTGGCTAGGTGGGCCTTGTTATTATAAGAATATAATGTGCAAGTAATCTGCAAAGCATAATTATAAAAATTGGATACTAATAGCTTAAGCCATAATCCAAGTCCTTTAGATGAAGACTTAATGAGTGGTAAGTGGCACAATACATCAAATTAAGATATAATGTTAGAGTCACATGTTTCATCTTGTTTATCTTCTATAGAAGAATGATATAATTTATTATTATTATTATTATTATTTTAAATATTGATGTTAATGAAGCCAAAATTTGGAAGAGATTTCAAATTACCACAAATGTGTGGAAAGACCAAGAAAAACTTGTATTGTCTACAACTTTAAGAATTTTGATGTGATACCATACTTTTATTAAAAAAACTAGATAACCTATCATATAACTAGATTTTATTGGGAAGGTGGTTTAGTATTTTGGAAATGGCCAATTGGAATATGCAAGATGGTTCTTTAGCTTTACTGCTATCTTCAATTAATACATCTAGTATATGAAGATTTGGAGAATTTTAAGATATGGTTTATATATTCAATACTATATGGCCAATATTAATAGATGGGCATGTAACAAGAGGTTTGTGATTGGATTAGACTCAAGTACTTTGTCTCTCCAACTACAACTATTTCCAAATATGAAATTTCATTATAGGTTAGATCTTGATTTTTCTTAGCCATTAATGATCACACCACAAGGTATCAATAATGTGCTTACATAGTGGAACAATTTAGTTAGTGGATAAAATATATGGCTTTGCTACAAATGTCATCAAAGTTAGCACCAATGATATTAATAAATTGTGTTCTTTAGTTCTTTAGTTATGATAGGTTATCTAGTTTTTTTAATAAAAGTATGGTATCACATCAAAATTCTTAAAGTTGTAGACAATACAAGTTTTTCTTGGTCTTTCCACACATTTGTGGTAATTTGAAATCTCTTCCAAATTTTGGCTTCATTAACATCAATATTTAAAATAATAATAATAATAATAATAAATTATATCATTCTTCTATAGAAGATAAACAAGATGAAACATGTGACTCTAACATTATATCTTAATTTGATGTATTGTGCCACTTACCACTCATTAAGTCTTCATCTAAAGGACTTGGATTATGGCTTAAGCTATTAGTATCCAATTTTTATAATTATGCTTTGCAGATTACTTGCACATTATATTCTTATAATAACAAGGCCCACCTAGCCAATATCCTAGTAAGCTTATCAAATTCCATCAACCATTTTAGAAAGTTGATAATTTGTTACAAAGCATAAAGTTTTGGCTATGTAGGTACATGCAAAAAATATACTATTGTTTAAACTTATATTAAGCATTCTCTCTTATAAAATAAATATGTGGCTTTAACATCATTTTTGTTTTAAAATATATATATAATAATATATTATTGGATATCATTATATTTTTGAGTCAATATTACATCAATTTCCAAAATACTCCAATTTGATTATAACTAAAAAGATTATTAATTATTCACATGCTTCAACGTTGGTGCTAAGTCTAATATTTGTTTCAAACCTTCAAATGCTTCTTCATGATGGCTATTAATCTTAACAAATCTTTGACAACATTATCTTTTTTTAATATGTATATCTTTGCTTCTTTTACTTCCAAATCTCTTGGTATAATCATATGCTTGGACAAGACAATATATCATAGAAGAATTTCTCCTTTTTGTAATATAGACAAAGATTCCAATCTTAGAACCTCTTAAAAACTTGTTACAAGTGTTTTACTTGATCCTCCAATATATCATTAAAGATAATCATATCATCTATATAACATTGAATACATTGAAAATCCTTCAAGACTTAATTTATAATTTATTGAAATTTTTTCTAAGCATTTATTTAAACCAAAAAGTAATAATTTCTTATAAAAAAGAAAATCTTTTCCATCATCATTTACTCCCTAAAATGCCTAATTCTCCAAATCTTTAAATCTCAATTACAATTGATGGTATTCTAAAATGTTAAGATTTTTATTCTTTTTCCAAATATATCAAATAACTCCTTAATTGGTGGCATTGAATATTGTATTTGTACAATTGCTTTTCAATCTAATTTTTAAGAAATTTTTATTTGCTAGCATCATTGTGACATATACATACTCTTTATTTAAGATTTCTATTAATTTAGCAACTTTAGCTAACAAACCTCCAAAATTTGTTTGTAAGTAAAATCTACATGTCAAATTTTTAATTATTAAATTTGCTACCATTTTTTAAAATAATTGATTTTTATATTTTATTCAAATAGCAAGCACTGTATACAATATTGGCATGGCTAAGATACTACTCTTTATTATATAAATTCTAAATTTAATTCTTGATTGCTATAGTAGCATGGTTACTCCAAATCTATTTACTCAAATGTGTTTTGAGTTTTTACACCCTTAGACTTGGATTCTTCTTAACCACTTTCTTTTTGCCACATCTCACCACCCTTGAAATTTAAATCAATGCATTCAAAAAAAATCCTAAACATCATTGTATTACAAGCAAACTTTTCTCCCCTCCCAGCTTGCACCCAATGCCTTTTCAATAGTGCAATACTTTTAGGTTCTTGTAGACAATAACCAACATTCAGCAAGCCTGTTTCTTCATAAAATGTGTCACTGTTTGGATAACATGTTTTCTTTCTGTATGGTTTATTTCTCCATGTTTTAAAGTGTGCTGAGCACCAGCGTAAAGCGACAACCATGCTCTGTAGATGACATCACATACAATAAACTATGGCATTTCTCTAAAACAACTGATCACTATAACTGATGAGAACAAAATTTGTAAACAATGCAAATAATGACAAACACTCCGCCACATATCAACGCAAGGAGCTTAAATCTCTCATATATAAGAACACAGGAAAAAAGATGAACTTGGTAGCATTCAACCGCAAGAAAGAAAAAATTCAGAATCCAGATAGCTAGATTGCGCAAATGTCCAAATCGGGGCACATTATCACATAGTAGTAGAACAAAACATCAGTTATCTCATGGACGAACTTGGAACCACGTTTTGTTGGTGACAGAAAGTCGTATAATCACCCCGGCAAAATTGTCTGATGTGCTCAAGGGTATCACAGATTTCATTGAACTCTGAAGCTGTCAAATTTGACATTTACAATGGATGGAGGGAGATGTGAGCCAGTGTCTACTCTACATCTAACTACAGGGGAGTCTAAAGGGAAGTCTACTTCAGGGTCCAACCTGATCTTCCTCGGGAGCTAGCTCTCGCTCTTCTGCTGCAGCGGCCATCAACTCATCAAAGTGTTCCGACTTTCCCAGAATAATCTCGACCTGCCCACATAAAATCAAAACCACGTCATCGACTTCAACCATGAGGTCCCCTGAATCAACTACAGAATCATCGGGCCAACAAACACCATGGCACACTTAGAAAAGTGCCAATCCTAATCAACCAAGAAAGGGCGGCATCCAGAAACTCCATGCCTTGACTAAAAATCGGCTGGTTTCATATCAGAAACGAAATCCACATATAAATACCTTGGCTTTTTGAATGGGCCGACCTCTGGTCTCATCTTTCATGTCCACCGTTGAGGTTAGAATTCCTGTACACAGCAACCGATTATGAGCCCATGTCAAAGACACGAAGCCCACAGTCACATCCGGCAGACAGAAGATAACACTTTTGCCACGTTGAATATCTCTAGGTGCAAAACCAAACGGGCAGCAAAGAACTTCACAATCTCTGCACAACCACTATCTCTACCCATTTGCTGCTCCGCTCAAATTCCGAAAAGCCCGTAGCTTGTACATCATAAGAACTGAGCTGTGTAATGTTCGAAAAACTCACTCTTCTCGATTGCCAACCCATTGTTCTTCAATATCTCAGCCACCGTGACCACCGTAGCAATTGCTGCAGCATTGCAGTGAACATTGACACATTAGTGAAAACTAGCCCGTGCACCTCCACTGTAATCCTCAACTACAAGTTTGCCTGCCATGTGATCAATCGCACACACAAACAAACTGCGGTATAAGAACTCACTATCCATTCAAAACTACGAACGGATTTCTACGTACTATGGCGACAACATCTAACGCCACATACTGAATACTGAAACCCGCTTACAAACAACCAGGTACCCGAATCTTCATGTACGTACCCATTCCCAGGGCTGATAATTCCACTTCTTCATGCTGTTGCATGTACCTCTGCATAACACCAACATTCGTTGTCAACATCTTATGTTTTCCAAAACCACCTAATCACCAATATCCTCCCACCACATTGCACGAACCGTTTCACTGGCCAACTCCATTGATCAATTCGCATTTGTGGACATGATGGACAACAACAACAACGACAACATTTGTAATACCAGCGCATCCTGAATAAAACTCTTCAAAACAACGTGATTAGCTATCAAAACCAAATGTGAGCTTCGGTGAAATTCTCCTACACAGGTCGGGAAAATCGACATGCAGCCAACAAACCGAAGCATGCCCTTGCCTACCAAACTGTCGGCAGGGAAACTAGCAACAGCATCGGATTAAGTTGCTGCTTGAAGTAAGGAATCCAAAGTGATAACTCGGTCCTAAAAGCACATTAAGGCTCTAGTTCAGCACTGCTCACTACAAGCAGGAGTACTGACAAATACAAAAGAACCATGCAAGGTTTGATGTGTTAGTGAGTGGAAAGTGCTGTAGACACGAACTAGCTAAACTTTCGATCGGACACACTCGCACTAGTATTCCAAAGAGCTGCTTGGACAGCCCATGTTCTGTCCTTGCCCTAACTCATGCTCACAAAGAAAGACACGCACAAGGTGCAGAATATGCAGCGCATCTACAGAAACAACTTTAAAGTAGACTTGATCTTGGAAGTCGTAATCTTCGCGTCTACCGGTTGTGACAGACGTCCTCTTAACGTAAATTTCGTGCACCTACGCACGGCGGGACTTGAATACCGTCTCAAATATCAAGTACAAATACCCCTCAGCTTCAAACTACCTCACCTAAGGAGTATCTCCCGAACCAAGTTGCAACTACTCCACCTCAAAAAGGGGCAGGCGAACACCGCATCCACATATCCCTCTATCATCGACAATTACACCGATCACCTTCAAGCTCGCATCGACAACTCCAGCAGCCGACAAAATCTATCAGAATTCTATGCCCAGGTCGAAGCACTGTGAAAGGGCGAACTATGAAAAGGGACATTGCTATTCAAATCCCAAAAGTGCACGACCGATCGACTCCATCTCAGGACCGTGAAAGGCCAGCTGAAAAAAGAGGACGTAAATGTGTTTACCTTCGCAAGGTTGACATAAAAGAACAGCGGTTTCTTGGTGTTCGAAACTTGAATCCGGTTCTTCTTGAGTGCATCATACACGCCCATATTGGCCACTCCTTCTGTTATTTCTTCCATCTTCAATTGACGCAGGAAGCACGCCCTTCAAAAACTATATCAAACTGAAAAGGCACTTCGACAGGAAGTTACTTCGTACCCGCTGCATGCAACCAATTGATCTGGTCAGTGACCTCGAAGTTCCACGGTGAAATCTGAAGCTCTACTATTAGGCGGGGAGACAAAATTCATTACCATCCCAACTTCATCGAGTCTTAAAAATCGGAAAGAAACAGGTCACGTAGATGCTAACTCCAGCGACTCGAACATACCCGGAGTAATTATATTGTCATGCCACATATCCGTAGACTACAGATCCCCTCGATGCTAGTGCTTGAGCGTTTGAAGCGCCCGAAACATCATGAGAAAAGAACAGTAACTAGGAAAACCATATGAGCAAACCACTCGTTCTCCACACATGAGGTTCATCTCGCCTTCATACAGTTGATTTAACGACCAAGTTCCTTGGGAAATGCACTCTACCGAACTTAACCCTTCGGAAAACAACCACGACAATGCTCATGGATACTTCGAAGCTTGCAAGCCACTGAACAACCTCCTGTAAGGTAGCGATGCAGTCATGATCGTAGATCGAGATACTCTTCCGGGGCGAGCTTGCTCATTATCAAGCTCCAGAGAATCGCCCACGGTGCAGCGTCAACGAACACGGATATTTTATGTTTCGCCTGCTAGACTTAGATCCAGTCCCACAGACAAAGTCTACCCTTCCTTGCCAGAAAACTTAACATCGTAACCCTCCAGTGGCACGTTTCATCTGGATTGAAGGACACGCGACCAGAAGCGAGCTACGGTTACTGACTAAGATAACCGTGACAAACTCGCACCCGCACCCGGACCTTATACACCTACAGTGCGCTCTCAGGCTCTTCCATCAGATTTGGAAGCGAAAGTGGAGGCGGCAACGTGATCAGTAGCTGGCTTCAATCTCTGGCGCCAGATTTCATGTTCTCGACGTCAGCGCAGCCGGCTCAAGCAACAGTTCCGCTCAAAAACAGTTATGAGGATTCCAGACCTAGGAATCTACCAACGGTGCCATCCCGGCTCAAGGTCGAATTACAACAAGTGAAAAGCCTCGAAAAAAAAGGCTAATCCGACCCAATACAGAATAGTTGGACAGACTTGTGTACAACAGCCAATAGTACGCGTGCAGATTTTAAACAACACACCTTCTCTTCCTCGCCAAGAAACCAAATCGCACTTCTACAGGGCAACAAAGCCTTCGCAACCTCCAACAACTAAAACAACCAGCCTATCACCAAGCTATGGTAATATTGCTGTGTAGGTCGGCGCCTTTTCCCTATTGCAATATAAGTTGCATTGCACAGACATTGCATGAACAACTCATCTCACCACTACATCCTTTGGCAGCAAAATACCTAGCCTCTCAAGAACTCCCTACACGTCAAGTCCCTCCCAAACCGCCCAAAATCCCCCGAGCCCCAAGCGACCTCAGAACCACGCTATCCAAGAACTTCTCCCAAGCCAGGCACCTCCTCTCCCGTCGCATACACCGACCCTCCCCCACACGCACCACGACACCGCACACCACCTCAAACCTGATGAACGCCCTCGAACCTTCCCTATCCCTTTCCAAAACTGCAAGCATCCACTC
Organism: Physcomitrellopsis africana; assembly: GCA_036785485.1. Taxonomy (NCBI): domain Eukaryota; kingdom Viridiplantae; phylum Streptophyta; class Bryopsida; order Funariales; family Funariaceae; genus Physcomitrellopsis; species Physcomitrellopsis africana. The sequence goes on along the minus strand of JAWRVF010000125.1, from coordinate 424,392 downwards.
ACCAAATCCCAATCCGCGCCAACAGCACTTGCCGCACCGAACACCAGTACAACAACCACGTCCTCCAAGAGATCCGGATCGCAGCGACTTCGGCAAAACGAAAAACTCCAAAACAAACACGCATCCAATAAAGACACGAGGCGGTGGATCATCACCTGGCGACGCGCACTCCTTTGCTAAATCCTCCCGAACAGCAGCCGCAACGAACAGCCTCGCTCGCGTCCCGCAAAGCTTAGGTTACGACGATGGCGACCATGCGAAGTGAGAGAGCGTGACGTGCGAATTGGAGAATGCAGGAGGCAGTGATGAAAGGGCGGAAGAAGGGGGGAAGAAAACAGACCAGCGATGAAGGTAGAACTTGTTCGTGTAGTCTCAGGCGATGGCAGCCTGGGCTTGCGCAACAACTCAGCCTCGGCTCAACTCCTCGTCACGGCGCGAGCAAGCCTCGCAACACGTCGACATGCCACTCACGAACGGAAAAGAAAAAGAAACAACAGCGCGGGAGGAAAAAGAAAACGGAAGAGAGTCAATAGAATGCGAGAAACGGACTATTTCTGTCGCAGAAGAAAAGATGGTGTGGAGGCGTTTGGCGTTCCATCCATGCCTCGCTGAACAGACAAACAAACCAACCAACCAACCAACCAGACAAACAAACCTTCAGCTCCAAAGAAGCTCTCAGAAGAAGTTGAATGCCCTCCCTCACCAACGAGCTTCGCTTGGCTTTGCAAGCTGAGCTTAGGATAGAAAGGAGTCAGCTCCGCAGAGTAGAGGAGAGTAGACCCGTCTGTACCGAAGGATGAGTCAAACTGGAATGTTGTTACAGGCCCCACCGCCCAACACCAAAACCATCCACTTCAACAAAACCCTCGCAGACATGCCGCGATCCATACATGAATGAGTGAACGAATGAATGAACGACGAATGAACGACGGGTAAACTTATTCATCTCCCATGCTCTTTCATCAAGAACAACCGCTTGTTCCTTCAAAAACACACTCCAACCAGTGTAATCTTTGTTTGCTTCACACAACAGGCATCTGAATTCCATTCGAACCTCTGCTACCCTTTGTTTTTCCAGTGTTTTTCTTTTCTCCCCCCTCAACTTGCACCCATTGCCTTTACAATCGTGCGTTACCTTTGAGCTCTTGTAGATAATTACCAATATTCAATGCGTTCACATCACACATGCAAACGTTCAGCATTTGAGAAAGCTAGTGATCATCTGAATCTGATGCTGTTGGAAATGGTAGTTTGGTTGTAAAAAAGTAGAAATGGATCGATACTCTGGGAGGTTGTGAAGAGCTTGTGTGCATGGAACATCGGACAGAAAGAGAGAAGTGCCGTCTCATTTGTGCACATGGATCCACAGGTTGTCCCATGTCCCTCTTCCATGTGTCAATGTGAAAAAACAACCTTTGCATTGATCTTTGTCTTGTTTTATTCTGGGGGATTTGGGGTTGCAGACACAGTATGCCAAATTCATGGTCATTTTCTTAGAACATAGCTATGGAAACACCTAAAACAAATACATGGAGAAATAAACCATACAGAAAGAAAACATGTTATCCAAACAGTGACACATTTTATGAACAAAGATACTTGCTCAAACTGCACATCCACACACACACACACACACACACAACCTGTGGATCAATCGTGGAGATCATGTTTGAATTTGTTTCGTGGTAACATTTGCTTTAGCATTTTATGTAAGCAAATGATAGCAGGCTTGTTGTTGAGAAGTGAGGGAGATAGAGGGAGGGCGCAAGCTCGGGGTACGGGTGGGTGGGAGTTTTGCTGGGACTGAGCTTTCTTTTTTGGAGTTTTATCCAACGAAGGTAACTGAGCTCGTGTATCCAACTTGTGCCACTTGCTTCTCATCCAACTCACTTTTCCTTAGGCAACTGCTGGAAACTGAGCGAGCCACCTATCTCAGGCCAACGACCTGCCCACATGCGGGGGACAGCACTGGCGCGGTTAGGGGAAGTGTGGGGTTGCGCATGAGGTATGTGTCCACAAATTATTCGAATTTGTGTTGTAAAGTTGAAATTGGTTTCAATATGTCTGGATATGTCGTTAAATTTCTTTCAAAGGGTTGATTGGAGGAATGAAGGGTGTGTATTTTCTTTATTGTATGATTTTTGCCGCAGAATAGTTTTAGTTTCTGTGCTTCATGACAACCTTGGTTTAAATTTCATTTGTGGATTGCAGTTTATTATTTTTGTTGTGTTATACATGATTCGCCTTTTCATTGTTTACATTGACCAGAATGACGTACTCGTAGTTGTTTAAGTAGTAACCAATTTAAGATTTTCTGTTGTATGTATCACGTAGGTGTTTAACTCTCTTTTGAAAATTTAAAGAAATTAAAATAAAAAGGAGATACTTTCTTTTCTGTTTGCACTTTTTTTTCTTTTTTTTTTCTTTTTTTTCTTTTTAAAATGAAATTAGCTAGTGGCGACGGCTATACTTGTTGCAGAGCAATATTGATTTGGATTTTGTTTTGCAGTGCCTCATTTCAAGTAGTATTATTTCATTAATGGGTGATGCTAAGCCAAGTTTACCGTCCAATTGGTGTGGATTTCTTCTTTTGGTTCATTTAATTTTTTTAATTCAATATTGTGGGATCATTACTGAAGGAGTCTAATTTATGTCTATTTATTTATTTATTTATTTTTGTAATTTGAGCATCTTGAAATTGTTGTTGGTTGTGATTGAATATGTTTAAAGTACTTATTTTGTTATATTTATCATCAGAAAAAGGTCTGGTTTCTTATTTGCAATGATTTGCCGAACTATTGTTTATACTCCAGTTTTCATTTATAATTTCACTGTAAAACGTTTGCGTGCTTTCTATACCTCAATCATAGGTTATGTGCTAATATCAGTTAGAATCATAATATTATCACATTCATAGTCATTTCAAAAGTGAAAATTAGCTGATGAGTGATCAAGGCAATTATTTGTAGTTTCATATTGTTATATTTACATGAATGTTAGACAGAGGAATTAGTTTAATTAAGTTGAATGGCCAATGATTTAGAATGTAGTGTAGTGCAAAATAAACTTTCTGAAAATTGGTTGAGAATCCAAAATTTTTGAATTTTTTTTTATCAGAATGTTATGGAGATCTCTAAGTCCAGGGCAGGTTCACTTAAAGTTTAAGGTCGTGGGAAGATATCCTATAGCCATTGCGAGGAGTTGATTTTCTGATTGGTGTTAATTTCTAATTCAGGTTGCTTTATTTACAGGTAGTGTCATTCTTTTTCCCTCTTTTACTTACTGCCCAGAACGTAATTTTGAGAATTGCCCAATGCTGTCCGTACTGCCACGACATTACCAATCATTCCACGTCACATTGCAGCCATTGGGGCTTAACTGAATCATGCATACGTGTCTTGATTGTGTTAACACGTGGCGATATTTTGGATCTCCAGGTGGAAGCCGTGCTTTCTGATTTGTATGATGGAGGCTGCACTTCTAAGGTGCATTGTAGGATTCGCTCCGCCCCCCCCCCCCCCCTTTGCGTTTTTTGAACTTCACTTTTGAATTTTTGAATCCAGCTCTATGGTTTCCTCTGGTCGGAAAGTCTCATACTTCACTGGTCGGTGGTTTTGGTTGCTCTCGCTTCGACGAGGCTACTCTCAGCACGCATGTGCTTGATGAAGTTCTGGTAGCTGGATTTCTGGATCGAGACATGACAATCGGGAGGAGATTTGGGCTGCAAAGTCAGTTGGCGATTAGTTAATGATAGTTCTTTGATGACACATGAAGACATGAAGCTCGCATTTCCACTACAATTGTTGATCGAAGCAAGAGGTGATGCCAAATTGCCCCTCCGATTCCTTGGTAAAGATGCGTGAGCGTTGCAACTTCACCCGTTGCCACACTCTTGTGCAGCGACGTTGCTCTTGTACCGTCTTTTCACCTTCAGCACGACGCTGATCTTGATAGTAACAAGGTTATTCCGGTGTGTAATTTACATAGTGTCGCGCTTTTTAATTAAAAGTATGATGAAGTGGAAACATGTGGAGTTTGTAGGGTTGTAGCGCAGCTCAACCTTCACAAATTGCACAGGAACGTGGAATCTTTTTAACATTCTCAAGAGTGTTGTTCTCCACGGCGGTTTTTGGTTTTGCCAATCGTCACCTTGTTCGTTAGTGGACTTCTTTTTGCAATAAAAAGCATTACAGGCTTACAAATTGAAAAAACTGGAGATCACTTAGTTGCACGTTTTTGTTGTTAAATAGAGTTAGGAATGTTGTAGGGTTCGCAGCATTACATGAATTTATGATCTCTCTGAACGTAGTTCACAATTTAGTGTTCATTTACTTTCTACGGGGATTTCCTGAAAGCATTTAATGTGGAGATCAACCACAGCACAATGCGTCTTGGAGAAACTAGAATTAGATTGCTCTTCTAGGAGGCTCATTCAAATTTGATTGGAGAGCACAAGCAAAGATGTGGTGCTTGCAGTGGTACGCGGAAGAACATTGAGAATTTTTTGGTTTTTCTGTGCGTGGTATCCTTTTGCTGTTCGATCATAGATTGGAACAAAGTGGAAATCGAAAGAAGGAAAAAAATGAAAGAGACGGAGAATTTGAAAAAGAGCTAGGCCAACATAATGTGCTCAAGGATGGGGCGATCAATGGGGTTACGCAAATTGGAACCGAGGAAATGAGCTTAACGAATTCAGAAGGAAGAGTTTGCAACATGGGCTCATACGCACGTTTGTCATGATTGTGCAGCCACAAAGTATGGAAATCTCCAGCTTCCGGAATGGCTAATAACCAGAAGGCTTGAGTCGTCGCGTCCATAGATTATGAGTGCGAAGGAAACATCCTACAGCAGTGATATGCTGGTACTTGAATTTATGACAAGGCATCACAATGTTGACATGAAAACTGCAGAGACGGGACACCATTTGTGGTCCCAGAGCAGCCAAAGTAACTTTTGAGAATCTGAAATACGAGCGGTGGTAAGCAATTTCCTGCCAGCACAAGCTGATGCTGTGTAGCCAGCCTTGACGGATGCTACTGCAAAAGCACATCCCTGCTGCAAAAATGCTCGCGGATACGCTGTAGAGACAATGCAGGAAAGACACTCTAACACCCAATTCTCCGCACCCCAAACACTATGTTTAAATGAGCGCACAAGCTTGCCGAATGATAGCATGCCATAACCCAGAGAGGTGGAATCATCGTGGAACAAAAGCTCCCATTGCAGGTGATAAACGCCATGGTCTTGGAGATATTCTTATCCCCGGAATATTGTTCGATTCTTTACTGGCCACGTACGCTGTGGTTGTATGACACTCCCTCACACACGCGCGAGCTCCGCCAAAGTTCGCACCAGGGCCACACTCCCTAACAAGACTCCCGAGCTCCTACGCTCCTAACGTAGGAAACGAATTGTGATCGTGAGGGCGACGGTTGTCCGATGTAGCCAGGGTCGTCGTGAGAGTCCTCCGCTTCGATAGCTCTAACAACGTTGATTGTATTTCAGCATTCATAGAAGTAGATCTTGCTCTTGCTGGTCAAGATTTGACGATTTTCGGGTGTGATTTTCGTTACGTAGCTGGATGACAAGTATTCTCTTTAGGATTTTCAAGTGCTAGTGTGCTTCTGCGGCAGCTTTTACGCGGCAATTGTTGACCACTTAAGGGGAAGTGAACTTGAAACCAAGGGTTGATGGGAACAGAATTTTAAGCAGTAAAGTTGAGAGTAGAGAAGAGGGACGCCACGATGGGAAGTTTACAGCACCTTTTCATTTTATTATGCCGAATATGGTACACCTGTGGGTTAGGTATTTCACATTGTTGTAGTCTTGATTTGCTGAAGCGATTATTCAAGGTCGATTATTGTCTCATTGTAGGTTTGAGCAGATGTTCAAACATTCATGCAGTTTCAGGTTGTTACAGGTTCTGTCTAATGCCAACCTGTAGTAAAATCCCCAAAATATGTCGCACTGTGCCTTCTCCCCACTTTCAGATAGCCAATAGTAGATAAACAATTACTTCCGGTCTCACCGATTTCTCATACACAAACCTCGAGTATGTGGTGCCAAAGTAGGATTTTGTTACTTGATCCATAAGACACTTGTTGCGTTGCTTGTCATCAACTAGAACGGCTTTTGTCACTTCTAATATGTCGAAGGTGGTGGTTGGAGTGTACATCAAATCTGAATTAAAACCAGATGATTCGTTGTCGTGTGCTATTGTAGGAAGATAGCAGTTCGAGTGAAATTCTTCACCGTTAGACTGCTCAACTAAGGCTTGTGATACTGGATCACCCACAACGTGGGGTGGACGGTAGCCATTTGGGCAATTGTCCGTTTGTGGCGAAGCCGAATAAGTGAAGCTGCCTTTTCCGAAGCCTGATATTTTAATCTTATCTAAGCAAGATCACTCAGCAGAACTGAAAAATATCGTCACTGTTTAGAAGGAATACACAGTAGATCTAACAGTAGATGTCCCACGCTTGAGGCCATTAGTATTCAGAGTTCGATGAATCATCGTCCTCTTGTCGCATCACGTCGTCGTCAATTTTCGACCTTTCCGAGATCTTTTGGGTAGATACAGTTCCATCATCTAATACGCCGAAACTAATCTGCTGACAGTCGGATTATATGTTCTCTTTGGCAGGACATCATTCGAGAAGAATCTCAATATTTTGTTCAAGTATATGGCGGGTCGCCTGTAATGCCCAGCGGGAAAGGTTGTGAATATTACACCAAAGACGAGTGTCAGTATTCGGATCTGGTAGCAGGTACTAATAGGCTTCTAAATCATCACTGGAAAATGTTAAATTTTGTTTCTTCTGTTAACCTTCAGACCAACAATCAACGATCCAGATGTTTGCGGCCAGGTCAGAAAAGGTAATTTTTCTTCTTTGTCAATGAATGCATTTTGGGCAATTTTAACATATGTTTTATATGTCTATCTTTACTCCGCACCCTCCTGCTAAGATCGAAACTTAGTGCCAAGTGGAGCAGAGGTTAAGAAAGCTTTGGCTGGAGCTGGAGAGGACTAACTCAAGGGTTAGGGAGAAGCGACTAAGTAATATAGAGAAGGATCAAAACATTATTAGCGTAAATAGCCTCTTGCGCAGGTAGTCGGAATTGATCCCAATACTAGCTCAGTGCTATCGTAAACCACTGTCATTGGCACCAGCCTTGACAACACATAACCTTACATTATATATATTAATGGAACTCCTTCATACAATGTGACCTTCTATGTGTGGATTGTAACGTTGTTTGAATCTGTTCTGCAGCGTGGCTTAATAGCTTTCATTATTTTGGTATGTGAGTGAAAAATATTCAATGAAAGTGTAAAAGCAATGAGTTTTCATGCACTTGCACATGTGTTTATGTTAATAGTTCTGCCAAAATTTTTAACAATAGTTGCTAAAACCATATGTAAAACATATTCCCACCTTGGACACATTCTAAAAATATTAACTTTTTTGAAGATATAAAATAGTGTAGAATTATAATTGTAGACATAATATTTGAATTATGTATTTTTTTAAAGAAATTACCATATTGTAAGCTACAAAAACACTTATAAGAAACACAAGATGAATTTTATATCCTAAGAATATATAAAAGAGAAAATGGTTTATATATATATATATATATATATATATTTTTTATTTGCTTAATAAATTGATTCCATGACAACATATGATTCAAAAAAATAAGTTTGGTTGTTCAAGTATTTAATAAATACAAAAGTTGGCAATTTTTTATTATTCAAAAAATAAAATAACATAGTTATATTTACTTACTGATTTAATTTATTTTAACAATAATAAAACACTAAAAATATTAAATTGTGAATGACTTAAATATATAATTAAATCAAATTATGGAGCTAAGATAAATTAATACTTGAGAGAAATAGGACTTATAATAGTTAAAATTATATTTTGTTTTAATTTTTTACAATTTAATATCTTAGGGATTAATTTATAATATCATATAAACACCATAGAAATAAAATAGTTTTTAAAATTTTTTAAATAAAAATTTAAAATATATATATATATATATATATATATATATATATTTTATTTTATCTCTTTTATGTCAATTATACTTTTAAAGTCTAACATATGTCTTCAATTCTTTTAATCTATAAATTTATAAGTTTAAATTTATGATATATAAATTTATTTTTTTCAACCTCATAAGAATATAATAACATAAAATATTTATTTTTCTTTTGAATTTGATAACTAATATTTTTAATTTATAATAGAATAAATTTGATTTATTTTATTAATAATCTTTTGTTATTATATATATATATATATATATATATATATACATACACATATATATATATATATATATATACACACACAAAGTTACCTCTACTAAACTATCTCCTACTAAGTTATAACCTTTGCAAAATAATGAGAAAATGGTAGAACCAACATGGTTCTATGGTGCTAAGTTATCCCTTGCTAAGTTATAACCTCCCATAAGTTATACTCTAGGATGCAAATTAATTCCATAATTTAGTACAGAAAATATATATATATATATATATATATATATATATAATATTTAACATATTCTAATCATTAAAATATTTTTTTATTATAGATTTATTCTTTAATATTAAATATTTAAAAAATTATAAAAAAATAAATATAAAAAAATAAATATAAAAAAATAAATATAAAAAAATAAAATAAAAATATATTTACTATAAATAATTTCAATCAATTGATCATAACTCTTTTCAGTTTTTTTAGAAGTAGATTTATATTATATTGGCTACAACTTTAATATCTTTGAAATTTTAAATTTAAAAAACTAAAGTTAATTTTAGATTAAAAATATTAATAATAGCTTTATAAAATATTAAAAATTATATAAGTCTAAATTTTTATTTAAAATGATATAGTACTAAAAAAATTTAATATACTAAAAATAAACTTATTGACTATATTTACTATTCAATATTAAAGATTTTTTAACTTATTTTTAAATATCACACTTTAAAAAACTAATTTAAAATAAATATATTTAATTTATATATATATATTTATATTTATATTTATGGTGTAATTTTATTATTATTATTATTATTATTAAATTTATAACATGGTTGTTTTGCATGTTATTTTATGTATTGAATTTTATAAATATTTTCATGTAATTATCTTTATATATTTTTATAAGTTTATAAACTTAGTGTATAAAAATTAGAATCTACAACAAGTTGATCATTATCATATTCTAGAATGTAAGCAGATTTTATATTTAAGAAGTATTATATTTTAAATTTTTATTTCTTTTTTAAATTTATATATAGATATAAAAAAATTTATAAACAAATACAAAAAAATCTGTATATTAAGTCTATAGATTAATACTTCAAGTAGTTTATATTAATAATATATTTTGTTTTTAAAATTAAAAAACTTATTAGCAAATTTTTTAACAAGTGTAATGCCTACATATATATATATATGCACATATATACACACAAATAGATATATAATATCGTAATAAAAAATTTTAAATTTTAAAAATTAATTTTCAATATATAAAAATATTTTTTAAAAAATCATATTAGATTTAATATTATATGCTTAAGATCTATTTATATTATAGTTAGAATTATATTTTATTTATAAAAATTATAATAATATAATTACCTTTATAAGTTAAGAATAATAAATTTTAGCTTAAAATTTTATTTTAGTTAAGAATAATTATATGTAGATTTTGGAAATTGGTATCCAAGCAAAGATCTTTGTATTGAATTTGCACAAGTAATATTCTCCATGGTATCAATAACAATAGTAGCTACCTCAAAGGGATCTTTATACATAAAAGCCCATTTTGGAAGACTACAGTACAAAAATATTACCAAGGACCCTTCTTTTGTAAAGAAAAACTCTTATTTAGAAGCCTTAGTCTTTAGAAATAGTACAAAGTAAAAAAATATATATATATAAAATATATGAATTTTTTTTTATAATTATCAATCTAAATATTCCAACTCATTTCTTTATTTTAATGATTATAGCAAGCATAAAAAATTTGATTTCTTATTTTTTAAATGATTGATTTTAAAAAAAATTGACATAACATTTCAATTTTTTTGTTAAAACTACTTCTTAAGGTGGACCTATTGCAATTTTGGGAAGCAACACTATTTATACCACATAATCATTCCACCTCTTCTTTTCCTCTTAATACTTTTGGACTAATTGTCCTAATTATGAAGCCAACTAAATGAAGTTTCTTGATTTCAACCAATCAAAAGATTTAAAAGTTGTGATCTCTCACCCTCTCTCCTAAGACCCCTCAAACCTTACAATGGCACCATTTGGATGTCAAAATCATCCTTGCACATATGAAGGCAGGCTATTAAGAAACCCATCTTCTATTTGTATATATATGTGTTTGTCCTGCACCACATGTTACAAGCTTGTGTCACCCTCACAACCCTTTTGACTGATACCTGTGACAACTCCCCTCTTGAAAGTCACATCATTTATCCCAACTCCTTTTCAAGTTCTTCCAAGCATGGATAGACTTTCAATTAGCACCCTGGTCTCTCTCCCTCCACAATCCCCTCTTCAGACTCGATCACATCGTTTGCTCGCTCGAGTATGCGATGAAGCCAACTGGCCATTATTCATCAAACTCTTCTCCATCCTAACGTTCAGTTAGAGGAGGCAGCAGCTGAATAAACAGGGTATTCTTCCGAATTCGATGTGTGCACATCGATGCCGTACTGGGCAAGGCTGCTGTCGGATTTGGAAAATTTCTGTCTCCAATGGGTTCATTGTATGAAGTGTTTTGGAACGAATGTTTTTGAGGTTTACACCGGTCACTACCAACGACTTCATCTGCCGCAGCACTTCACTGTGCTTAAGAAGTTCTTTGTAAAAATCACAGTTTTTAATCGCTAAAAGATTTCCACACACAGTTCAAGGTTTAATCTCATTGAATAGTTAGAGCACTACGTAAGAATGGACCATTGTCACTTGTAGTGATGTCCTTTCAGACAGTGACAGCCTTCTCAGCAAGGCAGTTCACCCTCTAACGATTGTCATCATAGTAGCGAAGATTTTTTCGTATTCCATTTCGAAGGAGTTCAAATAGAAATTAGAGTGCCTGTGCCGGTAATGTCGTAAAACCTACAGGACTGATACAGATTGACTCAGCGAGATTGAAAAGACACCAACAGTATTTCTAGTGCAAAATTACAACCAAGTGCAAAGCTGGAAGAAGACAGAAACGAGAATATGTAGCACTGAAACGTGTGCAACACAATTATCGGCACTGAGGATTGATGAACGTTCTTGCCCAACAACCAACACTAATAATGATCGCAAACCCAGGAAGCAGCTACAGCACAGGATACACATGTAGCTTTACGTACGTGGGTACCCAGTCTTTCACTTACAAAGAAGAAGTTACACACTAGACCGCCAAGGATCAACATATACCTTCCATAGGGTAGTCTATAAATGGGGATCAAATACTATAGTCTAGCAATTGAGGCCCTTGAGCTGCACTTTCAGCAAAGAGCATTTAAAGAATCAGCAAATGTGGACCTCTTCAAAAATAAAGATTACTGAAGTACGGTACAGCCCATTACGTTTTTTGCCATTTCCATGAGATATCTTGCAATCTGCCCAACACCGCCTCGCAACCAATTGATTTACACTTATTAGGTACAAGGCTTCCTTGAAAGACTCGACGACCTCATGTAAAATTGTGCAACGCGAGAATGATAGCGACAGTACTTAGTTTCCCGTAGATAATGCCCACGCTTGCTGGCTACTGTTTCGAGTCCTCTTCAAACAGAACATTTTGAAGATGCCTTATTAACTTTCTGGGGATGAATGCTCCTCGGAGGAGCAGGGATATAATGTAGAACAATGTCATGCAAAAATAGAACTGTGTCGTATCATTTGAACCCCAAGGTGATGATCGCCATAATTCCTCGTGGGAGGAATTTCGTCTCTGAAGGATTCATCAGAAACCGCCTGCTTCAGCTTAAGGGCCACGTATCCTTGCTATTACAAAAATGCTCTCCTTTATGTTTTACGCTGCGGATAATCACATGCAGTTGCATCCGCAAATATGCCGTATTCGTTGAAGTACTGGGATCACGTGCTATAACATATTTTCCAGTATATCATATTGCCTGATCTCGAAAAATGACTGAAACTGATTCTTAAAACCTGTTTCAAAATAAACCAGGGTTACTGATACCGGTCAAAATAAAATGACGATTGAAATTAAGCACCCACTGCAGTTGAAAACCTAGTCATAACAGCACAATTGTACTCCTCTCTAGATACTGTTGAGGAGAAAATGGCCGAAAATGTGAGTATGTCCTGCAAATCATACTACAAGAGGAACAACAGTTCTAGAGGTCCACCTATGCTGAGCTCTACAAGCTCATGCGTACGCAGGAGAAAGGCGAAATGGTGCAGCAACGATACTAAAGACATAGACGAAAAGGTGAAACATTCTTTCCAGCATCTAATGCTGTGAATTGCACCCAGCTCAGTGAAGCTCTAAAAGTTACCTACACTAAAATATAGCGCCTTTTTGGTGCAAATTCTGGACCATTACTATCAACCAGGGGTTCCTGCTTGATGCCGCAAATCCTGGCATAAGTGCTTCTACTCTTACGTGTCCAAGAGCATTACAGTGCGAAAGTGTACCTCGAGTTAGACATGGATTCGCAGACTTGCGCTTCGATGTGAACGATTACTCTGAGAGCCACCACGCCTCCGCGAAGCACTGATGTCTGGACAAAACTGCTGCGATTCACCGATAAAATACTTGCATTGGGATTCTTCGACATCTAAGTACGACGTTGAGTTGTTAAATACCATAGCCGAGGAATTCCTTGTAGAGCACGACGTAGAACGCCGGAGCCTCAGGACCGAAGAGATCTTCTTAGCCATCCGACTCGCCAAAGTGGACGACGCACCCGACTTCTTCTCCTCTCTTGCCTTCTCGTCCTTAGCTCTGCCGACAGAGAGGCCCAGGAGACTGTAGTCCTTTCCTGAGAAAGACATTTCGTTGCATACCTAAGCAAAACTAAGCAATTAGAAATTACCTATACTTTTGGCACCCACCACCCTTCGCAAATATCTGTCAACAAACGACCTAGAGCTACCACCTATCACTGCACATTGACTGCGCACAGCTCCGTTGGGAGTCCTCCAGGAACCTTGTGGCATTTACATGAGCTCCCAGTGCATGAGACCCAACCAAAGATTACCGATGTGGTTTCAAAAGCTCACAAAGCAAGGTCCAGATGCATGCAACGAGGATCCAGCATCCACTGCCGCTTTTGGAAACTCAAGCGTCTAGGGTGTGAGCTCCTTTCTTTTCGCTGTTCAGTTCCAGTCCATCCGTTTACTGTCGCGCTTACTCACTCCACCCTCCACCTGGCGCGGTTCTAAAAACAGAAATCAAACACTGGTGACCAACCGAACACGGCCGCATCAGCCGCAGTACAGAACCACAATAACACCCACCTACAGACACATTCATGAACGAGCATTCACGTATTCCAAGCTAACAGTCTCCAGGGAGCGCCACGAGCACATAGGCGGTTTCGACTGCGCCGGTGTTGATCCGATCCCAATATTAAGCTCCGATGCACCATGTTTACCCCATTTGACCTCCGATCTGCTGCAAGTTTAGATGGGGCAGACACAAATAGAAGCATTATTCTGAGACCACCTTAGTCCGATTCCTGCGAAGTGGGGACTGATTGGGCACGACCAGTGGGTCAAGTTGCCGGAACTGAATGTGTCGGTTGTGCATCCCAGATCGTGCATTTTGAATGCGTGCTCTCCGATGAATACAGCCTCAAGATCTCCCTCAAAGAATAAAGGCATCGGCTCAGCTTCGGCGCAGCTTGCGGGTAACTTCGAGGCCAAAGTCGTCGTGGAATTCGGTGCTACGACATTTCGCTTTTTTTTCGTAGTTTTGGGGGGGAAATGAATGAGTAATGGAAAGCATCCAGTCACTGCATTTCTGAAGTAAGGATTTCAACGGACAGGGAGAAACTTTGGGAATTCAAGACTTTGGGAATTCAAGACTTTGGGAATTCAAATCCCATATCAAGACTTTGGGAATTCAAATCGGGTGATAGTAGACGCGGTTGAAAAAGCACCCCCAGGCAGCATGTGGGCAAAAAGGTCCCACCGAGATTCGAACTCGGGTATTTGGATTCAAAGTCCAAAGTCGTAACCACTGGACCATGGGACCCCTGAAGCCGCTTAGAATGAACTGGCGGTCGAATGTCCCCAACGCTTAGATATACTATATTTTTTTATTTAACTTACCCAGTCTACTTAAATTTCACGCTCAATCCCACAATGTAATCGAAGTTTTTTTCCGAGAACTGAATGATCTTTTAGTGACGACGATCCAAGGGATCTTTGTCATGATTAAATCGTGTTCTCTTTGAGGTTATTGATGAAGATGTGATACGTGTTGAGGGGCAGTGAAAAGCAGGCATCTTGAACATGCTATTGTTGGGTAAATTTGCAGTATGGAAAAAAATGTACGAGAATTGTAGCGAGGACCGATAATGTCGTAATGACTTCATGCAAGCTGACACCTCGCACTACCCCATCTCCGTAGCTTGAGCATGAACTCCACTCTCCACGTCTCGGTTCAAAACGAAACTTGGAAGTGATCTACAGAAATCAATTATTGACAACCATCTGTATAACTACCCTTGCAACAATACCAAATAATCAACACGTTCACGCCCCACCAACACTAACCAAATTTGCACTGCATTTTGCACTGTGCTCGGGGATCAAAAACTCATTGCATTTGTCGATTTATCACCACATTTGAAACCCTAACACGGAGAAAGCCTCTACTCAAGAAAAGCATAGATCTGACTTCTCAGGAGCGACAGATTGAAGCAGCAACGAATTCCACCTAAAGCAACTAGAAGGTAGTTGCCAAGACCGTGTTGATTTTGCCAACTTCTGGCATTGGCAAGCTAGCACTCCTCGTGACAGCCTAATAATCGAAATCAAGAAAAAGACAAGATTCATGTAAAATTGTCACAGCGCGTCATTAGGGAAATCGTCTTCTCTTTACATCCCGAAGATTGAGAATTGGTTTTTCCTAATCGATCAAAACACCACAATTGTTACGTAGTTCTACAAATTTAGAAATGTCCTTACAAAATGCCTACCCTGCAACGAAGTTTCAGTACTCGTGCATCCTTCGCGAACATTTCACCACCATGCGGAGAGCCATGATTCCACCAAATAAATTGAATGTGATGGCTCTGCAGGCCCACCGATCAATTGGCACCATCACCTTGACCTGATGCACTTCTCTTCGGCCTCCTCCACATCAACTCTCCCGTCCTTGTTCAAATGGCTTCCGAGCCTGGACAAGGTCTTACTAAGTTTGCGCCAATACAGCCCAGATTGGAATCCCGGCTGTTGGTGGGCAGAAATGGAGCCGTTCTCATTGTGATTCTCAAGGTAAGAGGCCGCCTCCATTTCTATTTGGGCGATTCGCACCGCCCCAAGCAGCTTCTCTGGCAACTCGTCGTCAGTCTGTGCTTCAATGAGGAAGGCCATGTCAACGGATACGGTCGTGACGTAGCCCAGAGCCAAATGCAAGATCGCATTAGCAACAGTGGAGGAACTGATGTCCACGACAATTTCCAGATAGTTAGGTCCATTAATGTACCCACATGTGAGAGCTCTACCCAACAAGCATGCGGTGTGGTTTCCTGCCGCTGCTTTGACAATCCAAGGACCCTTCACAATCCGATTGATTAGTTTAAACCTGCTGCTCCGAAACGCGTTGCTTCCGTGGATGAAGCGGTGCAACAAGGAACCCTCAACAATGGGCTCGTCCGTCACGAAGTAGAACACGGCGCTGTGGTGTTCCTTGCCTGGGACCTGCAAATTGATGGCCAAGATGAACGATGTCTTGCGCGCTTCTTCGCTTAACTTCTGAAGCACTTGCATCACCCTGTTCTCAGGATGCGCCAGCACATGATCAAGCTTCGCATTAGACCGCAACCAATCGACGCCCAAAGGCTCCAGCAGCATTTCCGAGCAAGGCATCTTCACCTTCTTCTGGAAATAATTCGGCCCGCGCACCATAAACAAACCAGCTGGCGGCGACGCCCATCCATGCACTCCATCATCCCGGAGCTCCACATTCCGCAAAGAGCCGCCCTCCTGCACCTCCTTCACCCAATCCTTTTCCTTCCTAACATCCTTTTCGGGCACCACGTACTCCATACCCTCTCCTTCAACAGCTACTCCAGCAACGGTGCAAGAGCGTGCATCCTCTGGCTCCGCCTACTCTCTCTCATATTGCTTCAACGTGATATTTCTCCCAATTCTTCGAATCTTCCATTTCACGTACTCCTCAAAATTATCACCTCAACGTCTCCAGACGCTAAAATTCCAAAACACTGCAAAACTGCCGCTCTAAAACCACTACAATCCTCCATCTGAACAACACGTTCAACAGCTACATCCTCCTAGCCCCTCTCACTAAATACAAACAAACAAAAAATTCGAGTGATGGAATCGGACGTATACAACAGAGAATCAACTCAGCAACCTCTGTACTGCTCTTAATCCCAAGGGAAGTAAAATAAAAATTGTGAGAAACGAGGCCAGTGTCCTGTATTTCCGTCTTTC
The DNA here is from genome assembly GCA_036785485.1 of Physcomitrellopsis africana. Lineage (NCBI taxonomy): Eukaryota > Viridiplantae > Streptophyta > Bryopsida > Funariales > Funariaceae > Physcomitrellopsis > Physcomitrellopsis africana. The sequence goes on along the minus strand of JAWRVF010000125.1, from coordinate 407,689 downwards.
TCATCCTCACACATGTCTTTCTGTGTGAACTGCCTGTGATGTTTCCGCCGAGTGTCACCCTCTCTCGTGATTGTAGCTGCCCCATCAACTGGGGTCTTCTGACGACACCTCCAGACACCAAGATACCTACATTCCGATAAAAACTCTTCCGGCTTTTGCTGGGTCAGAACACAATCGTCTCGGAAAGCCCATATAATTTCCGGCGCCTCTTGCACACTCCCTCCCATCCCCCTTCTTCGAAACTCCAATGATCTGTTCCCACCTGCCAAACGGCTAGGTATCATAAAATCAAAACGCTCCAAAAGTTTCGGGATTCAACGCCAGTGACCAACATTTGAGGCATTCTTCGTCGCACCGTTGAAGCTTTTCAGAGGAGTTCAACGAACGATCATAAGCAACCCACGGAATATAAACTCCCCAGGTGGTCATTTCCAAAAATAAATCCTGCAAAATCACCCTCTGCAACAGAAACCTTATCGAAGGAGGCATTCTTTCCGGTTACACGCCTGACAAGTGGTTTTGAAGGGATTCATCAGGTCAAATAGATACCCAGTGACTCTGGTTCCCACGAACGTCCGTCCACAACGAGGACATCAACAAAAACGCCACTGCTCTCTCATCACCATGGCCGCAGAGGGTCCAAGTTTCCCTAATCGTTGCTTTGTGTAGGAATTCGGTGGCTTTTCGAGATCCTTCGTCGTGGCCCCTGTTTTGGCACAACACAAGTAGAGAATAGACGCTGTAAATGTGGAGTGAGGGGTGGCAGAGGAAAGGGGATGCGTGGATGGATGGATGTAGCTTCGGTATCCCCAAGGCCTCATCCACGTGGACAGAGTGGGGCCATTGTGGCGGTCCCCTAAACCGAGTGGGGGATGGAGACCGTTCACCGTGGCTAAGTTAGGGGAGCTTATTGCCGTCGTTTCCTTCGGTGGTGCAATCCCCACCAGCTTCGCCTGTTGTGAGGCTTGTACTTGTGGCTTAGGAAGGGGATTTTGAGGGCAACATTGTTGTGACCCCTTTGTTTGTTTTTTTTTAGCTCGCCTCTTGATGCTTATTGCTTGTGACGTGCTTGTTCCGTTTTTTATGATTGCAATGTCATTGTAGTGGCTTTTCAACTGCAAGACTTGGAGTGTGCATGTTGCGATTTTCTTCTACATGTAATTGGTATAAAAGGTAGGTAGTTTGTTTTTGATGTTTTTGTGGTAATATTGTGGAGCTTGTGGCTTAATCATTCAGATTTTTTTTGCATTGTAAGATTTATATCAAAAAAATAGACAGCTGGATTTTAATATTAGGCATGAAAAATTGTAAACATTTATTTTTACACCACCAATTTTTTAGATATTGTTTGTACATATTTTATATACTATTTAAACTATTTATTTTATGGGGATTTTTTTTTTTTTTTTTTTTTTTTTTCAATTTTAAGATCTTTAAGTAAAGTTCATATCCTTGTATCTTCTAATATATTATAATAATAGAATGTTTTAAATTTCTAAATATATTTTTATAATATAAAGATAGGTACTTAAAATTATACGATACATTCTTCTATGCAACAAACACCTTTCTTTGCCAATTGTGGTTACTACCCACAACTTGATGCTTTTGACTTTTCAAAAGTTGATAATCCAGCAGCAAAAGATTTGGCAAATCGTTTGTCAGAGCTACATAATATAATAATTATAAGCCAAGTATATAGATATTAATAGATAATTAATATAATAATTAATATTTATATATTATATATAATTTTAATTATATTCTTTAACTATTGTTATAAATTACATCATAATTTGTATTAAACTATTTATATATTTTGTTAAATCATAAAATTTAAAATTTTAATCATTTTATTTTATATATATATATATATATATATATATACATATACATATATATATATATATTATTATGGACATCCATAATTACTAATATATCTACTTAGATAAGTAGGAATAAGTAGAATTAAATAAAAGTAGATTAAATTGTTAATATCTTGTTGGAAAATATTTTAGAAGCTTTGTAGACAGAGATTTGACTTTATACATGTTTATATATGATTGGTAGGTTGAAAACTTATCTTACAAATTAGACATGTGTCTTGCAAGTTGGACAAATATCATGTTGCCTATAGAGTGTTGCCATGTAACTTGTTAGTTAGATAGCATATATGGAGGTAACAGTGAGGTCTTCTTAATTCTTATTAACACCTTTCTTGTATTCTTGTATTCTTGTATATCTAGTCTTAGTTCAAGACTCTCTAGTTTCTTTGTATTTAGCAATATCCACCCTAATTTCAATCTTATATCTATCTTTGATTTGTCTACTTTCTCTCTTTTGGTGATACAAGAATGCATTATTTCTTCAAGTTTTTGTTGTGATTCATGTTTTTAATATATATACATATATAATTGTTATATATAAGTATTTTTGAAATGAATAAAATTTAATTAGTGTAAAATAAATAAATAAGTAAGAATCTTCTTAATTAATAGAAATAAATAGATATTATTTTTAAATTTTTTTAAAAAAAAAAAAAAAAAGATGAAATGAGAAGAGACTTTTATTTTTTATTTACTTTTTTTCTTATAGCCTCTTGCAAATAATAATTATCATGTATATATAATAATTTCTAATATTTAAAAACTTAAATTTGGTTTGTTTGAAGATATTTTAAAAATAAATATATATCTCAATAAAATAAAATAATAATATTAGTTCTAAGAAACTTAATTTTTTTTTAAAAATCTTAGAATTTATAACATAAATTATTAATAAAATTTTATAAATTAAATTTTTTATATTAAATAGATTTTAAAAAATATCAAATAAAACCTTGATAAATAATTATAATCATTAATACTAAAATATTCTAATAAATAATATTTAAAAAATAAATATATTTTTTAACTTATCACAATATATAATATATTTTATTCTAGCATTAAATATAATAATTTAAAAAACAACAATAATATATAATTAAAATATACATAGATTTATTAATTTTTAGAATTTATTGATTTATATTTTTATTTAATCTTTTGATAGTATAAAAAATTAATAGATAATTATAAATTTTAAAATTATAATTATAGTGTACAAAATTCTAATAGATTTATTTAAAAATGATTAATATTACTTTATATATATATATATATATATATGTGTGTGTGTGTGTGTGTGTGTGTGTATAAAAAGTATATTATAGAAATTTATAAAGTCTTGAATTAAATTGTATAATACTTATTTTTTGAGAGTTGATTCAAAGAATATAAGATTCAAATAAATAAATAAATAAATAAATACAAATTCTACTCTTTTTTCAAATCAAAACCTTTGATTGCATTGATAATCATAAAATATTTGTCAACATATTTGTCAAAATATTTATAGGTAATTTAAATGATTTGTACATATATTTTAGATACACATTTTTATAGCATGTTAATATTATACAACAATTTCATAGAAACATGAAGATTGAATTTCTTAGAATTATGCAAAATTGATAATTTTTATTGGTGATAATCAAAAAAATAAATAAAAAAACAAAGATGTTTAAGAATGTTACTAAGTATTTCACTAGTAGTGAATACATAATATTTTCAAAACTAATTGGTCCATAAATTAATTTAATTTTTTATAAATATATGATATTTTTTAAAATAAAAATATATTTTAAACAAAATCTATTTATTATGCAAATTTTATAGAATTTATATAATACAAACTATAAGTTTTAGATTATATGTTAAATTGGAAAGTAAGATTATTAATAGTTTTATATAGAGATTTTGGTTATGAAAATTCTATGTACTTTTAATAGATTCAAAAAAACATATAAGTTTTTATGGTAAAACACTTCAAAAATAATGCATGATACTTTATATATTTATTAAAATTTTAATTTTAAGAAAATTACTTTATATTAAATTATTTAAAAGTAGCTATTATGTAAATTTTAAATATAATAAAATCTTAATATTTCTTTAAGTTATCGTTATTATACTTTTAATACTGATTTCTTTGAATTTTATCAAACCATTTTACAAAAAATGTATGTTCAAAAAGCATAATTTTTAATAATCCAGTAAAGAATTTAAGGTAAAGGCATTTTATATAAATTTATTTCAAAAAAAATCATTTCTTTTAAAATTCTACTTATTTAGTGGTTTTATATATGAATCACAAGAATCTAAAAAAATTTATACACATATTTCTATTAAATAACTATCAAATTTGTTAGAATATATTTGCATCTTATATATCTTTATTTTTTATTATAATAAAATTACAAAAAAGGATTATACTTAATAGAAGAATTATCTTAATTAACAAAAGTTGGCACTAAAAGAATAATGATTATCCTATAAATAAACATATACATATATTATATTTTTATATTTTTATTTTAAAATAATAATTTTCATAAAGCTGTATATTATTTAATATGTTTGAATAGCCTCAAGATCAATTCTTTTGCTGGCAACCACAAAGATTAATCTTAAAATCATTTCAGAAGTAATCTACAATATAAATTTATTTAAATTTGAAAATAAGATATTTATAAAATCTATATATATATATATATATATATATATAATAACATGGCATTATTATCTAAAAGTTAAAATTTTTAAATTCTAAAAAAGAGTATTTTTTAGTTTTTTAATTATTTATTTTAAATTTATAATGATTAATATTCAAAAAAATTATTTTAAAATTATTTTATGATATTATTGTTATTATTTATATGTAACATATGTATCTAATCAAACTATTTTTGGTATTATTTTTTCAATACTATTGTTAATTTCTATTAAAAATACTTTTGGTGGTTGACATCAAAAAAAATTTACCAAGCAACTCTAATATTTTCAAATCAAGACATTGAAGCAGTTTGTCAAATAAAAAAGCAAAAAGAAAAAAAAAAAAAAAAAAAAATCTATAACTTCTAGACTAGGATTTATTGAATGTTCTTTAAGCACACTAATTAAAACAAAAAGAAATATTTCATAATACATACTTACTGTTTAATACTTTATTATGAAGAATTGATCATTTGTAAAAAAAAGCTAAAAATATACTTCAGTATTGTGTACTATATGCATAATAGTAGACTTCAAATATTCGCCACTTTGAATTGCATATTTGAAAAAATTGATGGAATTAGCCAACTTCAAAAGTGTAATGTTTGAGATAATGGATTGTACTCACAACTCTATAGTTGCTTTCAACCAAATACTCTTAGTTTGTTTATTATTTCTTATGTTGTGTTTATAGTAATAGATCACATAAATCAAATATTCTGTTCTTTGCATCAAGATAAACACTAACAATACAAATTGTCATGATAAATATTTGTGCATATCTGGGTTTGACAAATAATACTATACCAAATTGAAGATTGTACCTCATACCAATCTTTTGGAAGTCATTGTATAAAAATTCCAATTTTTTTGTGAATATAATCAAAGCAAGATCATATAACAATTAACTCAAACCAAAGCTGATACCCAATTGAGTGGGCTAAAATTTGAAACACACATATTCAACAACGTTTCAAAATTGATGTTATAATAAATCGTGTTGTACAAACTTCGTACATGCTCAAATCGTGTTGTACAAACAACAATCCGATGAAAACACTAGAAACCAGAAACAACTGATTCAGCTGTCAACCAGAACTCAATCAGACATTGAGTACAAGCATAAGTTGATACTCCAACCATCTGCACTTTCTCATTCCCAACTTATTACTTGAATGCAGCAAAGGAAATGGATTCTCAAAGAGATTCTTCTGACTTCGCAACAGAAACATCCTGAGCGCCGCAGCATCAAAAGCCTGCTGAATAGTACTCGTAGATTGCATATGGCGTCCATAATTCATAGAGGTTCATGACGGAAAAAATAAAAAGCACGAGCACATGGATTACTCAACATGACACTAATCAAGATCGATGTTCAGAGTGGAAATTCAAGTCATCTATCTAGCTATACTTTTTCCGGATGTTAGCAAAACAATCTCCATCCACTTCCTTGAAATCTTCCCAAAATTCCTTAACTACTGCACATTCTTCAGGACTTGTAGGAGATCCAGCTGCAACCATCACCAGCTGACCTGATCGTACACCCTAAACTGCCCGGTCATCTCCATTACTGCAAAGACATGCAGTGGCATGGATTCTTCGAGAACATCGATAACTGGCCATGAATCAGAGTACAATATTCATGTCGTCCAACAGACCATGGATATAAGCAATACCGCAACAGCTATCAGTTAAAGTTTTAAAAGATGCATACCCCTCGAAACCATACTGTGCAAGTTGACCTTAAAGCCGCTATTCATTTTCTATCAACGTAGGGCATTGCGCATATGAGACAGAAACGATGCGTTTGTGAAAAAATTGGGAACAGAACCTTCAATTTGAGCAATCTCAAGTTCAAGAATTGATTCACTAGACTCTAATTTACAACAAGAAAGGAAACTGAAGAATTCAGCTCCCGCTCTGCATCGCACCAGCTACTCCAACTCTCCTTCTCAGTCCTCTACATGTTCTCCTCTTGGTGGGTGAGGATGGTGCAGTCGCTGGTTGGGTAAGCCACGCAGGTCAGCACGAAACCATCGGCAATCTGGTCATCCTGCAAAAAGCTCTGGTCACTCTGGTCAACCTCTCCCTCCACAATAACACCGGCGCACGAGGAGCAAGCTCCGGCACGGCAAGAGTAAGGCAGGTCGAGTCCGGCGTCCTCAGCGGCATCCAGCACGTACACGTTGTCAGCGCACTCGACGACGCTTTCCTCTCCAGTCTCCCCGTCCTTAAAGGTGACCTTGTAGGTGGCCATGCAGGTAACGCGGCCCATGCTCCTGCTCTTCAAGCCGAAGGCCTTGGCCACAGACACCGACGAAGGGCGCACGTTGGCGACCTTGGAGACGGGGGCAAAAGATGCCACGGGTACAATGCTGGTCATAGCTGCGGCGGCCATTGCGATTGACGGAGAAAGAAAGGCGGAGACGGAGACGGCGAGAGAGAGAGAGAGAGAGAGAGAGGGAGGAAGAAGGGAAAACTGTGGATAGCGTGTGGGAGGCTTGTGGCTAAGTGGGAATTCGAATGGGACGGTGTGGAAGCCGACCCACAGAATAAGAAGCCAGTTGGCAGAGGGCTGCTACTGGCTAGACTGTGTTCTCTGCTTGGCTGGTTCGACGGTGGGTCCCAAAAATCCGAACCCAATCTCCTTTTGAGAGGCCCGGAGGAACTCTCTACTCCTCCTGGGTAGCTTGGTGTTGGCTCCTCGTTCGGAAGGCAGGAGGACGTGGAGCCTCACAATTTTGCTCCGCTCTCTCGTGCCAAGCATTCCTGGTCTTCATCTATCCTTCGGATCGTACTATATCCATCCACCCATTTCTCCCTCTCATCCATTCACCCATCCGTCCGTCCATCTATTCATCCATATATTCCTTTTCTTCTTCGCACTCCATGCGATGGTTTTGGTGCCTGCTTTGGTGTTTTGTGATTCTGGTGCCCTTGAATGGTACTGGTTGGATGAAGTCTACTCTCTCAGTCTTATCGGGGTGCTGTTGATCACATTTTACATCCATCTAGGTTGGACCTTGAAGTGAGGTGACTTGAAGTGGTTACATTGTCAGTCTTCTTCCTGTGTTGTGAACCAGAACCTGGAGAGTGTCATTACCGAGGTTTTTGCAATATTTAACAATTTATCTTGCTTGCAATGGGTTGCCAATTATTTCATTAAATTGTCTATATACTTCCAGTTATATTCTGTCAATAATATGCATCTTAATTGCTTTGAGTTTCTATCAATGAAACTTGTAATTGTGAAGGATTTTTGTTTAATTGGAATGATTACATTTAGTTGATAAAAATACTCACTTACAACATGATGCTGACATTGCTACCACTATCCACCAATATTTTGGATGTACTTTTTGTATCAATAATACCTTGAATTTTATTGCCTTGACATAACATGCTTATATTTTTATTTTATTTTTATATTTTTATTTGAAGTTTCAAAGTTAACTGTTAAGTTTAGACAAGGTCTATCTTTCCTTCTTTTATATTTTTTTTTGGTATTTTTTGTGTTATTTTTATAATCAAATAATAGTATTATTTTCTATTAATTTATGCAATTTACTAAAATATACTAAAATTGACATAAAATAAAATTTGATTTCTAAAAATATTCTACATGTTTTTGTCTTTGTATGTTTTAAGTGAGGAGATTATAAGATCTTTCTATGATTGGTATTTGGGTGATAATTATTAATATTTCATATATTTCTTAACATTAATTAGTATATACATACGTTTATATATACATATATATTTAATTATTTTCAATTGGATTATTTTTTTAAAAGTACAATATAAAAGCTACTGTTGAAGTATCAAACAATTTAACTGTCTGTCTTTGTAGGTCATTAATTTATAAAATATTAGGTTGACTTGATTTAAAATTATTAATTTTATAACTTTATTATAGTTTGGACAGTAGAAGTATTAAATTACAGATTTTGATCAATATAAATCAAATATCTTTTGAACCATACATTTTGTATTGACATTTTCTAAAATTCAACAATATAAACATGTTATTCATTTGCTAGTGTATTTTGAAAAAGATGGTTTTGAATATCATCATAGTTGTAACATAAATCAAATAGAATAAAATTATGAAGCACGTTTTAATGTCTTGAACTTCTTGTATTATCACATACAAATTGTTAACAGGGTTTAGATAGTGAATTTATAAGAACTATGTTACTTGTCAATCTAAAAATATAAATATCATGAATTTTACTACAAAATTATAAAAATTATAGTTTATTATGCATATTTTTTTAATTAATTTTTTAAAAAACTTTTATACATTATTCATTCAAATCAAAGAAATTATTAGAAAATATCTAATCTTATATTTATTTTTTAAGTCATAAATTTTTTTTAATTTTTTAAATAATGGAGAATAAATTTGTTTTTTTATAAACACAAATTTTACAAAGATATTAATGAATAAGTATTAATTATTGTAATTTTATTGACTACAATTTTTACACCATAGTTTAAAAAAATATTTATCAAATTAAAAAGATAACAACCTTTTGATTACTAATTTATTTGTAATTAGTAATTTTGTTAAACTTTTTATTACAATAATTTATAACTATTTGGCTAAAGAAGATTTGATAAAATATTTTTATATATGTGAATATAAAATAAAATAAAAAATAATGTTACTAAAAAAATATTAGTAGCTTAGATGATAACTTATATTTTAAAAAATATAAATATAAGACTTATAATTTTATACAAAGAACTTTAAAAAAAAAATCTTATGCATAAATTAAATTTAAATTAATAATTTCTTTAAATTATTTAATTTAACTAATTAAACTATATTTTTATAATACATAATACATAAAAAATTTATGATTATTTGAATATTTTTATTATTAAAGGCACAAGCAAAAGAAAAAGAAGAAGAAGAAGGAAAAAAAAAAAAAAAAAAAAAAAAAAAAATCTCTTTTGGATATTAGTATAAGTTTTGAAATTCTTTGATAGATCAAGAGATTAAACTAATAATATTTTTATTAAGTGCATTTTTATTAATTTGATTACTAGCCAAAGTACTAAATATATAGATAAAATATTAATAAATCAATAGCATCTTCATATATATATATATATATATATATACACAAACAATGATTCAAAAAATTATCTTAATATTTGCACTTATTCTACATCTTACCTTGTTACTTCCAAATGGCTTGCTGCTTAAATAATGAATCAAATACTATCACTTTCATGTCTAAAGAAAGAATCACAACAATCAATTGCATCATCAAAGAATAATAAGACAATTTGCACATAAAGGACATTAAGATAATTTTTTGGTTGATAAGTCAATATTTTATTGGCCCTCTTTTTGCCTTTAAAATTGCCTCTACACAACATGGCATGCAATTTACAATGTTAAGAATGATTTTCTAACTAGTTTCCTTCCACTCCTCTTTCAACTCGTCCCATAACTCCAACATCTTAGATAGTTGTGTTAGCTCAGCATTCAAACAATATTTGAAATGCTCCTACAAATGTACTATCAGGTTGAGATTTGGAGACTGCATTGGCCATTACAACATTCATAAGCTAAGTTCCTTAAAGCACTCCTTCACCTTTTAGGAAGTATACTTTCTATCATTGTCTTATTCAAAAATCACATCATTCATACCTATGTTGTAATAACCTAGGATCTCCATTAGCTTCTTACCCAAAATCTTGCAATACAAGTATACATCCATATTCTCTTTAATCTTGGTGAAATAACCTATATCTAGGATGGTCATGCAATCCTAGACCATAAGCAAACTACCATTATACTTAACAGTTGCTTAACAAGTATAGTTGGACAATGCTTTTCTTTTTCACTTTCAACATCAAACTTGCCCATCCAACCTCAATTGGTTTATCTTGGTCTCATTGGACTACACAAATTTATGCCAATCTTCAACAATCCAATGCTTTTGTTCATTAACAAAGTTCAAATATACTTTATGGTGATAGTGAAATAGCATCAATTTTTAGGTCTTTGATAACACTTGTAATCTATTTACTTTAAATAAATTGCATACTATATCAACACACATGACCACATTGGCGTCACGAGAGAGGCTTACAAAAGCTTCAACTACAATATCTATCTTGCATATTATAATATCATGCATGACTTTTTATTTGTCAATGTCAGACTAAACTTATGGTCAATTTGCCTTGACAACAAAATATCTTGGGATATATTTTTTGCAAATACAACCAACCATTGCAGAGCTAATACTAATTTAAGCTAACACCTTATATACAAAAAGCTCTTATTCTAATAGTTGTATATTTGTATTTTCTTTGTTTTATACGACAACTTATATGGTGATAATGAGACAGTTTAAGTGAGTGCGATACAACTATTAGACTAGTAAAGACACATATATGTGTAGATAAAAGAGTGCAAAGACAGCCTACAAAGTTAAGGAAATAAAAAAAATAGAACAATGAGTAACAATGGATATTGCAATGGTGTTTGTAATGAATAATAAAATTGTCTTAATGAGTGACACATGCATATATCAAGAACTCTTCACCCACAAACTTGTTTTATAAAAACCCTCTATAGCAAAGACTTTCAAACTATATACTAACGACTTTATTTATTGGAATAGGTACCTACTTATTGTTCTATTTCAAGAAAATTTGAAAATATTGAGACAATTTTTCAAGTCATTATATATATGTATACATACACGTAATGTCATAGTCTTTGCTTATAAGATTAGTTGAAGATTATAATGAAGTCTACAATTACAATGCCTTAAAATAATTTAAATAAATATATATATATATATATATATAGATAAATTTTTTATGCTACTATGACATTGCCAAATTTCAGAATAGAAACATTTGCTAGTTTCATAACTAAAGTACTTGAAAGTAGATCATTTGTAAATTAATTGAGATGTTAGAAAAGACATGCAAAGCGTGATATTTCTAGCCTTTGCTTTAGTTTCTAATTAGATTTTTACTACTATTAATTTTGAATAATATTATGAAAAATATTCTAGTGATATAATACAAAAACAAATTCTCTTTAATTATTTATGGTAAACATAAAAACTAGTAATATATTTTAAAATATATAATAAATAAATAAATAAAAACTAACTTAAATTAAACTAGCAAAAAACTTCAACATATTTTAAAGTTAAATGAAACTAAGAACAAGAATTCATTTCAAAAAATGCATAAGTTAACTTGGAAAATGATTCATGTGCTAAAAACATGTAAAGGGAAATAGAGAATTATTTTTTTTATCTTAAATAACACTGAAGCTAGGATTTTAAAGGAATTGAATAAAATCTAGAGTTAAAAGTCTATAATTTAAGATTGGTATATACTATTATTGAAGATTGCAAAAAATCACATCTTGCAAATTTTACTTACTTTTAATCACAACTTTAAACATAAAAAAGAATTCCAAGGTGTCGTGAATATCCCAAAATTATATTCAGAGAGACCAAATGTCGGTAGTCAGAAGACGTTCCTCAGTGCCATTGTTCACAAAAGAAAAGAAAAGAAAGAGTTACAAGTCCTCTTCCATGTGTGTGACTCGGAATAAATATGGAGCACTTGTGGATTGGAATGCATTAAGAACCTTACTCTTCAGATTTAGGAAATGCTGCATGATCTCTTGGAAGTTTAGACTTAGAACTTTGTGGCCCTATACATACTCAAAAAGAATAACAAGAGGAAAAAAACATGGATTGAAAGTCAAAGATGAAGTTTCAAAGAAGCGTTCACCCAGTTGAGCGACCAAGAAGAACAATTATCTTACAAAGAATCGGTTGCAACGAGAGGCAAAATCAAGCATTGAGAGAATGAAGAAGCTCATGCATGTTCTCAAGAATGCAACCAGTTTCCAACCAGGCATGTCAAAACTGATAGAACTAAATTCGGCGACACCATCCGGACTCCAAGCTTTTAAAAGCCAAAAGCTATGGTTCACTCTATCACGAGGCGCCAACAGTCTGGCTCTTCCTGATGCGTCCAAGAGTAACCCATCTTGATGCTTCTTGATGCCCCACTACTTTTGTTGAAGTGCTCGCAACTTCAGGCCTTGAAGTGATCACACTTCTGGTCTCAAACTTAGATTGCTGTTCTGCAACAGGCGCGAAAGTCTGTTTGGAACGACGACGAGGTCTGCTTTTTCTAGAGGCTTGAATGCTACGTTCTATCTCAATGGCCTGGGAGAAATCCCAAATTCGCACAATTTTCTCATCTCCCCCGCTTACTACACGATCTGCACCTAGATCTACGCTGAATGAACAAAAGTGTGAGCCAGGCAGAAAACGTTGCACTGCTTCTTCTCCCGCTTTGCCGACGATCTGAGAGAAAGAAGTGGTTCTTGACCTTGTAGAGGAAGATGGGAGTCTCTTCCCACTACCACTGGCTCTATCCATGATCTGCCTAACGTCCATTATGGCTACACTTCCGTCTGCCGATGCGGCAACAACCCATGGATCCTCAAAGGCGAGAGAGTGGATGGCTCCCCTCTGAGGCATCCAAACTGCAATCGGTTCAAGAGTATTAGTCTTGTATCCATTATTGTGTCGCCTTGAGAACCGATCATCGAACATGCGCACCGCGCCGTCCTCGCCTCCCGTGAAGATGAAGTGTCCGGAATAGCTGCCCTGAACTGCATATGCTTGACCTATATGAGCCCCTTCACGCATTCGGTGCTGGCCTGTCTCAATATCCCAACTGTACATATGACTACCAGCAGTGCTAATAAGACGACGCCCTCGAGGAACCAGCGCCCATACCCAATCGTTATGTAAAAACTGACTGACACAAAGCAAAGTAACTCGATCCCACACTCGAATGGACATATCCCACGAACCGCTGTATATGTTAGCGGCATCTAGACCAAGGCATGTAATGGGGCCGTTGTGGCCATACAAACAAATTTCAGCACCTTTGCTGTTCGGACCACCCCAAATCCCTGCTACATCAAACAGTTGGGGGCACTCAGGGATCGCACGCCAAAGCCTGATTACAGCATCGCTGCCTGCTACTGCGAGTAGCTCCATGTCTACTCCAATTGCGCGCAAAGTTTCTCCCAAAGGTCGAGAGCAAACCAAGGGCAGACCTTCCTCCAAGTTCCACACGCGCACAACCTGATCATATCCTGCGGTGATAATAAGGTTGGCAGCAGGGAGAAGGCGGATGCAGCGCACAGCTGCAGTATGGCCGAGCAACATGTCCGTTTGGAAACGACCCATCAGGACCTTACATCTTTCTTCCCGTGCCATGTAAAGCTCCCGCCATGACTTTCCTGGAGTGGATATCCCAAGCACCCCTGTGCTTGGAATTGCGGGGAGGCCCCAACGCTCGCAGTAAAAATTCTTCCATCCATGACTGTCCGATGCAAGACGCCTAAACAGAACACAGGCGCACGAGAGGAGGCACAATGCACGTGCATCGAGATGTGTGAAAATTTCCAGAATCAAGACTGGTGGCAACTCCAGAAAGTGACAATGATCTGGGTCAGCTTCTATTACTTGAGAATTTTTGTTCGCAGGGGTATCTGCCTTCACAACTTTGCAGTAATTCAGCTTGTTGAGCACGACAGAGGTCGATGAGGAAACTTTGGCAGGCACAGACACGGGCACGGGAACCGGGGTGTTGTCGTTCCAGGCATCATCTGCTGCTCCATCTTCAGCTTTCCAACCGTCTTGAGAGCCAAAGGCCATAAGCTACCCTTTTCTGATGTTGTTATGCGCGACCTAAAACCCTAAGCAGGCGCTACAACCTGCTACAATCTTCCCAACTTGCGTCTGGGCCAACACAGGCAGAAAACATCCGGGGTCAGTCTATTAACCACAAGGCAAAGCAAATTCCTACAAAAATAAAAACTGCAAGTCGAAGAACTCTGTCATTGTGGCATGACAAAATGGTAAACACAGGTACTTTACGCAGCCAAAGATCTAAGATGTAAGGATGTCGGCAGATAGTCTTCCTTCTTCATAACCCCTTATTCACAAACGCTACGTAAAGACCCCCACCAAGTAATTTCTATCAAAATTCATCTAATTCCACAACATAAGAGCAGGGGATCCTAAGAAAACCATGACAAAGCCTTCGTAGCGTCAAACTTGGTATTTCATTGTTTCAACCATCTAAGCAGTACGTGATTCTTACGATTAGCACATTACAAAATTACTTGAAATAATTCTCGTTAACATGTTAAAATTCACCGTTCTATCACACCACTCCAGTCCATGATTATCTACAACTCACGGACTCAGACATAAATTCACAGCCAAAAAATTCGATAACCTGCAGTTGCAAATTACAAATGCACAGAAATGAAAAAGAAACGTTGGTACGAGTGAACCCTAAAGAGCAAAATACAAAATTTAGGTACCTGTCAAAGTTCAAGAGGCGCACAAGGATGCTCCTCCCAAGTTGAAAGGGTGTGGTGAAGCTGAGAGTGCCGCCGACAAAGCCGAGTAAGAAACAGTATCAAGAACGGCGGTCACGACGACATGGCTGCTACGGCTGAAGAATCCTGCATCAGACCCTCCTTCCTTCTTATGTGGCAACGACGACGAAGCAGAGTACCATGGGCGCAGAAAGAGGGAGACGACAGGAGCACCGCAAGCGTGGTTCCTCACATACCCTTCCATACCCTTAACATACGCCGCCAAAACCATACCAATACCCTTACATACCCGTCACCGCGCCCAGAAATCCATAGCCTGCACGGCTGCAGTGGGCTCACATGCTTCGGGGAGTGCATTTTCCAAAAAGTGAAGCGCCTGGAGTCATTGGCAGGTAGATATTTTGTGTGCATTTCCGAGCCTGGAAATTGTGCAGTGCGATTGTTCAATCTCAGCACCCAAAATCCTAGGTCAACATCGCAAGTGGGTCACCTGAAGTGGCGAGTTGTACGCAAAAATAGGGTCATGCCCTGTTTTAATGAGCAAAATGAATGCATACCCTGGTAAACCATAATCCTGTCTGTTTATGGATGCACATTCTCCAACCTATTGATAACGTCGCCCAGGGTTAGCTTATCAACGTCCCGTGAATAGGTCCCCCTGAAGCCTGTCCTGTTGAAACTACAATGAACTCCTTTGCATGTAATACACTTGTGTTATTTAGTGCATAGGTGGTCACATACTCTTCTCTCCACACCCGACCATCCTGAATTCATGTATTTCGGTAGTTTCCAGTGGTGGAAGTAGCCTATCCCCCATTCCGCGATTTGAATGGTGAAGCAGCACATGGGTCGTGATCACGGTTCCGTTGAGGCCTGTCTTCAGACGGATGAATAATAAATTAAGGAACTTGGTAGTTTCAGAGCTTGTGCAGGGTGGCAGAGTGGTAATACTAATTTACTAGCCTAATTTGAAGGGTTCAGGGAGCTTATCTCGGTGCTGTTTTCCCTCCTGCTGTGTGTTTCAAGAACTGCTCGTGGTTTCAGGTATGTCTGCACGGCTCCCTCAAAGTGTCGCATGTTGCTGGTGATCGGGAGATGGCAGTGCAGGAGACCTTCTATGCGTTGATGATTGGGGCACCTAGTTTTGTACTGGCTCTGTAACTTGCAATGGTAGCAGCGACGCTGTTAGAATTTTGCATTGGGTGGTTTAACATGCCCTCATTGTAAGTTGGATCATATTATTGCATCTCCCGTGGTACAGAGAAGTGAAGTTTAGGGTGACACCTTGAGCGTTGAGACATTTCGTTTGCTCATCATGGATAGTAAGATTCAGTGCCTGTGATCCAAAACCTGGAAAATGTTGTTTTACGCAAGGGCTTGTGATCGATTCAAGCTACAAGTACTCTCTAGCTGTGGAAGGAAGGGAGCTGCATGAAGAAAGTTCGTATTACAGAGCGGAAATTGTAGATCGCTTCACAAGGGATAGTTCGCCATGTCGAGAATTGCAGGGAGGTGTAGAGATATAAGATGAGAATGGAACAGGAGAACTGCTGGTGAGCATTTTGTATTTATTTTCGTGAGTGAGTAGTTAGTCAGCAAGCCGCAATGTCTGGTCGCCCACCCGCCTTGAGATTGAGGGGTCGTAGCGATGGAAACGCCCAGAGTCGGCGTCTAGTTATCCTGTCATGCACAATGGCAGGCATACTATTCCTTCTCTCGCTTCAGCACAGCTCCTTCTTCGGCCACCGCCTTTCTAAAAGTAAAACCCTTGGGAACACACACATTGATTGGGCTGTGACGAAGGCGGTGTCTGTAACGAATGATCCTTTGGTTGAGGCTGAGAAAGGTTCGGAAAACATCACCACCGAAGACCCTACAAATAAGGTGGTAGACATCAAAGCAGACGAGAAGGAAGAGGAGGAGGAGGAGGAGGGGAAACTGGAGAAAGATGCCGAAGTAATAAGGGACGAACCGGAGAAGGAAAACGACGATGGCAATGAAATAGAGAAGGGTCATGTAGAGGGGTTTAGATTAGGGGATGAAGTAACAAGCAACGAAGATGAATCTTCAGAAGAAGAGACAGGCGAAGATGAAGTCATTCAGATCGCATTGAAATCTTTGCCTGTAAGTTGGTTCATTAACAGACACTCTTCATGCAACACGACGTACAAATAGATTTTAGTAGTCTTCACCATTAACCTAGATACAGTATGGAAGGTACTGTTTGCTTTGTTTCAATTCGCCGTGGTATACTTGCATTTGCACAACATTTCTTTCAAGTATTTTCGCCTTTTAGGGCTGCAGTTTTCTTAGTCTAAAAAAATACATGTATTTTTTGGAGTTTGAACTGAGGCAGTTGAGTGCAGGTCTGTGATTCTCGGTACACAGAGTTGGTTCCCTGCCTAGACAGAAACCTGAACAAGCAAATGAAGCTGAAGCTGAATTTATCGTTGATGGAGCATTATGAGCGACATTGTCCGCCCCCTGATCACCGTCTCAATTGCCTCATTCCACCTCCACCAAATTATAAGGTGCTTTTAATAATCTCGCTCTGATGGCCTGTCTGTTTTCGTGTTTCGCTCACGTAGACCAAACCAATACAGACCTAAGATCATGGGGATTACATCATTATATTTTGTATCATTAAGCTTCTGATATATGCCTGTGATGTGCAAGCATCGTATGATTCTTTTCCATTTTGTAGCTAGGCATAAGTCCTCGTTTTGTAATTATCCTCAAGCCTTAATCTTGCTAACGTAGTATCGAATAACTGCTGGCTCTCTTGGATTGACCCATTGTACGAAACGGAGGGCAGGTACCCATAAAATGGCCGAAAAGTAGAGATGAAATTTGGCAAGCGAATGTGCCACACACTTTTCTCGCAGCTGAGAAGTCAGATCAGCATTGGATGGTCGTTAATGGGGAAAAAGTGAACTTTCCAGGGGGTGGCACACATTTTCCAAACGGTGCAGATAAGTACATTGCCCATCTTGCCAAGGTGAGAACTCTCTTACTCTTTTCTTTGTGATTTTTACAACTTTAAAGCCGTGACTCGGCCACACTCACTTTGTGTATGCTTTCTGTACTGCACTGGTTTCTATGCATATGCTAATCTTTGACATGGTCTTGGCTGGTTGAAGAAGGTAATACGAGAAACATCTGCCCCTTTTAGCTTTTTACAGTGTTAGGTCGCAACCAGGCTTCTCTCCTTTATTTCAACGCAATATCGTGAGATTAGTTGGAAAATATTTGAGGGATAATGAACTTCACTATTAAATGTAAAGATCTGCGCTATTATCGAGAAACATGTCAGTGAGAGACTGCAGTTTCCTTGGAATAATGAAAGCGGTGGGTTGTCTTGGCTCAGATGCTTAAGAACAAGGATGGTAATTTGAGCAGTGGTGGCAAGATCAGGACTGTCTTCGACGTGGGATGTGGGGTGGCAAGTTTTGGGGCTTACTTGCTCCCTTTGGACATCCTGGCCATGTCTTTGGCCCCCAACGATGTTCACCAGAACCAGATACAGTTTGCATTAGAGAGAGGCATTCCTGCAACGTTGGGTGTTCTGGGCACAATGCGGCTTCCTTACCCAAGCAAGTCATTTGACCTGGCCCACTGTTCCCGTTGTAGAATTAACTGGAGGGAACGGGATGGAATCTTACTGCTGGAAATAGATCGCATTCTGAGGCCTGGAGGTTACTTTGTTTGGTCATCTCCTCCTGTGTATCGAGATGATCCAGTAGAGAAACAGGAATGGATAGAGATGGTTGATCTCGTTACCAGGATGTGTTGGACAATCGCTGATAGAAGGGACCAAACGGTTATATGGGCTAAGCCACTCACAAATGAATGCTACGAGAAACGGCCACCGGGAACTCGGCCTCCGTTGTGTAGTATCAGTACTGACGCAGACTCGGGATGGCAGGAGCCGATGCAGACTTGTATTACTCCTTTATCATCCCGTAAGTGTTTGTTGCTTTGTCCTTCATCTCTTTGAGTGACTGAATTATAAGTTAATGAATCCAAACAGCTCTACAAGGGACAGGTAGTGAGTCTGATTTCATGTTATGCTACTGATCGCAGCAAGCAACGTTGGGAGAACTGATTTAGCGCCGTGGCCAAAACGAATGAATAGTCCCCCTCAAAGACTGAAGGAACTAGGATTTAACGATCAGACTTTCATGACAGACACGGTACTATCAATCATTACCTACTACCTTATTATCCTGTTCTTGACTTGCTCAGTTGTTCTAGTATAGCGATTAACGCTAAGTGTTCTCACCTCCGGCTCTGAAGATATGACTGTTATTGGGATTGTCTCTACTTTCATCTGTAGCTTCAAGCTTTGAGGTAGCGAAGAAACTTTGAAGTAGGATACAGTTTCGTTGGATCAGGTGCTAATATCGTTCTTGTGATGTGCATCAATAGATTGTATGGAAGAAAAGAGTAGATCAGTACATAGAGAAGCTAAGGGCAGCTAAACAAGTGGAAGATGACAGTCTCCGGAACGTGATGGACATGAAAGCAAACTTTGGCGGATTTGCTGCTGCACTGCATGGGATGAACTTGCCAGTTTGGGTCATGAACGTAGTTCCTATTTCGGCCCCAAGCACCTTGAAAATCGTTTATGATCGTGGGTTCATCGGCTCCTATCATGATTGGTATGGTTTTCATTTGGTCTCAATCCCTGCATCTGTAATCAGACTCACTTTGTTTTGTGAAATTATCTATTGTTGGTCTTTCCCTGCAGCGTTAATCTCTACTTGCACAATCTGTCGAGTCTATCTTTGCTATTAATTAAGTGATTTTTTTAGCAAGTTCTGCTCTTGCAAATAATCAAGTGGTTTTGTGGAACCATCAGGTGTGAGGCATATTCAACTTACCCTCGTACATACGACTTGCTGCATGCGTGGAACGTATTCTCAGACATTTACAACCACGACTGCAGTCCAACGGATCTGCTCCTAGAGATGGACAGGCTCTTACGGCCACAAGGTGTTGTGATTATACGAGATCAAGGCTCCCTGGTCGAGGAGGTCAGGAAGCAACTGGACGCAATGCACTGGAATTTATGGTCCGAGGTTTTTGACGCTGAAATGGATGCCCTTTCTGACCGGGAGGAGACAATCTTGATTGCCCGGAAGCAGCTATGGCAACCGGAGGATATTATAGCTTAGTGAGTCGATTGTTAGGAGGCGCATTATTACTTCTTTGTATTGAGTTGTGCTGAAGAATGTAATTTCTTACTAATAATAGATGCATAATTTGTGTGAAGTAGGCTGGAGAATTCAATTGTAGAGGGGTATTTTGTTGAACCATTCTGAAAGGATGTGGCTTATAGCCTTAGTGGAAGCTTGTTTTACTAGGTGCTGCCTGGTCGTTGTTTTCTCCAGGTTTATGTATCCATAGTTTTTCTGAAGTCCGATAGTGTTTCTAGCTTAGAAGTTGATTCCTTACGTTGTGTTTCTAAACCGAAACGAGTTTGCACCGATCTTATCATCACTTAGACTATCAAGGTAATAATTTTTGAACCTATTTGACTAAATTCCTGTATGAAAATGTACTAGGTGTGAGTATTTGTTGAGATTGATATTGCTTTGGACCGAGGCACTTCCTTTGTCGCGTTCAATGTTCAAATACTTCATATAACACCAATGTTGATATAATTCTTTCAAAGGACACAAATTACATGCACATCCTTAAAATTATGGAGTAATGATTGTTAAGTTAGTAAATATTGTTGAAGTTTTTGCAGTGCTATCAAAAATTTCAATTTAAAGATTAGACTTGATCATAATTTAGATAAATATTAATGCTTTTATTTTCAAATCTTAATTTAGGACATGGCTTGCCATTTGATTGTAATAGCAGTGAGGATTTGCAACATGTAAGATAACAATGGTAGCTAAGATGTCAAAACATTTTCTTATAAGTTATAAATAAAGTGTTTGTAGATTTAATTGTATTAGGCTATAACTATAGAGTACTATCTAATATATTTTTTTTATCTCTATAGTTGTTTTGGTCAAATTATGTTTATAATTTAGTACAATTTGGATTCAAACATCATTATATATTGTGATAGTTGTAAATTTAATCATGTGTAATTTTTTTAGCAAGTTAGATTTAAATAAGTGTGAATTTGTTAGAAATTAGTTTAAAAGTGTAGGTTGTTGAATTAGAATAAAATTGTTACTAATAGTAGTGTGTTTGGTGTGTTTGTAAAGAAATTTTTAAAATGTTTATTCTTGAATTAAGGTTCTGTTTTGGTTTCTTCTAAAGTTGTCTACACATATATAGAATCTTCTAAGTGATTTTAATTTTTTTGTTAAGCATCTTTTAAAAACTTGTTTAAAAAATTTTGTAAGTTAATTTTTAATTAAAAAAATAGTAAGAAATACAAATAAATATATTTAGAAGTTAAGATGATAAATCTTTTTAAAGAGCTTTAATAGAAAAAAGATTTTTTTGTGTATTAAGTTTTTAATTTATTAGAAGTTTAAATAATAAATTTATAATCTTAAAAAATCTATTTTTAAAAAATCAATTAACTAATATAAAAATGAGGGATGTAAAATATAAAATTGAATCCTTGTATTGACTATTCAATTATTTGTCTTTAATATTATATAATGTCCTTTCTATTTTTTTTAAAAGTATTATTATTATTAATTTTAAAATATTATTAAAATTAATAATAATAATAATAATAATAATTTTAAATATTATTAAAATTAATAATAATAATAATAATATTAAATTAATTATTTTTTTGGTCTTGTATTACTTAAGGCCAAAATTAAAGTATTTACTTAAAAATATCTAAAATAAACTTTCTATGATTATATTTAAATATCAATTAATATTTTTCTAAAATATATTGTTTGAAAAAAATAAAAAAATAAAAGAAATTTTAAATTATAATAATATGGATAGAATAGTTTTATTTTGATTTTTATTTTCTTAAGTTTATCCTTACAAACAAAAAAAACAAAAAAAACAAAACTCCAAATTTTAACCATATATTCTCATTATATTAAATTTACTACCAATGATATATTCACTGATTTATTAAATTAATCAAGAATAAAATTATAATTTTTTTACTTAATTAAATATAATTAATCTTTTGCAATCTTGAAATTATAACTAGAAATTTTCTTGACATTGTTATATTTAAATTGAAGTGAGTTTGATTAAATGTATATTGATGCTTTTGAATTACTAGTTGATTTTATATTTTATCAAAATATAAACCTAAATATTAATCTAGATAATAATATGAAATATATTCTAATAATTTTTTTTCAATATAATTGATTATAAACTACAAATGTTAATTTATGTATTTTAAGTATCATTATACATTATTTTATCAACATTTTGTAATATGAAGTATGATTTATTAAAATAATTTATTATAAGACTTAATTGAAAGGAAATTTTATTAAATAGAAGTTTTTAAAAAAACTTTAAATGTCATATTAAATATAACAAATCACATGTCATAATTTAAAATTTATCTAGATTAATGTATATCTATAGAATGCCATTGTGCATGGTATTAGCATTAATAATACTATGTCTTTGTATTTCACAACCATTTGGATATGATTAAATTTTTTAATTTATTTGAGATTATTCAAATATATTTTCTAATAAAAAATTTATATAAATAATTATAAATTCAAAAAATAAACCATATTCTAAAATTAAATATCTAAATAAGTATAAGTTTTGATAAATTAAGAAAAAAAATTATATTCTAATAAGGAGTTTTTTAATAATAAATTAATATATAAATTAATATAAATATATCTATATAAATAAAATATATTTGGTTTAAAAATATATATATTATACAAATAGATATAAAAGATAATTCATGAAAGAGTCTATAACTCTTAAAGTATTATTAGTAATTTATTAGTAGTTGTTTCTGATTTAAAATACTTACTAATACAACCATAGCTGTAAATCTTACTAAATTATGAAAATCATAATTTTTTAATAAATATTTATATTTATATCTATTATTTTAAAACTAATTATAAATATAATTATTCTTATAAATTTAAAATTACAAAAATTATTACTTAGTATATGAAGTTAGTGTAAATCTTTAATTTAATTTATCTCTATCAAGAACTATCTTTGAAAAAATTTATTTCATATAGACTAATATGAGATTTTTTTAATATATTATAAACTTTATTTTTAAAAAATAATAATATTTATATAATTTTATCTTATTCAAAAATAATAATTTAAAATATTTTATATAAAATAAAATATTAAAAAAGAATATTAAATTGACTCATCTTAATATTAAATTGACCCATCTTACTCCCATGATTCAATCTCTATGATTACTTGTTTAATTTGGGAATAGAAAAACCTCTAAAGTCAATAGATAGTGGATTTATAATTATAAATCCAAGATCTCCTTGGGAGAAGGGGTTTAGGATCTCTTGTGTTGGCTTTGATTTTGAAATATTCTTAGGTACCCAATTCTAGCACACACAATTGAGGGCACATCCTCATCCAATGCCATCTATCTCCTCCCTCCTCTCCTTTCCTCCCTTGGGCCATAAAACATGGTTGCTACATCTTTAGGTTTGCCAAAAGATTAAAGCAGAGTCAAATGAATGAGTTCACAGGTTTTCCTATTCCAAATTGGAGAAGCAATCACAAAGATTGAATTATAGGAATAAGATGGGTTGATTTAATATTCCCCTATAAAAATGGATTTTATTTTAATATTTTCAAACTTTGCCTTATCAAAACAAAATATCAAATTAAACTATCATCTATATTAATAATATTTTAGCATATTAAATATTATTTAGCATAGAATTTTATTTTTCAAGCACTAATGGTTTGATTTAGGATAAGGAGGTTATATTGACAATAAGCAAAAAAAGATTGAATACTAGAGATTATAAATTTGGATGTAAATAGATCAATAAGCATTATCTCAAATAAAACTAAATACTTTGTAACTTTTATTAATAAACTTTTAAAATTATAGAAATAAATATTTAAGGCTAAAAGTGAGTATTTTGAAAATTTTAAGAAATTCAAGGTGCATTCCTTAAAATAATTTGAAATCAAAATCAATGTATCAAAATTAGCCAAAGAAAGGTAAATTTTGTGTTTAAATAATTTTTTAATTTTTTATTATTAAAAAAATAGAATTGCAAAGCCAATATTATAAAGACCATTATAAAGATAGTAAAATATCAATATCAACTATTAATTTTGTACAAAAGCAATAATCAATGTTGTATGCACATAAAAACTAATGTTGTATTAATGTTTTTTACTTAATTCATTTACAAAAATAAAATAAACAAGTAAAATATCATATTGCTTATACTAAGACCTTAAGTTATATATTATATGAAAATTTGTCAAATTAGATGAGGGACAAGTTGATGTAAAAGACACTATGTATTTCTTGGTTTTAATAATAGAATGAGAAAAAATATATAAATATATTTAAACAAAGTCATCAATGTTCCTAATAAATAAAATTTCAAAAAATAAAACTATCAATGAACATTTTTTTCAAATGGAATAATTTATGTAATAGTGGACATATATTAATATTTTACAAGAATTGATGAGAGTGAGGTGATTGAGGCCAAAGATCATCAAGAATACAAGATTAGAAGAGATACATGCATCAACATGGTGGTAGACTCATGGTAATGCCTATTTAGTTTGAAGAGGGTTTTACTTTCCTCAGATGGAGACTAAAGTTTATTCTTCCATCCACATTTAAAAATATATGTATAAAGGTTCCATCTGATGGCACCATTACTTTCCTAACTTTCCCTGATCCTTCATCTCCTTAAAACCTCATAAGGCACAAGCATGTAAATTCCAGTGAGGATTACACCAGAAGTATTTCTATTAAGATAAACATATTTCAATCCAATCGTTGGATTCAGGAGATTAAAATGGCGGAAATGGAAAGGTGTTTCGATTAACAAGAAGGGCAAGTGCAATAGGTGAATTAGTTAAAAAAGAGTAATCGATGAATTAAATGCAAAAGCTTGGATGATTTTTCTACAAACAAATAATTCATATGTTTCACTTTATTTAGATTTATCCGAGATCTCAAAACTCTGCATTATGAGATTCTGTTACACAAAAATAATCAAAACTAGCAACTATTATACACCAACAAGGTGAAGCACTCACCCGGACTTCTACAGCCTTTTGCAATGCTCTATGCCGTGGCAAGTTTGGGAACTGATGCCCTGGAACGAAGTATCAAGAATATTCCCCTGAAAACGATTCCAAGCAAACAAAAAGTCATGGAATCGTCATTTCAAGCTCGAAAACAAAGAATCTCAATCAAGTAGAAACAAGCTGCTTCAAAGTTTTACAGAAAGATGACTTTGATTGAAGTGCTCCCTTGTGAAAAATATATCCTAAGAGCATTTATTACTGACCTAGGCAAGCAACTATTTGGAAAAATAGCTTAAATCAAATCAACCTGAATTTTATGTGGTCCATTTCATGTTAACGAGAACCTCAGGCTCTTACCAGCACACGGCTGCTAAGTTGTGGAAAAGAACTCGCAGCTGAATGGGAAGGTACTTGTAATTAATCAATCCGACCAACGGCCAGAACTGCATCACATCCGCCACCCCACCAACATTGACGAGTGAATTTAACATTCGGTCTCAGTTGAACTTTATGCAGCAAATTTATAATAGCGTCACCACTACCCATTCTGTTTAGAATCTTAATTATATCCACTCTCAATCACTAGACGTCAGCATTAAGCCGAGCGGTATTATAGTACAAAGGCACCATTATTCATTCTAAACACTGTTCATATTTCTCGATCGTGCATAGAGGCTTGAAATATTTCGCGATCCCCTGTTATTTTACACTGATACATCTGAACGTTGAAATGAAAAGCGCGATAAGCATACAGAAAAGAGCATATCAGATGCAAAATGGTACCCTCCAAGCATTTAACTGTACGGATGGAAAATGTGATTTAAGCTGACTCTTAACCGAGCTCCATTTTCTCCCTGGGAAGATTATCATCAAGCTGAGTTGTCAAAAACCAACACCTTAATTCAAAGGCTCACGAAAAAACAAGAAACCACATTCTCAATTCATTCTGAATCGTACACAAAAGCAAGTCATTGTCACCTTAGTCTCTGCTGTTATGTAAAAGTAAACTGTGGCCATCGATTCAAACAAGATGGAACAATTGAGAATTAAGCAACTGCAGGAGATAAGGGGATCATCGGAAAGTTACCTTCAACCACCATACCAAGGTAGGTCATAAAAATAAAGTTGTTCCATGGGCTAGATGTCAGCTGCTCCACAATAACCTAAGAGGAATATTTGCAACCACAGTAATTATCAAGAAAATTCACCAACAATGCCTGGGTAATTACACTTGATGATAATAATAACAATAACAAAAATAATAAACCTCCGTTATTTATATGTTTATACATATATAGAAACTAAAATACATAAAATAGTTTACAAAAATGAAAAAATGAGAGAAAATGAAGAAGCAGATTGTTGCACATCAAGATATTGTCAAGCTGCACAAAGAACTGACCTTGCTAACTATAGTCTTGCTATCGCGAGCTGCAGGGAAGAGTTTCTCCATAAGCCGGTGGAAGTAATGTCCGAATGGTCCTGAGTAACAGAAACCATAGAGCTGCAACCCAGAAAATACAATTAGCAGGAGGAACTAGACAGGAGAAGCACTAAGATCCTGGTCTTCGGGCTGAAATTTATTAGAGAATCATTGTTAATCGCCAGTGAAGGCCAATTCTCACGCTGGAAAATTGTGACAATCCTAGTTACTTTGCCAGTATTGTTATATACTTGGTCAGATGTCATAAACATAACTACATTAAAAGTCTGCATTTTGACGACTTAAAACATTTGCAATACACATCCACTAAGTCTTCAAGTCCTAACCATGAGAAGAAAGGCACGCTTAAACTGCAGATTCTTCGCTCCAGCCAACTTCTGAGCAACCATGTCAGCGCTTCCTGCCAATACTCCTGCTGTAATGGCCTGCACCAACAACCAAAGGTGTTAAGACGTTAGTACATTCACACTGATAGACCCTTCACTCGAAGCTGGAAATGTTAAGAAGCCAGACAAATGTATAAAAATAGTTGATTAGATGCCACCGCAAGATGGTCTTGAAATGAACCATTAATTGAAAACCATTGTTAAATGAACTTTAGCACATGAAGCTCTATAGAACAAAAATTCTATAACTCTTAAAACCTCGGTATAAGGACAAAAGCACAGCTCCACATCCCTCAGGCAAAGGTGGGCACAAGGGTTTAAACATGAGATATGAAGAGAAACCTCTGCCTACTATATTTTCATTCCACTGTTCTCTCCCTTAACTGCCATAACAACGCTAAGAATTAACGAGATCATCAAGCAGGCATCACCTCAACAATTGATGACAAAGAAAAGCACACAACACTTGAGCATTCAGTCACTCAAAAAAATCAACAGAGTCCAGCATAGTAGTAGGTTTACGTGTTACAACCCAATTAAGATGATCAGCTATAATGTCAGTGAATCAGAAGATGAACAAAAAAATTCTCCAAGAGTAAAAAAAATTACCAACCAGAGATCGGAGCACAGCATTTGCCAACTTTGTCAACAAATCAGAAAGAATGCTCGACAACAGAGTAGTCTATTGATGAATTACATATATTTCCAGGTAACAATCAACCAACTTACCAACCTATAAATCAATCAAATTTTTTCGTATTCCTTACTTTGGTGCGCAACGGGTGTCGCTGCAAGTTGCTCAAATACTGACTCCATGGCGACTTCACTTCGTCCGCCATTACTCGAACTCAACTCTGCACACCCCAGCGATTCTTCTCCACTCACAACCAATTTCTTCTCATCCGCTTGTCTTCTGTCCTCCTCTTATACTCGCCTCGCTCTCGCTCTCTCCCTCTCTCTCTCCTTCCGTGCAAAACAAAGAAGCCAAGAGAAAGACGCATCGCAGCACAGTAGCAAAGACCTGGGACACCCAGAATACCTTATAACAGGCCAGCTAATACTCTACTTAATGATTCTCAAGGACCATTTCTGACCAACCCAGCGGGATCAGCATCACGCACACGCCATGTGATCGTGACCCATAAACGCCGTTCAACCGCTCTTTCTACTCTCTTCAAACAATTCCTCAAACAATTCCCTGCTGCGATGCACAATTGACTCACTACTCCTGCAACTCGTCCGACACAGACCCCCTCCTTCCTTCACATCGCTACAATCTCTTGTGGAAGAACTCACGAGTTTCATCACAATGTGGCTCGATGAATTGCGCTATGGCAGCTGCTGCGAGTGACGATCGGTGACGATCAAAAACTCGTGCTGCGACTTCCAGACTGTTGGTACAAAGGGTGTGCCATGCCCACCATGTCCTTTGGTTGAAAAGTCTCATTCAAGGACAGCAGTTGCTTGCCATTTGGTTTACTTATTTGGCTCTGCAAAATCCCTAATAGATGCCTGCATGTTTTGGAGACAGAGCCGCAATGAATATGTACGAACTTTGTCGAACCAAAACTGGTTTTATAATAACAGATTTGACATCGTAATATTCTGACAATGTTTGTAGGAATTTTTTATGTTTTTATTGCACCCTGTCACACAAGCGTGTGAACATCACATCATAAATCCGTGTAAGACAGTAAAATTGGTAATAAGGTGTCATCTTGATGAAACAGAGTCTTTATGATGTCGCATATTACAATGGATGTTGTCAGATATTGAATATTCAAACATGGCTTAATAGAATAATAAACACAACCATGACTTTGCTGCTTTTGGTATGTCTAGTTTGTGAGGGTGTTTTTATGTTTAGGGGATAAAGTGAAAAGTCACACTTTTTTAATTTTTTTGATTGGTTGGAATTGATAAGCTTCACTTAGAAAGGCTGTATGCTTAGAAAATTCAGCCCAAAAAGATGAGGTGGAATGTTTTTTTTTTTTTCCTACAAAGTGTGAATAGTTTTTTTCCTTGGCTTCTGCTGTTGGATCTATTTAAAGAGGTGGTTTTCAAAAAAAAATTGGCAAGTTGTTTCAAGAAGTTTCTTAAAGATTTATTTAAAAAAAAAAAAAAAAAAAAAAAAAAACCACTTTTTTATATTTTTCATAATTGTTAGAATCAAAATGTGAATTGGCATATTTAAACTTACAATAAAAAAATAATTTTTTCCTTTTCATAGGTTTTTCTTTTTTTATATTATATCCAAAAGCTACGGCTTTTAAAAGAGGATTCTTTTTACTAAGTATGGAACCTTAGTGAGGCTTTTAAACTATAGTCTTTAAGTATTAACAATACGTAAAAGAAATCCCTATAGCCATAAGAATAAAGGATGGTAAAGTCTTGATGTTAGAAAAGTAATGGAATCACAATATTGTTGCAATTTCATTATTTCATGTTCCACAATAGCATTGATAATTAAATAGAAGAAAAAAAAGTATTTTGTAAGTTAGGATAAAAGCAGAAGATTGATAAAGTAGATAGGAGATGAGAACAACATCACAACTAAGAAAAATTCAAGAATAGATTATGATTTAAGTTCTACATTAGCACGTGTATTAGTCAAGGTTTGTGAGTATGAATTTTATTACTAGGGTGTAAAGCTACAAGGTTATGTGTATTTGAAGGATATAGAAATTAAGCAGAAGATGTGCAAATTGCAAGAATATTTGGGATTTTAGAAAAGTCAAGAAGGCTCCATCCAACTAAGGCTTTATCCAATGAATCTCTTCTTAAATTTTTTTTACGTAATTATTTAAGATTTATTGTTAAAATTATTCTATAAAAAATTAAAGTAGATAATAATATTATTATAGTCAAATAATGATATTTTTGGTTAGTCATGTAATTATAATTTTTTATATCAAGAGTGAACTGATTTTAAAATAATAATTTAAAAATAAAAATTAAAAATAAATCTTAATGGCTCCTCCAACTTAAGTTAAAAGTATAAGGATTATCAATTTAATCATAAAATATCTAAAAAGATTATTTCTATCTTAAAGTGGATTCAAAAGAGACTATAAAAAAATATTAATCCTTCTTTTGTGTTGCACTACAACAAGATTGCATCTTTTAAGTTTCAAAATCTAATTTTGATTTATTAAAAAGTTAGAATCTAAAAAACAAAGATGGTTTGGATGCAATTAAACTTCCTATGTAAGTGACTTTAAAAGGTCTTGTAAACAAATACTTTAAATTAATTTTACAAGTGGCTCTAAGCATTAGTCAAATTTTAGAAGAAGGTAAAGACAATACAAAGATATTTAAATCTTATTTTTTGCTTAGTCTTAAGTTATAATAAAGGTTCAAAATTAGAAGTTATTAATTTGATGAAAAAATAAAAATAAAAGAATACCTAATTGACTAAAATAATCTATTTACACATTGATGTTTTTGCTTAGAAATAAGTCATAGAATAAAATACTATAAGAGATTGACCAATTCTAAAAATTTAAAATTTAAAATAATCTCAATAAAAATGATTATGTTGGATCCACATCCAAGTAAGAACAATCTAGTCAACTATAAAGATTAGAAGAGATAGAGCAAAGATTGCTTGAACATATACCATAGGTTATTAAGAAGATAATGTAGGTAAAAAGATTTAATGTAGTAGCTGATACGATTAAATTAAATGAGGATAAAATATCAACAAAGTTTGGATTATAGGCAAGCCAAGAACATTTACAGATGGCCCACATACTTGCTGGAGAATACAAAGAATAAAGAAATTTTTTAAAAAACTATATATATTTAAAAATCCTAATTTATCTACAAAATATAAGATAGTTTTGGAATTAGTCTCCTACATTAAAAGTTAGCTCAAATAAAAACTAACAAAGCGACAACTTTAAAAAAAGTAGAAGTATAAAAGATATAGACGTTAGAATATAGAGAC
Organism: Physcomitrellopsis africana; assembly: GCA_036785485.1. NCBI lineage: Eukaryota > Viridiplantae > Streptophyta > Bryopsida > Funariales > Funariaceae > Physcomitrellopsis > Physcomitrellopsis africana. The sequence continues at coordinate 376,686 of JAWRVF010000125.1, read as the reverse complement.
ATTCTCTTATTGTGGCTATTTACTATAAAAAATATTATAGAAATAGGAAGAAAAAATTATCATCATTAGACCAAAATGAATAATTATAATTGTGTCGCCATGTTCAATCTAGACACAATAAAATTCAATCTTTGTAAATCTCAAAACACAAAGGTAGTTGCAAAAAACAACAATGAGTTTGTTACTCCAATTGTTGAGCCTTTTGATTTAAAACTAGTACAAAAAGAATACTAGATTCTTTTTGAAAAGACACAACAAGCACAATGCACCAAAAACACAATATAAATCTCACCATGCAACTAGAATTGGATCTTTTTTATTATTCTTCTATCATACAAATGCAATGGATACAATGGATTTTATTCTCCTACCATATGAATGCAGTGGATTGTTTTAATTTGTATGATAAAATAAATAAATAAAATATGATTTAATGCCCTTGCAAAAATATTTTTATATTTATTTTATTTTATCATTTCAATTCTCATCCATGAATTATTAATAAGTATTGAATATGCATGTGATCTTTTTAAATATAAAATTGACAATGTAATTGCAAGGTTTTCTTACTAAACATGTTAAAATAAATTATTTATTTTAACTTCTTATAAATATTGTTTAGAATAATTTAAATTATAATGAACTTAAATATGTCCAATATCAACTTGTCTACTGTAATGTATTGCATTGTACAATATCTTTTTTAAATTTGAATAGCTTCAATTATTAACATATTCTAATTAAATTTTGATTTAATCCATTCCCCTATATATATATATATATATATATATATTATATATACCCAAACATAATTCTATATGATTTTTAAATTTATTATTTATTATTTATTTTTATAAAATCAAATGTGTATTTTACAACTGTAATGATGAGTGTTTATGTGAGGAGATACATGTAAAGAATTGTGAATAAAGAAAAGTTTCTTTAGTTTTTCTTCAACACTTTAATATGGTTCATTTTTTTATGTATATCTGTATAGAAATTTAAATTTTTTATTGAGGAAAATCAAATATATTTAGTGATAAATGGGGTAATAATTTTAAAATCTGTCAGTAGTTCTTTATGTTTTAAACTCAATAAAAGCATTCTCTTTGATTTATAATTTAGACAAAGGTATAAAGTTTAACATTGTGTTAGTTAAATACAAATAATTAATGAAAATTATCAAACAACTGATATATTCAACTAAAAATATAATAATAATGCAGTGTATACATTGAATACAAACAGTGTAATGCAAAAAAAAATGTTATAACCAAAATTAATCTCTTACCTTTGTATTTCATTGATGTGTATTAGTAAAAGACATCAGCAAAATTGTTTTCACAAAAATAAGTCAGATGTTACCCACATCATATAATTTGATTTATAATTTATAATAAATAAGCATTTAATTATAATCTTCTTAAAAACCAATATGATCTGTTAATATTCTTACAAATTCTGCATTGTATCATATTATTACTAAAACACAAACTTCCATCATTGGTACACTTAGCATTTTGTGCTTTTTGATCTAAAACTGGATGACTAGGTGCTTTATGATTTGATTCTCTACAACATAGATGCCGTTTCTAGTCAACGTTGGACTTGACTTTCTAAGAATATGTTAGTGCATTTTTTTAACGTTAAACAATGCATCTCATTTTCACTGTTTTGATTCAATATCTCATTTCAAATCATGGAATAAATTATCCCAAAGTTGATCATTTGCAATATTAGACGAAGATAACAACAACAAACAATAATTGGATTACACCACGAACACAACACATCGTATTACTGAGCGCTTGTTTTCATGCATCTAGACAGGAATCTGCAACTAAATCTCTTTACATTGCAACAGCCTATCATAGAGAACTTGAAATCCTACTTCGTGATTGATTCAACAGATTTAGGATTAGGGTTTAGTGGTACATCCCGCATAGAAACGTCAGATCAAGACTCATTATACTGGGGAATCGGAGACTGCGCAAGCATCGACCACAATGGAAAGATGACAAAAAGTAGCACCCAAGTCGCTAAAGTGCCAGCACACCTTGCGACAATTTCTTTGGTGAAAAAAATACATCGGATGTGACTTCTAGAGAGAATTGACACATGTGGAGCGCTGCAAACAGCCACTTACCGCCGCGGCTCATATGACGATGCCATGTGTGGATCCAGGGGTTGTTTTTAAAGATAGCCACATTAACTTGGCAGTCTCCAGTATTAAAATACTCATCTATACATGCTCCAGTAGTGCATTTTTGCAACAATTCCATGGTGAACTCCCTCCACCATCTTGGCTCCTCCTAGAGCAAGAAGCGTTTACACTATTCTTCAAGGTTGTGAAGAGGTCGATTCAATCAACAAAATATTGTGCATGGTGAATTATAAACAACGAAGAGAATATCTCCATGAGCAATTCAACGTGAAACTGAGGAAAAAGGATTGAACCTTCTCTCCCATACAAGACCCTTTTCCAGTTTTCATAGTGGTTTGGTTGTTTCATGCACAGTAGAAAAGACAACGAGACGTAAACTCGAAGAATGAACAAGAAGTTGAAAGCTACGGGTTGACATAACAAATACACTGCGAAATCCGATTTAAGAGTCGGGATAATATTCCGTCCAGGTATGCACAAAGGTACATGGTGAAGAACTGTCAACAGCCCCAGAGTAATCCGTCCAGCTGTCAACAAGTTTTCATCAGACGAGAGAATAAACACGATTCCATCAACCTGTCACATAACGCTAATCTTTCTCACCAAATTCGTATTCGTAACAGGGGTGGCAAAGTAGGATGAAGAATTGATGGTTGAAACTTGTGAGCTACCTCCTTGACAACATGAGGCACGAAGAAATTGTTACGGAGCTACACAACACAAACATAACAGAATTCGGTACTGGTATCAATTAGTAAAAGGACAAAGTATCCAGTATTCTGGAAGGTCCTTAATCATATATCTGACAATGTCAACAACCCAACAAGTACACAAAAGAAGCGAAGAAAAACGATTCGCTAGACTAGAACCAGCAAAACGGCGTCTGATAGAATCACTTAGATAGTGCCGAGTGCAAGATGAGAAAATGCTAGCGATACAGCGAGCAGCGAAATACAAGTTCTAGGTGAGTTTAAGGTGCAAGATCTATCGAAGATCTTAATCATGCATTAGCACGGCGTAGCTGAGACAACCTGATAACTCCAAAACAGAGCAAGGCCATGGTCCCGAAAGGAGGTGTTTCAATTAAATACCTCACTAGTTCCCGATATTATGGCAATCCATAACATGAAACAAAACCGCAGAATCAGACCAGGCAAACTTATTGGGTATTCCAAAGAACTTTGTAGCAATGCGGATTTTACGCCATATATCACCACTATGCCAGACAATAGTGCTACTAGAATCAGATAAAATGAACGGATTACACCAACGCAAGACAATCATCTACTGCTGTTGGACATCTACAACTATATCAGCTTTATTATGAGAGTGTACGTGTAGATTGTCTTTACTATCATATCCTACTAGTCTAAGGTTAACACATTAAACCACACTCTTAGGAACTGAACGACGGAAAATAAGATGCTGAGGCACATACGACACACCTGGTGGCATCTGCATGTGCGACTGTTAATGCGTTCCTGGAGTAACACTAACCTCTGCATGATGATTGCACTGTCACCTGTAGTTCTGTACAAGGTACAATAAATTGTCCAACCTGTATGCCCAAGGACTTGCCCTGTAGTGATGGGAAAGAGAAAACAACTCGGACATGAATCACTTAGCACACCCCTAACCAAATCTAATCTTGCAATTCTCACTGCTAGGTATTGTTAATACGTTTAATATTAACCTTCACCTACGCATGGCGAGCACAGGCACGCACTCAAAACAGATTTCCTGTGTCTGACCCCAGTTCCGAGGATGCAACAAATTCACTTCATCGTGCACAGAAATCCAAGTTTTAAAATTCCCAGCTAGCTTTCCAATCGACCTATCATGAATGAGATTTCTCTCTATTAAGTTACGAATTATTTTGTTATGTACTCTAAAGAAGAAAATTAACCCTGCATTACAAGAAAGTACATTGAAGAACACGACAATGAAAACTAGCCACGAAATGCAGGCCCACGCATCTGTTCTCTGGTAAGAATAGTCTACGGGGAAGTAACATTCTAGGTCAAGCGAATCTAAACCCATAACTCCGCAAGTAAGGCTAGGAACATTCATCCAAATACGCAATAACCCTGGGTTATCCAACATTGTGGGCAAAGAACCGACGACTTAGTCAATCATCGATTCAAAACTTGATTCATTGGGATCTACTTACACCATGAAGATATTAGAAAACAAAAATGCAATTAAGCGATTCAGCTCCTACTCTACAACGCCTCAACTCCTCAAACCATACTCTTCAATCCTCTACATGTTGTCCTCCTGGTGGGTAAGGATGGTGCAGTCGCCAGTTGGATAAGCCACGCAGGTCAGCACGAAACCATTGAAAATCTGCTCGTCATCCAAATAGCTCTGGCCGCTCTGGTCAACCTCCCCGGCCGTGATGATACCGGCGCATGTGGAGCAAGCTCCGGCACGGCAAGAGTAAGGCAGGTCGAGTCCGGCCTCCTCAGCGGCATCCAGCACGTACACGTTGTCAGCGCACTCGACGACGTTTTCCTCTCCAGTCTCCTCGTTCTTAAAGGTGACCTTGTAGGTGGCCATGCAGGTAACGCGGCCCATGCTCCTGCTCTTCAAACCGAAAGCCTTAGCCACGGACACCGAAGAGGGGCGCACGTTGGCGACCTTGGAGACGGGGGCAAAGGATGCCACAGGCACAATGCTGGTCATAGCTGCGGCGGCCATGGTGATTGATGGGAGTCGCAAGAAGGGACACGAAGACGGCGAGAAAGTGAGGAGGAAGCGACAGAGGCGAGGGGATAAATGTGGATAGCACGTGCAGGTCTTGTGGCTTTGAGCAAATACGCTGAAGCGGTTTGGAGACCCTCCCAAACAATAAGAAGCCAGTTGGTGGAGGGCTGCTACTGGCCAAACAACTCTGCCCGGCTTGGCTGGTTCGACGGTGGGTCCCATGATCCCGAACCCAATCCCCCTTTTGAAAGGCCTGGAGGAACTCTGCCCCCTCAGCTCTCAGCCCTCCCTGCTTCGGAAGGCAGGACGATGTGTTTCCTCACAACCCCTACTCCGCGGTCGCTTGCTCTCTCTCTCGCTCTCACACTGGTACTCACTTTCTGCCTCGATGGTCTTCATTCATCCATATGTGCATCTGTGCATCCCCTTCTTCCGTTTGTCGCACTCGCATGCAGTGGTTTTGGTGTCGCCACCGCAATTGTGCAGGGTTTCAACATGCGGTAGCCGTGAATCGAATGGACGTTCACCGAACTTTACTTCTTTATTCTGCTTTTTTTTTTTTTTTTTGGGTTTTATTGATTGATGTTCTCATCCATAGCTTTCTTTTGCCATCCTTGTGGAACCCAGCCTAACTAATCTCTGTTAGTGAAGTGAGAGGAACTGAACTCACCGGTGAGCAGATGATGTTTCTCTTCTTGAGGATTTAAACTAGAACAGTTAAGTATTGGGGAGGTAATTGTAAATTTAAACAGTAACAATGACTTAAGAAAATCCATCTTGATTATGTTAGAACATTCACATTATCATGGTGATTTAAGTTGATTTGGAAATAACTTTAATCTGTATATTTTTTTCTTAACTTGTGTAAATTGACGGAAATTTATGTCTTTGAGAATTTGAATAGTTTATGCAAGTTTCAACTGATTTCTTGTTTAAGGGACACTGTTCATGTTGAATACATTCTCTATAAACCCCATTTTATATCATAGTTAATTAAGAAATGATGAACATATAATCTTGGCCAAAAAAGGACTGTATGTATTGTATATTTACTTGTTCATTGATTTTCATACTTAATAAATTGAGACAGAAATTGAACATATCATTGACCATAAATATAAAATTTACAAATTTTGATGAAAGAATTAAGCATTTATTCTTTAAAGACAATGGCTCTTTCAAATTAACTCCAAACAGAATCTCCTATAACACAAATAATACCAAATGAAAGATGTTAAATTTCTTTTAAAACTTACACACATTCTAAAGTAAATCTAACAATGTACACAAGCTCTTTAAAATTCTACCATATTTAATATCCAAAAAAATGATTAAATCAGGTCATGGCTTTTGAGTTGGATTGCAAACTTATTAAAAGAAAGATTATTGATCTTTTTACAAATAATTGGCTTGTTATACAATCACTACTTTTTAAAATATTTATATTTGTCTTATTTATATATATACACATACATAATATATATACATTCACATAAATATACATTTATTATTAATTAATCAACTAATGACAATAAATAAATAATATTTGATTACAACTTGTAGCTAACTCTTATTATCTAAAACACCAAAGCATAAGATAATTTTGTTATAAGCCTTGAAGTTGAAAAAAATAAAAATAATTGTTTTTTAAATAAAAAAAGACATGTGTCTTTGTAAAACTTTCATTTCTAAAGACTCTCATTTCTAAATAAAATTATATATATATATATATATATATATATACATTTAAAATAAAATCATATAAAAAATCAGTTTAAATCTAAGGACTATCCATAAATGAGGATACATTACTATTTTATTTTTAAAACATCTGTTCTTCACTATATATATATATATATATATATATATATACACTAGTTATTTAAAAAAGTAAATTTTAGTTGTTATTATAATTGATAAAAGTAAGAAAGAAAAAAAAGAGAGTTAAAGAATTAGAGTACTTTTCTACACCCTTTGTTTATTTTGTGTAAGTCTTTTCTAATAAACACTCACAATTCTATTTGTAAAGTTTTTATTTTATTTCACATGCAGTGTAACAAGTTAAAAAAATATATTCATATAAATTTAGGTATTTCTAAATCATTTTTAATTTTTTCGTAAAATGTTTAAAAATGATTGGATTTTAGTAGTTGAAGAAGAAACTTACAACAAACGACACTTCAATAAAAAAAATAGAAAAGAAAAAAGAAGGATTTATGCAGATAAAAATGCAGAGTGTTTTTCATAAAATCTTTGATATTTATTAGTAATAATAGTACTTTTTTTTTAAAGAGCATCTTTTAGTCAAGGCAAGAACTCTTTCAAGTATTTTTTGTTTTTAATTAATGATATATGTATATATATATATATATATATATATAAAACGTAGAAAAGAAATAGGAAAGAAATCAAGGGAAAACATTGCACAGAAGCGAAAAAGCAAAAGGAGGAGAAAAGCAACGTTTTGAATGATGATCACCGATGCACGTGTCAAGGCAATGCCAAGGAAGGACAACCAGAATGGAAAATAGGCTTGAAGGCTGATCCTCAACGTGCGATCGAAGCGTCCAGATTTCCGCTTCCGCTGGAGCGGAATGGAACCACGCAGCGGCAATGGGGGGACGCAGTGTGAAAAGGATCCAGCGAGGATGAGGAGGAGGAGGGAGAGAAGGGGTAAAGCCAAGGGGGGCGGGGAATGTGGAGGCGAAGGGAAAGGGAGGCCAGGCTCCCCGGGCGTGTGAGTGGCACAAGGGGGGAGGGGGGGGGGGGGGTTTTTTTGCGGAGAAGGCGATATGCGGATGAGGTTGCATAGGATCCTATTGGCCGCACATCTCCGTGGCTCTGTTTCTGCCTCACCCCTCCCATCGCTACATACTCTGCTCCCCTCCTCCTCCTTCATTCAGCGCTCAATTCTAGCCCTCCTCTATCGCCCCCTTCGCCCTATCCCCCACAATTCACCGGCCGGTGCTGCTTAGCTTCTCTCGCATCTGCCTCCTCGCCCGTCGCAATGGCCGCCGCAGCTATGACCAGCATTGTACCCGTGGCATCTTTTGCCCCCGTCTCCAAGGTCGCCAACGTGCGCCCTTCGTCGGTGTCTGTGGCCAAGGCCTTCGGCTTGAAGAGCAGGAGCATGGGCCGCGTTACCTGCATGGCCACCTACAAGGTCACCTTTAAGGACGGGGAGACTGGAGAGGAAAGCGTCGTCGAGTGCGCTGACAACGTGTACGTGCTGGATGCCGCTGAGGACGCCGGACTCGACCTGCCTTACTCTTGCCGTGCCGGAGCTTGCTCCTCGTGCGCCGGTGTTATTGTGGAGGGAGAGGTTGACCAGAGTGACCAGAGCTTTTTGCAGGATGACCAGATTGCCGATGGTTTCGTGCTGACCTGCGTGGCTTACCCAACCAGCGACTGCATCATCCTCACCCACCAAGAGGAGAACATGTAGAGGACTGAGAAGGAGAGTTGGAGGAGTTGAGGCGTTGTAGAATAGGAGCTGAATTCGCTCTGTGGCAATTATATTCCCACGTGCTGACTCCCTCGGCAAGTGTCTTGTAATATCAAATCAATCAAGTTAGTATTCACGTGCATATGTGGAGCAATTCAGCGGAATTCTGTTCGGGTGGTTTCTGTGTATATTGGTGGGCATGTCGACTTGAATGTTTATTGTTTAGCCCTGACTGTGATTTTGGGTTCTATTATGACCATGTAAATACGTTATTTCCTAAATTCCGGTCTTGAGACCAGGGATGTTTGTATGATTGTGAGTCCTTATCTTCAGTCTGTACTGGGATCGTGCGTCCTTTTAGAACATCTTGTCGTAGAATTGAATCGGAGTGTCATGAAATTGGGCAATATTACAGAATAAGGGCGATGAAGTCATGGTGATCACTGGTGAACTAAATCAATCAGGACGATGTGCACCGAAAATGATTTTTTCCTTGTTGCATCTGCATCACTGCGAACAGTATGTGCTGTGGCACTGGCTTGGTTTTTCTGTAATACTGAACTGCAAGGAACGCTTCCCGATGACTACGTGAGATAAGAATGCCTTTCGACAGTAATGTTCCTCATTCTTCAGATCCGCCACTGACGAAATGAACAGTGTGCACATTCAACCGAACAAGACTAAATTTGGATTAAATCAATTATATCCATTCGCTGTATTGAATCTTGTGCAGTCTCATGTTGAGGTGGTGTCAGCTGTTCTGTTATGAGAATCCAAGGTCTTTGTGCTCAGCGGCCTTTCGAGGTATGTATTATTCACTTGTATTCTTTAACTGCATTGTCATCGTGATAGAGACGGTATTCAAGCCGCATTGCTAGAAAAAAATCTTCTAACTTAGGGACATCAATCTCTCAGTTCACTTTTGGTTTAATCCTTCAATTCAACATCCAACTCTTCCCAAATTCATAAATTTGATTTTCATATAGTTATTTGGGAGATGTAGTTTTTTGATGTTCAATTTGCTCACATGTAGGTGCCGTCTCTATCGACGGTTAAGGGTTGTAGGATGTTGCATAGCTCCAGCAGTTTCCTGTTAAATTCTTAACGTGAGCCTGCCAGAGTTAATCATAGCTAGAATGTGGCTTGTCTGTTTTCAACAGATTTATATTTCGGGACAGTTCATCGCCACGCCTTGATCTCGAAGGGTTTTCACTCCAGGACTTGACGCAAACTTCTATCTTGATGGCAACATTCTTTAATCTTGATGGATTAGACAGTGTTGGGGTGGATGTTAGTTAAGTTATGACGTCTCTGCCATCGATTCTGATTGCTCTGATAAGGAGTTACAAGTTGCTGAAAATCGTTTAGAGTCAAAATTATTCCTGTGCTTGCAGATTAAGAAATCGTAGGTATGATCTACTGAATTGGTTGTCGAATCTGAATCCCAGAGAGGTTTTCTTGTGTTGAGCCTAGATTAAGAGCGAAGCATTTTCGCAGCTGTCAATTGTGATTGCCCCCTCTTCATTGAAAATGAGCAAGGGCAGGTGTACATGCCATTACTGCCAAATACACACTTGCGTCCTTTGCCAATCAGTTGGACTTTTAAAAACTTAAGAGTTACACACAACATAATTTTTGATGAATAGACATTTAAAAAAACTAGATTGAGAGAACACACTCTCAAACTTGAATGTCAGAGTATGCATTGTAGAGAGGCTAGCCTCCGCCATGCGGTGTTGAGACAAACACGTCTACCAACATTGACTCTTGGGCAACTGTATGCCCAGGCTTGCCATTTTCTTCGCATTTTTTTGGCTTGCAGTAATAAAGAACAACATTGCCTAGAATCAGTTATTAAAATTTAGAATAAATCTTAAAAGATTAAAATAAAAGTAAAAATGAAAAAAAAAATATATATATATATATATATATATATATCAAAACTAAAAAATAATAAAAATAAGTTTTTTTAAAATAAATAATTTTGTAAAAATAATAAATAAGTTTTTTTCAAAAAAATTATAAAAAATTATAAAAATAAAATACTTTTAAATTATAAAAATTATTAATTATTAATTTAAAATATTTTATGTAATTTTATAAAAATAAAACAAAGATCAAGTAATACAAAAAATATTATATCTTAAATTTTAATATTTATCCATATACAATATAATTTAATCATAATTTTTATTTTTATTTTTATTTTTTTATTTGAACATAAGATGTATATTCAAATAAAAAATTCCTCCAAATCAATTCATTGGAAGCAATGTACAACTTTACGTTGTTGCATTATATGAAAATCAACCTAAGAATGTACTAGGCATTTGGATGTGGAAGGATTTGATCTTACCTTGAAGTTAGATTTACAACCCAAAATAATATATAAGGTATTTAGAAACACCTTTTTGGTTTCTTTAGGATGTGCTTAGGATAATTAGAAACTTACTTAAATTCTTATCACACTTTAATTAACTCCAAATAAACTTTAATTTATTCTTAAGAATCCTAATTAAATCTTAAAGAAATCCTAATCAATTCTAAAAAAATCTTAAAGAAACCTTAAAAAATAATTAAAAAATCCTTAAAAAATCATAAAGGAACCTTAAAGAAATCCTAATTAAATCTTAGCAATCTTAATGAAATCCTAGCCAATTTTAAATAAATCCTATATAAATCCTAATCAAATTCTAACCAAATCTTAAATATATCCTAACAAATTCTAATAAAATTTCAAAGATATTTCAAATAAATTCTAATAAAAAATCCTAAGTAAATCTCAATCAAATTCCAATCAAATCTTAATCAATTTCTAACTAACTCAAACCAAATCCTATAGCAGATTTAAAACTTTAGTAGTTATTAAATTAATTTTTGGTCTTGATTCAAAAAATTTATAATTTTCTCTCTATTAGTTGACAACAAGGATATAAAATTTGAATAGAATTAAATATATAGATTAGAAGAAAAAGCTCCTAATTTGCTTGGGTGTCGGCCATCTTCCTTCTCCAAGCTTAATGTCAATCTTTGAGCATCAATAGCTCCTTTTTTCATTGTTAACTTGCTCTAAAATTTTTCATAAGTATTGTAAACTAAGTCAAATATCAGCTCAAAAAAATCATTTTAATCTAATTGACAAATTATTCAAAATCCTCACTAATCCTCAAAATTTAATTTTCAAGATCCTAATCCACTTGAATTCTAATAACCTTTGATCTAACCATCTAATTAAGCTCAAACTCACAACACATATTCAAAACAACTATATTTATAAACCCACAATTTTTTATTTGTAGATCTACTATAAAACTCCCAAATTTTTTTAAAATTTGAATCCACTTTATTTTTTAATAATTAGAGTCATTTAAATAGAACTTTGACTTTATATAGGTCTAATAGAGTCATTACAAACCTTAAAATCCCAAAACCAATACTCAAAGAAATTCTATCAAGTTTTTTTTACCAACTTCACTTTTGATTAACAAAAGAATATTCCTTCTACCATAGATGTATAGATTTGTGCCTTAGGATTTGGTTTTGATCTTGGTTCACAATCAGCCCTCTCCAAGTATCAATCTAAGATTTTTTTAAGTAATTTTTGTTGAAAGCTACTCTTTACTTTCACCTAAAGATATAATTACTTTTTTTTTGCTAATCTACTTTGTTTTATTTTGTTTATAATTCTAAATAAAAGCCCTTTTTATAAAAAGATAACATTACTATTAAATTATCTTATTACCTCCTTACCTTTTATTTATATTTTAAAAAATAATTTACTATTATATTTTTAATTAAGCTCTTTAATATTAATATTATTATTTTTATTATTTTTTCACTTAATAGTTATATTAGAATACAACAATGTACTATTACCATCAACTATCAACTTGGATTCAATGCTACTACTTCAGAAGTATTTCTATATTATAACATAATTGATAGGCTTACTAATGAGAAAGAAACTATGCTATTAGGTATTGACAATCTTTATTTTGTCAGCATTATAGACCTTTCTATCTTAACCAATTTCAACTATTCAAAAGTGCTAATCTTCTATAAGCCAAGTAACATAACAGTTAACAAAATGTCAATACATGAATACCATTCCAACCTCCAAATTACTAATTGGAACCAAATTAAGTAATATTATATATTTTTAATTTGGATATTAAAATTAATTTTTATATTATTCAAATAAACTTCCATATTTCATCTAAATAGACCACTATAGTCAAATTCTTATTTTGTAAGTATAAAAATGATTTTGCATGATTTTATATGAACCTCTTTAGTATACTTCTAGAGTTAATCAAATATAAAATCAAACTAAATTCCTTTGTTTTCCATCTCACCAACCATAATACAATATAAATTTTAATTATATAAAGGTAATTTGTAAGGATATCAATTAATTCTTTAATACAAGATATATTGAACTTGTTAATTAAGCCACTTGGCTATTTCTAATTGCAATTGTTCCAAAGAAAAATAACAAATTTTATATTTGCATAGATTTTTATTGCTTTAATGCTGCCACTGATAAGAATCCTTATTTATTTCTATTTTTAGAAGTTTGTGATAAAATTAAAAATTACAAACTATATTCATTCTTCAAAAAACAATTTTGCTACTACCAAATCAAAATATGACTACAAGACAAATACAAGACTATCTTTATTAGCCAATAGGACACCTTTGTTTAAATTGCTATGCATATTTAGCCTTAAGAACATCCCTTGAATATATCAACAAGTAATTAATTCAGCTTTTAAAGCATAATTGCATAAGTTTATGTGCCTATTCTTTGACAATATTAGAATCTATAATACTATAGATATATACCTTATTAAGTTAGAGTTATATTTTTAATAATATTAAAATTTTGGATTAAATCTTAATTTATATAAATGCACCTTCATAATATATTTTAAAATAATCTTTAGATTTGATATTATGAAGTAAATAGATCCTATGTATGTAACACGGTTGTATCTTGTTTTGTTGAGATTTTAGACTAATTAATAATTTAGATGTATTTTTTGTATATTTGATCATCTCTTTTGTAAAAGACAAGCTTTAAACTTGTAACATCCAATCTTCAATTGTTTGCAATGCTTGGTCAATTGTGTTGTTATGTGGTGGTTTGACTATCATATAAAAATAACATATAGACATATTTAATATATAATTTATTGCATAGCTGAGTGAGAGTCATATTTGTAGATTTTAGTTAGTTACAAAATATGATTAGATTACTATTTTGAAAGGAGTTTGTTTAAAAGGACTTTTATTAAGGATTGTATAATTTTTTTATTTTTTATTTTTTATTTTTTTTTATCGATAGTGAATTTTGAAGTTGATTTTATATTGATAATAACTTTTATATAATTTAAACCACTTTTGTTAAATATTGGTGATTCTTAAAATCTTATTTATTTCTTTTATTTGGTATTTAAGATATATATTATATAAATTTTATTAGAAAAAATATTTGAAAGAAATTTTTAGTATAAAAAATAATAGTTAAGCCATCCATGTAGATGAATAGAGATGGATGATAGAAATTTCTATTCCTATTGATTAAAAGTCATGTCCAATGGACTTCAAGGAGGCTATATGAGGCCTTATTAGAGATTAGGATTTCTATTTTAAGATCATTTGAACGTCAAAGGTTAGAATTAAAAAAATTAGGTTTTTGACTATGATTTTGGTGCAAAAATTAAGTGATTTGGAGTTTTTATGAAAGAGATATAGGCACTTAAAGTCAAAATATTGATTTTATATCTATTATCATTCTTTAGAGCATAATGCATGCATATAAAAAGCAATAAAGGATTGGCAACTAGGATTGGAAAAAACACTTTCTTGGCTATATTTTACATGTATAACTTGATGAATTCTAAATCAAAATAAAGGAGATATTAAAAGTTGAAGTTAATACTTGTAATCTAAAGGTAGTAAGTTACTTATTTAATTAATGGTTGTATTTTAAACTATATTTTAAGTAATTTGATAAGATTTTTGCTCAAAATTTTAAAAAGTGTGTATTTTTATGTTATAAAGCTATATATATATATATATATATATTTTGTGACATTAAGATTTTGATTTTTAGAAATATAAAGAAAATAGTGCTCAAATGTCTATAAAGCAAGATTTTAAGGACCTGTTAGGATTTTTGAGCTATCAAACAATTGAAAGTGAATCTATAGTTGATTTTTCTTGTGATAAAGCTTTAAGATATAAGCTATATATTTAAGAAATTTGACAAAAACTAAACAATTAGATCAAGAGTTTTTAGATTCTAAAATTCAAGAAAAAAACAATCTTTTGCAGGTGAATAAGGTATTAAAAGGTTTAATTATAATTTGAGTATTTTATGCAAATTAAAGAGGTTTTTAGAAGCCAACACTTTATAGAGGTAAAAAGATAGATATATGGAGCTATAATAAAATTTTAATATAAAAATGAGGTTTTAAAAAAAAGTTATAGATTTTTTTTGAAGTTATTAAGAATCTAATTTACCAATAATTGGTTAGTTATGATTTGGCATAGAAAAGGGTATTAAGGATTTTTTACATGCCATAGAAAAATCTTATGTATAAATCTATTTAAATATAATAGATTTTTACTAGTATAATATTTTTTTTAATATTATTACATTTTTTTTTTCTTATTAAAGACAAATTACTTATCAAAGTCTAGCCAATAAGTTACAAATAAAATTTCTAAAACTAATTATTTAATATATTTTTAGACTAAAAATCATGCCATATAACGTCTTATTCTTATTAGATAGTATTTATTTTTTGATTTTGTATCTAAATTTTGTTGTTGTTAGCTTTAGTTTATAAGATGGAAAATAAATCTAAGAACAAGATGTCTTGTAAGGGCAAATGCAAATGGAGGAAGTTTTGTATTATAACATATTTATGATTAAGAACACATAAGAACTTGCCAACAAACTAGTTCAGATTTATGAGAATATTGTTGAATGGGTTGGAAAACGGTCCACTTCTTAACTTTACCTATTGTCATATTTGTACAGTTTACTTACTTAAGCTAACAAATTTGCTATCTAGTTACAAAAAAATACTATATTATGATTGTTATATTATAAATAATAATAGATTTTTATTGGCATGTATTATGAGTATAATATTATATTATAATTTGGCTACCATATAAAAATTATATATATATATATATATATATATATAATATATTATGCAACATGATAAAAGCCATATCTATGGATTTTAGTCAATTTATCCTATGGTGCTACATTTACGGTCATTAAGTTGGCTTATTATACAATAGTATAAATGCTACTTCATTGATATATTATCTCTTATTTGATAAGTGATAAAGACAACAATGTTGATCAAGACTTACATCTTATTGTATATTAGTAGAAAGATGATACATTAAAGGAGAATATATATTCATTTTTGAAAAGAAAAAAAATCATAGTTGTAATTAGAATAGGTTTTTGTTATTTTCTACTAATTTGTTTTATATTGAATTCTTATAAATTTTCATGAAAGTCTAAAAAACATAATTAAATTATTATTTTGGAAGGAGTTTGTTTAAAAGGATTATTATTGAGATTTGTATAATCTTAATTTTTTTAAATAATAACTTTTGAAGTTGATTTTATGTTGATAATAATTTTTACATATTTAAAGCCATCTTTGTTAAATATTGGTGATCCTTGAAATCTTATTTTATTACTTTTATTTGACATTTAAAACATATATTATGTAAATCTTATTAGAAAAAAAATTGGAAAGGAATCTTGATATCAAAAAAGTAATTAGGCCATCTATATGAATGGATGGAGATGGATGATGGAAATCTCTATTCCTATTAGCCAAAATCCATATCCAATGGGCTTCAAGGAGACTATCTAAGGTCTTATTAGATATTAGGATTATTCTTTTGAAGGGATTCAAAAATAAAAGATTAAGATTAGTAAATTTAGATTTTTGCATATAATTTTGGTACAAAAAGTGAGTGATTTAGAGTTTTTGTAAAAGAGATATAGGCACTCAAAGTCAAGGTAGTGATTTTGTATTTTCTGCTACTCTTTGGAGCATAACACATGCATATAGAAAGCGATGAAGGATTGGCAATTGGTTTTGGAGAGAATATTTTTTTACCTATATTATATAAATAAAGCTTGATAATTTTGATTGAAATTGAAAGAGATATTGGATGTTGAAGTCAATACTTACAATTTAACAAGTGTAAGTAATTTGCTTATTTAGTAGTAATGTTTTGAGCTATATTTCATGTATTTTGATAAGATTTTGGTATTAAAATTTTAAGAATGTGTATTATTATATTATAAAACTACATATAAATTTTTGTGGCATTTGAATTTTGGATTCTTGGAATATAAAGAAAATAGTACCTAGATATTTGTGAATAAAAGTTTAGAGCACCTGCTACGGTTTTTGAGATATCAAACAATTGGAAGTAAATCTGTAATCAATTTTTTTTTTGTAATAAAGCTTAAGGATATGAAATGTATTTTTTAAAAATTTTAAAAAAATCTAATTATTAAATTAAGAGATATAGGATCCTAAAGTTTGAAAAGAAAAAATCTTGTGAAGAGATTTTGTTATAATTTGATATAAAAATAAGTCTTTGAAAGAAGATTATGAATTTTTTTTTTGAAGTTATTGAGAATCTCATTTACAAGTAGTTGGTTAGTTATAGTTTGGCATAGCAAAGGTTGTTAGAAAAAATTTACATGGCATAGAAAAACTTATGTACAAACCTATTTAAATACAAAAGATTCTTATTTGTACAATATCTTTTAATATTTTTAGATGTATTTATTTTTTATATTAAGGATAAATCACTTATATAGAGAATTTACCTTTAACTTATGGAGGTTGTAGAAGTGTTGTTGCGCACATGGGGTGTAAGTGATTGTGATAAGATAGTCAAAATCAATCAAGAGATATTTTGGAAGAAGAAATTATTTTGGAAGAAGAAATTATTAAAAAGAGAAGAGAATCTAGTTAAAATCAGAAAAATGAGTATTTAAGTGAAGAGTAGGAGCCAATTTGGATGGAAAAACAAGAAGGAGGCTTGAACCAATTATCAAAGTAGTAGAAGCTATGGAATAGCATGAAATAAGTTGAGTAAGAGGATAATTAACAAGGTGCTAAGGATAGAATCTTGTTAATAGAAGTAAAGAAGAAATGATTGTATTAGAAGCTAGGCTATATTTTCAAACATCTAATATGGCATTGAAGGCATTAGTTGTTAAAAGCACAAAAGAAAATTATGTATAGTCAGCTTATTATAACAAATTTAAAACATTGACTTTGAATCAAAAAAATAAAAAATATAATTTATTATAAAAATCAAAAAGAATGAAATGGAGATCTATAAAGATGCAAAGGTGGTATATTGAAGATAGTATGATTTGTTTAGATTGTATTAGAAATATATGTAATTAATGCTAAAAAAGGAGCTGAAGTACCTGAAGAATGTGAATGAATTAGAATAATTTCAGAAGGATCTATGTGGTGCTTAATTTAGGCTTAATGTACTATCATAATTGATACAATTTATTCTTGAAGGATGTCAATTCGTCTCTATTTAATTTACTAATTTAATAAATTTCAAAGTGATTTTTTTCTTTAAAAAAAAAATAACTTGATCTCATCTTTTTAAGTGGCTTATGATCATCAAAATAAGTACTAAGAGAAATTAATGACAATAAAGCTATTGAAAAGAGTGGTAGTATCATGAATTTTATTACAAGGAAAAATTTATAAAAGTGGAGCAATTATGAAGTTGAAAGAACCATGTAAGAAAAAAGGATAAAAAATCGACAGTTGAGTTTAGGTAAGTGGTTCCAACTACATATGGTGTATCAAGAAACAAATAATGGTGGTGGACATCTAGATTTGCAAAGGTGGTAATAAGAGCCATATAGTATGAACAATGAGTGATTACTTATTGAATAATATTTCTTACAAAATATAATTCTATTAATAAATACATTTATAGACAAGAAATAGAATGGAAGATCTCTCCGCATGGTTTCTTACTATAAAATAGTTTATTACCAAAGACAGGTCCAGTTCATTAAATACAATCTCTAGCAATTATATTGATTATTAGCATTTGGTAGTGGAAAGGGATCAAATTTATGAATTAAAATGATAGCAACTTTAGGTGATGTTATACCAGTCATGTGACATTTATTGCATCAGGTTCACGGAGAAATAAAAATTTTAGGCTAAATGACTAATTGTGAAGAAAAATTTAGATGGATAAGATATTTTAGAAAAAATTATTGTCTATGATTTATAGTACTAATGTTACAAGGGGGTTTATAATGATGGCAATAAAAAAGAATTTAAATATGAATAGCTTGTAAGATCTCTAGCCAAGTATATATAATCATAATTAATATTTTAATTGAAATGTGACTTATACTATGGAATTTATTAATACTATAGAATTAGTTTATTATAAGTAATTTGCTTCTTAAGCCCAATTTGATTGCAAATAAGGACTTTGGGTCTATTTGAAATGGATTCTTGCTACAATATCAAATTGTATAAATGCACTTTTAGAGTACACTCTAGATTTATATAAATACATCTTTATAGTATATTCTAAATTGATTTAACTATATTGTCTCAAAAGATTAAAAAAATTAGATCCACCAAAGATTTAGACCCTAATTAATATGATACCTCCAAAAAAATATTAGATATTTAAATCTTCAATAATAGACCCAATTCAATTGAGCTTGCATATGCGTTTATATTAGAATCATGGTGCTTATCACCTATCTTATTTAAAAAGGTGTTCTCTTCCAAAGATCAAAAGCTTATCAAGTGGCTTTTGACACTATGAAAACAATAGTATAAAAATACCTTAATTCTCATCCATGTCCATTAGGATATGGAATTCTATGTCTATACTAATGCATCAAATATAGTTCTTTCAATGATGTTAGTTTAGAATCCTATCAACAACTATGATCAACTTTTAGCTTATACTTCATATCTTCTATTATCCTCAAAGAAGATTTATACAACCACAAAAAAGAAAGACTTAGCCATGGCTTATGTAATACAAATATTCTACCATTATTTACTTAGAAATCATTTTGTCTTTTTTATTGACCACATGGCATTGATATACTTGGTCAAAAATCCCAAGTATTAAAATTACTAATACAAAAGCTCATTTTTTTCTTCAAATTTGACTTCATAAACCTAATAAAAATCATGGTCCTTCCAATGCTTTATCTTGTATCAATTTTGGAGATCCACATCCATCCAATCTGTATAATAAGTTGTCCAATTTAAATCTATTTTCTTTAGAACCATATTGACTACATGCCACCTTGGAATATCTCTACTTGGAAATATTTCTATCTACTATTTCATGCAACAAATACAAATGTATTATACTTCATGCAATCTTATTCTTGTTACAAAATGGTTATTTCTACCACTTTGATAAAAATTGGGTATTCAAGAAAGTTCTTTTTAGATCCAAATGATACACCACAATTTTTGCTCTTTATATTAGATTAGAAGTTAGTCACTTCTCCTAAAAAATCACTTTATTTAAAAGTCTTACTATCAAATATTGGTGGCCTACAATGCACACCAATATCTGCACATATTGCAAATCTTGTAACAACTACTAATGGTTAGAGACCCTCACTAAAGCAATATTTGCTATTTTTCCTACATCCTAAAAAATAGCACCACTTTCTATCTATGTTGCCTCTTGACAACAAAAATTAAATAATATTTAGATGTTGTCTTTCTTTTCCTTTCTTGTAATTTAATTTTTTTTTATTTCTTTCTTATTTTAAAAGAAATAATTAATTTCTTTGTTTCTTATTTTAAAGATATCACATTTTTTTTGTAAGATAGTTGAATGGCAAGCTTATCAATCCTAATACCACAAAAAGAAGTTGGATATTGCTATAAGATTATATTTCTTTTACTTCTATCTAAACAATTTTTTTAAAAAAAAATTGTTTCTTATTTTTTAGATTAATAAAAAAATTCTATATAATAAGATTAGGACCAAGAAAGAATCAACTTTTATATGATTCATTTGGCACAAAAAAATAACAATAAATACTTACAGACAAAAATAAGGCAATATAATCAATATCAAGCATTCTTTATACACTCTTAAGATAATTAAGACAATCTTGCACAAAGTTTAGAAATATTCTACAATTCAAAAAAAATTTGACTTAAAAAACCAAAATCTTATAATATATAGCTAAAAAAAGACCAAGGAATTTGTAAAAATTAACCTTAATTTTGCAACAAGTAATATTTGGAGAGATTTTTATATGTATTAATGAAAAAGATTTTATCACTTCATTCTAGATACATATTTTTTAATATATTTTTAAAAGAAAGATTAACATTTTTAAGCAAGAGTTATAAAATGATATCCAAATATACAAAATCATCTGGTAGAAGATAATAAATTATGAAAGTTCATATTAGTTGAGGATTCAAGCATTATTACAAAAAAATTGTAAAAGAAATTCAAACAACTTAATAAGTTTAAGAAAATATGGATTAGAGATTTTTTTAAAAAATCAATTGTATTTGAAGTAGGGTATTTCATACAATATATCTTCATTTCCACTAAAGTTTGTACCAATGGACTAGATGAGACTCAACTGGCTGCGATGTTTGTGTTATGAACTTACCATTAATTATCAAAGTTCAATCCGATTTTATTTCAAAAATAAAATGAAAAAATCTGATGTATATGTGGGAGTAGAATG
Source organism: Physcomitrellopsis africana (assembly GCA_036785485.1). Lineage (NCBI taxonomy): Eukaryota > Viridiplantae > Streptophyta > Bryopsida > Funariales > Funariaceae > Physcomitrellopsis > Physcomitrellopsis africana. Next base: position 355,560 of record JAWRVF010000125.1, on the reverse strand, counting down.
CAGTGTGTAAATAGTTGGAGACTTGCCACATTGTAACTGGTTTGGTGGACTTATGATTTGATGGTGATGTAGGAATTGTTTCCTGAAATTAAATTAAACGTTCGACAGTCTGCAAGATGTGGGAAGAAAAGTCGTGGAAATTGGGTAAACGTTGACACAGTCCTGTACATTTTTAATGAGTTTAGCAGAGAAGTTGATCCATGCATACCCTTATCCAAAGATATAACTACAATTTCACGCTGCACAGTCCTGTTCTACCTGTTCTTATTTATGAGCACGTCGATAATACCCATATAGGTTATAACTAGTTGTTAAAGAAAACGATACGATTGATAACAGTCAGATTTATCCTCTTGATTCAAGTAGTTCGCATAAACCTAGTAGTCCACTGTGAGCGGACTAAATTCTCCAGCTCTTTTGGGCAGCTTTGCGTGGATGTTCAGGTAAATATTGTCCGGTAACACGCCCGAAGGAGTGGTCCTTGCACCCCAGTGTCTGTCTACGTACTTTGCCACCTTGTTGCCGACTTTGACACCATCAATAGTTGAAATGTTCCAGTGTCCGCCTGCATAGATACGACCCCATCGCGACTCCTGGACGATTGCCGCCAGATTCTTGTATCGTCTGGTCCCAATCGGAGTGCCTGGAGGTAGGGCACAGGGGAATTCAGGCAATACAAACCCTCGGTCAAGTGAAAAAGACCCGTCCTTGTCTCCAAGGAATTTCTTCAGTATGGTCATTCCCGCTGAAAGTTGTGAGGTTGTTCCACTAGGGTACTCAGCATGGTATGGATTGTCGGAAAACGGTGTCCACGTTGGAATAGGAGGATGGCGGGGGTCGCCTCGTCGGAACGCCAGGAATGGTCGCCAATAGTTGTATCCCCATTGCAGGTTGGACACCACAAGGGAAGTATCCCAAATTGCTACACTAATCTTGGCAAATACGACCACTGTGTCGTGCAGAGAAGTGTCATTGGGCATCACGGATCTGGCGACGTAAAATGATAATGTTTCCAGGTTGCAGCTCATCGAGGTCACACAACCGTAGAGAGCGGCAGTGCGGTTGATCTCCAGTGTGCGCCCTTTCCAATCAATCCTCCCGTTATCCTTCAGTGCATCATACTCGGCATCCCATGCGTCAGACGATACAGTAGGAGGTTCCACATCCTCCAGGTGATCCTTAATAAACTCCACAGGATCATATACCACATATGGTTTTGAATTCACAATTGATACAAAGACTGCACTTGCGATACCGGCAGGTGTGTTGTTGTGGTAACTGAAAAGTCCAGGTGTTTTGTCTTGTAGGCGAGCATCTAGAGCGTCCTTGATGTCTTTCAAAGCAAATTCTCTGCTAGGGTCGCGTTTGTTTAGGACATCATGTGCCACGGCACCACCCAGACGTTTCGCAAGCTTTTGTTGGGATTCAGTAAGTCCAAGGACTCTGATTTGGGCATCTAGAAGTGGGTCAATAGCGAGGTCCTGCCAGTACTGGAAGTAATATGACAGCACTTTGTGGCTCGCGTATGCTACAACAGCCTCCTGTGTAGTGCATTCCCCGGCCCCCTTGAGCGCCAGAAGGGCGTGCCACTGAGCCAAATGTAACTGGGCTAGGAAAGGTTGCAACCCAAACACTTTGAACCCGGTGCTAGAGCACACTAATTTGCATCCGAGGTCATTCCATTGCACCGCCACATTGTTTAGTGGTTGGGCATCAATCATCGTCGCAGTGGATAATTGCACCACTATCGCCAGTGCGCATACAAGGGCAATAGCTCCTCTAGACTCCATCGTCACAGATCAACCTACTGCTCTTTAGATACAATGACACAAGCAACGTCGTTCAAACTTAGATTGATCAAACACAAGGATATCGATCAAGTAAATTCCAAGACCAACCTCATGACTTGAATTCTATAGACTCATGATAAGCAGGGTACATCAGCTTAAACCGGTCTCATTGGCATACTAAGGGACTTTAAGTTCAGCGACGATATTAACGAGCATCAACCAGGTACCACCAGTATCACCCAAAACAACTCCCTTCAACCATCAGATAATTCCAGACACCAAGCAGCGGTTTCGAACTGTATCAACATTCTAACTGAAGTCCTACCTCCACAGTTGAACGGTCGCGTGAGAGGCAGAGACTGACACAACTCCAGGCAGAGTTGCAACAGCTCTACACTGGTCTAAAGTCCCTTGAGGGCTCAATTGCACTGGACATTCAAACCCCCAGGAATTTAATATATGTATCCCAGTGGTTCAGAATAATCTGGCTTTGAACTCTCACCTAATTGCGGTGGTGAATCGTTCAATCGACGGACGAGTATAGAATTCATCCCAGATCCACGCTGTGGATATCCACTGTGCGATGTGTGATCGCCAAGCATTAGTGAAGAATCCAGACACCTGCAGCGTACACTGAATTGTCAATTTCTGAAAGCACGTGTTTCTGCACGAGAATGATCCATTAGCTGTGCCGGATAATGGGCTGGCAACACGACGACCTAGATCCACACTTCGCGGAGCAATGTCAACGCAGGGAGAATTGTCATCCCGATGATAAGTGAGCAGAAAAATCCGACAATTTCCACAAAGATCTATCACCTGATCCCCGGTAATTCAATCACACGCTTGCCTTGACCAGTCACGGCGGGATACTTTATATGTACTTTTTCCTGTTTCTTTTTCGGAGCATATCACGATGCATTGCTGTTGCCAAGTGAGTGGAATTTGCGTGATGAGTATTAAATTAGAAACTTTTGCTAATGTAATTTTGTTTTTGTTTTTTATGACGCTTACTGAGCAATGAAGTCCGCCGCCTTAGATTGATAAGGATATCTAGAAACATTAACTACCAGAGCCTTAACTCCCTGATATCAAGACAGACAATGGTGCGGAGTAGTGTACAAGTGTTCTTACAGTGCTGTTTAATTATAAATAAATGAGATAAAAATTTATAAATCTCAACTGACATGAATTTAAAAACAAAAATACAAAAAAGTGCATTCTAGAAACCTGTGTATCCAAATAGTTTGTATGAAACTTTAAAATACTGTATGCATGATTCAATATAAACAAAATGATGTGATTTAGTTCCATACATGTACCATCTCAAAGATGCAGAATATTGAAGGCCTCATCTCATACAACTAATAAATAATAAGACCATTACTATATTTTTTCTCGCAGTTATGTACAGATGGATACATATAGATTCAGTATTCACTTTTAATTGAACTCCTGTTATCGCTGGAGTGTAACATGTTGGTTTTAGTTTAGATTCTAAAAAAACAAGTTCATGCTTGTACAGGTTTTAAAAAATCACAGTGTGGATTTAAAATTGAATTCAAATCATTTATTTTGTTTAGGACTAAAAGGCTTTGCGACTTATGTAACTAACACAACATCCTTTTTCTTTTTCTCTCATTTAAAATATATTTTAAAAATCTGTTTCAAATTTAGGATATTACTAACATTTCAAATCATATAATTCTATCACTCCAACATTTAGGATGAAAAATTACTGTAAAGATGGACAATAAAATCATACTTATCTGATCAGATTTATTATGTCCGTTCATTTATCTGGTAAAAGTAATACATACAAGTCAAAATTTAAATAAATTGTTGAAACTACACAAATATATACAACCAAAAGCATAAACTTATATATTTATTTATACAAAGAAATCTGACCACAAAATTCAACAAATCAGCCTCTAAACTTTGACATAATGAGTTGGTATTTTGAGTCCCTCGGTTTATAGTAATGCAACGAAGACTCCAAGAGCATATTCTCCACATACACTGTTCTGCAGAAACCTTAGAGACTAAAAGACAACCTTATTGCATGCTTTGCCAGATGTCATCACTTTGGGAACCCAAATGGGCACAAAGCCCAAGGTTCTGCTCAAATAGAAAAAGAAGACCCATCCTGACATGTACATATCATTACATTTTTACTAATATATTTTTATAAATTTTGTCTTTGTTAGAGCATTTTAGTATACACTTATACATATATTATTATTACTTGTTTTTTTTACATTTATTAATGCATTTTTGTAAAGCACATTGCATTTCCAATGGCTCTTAAAAAGACAAAAGCCATTGGAGTAGATGGATGTTGGTGTGTGTATTCTGACTTAGAAAAATTATCTTGTGATATTTTACACCATCATGTTAATTGGAAAACTTTGTGTTTGTGGAAAATACTAAAGTAGCACGACTTTTCATTTGCAGCTTTTTGAAATTGTGGGTTCCAACTGTCCTCATATTATAATATAATAATATAATAATAGAAGTGAAGTTATATATATTAGAAAAATAAATAAAACTATGATTAATGCTTAACAGGAACATTTCTTAAAGGATTTTTAATAGTCTTTTGGACAATCTTTAAAAAATAATTTTGTTTTGAAAAACAAAAAAAAAAAAAAAAAAAAAAAAATTAAGGAGAAAAAAGATAGGAAGAGAACTTGAGTTTAGGAAAATCTTTAGATTCTTTCTTTCTTTCTTTTTGGAAAACATTTATTTTAATTACTTCTTTAAGTTGCTAAGCTAACTAGGGTAGGGTGTGATTATTGTGAGCCTTAATTTCAGTAAATAGTGTTCACAAGAGGGTATCATCATTTTATTGTCACCATCTTAAAGGAATTATAAATTGATTAAAAGAAGTAATAGAACCATTATGGATGTTAAAATAGCTTTTTTTTTAGTGGCATATCCAAATATGACTTGGTCACAGGTGAACCATTTCAGAATTTTGACTATAAATAAGCTTTTGTACCTAATCTTGAGCATATAATATTACAATATTCAAAGTTGAAATCTTGATATATGTTAATTTTTATATATAATTTAATATATGTTAAAAATTAAGTTAAAGGTTATATGGTATATTATATAATATATTAATATAACATTTAACTTAACATTTAACTTAACATTTAAATTATAACCTTTAAATTAACTTAACCTTTAACTTAACATTTAAATTATAACCTTTAAATTAACTTAACCTTTAACTTAACATTTAAATTAACCTGGTTTTATTTTGTTTATAAAAAATTCTAGCATTGAAGGTTGATCAAAACCAGCACAAAAATTCTCTTCACAAAAATCTAAATTGAATGTTTTGTGCATTGGATTGTGGAGGAAAGGAGGAACAAGTTACTGTAGGTGGTGTTGCGTTGTTTGTTTATTGCACAGTGGTTGTTGAAAAATGAAGGAGTAATGGTTGAAGAATGGATGGTGGCAACAAACAACTGTGCTGCACAAAATGAGCACTGTTGATAGTTTCTTATGAACATGGTGTTGATTATATATAGTTTAGGGGGTTTTGTATTTAGAAGTCCACTTTGAAAGGCCATGGTTCAAAAATCTTATCAAGGTCCCCTACTTGGTAAAGAAAAGTTTTTTTGAAAGTTTTTGTTTTTGGATATAGTATACAATAAGAAAAAACCATGAAATGGATCAAATTGTTTTTTTTAATAGGGGAATATTAAATCAACCCACTACATGATTTTGGAATAATGACCATGCCAATTGCCTCACACCTCACCTTTGTCATAGTTATCTTTGCTTCTTTCCACCTTTCACTGTTTGTCTTAATTAACTTAGACATGGTCCTCATACACCATGGCAATGGATTAGCCACCTTTCTATATTAACCAACAATATCATATAATAAACTACAATTGCTACCTCCACCAAAATATTTGTGGTGGGTCAATTTAATATTATCCTTTTTTTTATTACAAGTCTAAATATGTTACTTCATATCTTCATTGTAACAATTATGTGAAGTTTAAAAAATTGATTTCTAACTTTCTTAATGATTATTTAAAATATTTTTTTACACAACTTTTTGAATTTTTCTAAAACCACTTCTTTGAGATGGCCCCCAAAAAAATTCCAAGGAACAACACTATTTATGCTATGCATGAAAAAAAATACATTCTACTTCATCTTTTCTTCTTAAAGCCTTTTGGACTAATTTTTTTGAGTATAAAACCAATTCAAAAAAACTTCTTAATATCAACTAATCAAAACATTTAAAAGTTGGAACTTTTCACCTTGTCCCCTAAGTAAAAAAATCCCTTATTAAAGAACCCTTGTGCAAAATCATAACATCATATAAACCATGGATTTTGCAATGTGGATGGCCATACAATCTAGTAGCAGAAATTTGTTTCTTTAAAATGACCCACTTGTTATGCTTCACCTTCATGAAACATGGAAAGAATAGATCAGTCAAATACACTTCCTTTTCAAATACACAGATCTTACTTTTCTGTATGTTCAAAATGAAACATGTGTTGTAAATGCTTTTGTTTGTTTGTTTGTTTATTTTTTGCACTTTCTGGTTCAAAAAATAGGTACATTCAGTTGAGGTAGTTAGAAGTTCAGGGTTCTGCTAGTTTGACTATAATCAGGGGCATCCATTATCAAGGAGAGAATTCTAGAGATTCTAGAGCTGAATAAAAACCAGCCAAACCACTGCTCAATTATGATGCAGTGAAACATTGAAATAGTGAATTAAATATGTCCTTGTATTGAATGTCACAAATTTAATGCATGTTCAATAAATCAGAAGGTAAACATTAAATAATTTGATGTGTGTGATATAATTTATGCATATTAGTAATGTAGACATGAAACTTAAATTCAAAAAGTCATATATATTATTGTTTTGACAATTTGTGCTTGCAAATTACAGATTTGAGTAAATGTTTCTGATGTGTGTTTGTTAATAAGTGTGTGTAAAATCGACTTTAATAAAACTTCATGGTGAATGATCAAACTGTTGAAAACATCAAGTCAATTTCACATAATATGATGTGGTATTTGAAAAAGTGAGAAATGTTTATGTTTTACAGTTTAAAATCTTCAAGAGAAAAAAATGATTATACTTACATTGAAATTTAATATAAAAGCTCAATGTACTTTTCTACTCACCTTCATTTGGCACACAACTCTACCTCCTTCTAATAATAACTATCTTATCTCTTGCATACTTTGTATAATAATATTATCCTGTACAAATTTACAAAACCTCTTATTAAAAGAATAAAAAATACTGATCACTTGATAATGTAATTAAAACATCAACGACATGAAAATTATACAGTTGTATGAATGTTCGATACAATTTGGAATATGAAATATGAAAGTTATTTTAATTTTGATTCTTTACTTTTTTATTTTATTTTGGATTCTAAAAAAAATTAGAATTCTTCAAATACATCAAAATTAAACTAGATTTAGGAGATAAAATTTTGATGCATATTCCAATATCCTAAAAAATTATTCAAATCTACCAATATAGTAAAAAGAATGAATCAATTTATTGTTACATGACAATAATAATTAGTTGCTTTCTTAGTCTTCTAATATATATATATATATATATATATAATTTTATTTAAATTAAAAATCTCAAATTTTATTTTATTCTATTTTTGTCTTTTCTTTCATTCTTTCTTTCTTTCAAGTCATATTATATTAGGACTTGGCTTTAATAAGAAATATTAGTAATTTATTGATTTAAAAAATAATTATAAATATTATGTTAGTGAAATTAATTTTAGATTGCATATTGATTTGGTACTTTAGAAAATTCTACTCATATAATCACTTCATCAAAAAAATATAAAAAATCATGATTTTAGTTTAAAAAGAAAAAAAAAAGATGGAACATTTAATAAACCAAATTTTAATTATATACTATCATGTTGTAACACAACTATAGGATGAAAGAACAAAAAAAGATATATACTATAGAGGAGCTTAATTGAAGACTTAATAACAAAATTACTTTACAAAATATAGATAAAAGATAGGGAGGTAATAAAAATATTTAGTATTAATACTATCTTTTCATAAAAAGGGGTTCTACTTATCTTGTAAGACCATAAATAAGACAAAACAAGGTAGATTAGCAAAAATAATACTATAAGTATCTTTAGATCAAAACAAAGGATAATTTCCAATAAAAATTACTTAAAAAAAATCTTAGATTGATACCTAAGGAAGGCCAATTGTAAACTAGGATCAGAACCAAATCCGAAGATACAAAACCATGCACTTACAAGACATAGGAGGTTTTTTTGTTGATTAGAGAGTAAGATTAAAAAGCAAACTTGATAGGATTTCTTTGAGCATTAGTTTGAAGGTTTTTGAGTTTGTAATGACTTTGTGAGAGATTGGCAAAATCAAGATTCTATTTGGGTGACTTTGGTTGTTGAGAAATAAAGTAGGTTTATATTTTAGAGAATTTTGTGAATGTTGTAGCAGATCTACAAGTAAAAATTTATAGATTTGTGAATATAGTTGTTTTAAATCTTTGTTGTAAATTTTATCTTAATCAAATGATTAAATCAAAGGTTATTAGAATTTAAGTGAATTAAAATGTCAAAAATTAGATTTTGAACATTGGTGAGGATTTTGGTGATCTTGAGTAATTTACCTATTAGATTGGATTGGTTGTTTTTGGAGCTGATATTTGATTTAGTTTTCAATATTTTTGTAAAATTTTAGAATATGTGAATAATGCAAAAAGAAGCTATTGATATCGAGAGATTGACATCAAGATTGAAGAAGGAGAACGGTTGATACCTGAGCAAATTAAGAGCTTCTTCTTCCAATTTGTAAGTTCAAATCCCTTAAAATTTTTGTATGCTTATTGTTAACTAGTAGATCAAGAAGTGTACAAATTTTGAGATTTTAAATCTGCTATTGGATTTGATTATAATTTTATTAAAATTTATTTAAGATTTCTTTAAGGTTTTATTAGGATTGATTAGAATTTGATTAGAATTAGGATTATTAAGGATTCAATTGGAATTCATTTAGGATTTTATTAAGATTATTAGATTCTTAGTTAGTTGCAAAATACAAGTTTATCTTCTATAGCCAAGTACCTAGTATATTTTCAAATAAGATAACACACAATATGACAACATTATAGGTATATTCTTAAAATTTGTATAAAACTAGGTAATAAAATTATCAATGAATTTTCATTGTCTAAAGATATTGAAATAAAGATCTTATACGAACTACTTTTGTAGAATATCATCCAAACTAAGATTTCACTATAAATTTTTATCTACAATACTAGTTTGGAATTCTATCCAATCTGTTGTTCAAGGTAACAAGCAAGCAACATACTTGGCAAAGTATAGTTATTTGTAAATGTTGTGACATTTGAAGGCCTTAGCAAGAGTTGGAGAAGTTGGTGCAAGATGGTGGAAAAGGCATGTTGCAACCATTGGGTGCAGGGTTTGAATGTCAATGGTTGTATTATATGAAGAGGTTGCACTTAAGAGGGTTGTAGTTTTGGTCATTGATTTTGTATCTTCTCCTTCTTCCAACACCTTGGATTTTCCTTCTCTTTACTTTCCATTTAAACATGTAGAGTTGAGTTTCCAATTTATACATGTCAAAATAAAATAAAAACAAAATTTGAACTAGCTAACATCCATAAATGAATGAAACTAAAACCTTTGCCTCTCCACTTCTTCTAGCTTTATTTGCCATAATACTTGTGATTTTAAAAGAACAGCAGTCGTCTCAGGCCTCCGAATGGAAAACAGATGTTCGCCGGTGTCGGTGTCGGCCGTCACCTCATTCTTCCCCAGTCATACTGACCTACATCCTTCGAACACGTTTTGTGATCCTTAAAAACTTGCTGGTGATGGCGTTCGCAACAGGTGATAACAAACGCTCCTTGAATGGGCGTGGTACCCTGCACCGTCGGAGCCACTTTCGCAGCATGTCATGATTCTCATGAAAGTTCTCCATATGACGTGCTGGAGATGAAGCGTTTGGCGAATTTCTCCGCAGTGTAAGCGTCGCAGAGGACTGCAACTGTTGCCCTAATGACAAGATTGTGTCTGATGCGCCCCAAAGCTTCCTCAGATGAATTGTTCGCGAAAGTTGTTACGCTGCAGGTTTGGGTATGTTGCTGCTTTTACCGTACGTGACTGGTGCTTGTCGTCAAACTCAGCTATCGAGGGCCAGGTTCACGCAAGGTGGCGGAGGCATTTGCTGCAGCAGCCGGATGTTGATCATCAAGTTGCCTTGGTGTGGGAATGGGGAAGTGGCACTGGCTTTCGGACACTATGTATTCGTGGAGATTGGGTTGCTTATGATCTTGGTCAACATCTTTGCGGAAGCATTCAGTTCCCCCCTTGTCAGGCCATCCTTGGATTCCTCATGGGGTTGTTCCTTCGAGTGTACAGTGCGTGGTATGAGATGCAGCGGGTATCTGCAAACCATTGAAGTGCACCGATATCTGCAAACCAAGGTCTAGATCATGCGCATTGGCATGATCTGTATTTCCAAGGTAAACAGAACAAATACCAGAGTTGCCGGCTGCTTTGCACGACCAATGATTTTTGGGCAGGTGATGGTCCTGATGGTGAGGGAAGTAAGGTATGGATGTAGCAGCCAGCAGACCTCGTGCGCCAAGTAAATTACCCTCTTGTGGACGCGGCACTTTTCTCTTGGCTTCTCCGAACCAACAGCGCTTCTCATCTTTCTCGCCATAGTGGTGACCACAATGGAATGCACAAGCGACAGAATCGCCACTACCGAAGCCGGCGACCTATACCCTGTCGGCAAGAAATTCGAGAACAAATGCAGGGATCTGTATTGGCTAACAACATCACAACCATTGCAACATATGGTCAAAATGACGGCGTTCTGTCTCGATCGAGACTAGCATCAAGTGTTGCACTGGATTAACGAGATGTTCTCCACTGAAGCGATGCACAGGGCAGTCCAAGTAGTGTTGTCCTTCTTCTTCTTTCAACAGCAATTGCATTCGTTTTTGTGGATGTTGACACACAACTCATCGTTCTCGCTTGTTTTGTGTGGATGGTGTTTTGTGATCCAGATTCAACGGTGAAGACCCTGTGTAATTTGTCGACACTCCACTCATTTAGGTTGATGGATAGATACTAGATTCAAACATAGTTGCAGTTTCTCAACAATTTTTACCTCCAATAATGTGTGTGAAAAGAGGATTGGTGAGTGAAAAAGATTATTGACAGAAATAGGTAATTTATTACAGAATATGACAGAATAGTGAAATGTTAATTTTATAATGTTGAAGTTAGAGAAACTTGTGGCAATGTTTAGGGCAAGTCCATGTATGTCACATAGGTGATTTTGGAGGAATTGTGGTTGTAGTGGTGGGAGTACCAAAACCCTTTTCTTAGCTTTGAGAGTGTATGGAAAGACACAAATTTCTCTTTTTTTCGACAAACATTGTAACCTTTGGTGAAAATTTACATGTCTCTTTCTCCTCATCTCTCAAATTTTTTGAGATGGTTTTATGTATTTATCTACTTTGTTTCTTGTTCTTGAAGCCATTTGTTACAACAATATTGGAATAATTATAAGGTTTTCCAATACTTTTATTTTATAAAACATGGGCTTTTATTTTAAAAACATGTATTACAAAAATTCATATATACAAATAAGAAAGAGTTGTTGTATAAGGCTTTATAATGTATTTGAAATAAATTGTGTGATTACATAATTGAACACAAATAAATAATCAATAAAAATAAAAAAGCAAGGTTACATAGTAGTAATTATGTATTATTTTTATATTAAAATATAAAGAATGTCTTTTTTATAACTTGCTTATAAATTTTTATTTTATTTTTACTAATATATATGAAAATTTTATATACTTATAATATTTATATTTTAAAGTTTTTTTTAAAAATATTATTAATTTAAAATATAATAATATTATATATATATATATATATATATATATATATGTATATATGTATTATATTATTAATATTTTAAAAATATTATTAATTTATATTATTTTTAGTTCTATAAAATAAAATATAAAAATAGCTAAAAAAAATTTATATATAAATTATATTTACTTTGTATTTTTTATCAATCTTAAAATTAAAATATTATATATATATATATATATATAGAATATTTAAAAATATATTACTTTTTTAAAAAATAATCTTTTTTTTTGAATTATTGAAACATAAAAAATTTAAAGATATATAACTTGCATAAATATTATACTTCTTTAAAAAAAAAAAATGCACATATATTTTTTTGAATAAAGTATATTGAAATATTAAAATTTATATATATATATATATATATATATATATTTAAATATTCAATAGAAGCAAATATATTGAAATATATATAAATATATATAAATATATATATATATATATATATACTTGCTTCTAGTCTAGTTTCAAGAATCTCTAGTCTTCTTGTCTTTGGCAATAGCCATTCCAATTTTTTCTTGAATATATATTCTTTTGTGATGTCTCTTTAATATATATCTTGTTTGTTTATTTACATTCTTCGAGTTCTTGTCCTTGATACACAAGGCTATAATGGAGCAATTCAAAAAAAGAGTAGATGAGATTGATGTGGACATGACATGAAGCACCTATTGCATGGAATTTGAATGTGAAATATCAATTGTGAAGGTTGAAATAGGTAACATTAAGACTATATTACATTGGAAGGAAGTTGGGAGATATTGGAGGTGAATCATAAATAATGATTAGTAAGGAAGGTATGACAAGAAGAAAAGTTTCTAAAGATGCCAAATAATGGAATTGATTAACAATTATTTTAGTAGAGGTAGTAATTGTATTTTATTGATAGTGGAACAATTCATGATTTAAGTGGGTCAATTTAATATTTTCTTATATATATATATTTATATATATTAATAATCTAAAATTTATTAAATATTATATAAATCTAATTAAATATTAAAATATAGCTATAATAAAATAATAATAATAATAATAAAATATTTAATTGATTCTTATTATTATCTTATATCTTTTATATTTAAGGGAAAAAAATATTACTTTAAAATTTATAAAGATTTAATTATTTATTTATATATACATATAATATAAATAATATAAATATTTAATATTTTATAATTTCTTTTTATAATTTCTTTAAAAAAAGAAAAAAAATCATGTTGCTAATATAAAAACATGTTGGTGATTAATGTTTTGAAATAAATGTATAATCCCACAAACCATCTCACCATTAAAATTAAAGAATTTATGATGAAGCTCAAAGCATTGAATTGCATATAATCACGCAATAATTTGTTAAAACTATGGATCACATACTACTATATCATACTATTTCTAACAAAATTTCAAAGCTTAGTTGCTTTATTTTTTAAGTAAAACCAATACATATTTCAATATCTCAATGATATCAAATAATAATAATAATAGTAGAATCATATGAAAAAAAATAAAAAATAAAATCCATTCCCCAAAGAATTTGTATTTAGTGTTCAATTTCATATGGAAGACAATTCCCCGCTCCAACCAACCGAGGATTTTAGCGGGGGAAGTGACGGGGAGAGGGATTTAGCGGGGAAGTTGGAGGATAAAAAGGCGGAGGCCGAGGACCGGGCGCGGCAGGGATGGTGCCCAGGATTGGAAGCGCGCTCCAGCTCGGGTCGTGAAAAGAGCGCTCAGCAGGATAAGGCAGCGCCAGCGCCACGGCCATAGCTCTCGCGTCCCCCTCACTCCCTCCCTCGCAGCAGCGACACCCCCCCTCCCGCGACCCAGCCCACACCTCCTCATCATCTGCCACTCTCGCCCATCGCTCATTTCCCCCATCACTCCCTTCCTCACCCCCAAGCTCCCACCATTTGCTCTCCTCTCCTCTTGCTGCTGCTGTATCGAATTGGAGGGTGACCATGGCGCAGTCCTGCCTGCACTCCACCGCCGGTAATGCCTTGGCTTTCCCAACCCAGTGTTTGGGTTTCTTCCCTTGTTGCTCCAAATTATAGCTTGTGCGGGGCTCCGTTCGTGGGTACACCTGCATTCTTCTGGATTGATTTTGGATTTCGTTTTTTATTGTTGAATTCGGCGATTGTTTGATGTAATGGTTGTTGGTTGTCTGCATCATGTTGCATCCGGCTTGTTTTGGGTAATCGCGTCGGTTGCTTGCAAGGTTCGCGTTTAATTGCATCGGTCTAGTCTTCGGCGATACTAATGCGTAGCTCAGAAATGATGTATTGAGTGCCCATTTCATGAGAGTGGGGATTTTTCTGTTTGCTGATCTATACCTGCGCGGCTGGTTTACGCCTTGACCACCTTGCCTGTCCCGACAATTCTCTTCTGAGGATGAAGTATGATGGCAGTATCAACTTCGGGTTCGAAGAAATTTAGCAATAGGGTATTGCCAAACACACAATCGCAGAAGGGATTGGCTTTACATTAAGCGCTCTTATTTGTTAAATCTCTGGGGAAAATGTGCTGAGAAGACTTCAACACAGCAGATTCCGCAGAAGCCTTCAAATTATTGAGAATGTGATCATTTGACTTTCAACTCAATGTTGTCATTCACTCGTGCATCGCATTTGTGCACAGGAGCAGCTATCTGGGCATGTCCAGTGGCCAAGACGGTGTCAACCTCTAGACAAGCATCTCTCGCAAGGTGTGCTATGAACAAGAAAGGAGAGAAGATGCAGGCTGAAATGCCGCGTAGAGAAGCTCTGGCAACCATAGCCTTGGGGACGGCTCTCTCTTGGCTGCCCAGTGGAATTGCAGATGCTGCTGGTTTGCCACCTGGTCCTCCTGCTGCCAAGCTCTGTGACGATGCTTGTGAGAAGGAGCTTGACAATGTAAGTTGAACAGCATTAAGGTTTGCATTTTCCGCAGAGTTCTTTCAATATCATCCAATGAATGACAAGAAATCCTGATTACACTACTTGCTCAAAATCTTAATTATATGCCGATATGCTCTCGACTGAGAAATCTTCTTTGGGCTTGCGATATCTATGGCAGATCCCAATGGAGACAACACCGTCAGGTCTTCAGTACAAAGACATTGTCGTTGGAACTGGGGACAGTCCGCCTGTTGGATTCCAGGTTATTTAACGCACTCCACTCTCTGTTTACTCCCTGAAATTTGGTCCATGGGGCAGTTGAACACTAAAAGCTATTCAACTTACGGCCTCTAATTTGGAAACCTCTATTGAATCAGGTCGCGGCAAACTACGTGGCTATGATACCCAATGGCAAGATTTTTGACAGGTAGTTTGTGGCCTTCTCGTCTCAGTATGCCCACATTCATTGAAACTCTTTCACAAACGCAATGTCATATGTAGTTTTCTTGGATTTGGGACTGGATTACGAAAAACGGATCGAAAATATCCAGGACGGATTCTTGTAAGGAAATGGGACCTCGCTTCCATGCCAATAGTAACGGGACTCATCTTACAATGGTGGTTGTGTACCAGTTCTCTCGAGAAAGGAGTGCCATACATCTTTCGAGTAGGGGCTGGTCAGGTGAGTCTTCGCTCTACCTAGAACTGCAATTTCCATCTGCATCATGGTCTATCCTAGTTAGCAATTCCCTTCACAAGGGTAAGCGATGGTGACGTCCTGCCTTAACCAATTCTCTAACTACCATGAGTGATCGTTTATACAGGTCGTCAAGGGTTTGGACGAGGGAATCTTGAGCATGAAAGTGGGAGGCAAGCGCCGATTATACATCCCTGGCGATGTACGCATTATCCTCAAAACTGCTTCCATATCCAGAGGCTACTCACATATGTCCCTTGATATATTATATGCTTGTAGAGGTGCCTTTCATTCTGGCAAACGGTTCTGGTGTGAATCCTTGAGTGATGGCAGATTCGTGTGTTGATTGTGACAGTTGGCGTTTCCGAAGGGACTCGGTGCTGCAGCGGGAAGGCCAAGAGTACCACCCAGTAGCCCAGTCATCTTCGACGTAAGCTTACTATATATTCCTGGCATTTCAGACTTCGAGGAGTAGTGTAGCTAAAGCTGCCATGTACACTCTCTTGTCACGAACGACTCAAGTAGGATTGATCTGAGCCATTTGGTTGATCAGGATGGTGTTCAGTTGTAGAGATGTAACAAAAGAATTTTTTCTTAGCAATTCGAACATTTACGTTCATTCCGTACGTTGCACCACGTCGAATTACTCAGTTTATTGATCGGAAATACTAAAGGAGCTTGTTGAGTGAGTAACACCGAAAAACGTAGAATGCAGATGCTGATACGATTATTATAACATAGCGCCTTATAAGTAATAAATTCTTTGGTGCATGAGAGTAGAACATGTCAGTAATACCAAAATGATTTAGTTGTAAGCATTATTTTAAAACCGCGCGAAGCAAGGTGAGTTTTATCAAAGTTACTTCAAAGTTGTTAAAATATTGTATTTGATATTAGAATGAATATATGTTTTCAGAATCCCACAATACATGATTCGTAAAAACAGAAAAGTTGCTTTTAATTTTTTTAAAACCGATTTTAATACTCACGATAGAAGTGTACTTTTCTTCTTCTTTTCTTATCAATTTAATTATTTTGATTTGCCTTAAAAAACTAGAAACTTGTTTTAGTTATCCTTAAGTTTTATAAAATTATAGAGATACTATTATTAATGTTTTTGGGAATCATTTTATTTTATTTTTATGACAAATATTGCTATTGTTAAAATAACAACTTTTAGCTTGTATTTAGTATGGCCAATTTAATATCTGTGGCATAGATTGATAACATAAACTATATAGTTGTAACTATTAATTAATCCATTTTTTGTGTAGCAAATACACATACATTTAAAAAATGTGTCTATTTCTCTTTAGAAGATATAAAAGTTTGTAAACTTTTCACATATTAATTTAATTTACTTTAAATTTCTTGCATTTCATAATATTAGAGTGATAGGAGAAAAATATATTTATAACACTTAAAGATGGCTTGGCTGCAATAGATTGGCAAATAAGATTTGTTTGAGAAGATTAGCTAGAATTATTTGTAAAATCCATTATAGTTGCTTTAATTGTTCCTCAAGTCTATAATGTTATCTCTCTAATTAGTAGTAATTATGCAACTTGAAGCATCAAATATAAAATACTCTCAATATGCTCCAAGTTGTAAATGTTGTGAATAGGTCACAAATTAAGCTTGGCCTTAGTCATACTGTAGCTCAAAAAAGCTAAAAGCTTAAGCATTTCAATAGTGCGATACATTTTTTTTTTTAAATTCATGTTAAAGGAAGGAATCAATATTCCTATAATTTTTCTGGTTATTAGTTATTTATTAACATTTCATATTCTGAAAATTTTGGTATAAATGTATAAGTTTGTAATTAGAATGGTAATTTTTCTTCTGTTGACAATGGAAAGTGAAAATACCTCCTCATTGTAAATGAATAATAATTTACGATTACTTTAAATGGGATATATAATAATTGCTTATGAGTACGAATGGAGAAAGATGCACAATAGAAGATTATTCCAGTTCTAATTAGCTATAGCGGCTTGTGCGTAGACGTGTGAGATAATGATTAAATAGAGTTGATTCCTTCATTATTCTCGTCAATAAGGATCTATACATTCCATGGCTTCACATTTACCACTTTAAAAAAAATTGGGTAAAAAAATGATTCAGGTTCTTCAAACTAAGCGTGGAGTAGGTGTACCACAATCCCGCTACACAAGAGAAGTGCAAAATTGTACAATTCCAGACATCCATACAGGTCTTGAGTGCACTGCAAACCATCAGTTTGACCACACGGAATCTGTTATCGGTAGGCAATGACACAATTGCTACAATACCATTGAAACCCCAACAGATGGCTTGCTACTCCAGGAAACCTCAACAAATATGAAGGTCCATGGAGTTATCTTACAACAATCATGAAGCAGCTCTTATTCTGCTCACCCAACATCATCGCTTGTAGTGCCTAAAGGAACTTCACATGATTTACACAACCGAGTCGTTGCCTCTATTGTGATGTGCATCCGAATGCCAAAACATGACAAACCGCAGCTGCTAAGTCCTAACCGTTCGCAATAGAGATAGAGTTTAGGGTGTGGTGCTTTGCGACACAGGAAACAATGAACATACTCTTCATCAAATCAGCGGTTACCCGCACTCGAATCTCAGCTTACATACCGAATCCCCAAATACAGATACTGCAAAAAGAATTTGACATCCAACACCTCCTTTACAGTTTAGACACACGCCTGAGCCTAGACTACAGGTTAGCGAATTCCGGGCGTGGCATGCTCCGACTATTTTGAATTTGCCTGCACATCAACATGAAACACAATCCTCATAAACTCCGTCTACAAACGACGTACAACGATCAAAATTTATATCGCTTTCAAACAGCCACATCCTCACATAGGTCAAATTTCTAGCAACCTTCCCTTACCAGAAAGTACGAGGGTGCCCGAGAAAGTACCTGAGAATACAAGAAGGTTCCGAGTATAGCAATGGCAGCACCCACAGCATTCACTGGCCGCACTTGTGTGTGGAAAATGATGATGGATGACACGATTACCGTCACCCGCTTCATGGTGTTACCAATGCTGAATGTTAGTGGCGAAATCTCGTTCAACGACATGTACGACACCTGGTTGTACAAGTGGTAGAACACACTCTGCGCCACCACCCACCTGCACATCACCATGTGGATTGGTCAAAATCTCCCTCAATCCTCCACTCTAACCATGTTGCTCGCATGTCTGTACATCAGGTCACTTCCCTCCCTGGTGAGAGCTCATGCACAAGGTCATACTCGGAACATCAACTACGTGGTGCACGTTCTGGTGCATAGACTGGGAAGAAGACTCGAGTACCAGAAAATCTGTGGTCCAATAGCCACGTTTGCAACATCCCATCCCGCCTGCCAAGCCTTGGGACCTTCCACGGCAATCGTGAAAGGCGTCAACAACACAAGCGACATCATGCTCAGGCATGCGTAGTAGTTCATGCCACCAACGCTCTTGCCGGTTGTCATCCCCTTCTTCGAGAAGATGTTACGGAATACGAACGCAATGTTCGAAACCATGGCTCCCACAAATCCTGCCATACCAATGCAGTCAGATGATTCACCCTTTACCATCAACTCCTTATTGGGTCCAGAACATCTGCATCCCATTCAGATTATCCAGATTAAACACGCAACCTTGTTGGACAAGCGCCATACTAACAGTGCAATACCTGTCATGTTGAAGTTAAGCTCTGTGGCAGCAGCCAAACCACAACCACCAACAATAGGCAACAAAGAGAGGTACACTGGCAATGGGAAGTGCTCTCCCAGCAACAATCTTTGAATGATCACGCTGAACGCGGGTTCTGCGCTCTTGATGATGTGTGTGAATGACACTGCAACCTTCGACATACTCACAGTCGCTGCCACGTGCCCAATTGTGTGCGCCAATGCCACCTTAAATTGCACAGACCATGAAAAGGTTAGAACAACCCTCAATAAAACTGTTAGTGCTCAATCTCGCAAGCACCAACCAACACTGCACAAACATTTGCCGATGCTTTTCTTCACAAAATCAACACTCTTTCCGAGTAGCGCGACTACAAGATATGGCTGCACAACCTGTGTGTAGCTAAAAAGGAATGTAACTAGTCCGCATTTCCCTTCCAAAGTGACCTGTACCTCTAGCTGCCTAACAATTCGTCTGATAGCAACTTAACTTCCAATCTCATTAACCAGCGCGTATAGCTGCTACAACTTGGTGCAAGGCGTAAAATGCAAGTGTAGGAAAGAACTCGGACACGAGTCTCAATGACTGTCTAGGCTATGCGGTGAAGATTTGGCATCATACTTGAGTGCTCATCTCCAAAAACACGCCGACCAACATACTTCATTCCTACAGCCACGGTAACACCTATGCCAATGTACAGTGACTACTACAAAACCCTCTCTGTAATTACACTTCCATGACGAAATCGATTAGACTTACTGGCCCGTGTGCACTACTTAGACGCGTAGAGAGGTCAGTGACGTACCGGAGCAAGGCCTTTCCAGAAGTCAGCATCCACGTCTGGTGCAGGCACAATACGCAGAGCCCATGAAATAAGCATGATGGCTGAACCGGCTGCAAGGGACAGAGTGGATGTCAACCATGGGAATGGAAACACGTTCAGCACTTTCTTGTTGTAAATGTTGAATACCACATTCAATGCCCACCAAGTGGCGAAGTAGAATCCAATCTTCACTCGCCCCATTGCGGGCTTCGCAACCTCCACATTGCCGGCCTCAGGTGTTCCTTCCGGAAATGCGTCAGAAGCACTCGCATCAGCGGCTTGTGCAAATATTCTGTAGACGAGTGTCCTCTTCATGGCTGGACCCACTTTTGTAGAGGAGCTCACACCAAGTGCCTCACCAGCCAGGAACGGGTTGAAGCTCAACTTTCTGGCACTGATTGTTGTCTTCAGCGTTGTGGTATTTGCCACAGCTCGCACCCTGGAAGATTGCGAGCGAGTGATTCCATACTGACTTCGAGCGATTGCTGAGCTTGAGGAGCTGCCCTGACAAGACAAGCGCTCGAGATTAGGAGAGGCCAGGCCTGGTAGAGAACGCATCGTCATCATGGTGCCTGGGCCTCCCAGCTGTGAGCGACGCCTCAAAGCGAGTGGATTTGAAGAGCGAAATCGAGGCAGGACCGTATTCTCAGACAGATGAACAGTGATGGTGATTACAAATTATTGCGCTGTCGCCTTCACGCCAAACGAGACCTACAATTACACTACAAAACAAATGAACATAGAGGTACTTTTGAGACATTTTGTTAACAAACAACGACATTACTAGAGAAAACGATACAATTCAAAGGAATAAAGACAATAGGGAGAAAAAATCAAAATACAAATCAAAAGAAAGAAAGAAAGAAAGAAGAAGTTGTATAGTAAAACGCCGAGTCAACTCAAGTAGCGTTTTTGATGTTCACGGTACATACTTGTTAAAATTCTCAGCTTCGCAGCCAGGAATTGACTAGTACAAAATGAAAGAAAAGTATATATATATTTGCTGATCTCTGGTGTATTTGATGACCCCATCAACACGATTGGTTTTAAGAACCAGGGACTCAGTGTTTCGGGTGCAAGATCCATCCGATCTCCGTGTTCAATAATCCCAATTCCCAATGTAAGCAACTCGCACTTCCTTCGCTCTATACGGATCCACCGAGTCCAAGCACTACACTCTCAAGACATCAGCAGAGAGAACGTACTTCGGAAAGAGCAACAAAAATTATTTACTAAGACATTCACAGGCAACACAAATCTGAGTTCACCACATTTTCACCAGTGTATCGACGTCTTCGAGATCAACACCCATTCACACAAAACCTCCCAACTAAGCCATTCAGGAGTACAAACAATGTGGTATGAGCAAAATCGTCAACGCTTTCACAATCCGCAGACGCTTGCACAACAACTCCCTCCCTCCCCATCCAATGCATCCAACCCAACCAATTTTGAACCCACCCACTGGACAAGAGCAGAAAAAAAATTCCCGACATCCGCAAACAGTGCGCGACACTCACCAGCAAACCTTCGAGCTCCAAACCAAAAACGTCTCTCCCTCGATGCAATCTGCAATATTATGCACACCTCTCTCCAAGCCAACTACACCCAGCGATCTTCTCCTCTACGTGCCTCGAGTCGTATCAATGAAATATCGGTTGTAAAGCTGACAACGAGGGGGAAGGCAATGGGCCGGAGTGGAAGGAGGGATTGCTGTGATTACGGGGAGTGTTGGAACAAAAGAAATACCAAGTCACTCAGTCCCTCCGCAATTGTCCCTTCCGGGAAACAGGCTTGCGCTTTACCAGCCGTCGATCCGACATAGATGTGCAGGGACCGGAGGAGCCCGAAGCAAGGGCGGCAGCCTCGGACCCTCTTGCACGGGATTCTGGGCAGAAGACGAAATTTTCTCTGGCGGGCAAACTTCACTATGGTTTTCTTATCAAACTTATTTCACCTGCCCGTTGAAAAAGTGCTGAGTTGGTGTGATACTTTTCGGGTCCTTTTTTCGGTCGGTCAGACCTGGTCGCGCTCTCGGATCCGCTCTCACAAAGGCCAGAGTTTCGAGCCTTACGAAAGCGGCACTTGGCATGCCGTCGCTGAGGCCAAGGATAGGATGCTCCATGGCGCCCACAATTTGCTTGGAGGAGAGAACAGAATTCTATGCGGAGCAGGTTCGCCCCTGGCTATGGCCATATCCTCTCTTCCTCCCTTCCCTGCTCATTTTCTTTTCCGCTCGTGAACTTTTTTAAACATCTTTTTCATCCACTATCGTTGAGTTTCAACGACTTGCATCCATAGACGGATGATTGGGTTGGGATTATTAGTCTCCGCCTCCAAGCGTGAGCAACCTGTTCTTTCCTATCCTCTGACACTTGATCCATCCAATCGCATGTTGCCACGCGTGCATGAGTTTTATTCTTGGAATCTCTTCTGGAATATTCTCAAAGTGGTTCAGTTGATTACAGAATCCAAATTCTGTTTTACTTTTACTTTTCGTTTTTTCCTTTTTTGTAATGTTGTGGACAAGTACACATGGTTTCTGCTTATTGATTATTTATGAGCTTATAACTCCATTCAATTGTTTACAAAGATTTGTGTTTTAAAGTACACTTTTCTTTTTTCATTACTTTTTCAACAATGGAGTCGTTATTTTTAAGGTGGCATCCAATAGGCAAGGTTGGAAATTTGCAACTGGGAATTGAAGTGCCAACCTCTTGTACCAACCTGTCACTCTTTGGTAATATAAGGTGATTGCAGATCAATAAATATTGAGGTACTATTATTGCTAAGTGTATCCTTTTCACACTTTGAATTTGTTTCAAGTTAATTTGATTTAAAATCAGACATTGGATTTGTAAATGACTGTTACAATTGTGTAGATGTGCTGGTTGTTTTAATTGGTTTGTGATTCTCAAACACAATTATATAATTTGATACTTTCCTTATCTTTTGAGTATTTTGAAATAACATTGCTTTGATAAACGGATCTTTGGAATTTATTTTTTTCTTTCTTTCTTTCTTTTTTTTCTTGCTTTCTTTCTTTCTTCTAGAGTGCTGCTAAGATTATAAAAATATTCAATTATTTGCAAGTATCAAATGAACAGCTTTTGATTTTATGTACTATTTAGAAAATCATTTGATTAAAATTTAGGTTAGAATTTTTTTACAAATTACATCGTACTAAATTTTGACTGAATTATGATTTTCATATGTATATTTTAGTTGAATTCCATAAGTTTATAAAGTAAAAATGTTTTACAAAAAGAAACTACACAAATACTTAAACATATAAAATTAAAAACCAAACACATACATAGAAATGCACATACACACACAAATACATGCACATATTCTTAGCTTGCTTATATAATGTCTTGTTTCAAATTTCAAACTCAAATCAAAACAAACAATAAAGTGCTTGCACAAGTGCCACAAAATAATATATTTTAAATTTATTTTAAACCACTAAATTAAAATCATTAAGTAATAAAAAAATTTGAAAAAATAAAAATTTTAGTTTAATAATTAATCAATAAAGTTGATAAATTTTCTTTGCATGTAACAAGATTTTTTTTTTTTTTTTTTTTTTTTTTTCCTTCCCTTCAGTACAATTACTTTCTATTTTTATATGTTTCTCTTTTACCATATGTGTTATTGTATTACTGTGTTTCAAGTAAAAATGATAATTTTGAGAAATTTAATTATGAATTAGCACATTCACCCATGGTGTTATTTGTTATCTACAATTCATCTCATATGATCTACATTTTTACAAGTTTTAAATCCAATAATCAACTTGTGAATTTTGTGATTTTTATTGTAAGCATTTTGTAATAATGTTGCAAACATAATAAAATGTTTTATCATTTAGACTGTTATTTTTAATGAAATATTTTCCTTTGATGAAATAATAGCATGTCCATAAAGGTATCAGAGTATTAAACAACAACATTTAAAATCTATAATTCTTAAATTAAAAATATGAGTGACTATTTTATCTACATATGTGTGTGTGTATATATATATATCATTGTTAGAGACCATATGAATCTTAAATTTTGTTTGAACCTTACTTGTTTTTTATTTACCAAGATAGACATAAATATATCGTGGTAAACTTTTTAAAATGTTCAAATCTATCTTGATAAATTGTTATATATTTATATTTGTATTTGTATATACAAACACACGATACAAGTGTTAACAACAGCTTTATTTTTCAAAATAATCCACTGTAACCTGAATTACAGTCAGCAATGCATTGTGTGGCAAAGCAATTATATTTCAGTTGTTATCTGCTGTGAACATAATAAATTAACCACATAAATAATTTATTGAATTTGGTTTAAATTCTCATTTTGAGCAATAATAATTTCATACATCCTATGTCAGGTTCCAGAAGCATGCAGATTAAAAATTGTAAGAGTGTGTCTTTCATAATAATCTTTTAATATGTATGTGTGTGTGTGTGTGTGTATATATATATATATATATATAATGATGTAATGTAACTCATACCAACTTCTATCAGGCTTTGTACATGTGTGATCTTACTGTTCCTTAGATTCAGTAGATTAGATCAAAGTCTCATATTCAGTAGATTAGAATATATTTTAAAAGTGTTTTACTTCTGTTTTTTTTTTTGTTGTATGGTTAGTAAGGAAAATTAGATTTTTAAAATGCATATTTAAAAATAAATAAAGTAAAGGATTTAAGTCAAATGATTTACATTGAATTCAGAAAAAATATATGATAAAAGTGAATTAAATGGAATAATCACACATACATGTACAATATCATGATGCTTTAAAATTAAAATAACCACATCAGGCTCAAATTATTTGATTTTTACTTAAGTTTTTATTTCAAAAATCAAAAACACCAAAAAATTTATACCTACCATATGTGTGTATGTTGAAGAAATTCAAATAAGTCAATCTATGGGAGTGTTTATAAAAATCATCATTTGAGCATTGATTCTTGAAAATTCATTGCCTTTAATATTATCTTGCAATGTCAAACAAAATTTAGAATAAAACTAAATAGATTTTTTCTTGAATGAATATGTATGTGTGTGTGTATATATACATACATACATATTTGTAATCTGAAGATTTTATAAAATAAGATTTTTTTCATCTTGTCTATTTTGTGTGTGTATATATACATGCATGTGTTTTTAATATTTTTTATTACCAGCACTATAATGTCAAATTATCATATTAAAAATTATATTCATACTTTAAAACATTCTTTTAAGTTTAATTTAGCAATTTTTTAACCATACTATTTTTATGATAATCATTTTTGTGTACATGTTATAAATGTTTTAAATACCATCATGCTAATTTAAATGTTACTGAAATTTATACAATATTTAAATACATTTTATTTTTTTAATCCTAGTGATCAATTTCTGTTCATAAAAAATTAATTCAAAAATTACAAAACAGCTCTAGACAACTTTTCTATTTATTGTTATATCCTATTAACATTTCTTGAATAATGATTTTTTTTTCTATTATTGTTTATGAATTACTATACTTGAAACCTGCAAATTAGCTGTGTACTCAATTCAAGTGCAAGGATGCATTCAGTTCCAAAAATATGTTTTAAAAAAATTTACTCATACAAAAGATAAAGATGGGTAGCCTTTCATAATAAAATTATGAAGACTATCTTCCCTCAAAGGATACAACAATATCTAAATATTTAACAATAACTAAATAGTCACGGACTATGACGATATAATAAAATGAAAACAAAAAAAAGTAGATGCAAAACTTGTGTTCAATGAGCTACTTCTTGGATTTCTAACCTAAGAGAACATCTAAGTCAGCTGACTAATTCATGACCTTCGTTGCCACGTAGGATTTTATGGGGTGCGGAACTGTGCCGAGGTGGCCAGGATGTTGACAAGTTCTACTTGTGTTTTTTCCCGCCTAAATTCTGGCGGGTTGAGAGAATTTGAATCAGACGTAGAAACACTTGAATGATTTATGGGAGCAGCTTGAGGGAGACGACGCATTAAAAGAATCTAAGCATTCTACCTAGGACATCAGAGATTCTCCAAAGAATTTGACGATGAAATCTTCGTTGGATACTTCTGTCTCTCAATTTTATGAACACACTTGTATATGTTTAAATATTTTTGTCCTTTTATTTAAGTATGCTTTGAAATCACAGGTTACCGTGTCATATAATCTTCTTTTGATTTGGTGTCTCAGAAGGAATGGGACGACAGCAGTTTCGTTGCCAACGATTTTGACACTTCACCAGTAATAAAGCCTGAATTCTGCTTCTCAGATGAAAACCTATGTTTGGCCATGATGTTAATTAAAGTACTCGTCGCTGCTCTGACAAGGCTCATTCTGTATAAGTTCAGTTGTAAAGTTGAACTGGCTGATTTTAGTTCAATAGTACTAAGCATCTTCCTGCATTGAAGTCATTCACTGTTTTTATAATCATTCGCATAAAATTCTTCACACAAACCATTCGTATTCTCTTTGTTTAGCTGGATGCAAGCGCTGGCAGCTAATGGACTGGTGAAATCAGCTCCGCTACTCTCTGATGTGGTTTCGTAAACAAAAACCAATTAGTTAAGTAAAGGTTCCTCTGGCAAAAAGTCACATAAATTCCATACACTTATCAGAGTGATCTTGATGTGTGGGCAACTCGGCAGCTTTGAACTGAGATGCTCACACCCGGACACATTATAGTTCGGTTATCATTGCCATTGTTAATATAATGTTCCTCTTGTTCTACTCTGATTTTACAGCGGGTAGTGTGTTTATCTTAGCGGCTGAGAACTTAAGAGGGGGTTTGCTGCTTGCTAGCAAACAACCTCAAAGACATGTCAGTTGAGCGGGGCGCACTGTCGAGAAAACTTGCTGGTGTTTTCCTGGAACCAGAGAGATTTTCCATGAAACTGAAAGTGGCGCTTTCAGAGCGAGACGTGCTTGTGGAAAAGGTTGAAGAGATATCATTGGAGCGAGAGAAAGCAATCCAAATTTTGGACAGACGAAGGCAGAATTCTCTGGACATGGAACGCATATGCCGCTTGACAGTAAATTGTATAGTTTGTTTCTAACGGATATATCCTGGCTTGTGTCATAAGTTTATCACAATAGCTGACACTTTTAGTCTTTACTATGCAGTAGAAGTATACACCATAGTTTGTTTTTACATGAAACCAGAATGTTTTTGTATGTAAGGTGTCCACCCAGTGTCAGGTCTTTCGAACTTTTGTGAATAGAACTTCTGCTCAACGAGTCTCAAGCGAGAGATGGGGGGTAAAGAGTAAGAGGCCAATAGTGTAATAGTAAATCTTGCCTTCATGTTGCCAATGGCTAATTTGACAAATTCAATACTGGACGTTAGATCATACAACATAAGGATAGATTAGAACTTCAAAGAAATGAATAGACAAGTGTAGTTGTTTCATGTGATATTCTACAGGAAGACATAACATGTGAGGCAGTTGGATTATTATTATTATTATTATTATTATTTCAAATATTTGTTTCATATGAAGTTGACTATGTCAATGTCTATGGCTAGAACTCTTGTTGATGTATAGTTTATTAAACCAAGAAATATTGTATTTCAAATTTGTTGCATACATCACTATTTGTTGCACAAAATGTAATAAATTTTGATGTATTGGAAAAATTTGTGATTTGATTTGTTAATCTTGTCTCATTCTTTTTTACTAAAATCAACATTTTGGACAACATTAATTAACAAGTATAAGAGATAATATTGGTTTGTATGCATAAGTATATTAGAATTAACATAACAAAGTTTGTCCATGCATAATAGAGCTTGATAAAGTTGTTATAGAAATGTTCATATTCTTATATGATTATTTTAAAATCTATACATTTTAAAATAAATTATAGCTTAAAATATGATTATTTTTAAATTCTAAACTTATTTTTAAAAAAAATATTATAAGATCTTTTAAACATAAAATTATGTATTTCAATATTGAAATGTGATTATATTGTAAATATACATATATATTAACAAAATTTATATCTATAGAAAATTAGTTTTTTAATGAAGATGTATACATATATATATATATATATATATATATATATATATTAAATTTAAATTAATTTGTATCATGTATTTGGTTTATTTTGTACTTTTATTTTTTAGAATATCATTCATAATTAAGTTTAAATTTAAATTATTTATGGTACAAATTATAAATAAAAAATTAATATATATGTATTTATATATTTTTAATAAAATATATTGATATAATTTTAAAAAAATTTAGATAATTGAATTGAATTTAGATTTAAAAAACTAGTTCAAATATAATCTATAATTTCTTTAAATTTTAAGATTGAATTTAAAATTATACAATATTTTTTATTATTAAATATAAGATACTAATTTTAATATTAAAAAAAAAACTAAATGGATATTTTTACATAAGACAGTAAACATGCTATTCTTTCTAATTAAAACATATTATCTTATGTATATTTCTGCAAATAAATTAATATTATTTGCAAGAGAATATACATGTATATGTGTGTGTATATGTATCCTTTAATCATGTTTACAACAATAGTGTGTTATAGACTGAAAAAAATTATTCTAAAATTAAAGTTTAAATCAGTCAGCTAAAACTTTTCTAAAGCTTCTGTTATTAAAAATCAACTATTTAAGACATAAAAAGATATTCAAAAGACATAATTGTGTCATTTTAGTTAATTCTATTATTAATTGTTAAAAAATTAAATTATTTTTATTTTATAATTTATGAAAAAAATCGTAAAATTATACTTAAAACTAGTTACAACCAAAAATAGTTTAAAATTAATTTGGTTAAGATTGAAAGTTTTAGTTTACAAGATTGTATAACAAATAAAAGATGACAATGATTATGCAATTCTAAGTAGCATCAAATATGTGATATGATGAGAAAAAATAGTATAATTTTATATGGAGGTAGATTATTTATGATAAAAAAATACAAACATGTGTTATGGATTTTATAAATACAAGTAATTTATTGCATGTAAAATTTATAATTTTTGTATTTTAATATGACAAATTTTATAGTTAATAATGTATGCCACACTATTTAAAAAATAATTATTTATTATATTATAAACATGTAAATCAAAATAAAATTTTAATTCTCCTACAAGAC
The DNA here is from genome assembly GCA_036785485.1 of Physcomitrellopsis africana. Lineage (NCBI taxonomy): Eukaryota > Viridiplantae > Streptophyta > Bryopsida > Funariales > Funariaceae > Physcomitrellopsis > Physcomitrellopsis africana. The sequence goes on along the minus strand of JAWRVF010000125.1, from coordinate 326,506 downwards.
CAAAAGTTACATTATTGTTAATTATTTTTTTAATTCACTAATATACAATTGAATTATTTAAAATTTTAAGTTTCTAAAATTGTCTATTATTATGTTTTCAATATGCACCAGTACATATTAGAAGAAATAATCAGAAGTCTTTATATTTAGATTATTTAATAATATATCTTACTTTTTAATTTGAATTAGCCCAATCCTCTTAATAAATAATTTGTAATAATACAATATAAAGTAATGTAACATACATTAACTAACAAAAGTGCATACATATGATCTTTTTTGTTCCACAATTGGATTTATTATCCCTATAATTTTTTTTTTTTTTTTTTTTTTTTTTTTTTGCATGCTAGTGTGATAATTTTATCTTAATTCTAATAGATGCCAATTAAAGGATGAACATATCTATTTTTTAGTCGAAAAATTTTAAAATTCTTGTAAAGGAAAATTACAATTGAAAAAAAATCAATTAAATGTCTATTGGTAAATATTCATTACACATTTTTTACATCAATTTTTTAATCAAAATATTCACTTATGATAAGGAAATTCATAAAAGACTATGTAAATTTAAAGCATAATTAAAACATAATTATTCTACTTTATTGTATGAAATTATAATTTGTGTCCAAAATAAATTTAATAATTTTACATTACTATGTAAAACTGAGTATATATGTATATATGTGTATATATACATATATACACATGTACACATTTATTCATACATATAGATAGCATTCATAATGTTCAAAAATAAAAAAGATCATCAACTCTTTTTTTAAAACTTTGTAGCAATTTAATTCTAATCAATAGTCATAGTTTTTTTAAAAAACAAAACCATCCACAATAAAAAAAAATATATATATATAAATCAAAAATGATTTTAATGATTTTAATGATATTAATGATTTTAATGATATTAATGATTTTAATGATATTAATGATTTTAATATGTATTCTTTAATGTTAAATTAACTTTTTATTTTGAGAGATTAATACTTTGTCCTTAAAAAGAACTGATTATTAATGGATCCCTAAACTTTATATAAAACACTTTATCTTTGTGGCAAGTTTAGAAACTTTTTTCTATAAAATTTCAAAAATAATTTATAAACATACATTTAAAAACTCATTAAAATATGCCTTTAATTTTTTTCTTAATTAAAAATTTAAATTAAAAAATTCTCAAATTAGTTTAGTATAAATTTAATTATAAATATAAGTAAATATAAAGAAATATCTAATAAGTTATCATATTATAAAAGTCCAACTATATTGTTAAATGTTGTATGGAAAAAATTTCACAAAAGATATTAAAAAGTATAAATATTTTATCATAATTTTATTTAAAAACATAACAAATAAAATATTATCTTGTACTTAATATTTATTTTTCTAAATTATTACTTATTGATGTATGTATAATTTAATACTACAAAACTATTTTGTATAGTATAATTTTCATTTTTATTTTTATTTTATTGAAGATGGTTTTTTTAATTTAAAAAACTATGAATATTATATTTTTCAGAGACTAAATAATAAGCAAATTGTAGTTTAAAATAAATATGTAATAGTGATAAAAAAATGTTGTTTGTAAAGAACTTTGTTTTAAAATAACAACAAAAAACTTTCATAGTTTTATCATGTAAATTCTTATTTTATATTTTATATATTTTTATATGTTTTGATATCATTATCTACTTCAAAATATATCTTGCATGTCAATTAGAAGATCCAAAATCTCAATTGTTTCAGTATTAGACATCCTTTTACAGCATCGTTTGAATTTTGTTTAGAAATATATATATATATATATATATATATATGATTTAACAATTTATAAAATGTACAACATGCATGTATGTTTTTAGTATAATTTTTTTAAAGCTTGAGTATAAGTTTGTCTATTGAAGAATAAAATATTAATCTGATTTTTTAAAAAACCAAAATAATATCTAAAAACGTTCAATTCATAAAAAAATTATATCAATCAACATAATATGATTATTTCAAAGTTATGGCCTATTAATATTTATTTAAATTGAAGTTGTCATTTTTATATACTAAATATTATATCCAAAATATAATTTACTGAAAACTTGGAGAATAAAAACACAATAAATATTTTCTTGAATTTATTTAATATATATTTATAATCACTATACAATATAAAAGAAAAAAAAAACAAACTCCAATTAATGGCTAAAAAGACAATTGTGGTCTTGACTGAGTGATAGAGTTGTATATGTGTCTTTCTTTTTCTTTTTCTTTTTTAATTTTTTAATAAAGTATCTTTTTAATGATTAATTTCATTTTTATTTTTTATATTTTTTGTAACCAACAACTAAAGACATTGGCTTACTTTCTTGGATGTTGGCCAGATTGTATAAGTTTTATGTTTTTAGATACAAAAAAATATTTAATTAATTTATATCATTAATTTAAACATATATTAGGAACAAAATAGATACAAAAGAGAATGAAGTTTTATGTTTGTGTGTGCATGTGTTAACCTAATTTAGACAAAAAAAAAACAAAACAAAACAAAACAAAACAAAACTAAGCTTAAAGAAAAATAAGAACCAAATTCAAAACTATTTGAAATAGCTTTTCTTATTTAGAAGCACAATTATAGTTGTATTAACAATGTATATGAAGTTAATGAAGTTAAATATATTTTGTTATATGTATTACTCATGTTTGATTTTTTACGATATTTTGTTTTAATGAATAATAATATATACAAGTTTAAATTTTCCTAAAAAGTACATATTTAATTCAATTTTTAGATATTTTAATACTCAAATCAAACAAGAATAAGAAAAAAGAAAAAAGAAAAAAGAAAAAAATGCATTTGTTTTGATAACAATTGCAATACTTAAGAAATAAATATTTTATTTTGATTTTAATTTTTCAAAGAAAATAAAATAATTTCAAGATTTCTACATTATGAAAACGGAAATTTATGATTAATTTTTTCAAAATCATGTTTCATATCTAATCAACTACAAAAATATACTTCTAATATACTTGAAAACAAATAGTACTATTTACTTTTATATAACCTATATGTTAGCCTTTATATGATTTATTTCCTTAGGTAGAAAAATTAAAAAAAGAGTGATAATAAAATGCAGTATTAAATTCTTATCTTCTATTAAAAATCTTTAAAATAATTAATTTTAAATATATAAAATATAAACTTATGTATTTTAAAGATATATATATATATATATATATATATGTGTGTGTGTGTGTGTGTGTGTATAATATAATATAATATAATCTTGAATTTAGCACTTTTAATATTTATTCTTCATACATTATGTTTATGTATATTGAAAAATCAAATTTTTTTTTAATAATCTTATTAATGATTATTAGATTTGCAATTAGTCTATTTAATATTATAAACTTTTTGATATAATTTTAATATATTTTCATTTTTTAAATACAGATACAAGAATTATACTATATTTTGTTGTTTTTATTGTCCTAAATGTCATTATTGCCTTTGCTTTCCTAACCAAATAATACAATTTAAAATATATATATATATATATATATATATATTCAAAAAGCATACATATTTAAGATCAATCAAATATTCTGTAGAATGCCACTAATTTGCATACAAATTGATTCTAGTAAGTTTTGGAACATCCTTAGGTTGTTATTTTAAGATTCACTGTGGTATACAATAGGCATTGGTGGCTACAATAATGTTATTTTAAGAACATCTTGTTGGTTGATGATAACAAATTGAAAAAATAAAATTGGTTTTTAAGACCCAGTACAAAAAATCCTATAAACTTTCTGAAACTATAACCAATTGGTTTATTTATGTAATCTATTTAAGACAACTGAATCTCACTACAACTCTATTTAATAGTTGTATTGTGAGTTACTGTAATTCAAAACATTCTCATTATTAGCTTAACAAAGCTATAATGTCTCTATATGGTGTTGTGTTACTACCAAAATTAATAAATTAGTTCTCTCTATTATAGAGTTTGACAAGTTCTTTTATATTAGTACTATTTAATCTATAACATCACCTAATGTTTCTTAATTCATTCCTTTATATTGTCTTTTGGTCATATACATTATCAGAACCTCAAATTAGGCAACTAAAGTATCTATAGCTTGATACATATATATATATTGATAGTAGTACATTCTTGATTTTTTAATATGTAATAATAATAATTATTATTATTTCCAAGTATTAAACATTTAACTATATATTAATGTATTAATCAATTTTTCTTTGATAATCAGTAATTTCTTTCTTATATCTCCATCTTAGTTGTACTTTTTTTCATTTTAAGAACAACAATATTAAAGTTAGTTTTATATTTTTTTTTGCATTTAAGAACATCTTAAAATTTCAAATCTTAAATATCACGTTTAAGATCTACCCTAATGTTGTGCTTCTGTGATATTTTTAAAAAATGGATGTGTATGTCAACAACTTTGATTTTCATGAAGATGATTTAACATTTTTAATATGTTTTTAATAAATAAGTGCAATTTTTATATTCTTTTATAATAACATCTCTAAAAACATTTAAAATTTTAAAAATTAAAAACTAATTTAACATATATCACATACCTTACAGTGCATATGAATTTTTATATAAAAAATACAAATTAAAAATAAAAATAATCCTTATAAATTAAATCAAATTAATTTGATTGGAAATACTCCAAGTAACATTAAGTCTTTTCTAATCCAAACACTTTTATTCCAAAATATTAAATTAGAATCTTCATTTGATAATCTCCATAAATTTATTGATTTAAACTTAAACTATTAAAAAAACTAAATAAATAAATAAATAAATAAATATATATATATATGTATATATGACCTGTATCTTAGTAATTTCTAATGCAAATACATGTTAAGCTTTTGATTCAAAATTCATACACCAACCAACATTCTGTACATTGGTTTTAAATCTTGTCATACACATTGTCTTAATTCATACACATCTCACTTTACTTATTTTTGATTATATACTTCAATAATTCATAATTTTTTTCTTTGTTGAAAACCACTCACCATATTTTATATTAGTAACGAATAATTATAAAACGGTCATATGTTGCATCTATATTACAAGATTACACATCAAAAATATTGTGTCTATCAAATGATAGGAAGGGGACACTTAAGGCAAACCATGCCACAATTAAATTTTTGTTCTATATGGATCGAGTCAACGTTTGGCACGACACGTGGCACGAGGAATGTAAAGGACCTTTTGAACAGACACCATCCTTCATGATTCATCCAAAGAGCAACGAGAAAATTGGTTTGCCCGTCGTCGAAGTGCCGAAATCGACGGAGAACATCCTTCTTGACGGGACTTGGACAAACTTGAAAAGACGTAGATTCCAGATGGTTGGTGCATGTTTGGAGTAGGAATATATCAAAATATTCTCAGTTTTATAGATTTCACATGCTGGGCGCGCCTTTTGCCACCTTCCGGTCAGTCTCGTCTGCCTTCTCTGGAATCCAGACTGTTTGCGTGTGACCCATTTACCGCCGAATTCGAAGCTGCGACGCGATTCTGCTTCGCTTACAGTCTGTCGACGGAGACTTTATTCTCGCCATTTGTGTTCGTCTGGAGGAGCGCTTTGGATTGACACCAGAGTTGTCCTTCGCCGTGGCTCCGCTCTATTTATCGTGATTTCTGACTGATAGTGGCTGAGGGTTTCGCGGCTGGGAAGAACGGCGTCGGTCTTTCTGGTTGCGTCTAGGTTACTGTGTGTGAAGAAGAGTGTGTTGGCGCTCCGGTGCCTGGTTGTGTTAGGTGGTGGCTATTTGGTAAGTTGTGCCATTGGTCGTTCTAAGAGTTTGAACTTAGGATTGTTGAAGATGGAATAGGAGGAATGAGGGGGCGAGAGGCAGAGAGGAGCGTTAGTCAGAGTTTTTTGTGCTGGCTGGATGCTAGGTTTCTTTGTGAGGCTTTGTTGTGGGAAGTTTGCAGTCGTGCTCTCTTGTTAAGGTTTAAGCAGTGCAAGAAACGTTGGAGAAATGTTTTAGACCAGTTTTTGGGGTTTGTAAACCCTATTACCGCCACATTAGCAATCTCCCCAGTCGAGGCGGCTTTCGTGTAGACACTTACCAGTAGTTTAGGGATAGGTTACTCTCGTTCTTCTGTGGCGGTTCCCCTCCCTCCTACCTCATTTGGACCTTTTATGTCCAGGTGTTGTGGTCTTAAAGGAAAACAATCTGAAGGGAGAGTTACCGAAATATGCTAATATGCGTCTTCAAGACGTGATGAGTACTTTTGTAGAGTTCCTGTCGTTCAGGGAGTATGTCTTTTTGGTGAAACCTGGTTTACATTTTGTGATCAATGATCGGTTTGCAAACGGTTAGGGCAAGTCGTAAGTGGATTTCTGGAATGACCTGCCTCGCACCCTTTTCCTGGAGGGAGGTTTGGATTGAAGCACTGCGAGGATGTAAATAGAGTTTTTCTTGTTATATAAGCGAAAACAGACAGGTTGTAGGGATATTACTTATGTCCGTGAAGTCTCTTATTATCTTCATGTATTTAGCTGCTATGTGTGATGTTTTGCTGCGTTAAGGTCGACACATGTATATCGCATACACGCTCGTTTTAATAGATACAATTAACATTGTTCGAATTATTGTTCTGGTATTTCTTTTAAGCTCTTCTGCGGACGAGTATTTGTGCAGGAAAGGGCGCAGAAGTACATTCTTCTTGATATTTTCATTAGCGAGGAAAGCACTAGGAGTATCAAACATGCTTCAGGTGGGACTCCCCTTTCATGTTACGGTAAAAATAATTACAGCTGATGTGGTTTCTTGGAAGTTGTGAGCAGGTTGTACGAGACTTTATATCTTTTAGTTGTTATACGAAGCTATTATCATCTGTTCCCTTCATTTTTCTTCTCCCTCTTAAAGTTTTACATTCCACTGTCATTCATATTTACCGGGGTGATTATATTCTAATTATTCTTTTATAAACAGGCGGACTTTCGTGGTGCTAATGGGCCTAAACGAGCTCGTACGGATGGTGAGTTGTGGGTACCCATGTATCATATGCATGGTTTTCTGTATGAGTTCTTTTCAATTTCATTTACTATTATCCAGCCACGATCGTGTTAAATATTGAATTTACCTTTTGATTGGGATGTAATGGTATAAACTTCGATTTTCGGCTGACGAAAATTCCGCTCTTACTTATACAGATTCAGGAGCGCGTGGTGAGGGTGATTGGACATGTCCCTCATGTGGTAATGTGAACTTCGCGTTCAGAACCACTTGTAACATGCGCAAATGCGCAACTCCGAAACCTGTTGACGGTGGTCAGGTAATCAAGCACTTTAGTTATAGTCTCATTGGCCCAAGTTTCGAAGAAAGAGGTTTACAATGTGGGATTGGTGTGTTGATGCATGATGTTTTTGAGGTTGATTTGTTCTTGTTCTGAATTTGAATTGTTGAATTTTAGAGAGGTATTGGGGGCCCTTTGGGACCTGCCGTGTATGATCAGCCTCCTGCACCAATGTATATGGGTGGCCCTGGTGCTCCTTCTCCACTTTCGCTCGGACTTCCTACTAGTTATGGAGCTCCTATGATCATGCCTCAACAACCGACGGTAACAGTCCCTTATGATTATGGTGCTTCAATGAACAATCCCCAGTCATATCAACAGATCTCCAGGCCAACATCCTATCCTCCTCCAGGAGCAGTCATTGGCGGAGGTTCGTAATGGGATTGGACCTTCTCTGGACTTGTTTCTTGATGTTTTTCTTGGTAGAAGTTGCGATTGCTCCCGCCTATGGTTACACATGAAAACAGAAAAAGAGCAGCATCGCTGACTTATCACCTCTTGCATTACTGTTTTTTCTTTGCTCTTATAGTTTAAAATCGGTGTGATCCTGAGGGTACAAGTGGAAATAACATTGGTATGTATTCAGTGCAATTTGCAGGTCCAGCCTATGGCGCTCAACCTGTCATGGATGCCTACGGGATGAATCTCGGAATGAACATGGGTCCTCCTGTAAGTAAACGCACTTATCTGTACCAAATTCTTTGGAATCTTTGGTGATTTGATTTTGGAAGCTCAATACTCTTGTACGTATATATTGCATGCTGTCGATATCCACTGTGATGTAGCGGCTGGGTTATTGTGTCTACTCTGTCTGAATTTGTTTCTTTTGAACTTCTTTACCAACTTCTATTTCTGTAGCCAATGGATTCAATGCAGATCCCTGCCCCTAGAGCAGCAGGGAATTACGGAGACGAAAATGGATCACGCAAGCGCAGAGGAGGTATACATTTCGTTTTACCTTAGATCACAGAGGTTCTCTTTCGATTTGGTGTTCGATTCCTCTGAGTGGAATGAAGCATAGGCAATAGTTATATCTAATGTGCATGGTTGCCTCTCTTTCTTGGTTTTATTGTCACAGTTAAAATCGTTGACATTTAACTCGTGAATCGGGGTTCCTAAGTAGAGAAGTAAAGAATTTTCTTTGTTTAGCATACTTCTTTGCAATGGGTTTATTTATTCAGCTTTTCGTTTGTATTTACAGGTCCAGATGGATTTTCGGAGGGCGATTGGATATGTCCGAAGTGTGGAAATACGAATTTTGCTTTCAGGACTACTTGTAACATGCGGAAATGCGGTGCTACAAAGCCAAATGAGAATGTGAGGCGATCATCCTGTTCACATGGTTCCTTCATTTGATTAATTTTGATGTCAATCGATTGTCAATTCTATGTAATTGTACGCTTGGCCCTACATAAAAAATCTTAGTCCTGAAGTTTGTGTACTGCATCTCTCTTCCTATGCTTACACAACTAAGGCAGAGCAAAACTGTAACTAATGCTTTACTTCGTTTCTGCAGAACCGCTTCAATAACGGTCCTCCTCCTAGAGCTCCTCCTGTGACTCGTAAGCGTTACCTTCCTAGGATCTCATCATTTTCAGTTCATGGATTTATTCAGTTAATATGGCATGGATGAATCACCTATTTCCACTGAAGTGTGTTCTTACATACTTCTAAGTGTATGCAGAAGGACCTCCTCCAGATGGGAGCTGGACGTGTGAGGCATGTGGTAACGTGAACTACCCATTTCGGGTGAAATGCAACAGACGAAATTGTGGCGCTGACAAACCAACTGAGTCGAAGGCTCCACCAGTGGCTAACTCCTCACCACCACCAACTGATCAGGTTTGTGAAGCTCATGTTTCAATGTTATCGCAGGTAAAATGATAAGCTTACACAGTGAACTGAAAATTAAAACCCTAAAGGTAATCTAAGTTGCTAAAATGAGGTGTCACCTCGTTGTAGCAACCTATATTATCGAAGGAATTGCACGATGTAGGTCATAAGTTCCGTAGTATGTGTTGCATTTCGTTCATTTTCTGCCTTAATGCTTGAAGTTTCTCAAAAGGTTTGATTACACTCAGAAGGCCTGGTCTTAGGATTGTGGGTTGATTGCTTTTGGGTGCATGCTTAAATTATTGGGATTAGGGGTTCTGCTTGCCATTTTTCTCATTCCTGTCGGTATCTGGGGGGTGATAAAATTGCCTGTAACCATATTAGTATTAACCTGATAGTTTTGTGAGGTAGGATCTTTTTCCCACACTGCTAAAAATCATCAATTTGGATGTTGGCATTTGAGCTTCATCACATGTTCTATTTTTTTAAGATTCTAACTTGTTGCAGATGCATGGGGTCATTTATACTGTTAGTCTATTAACACCTGATGACAGTATTATTTGCTCTTTCAGAAGTTGTGCTAACAGTGTTTTTCTTGATTATGATGACCCTTGAATGGTTATTGATTGTGTTCCGTATGGCACTGTTCCAGTAAATGCCGTGTGTTGGTCCGTCGCAAGGTCTGGTGGAACGAAGTCCAGAGTACCCAGAGTTTCGTACGTCAAGTGGTTGCGTGGGCGTACCATTCTTCGGTCAAGGTGTCGTCTCAGAAGTCAGTCGAGGGCCGTCTCCGTCGTCTTCGTTCATACGTTGGTGTGCTGTGCCTATCAATCAAATATGGTTGGTAGGTTGCAGGAGTCAACTAAACCAGGTTTTCTACATGTTAGTTGAAACGTGAAGCCTGTTTTCTAATTCGGGCTCACATTTTGGTATGGATAGTCACTACTTGTACACATTAAAGAGTGCTAGCCAGAAGAGTGTAGCATGGGTGGTCTGATTACGAAAGAGAGCAATAGCCCGTGAGGTCTGATGTGATCCAGGAAGCAGTCCTACCAATTCTTACGGAAGTTTAGGGCAGCAGTGGTGGAGAGGAGGGCTTATCTGAGAAGTTGTGGGCTGCAGTCCATAGTCATACTCCGCTCTTCAAACAAGTTGAGACTCTTCCTGTAGCTGTAGGTTAGGTAGTGCTTGATTAAGTCCCTCCAGGGTCATCTGTGAAAGGCGTAGCTAGTGCTTCATTTTGTAGTTAGAATTCTGCAACTAGTTTTATTTCGCTGTTCAATGTTCTATAGTAGGGTTGGTCAGTTTTTTGACAAGCGATTGGGAATGCAGACCTGAATAATTGCATGTGAGGGAGAGTTATTTGTATTGCGTTTCTCTTGCTCGGTCTACTGTTCAAAGTGTTCATTTATTTTTTTGTGGTCGAAGTTCAGTGCTATCGAAGTGTATACTAGCCATACAGAAAGGATACCTCCATAGTTAGTCTGCAGCATAAGTTAAATCAGGTGAATCTAACCAGTGAATAAGATGCGGATGAATCAGTGTCGCCTACTATTGCCCCTGAATTACACTCTGTAAGAGCTTGTGCTGCGTCCTTTTTTACTTAGTTGCTCAAGACGCCGTTTCTTTCGACCTTGATAGCATCATCCTGGGCATTCGTTCACCTTTGTGGAAGTAGCTAGCCTGTTGTAGCTCCATGATAGTATGTTTCAAATTCTTATAGCAGGCTACTTTAACAGGTTGCAGACTGTAAACTGTGCAGTCATAGCAGAAAATCTCAAATACAGTAGGGTGTTGACATAGTAGTTGTTCATTTGTCTATATTCTACTTCTTTGATCACATGGCTAGAAAACATAGATATATAGCACCACGTCCTTGTATGGTGTTTTCCCATCAGGACCTTCTCAGGTACTTTGAGTGCATTGTCAAGTATGATGAACTGACACCGAGGCCAGTATACCCTATACTCAAGGTATTTTTTCGCAACCTCTTACTGACTAAGCTTTGGTTACGTTTCTAGTAAGATCCGCTTTAGCGTGATCGAAGTTGCTCGTTTTCTGCCAACATTGGAACAAGGCAACATTATTCTGCATCAGCTTAGCTTCCATCTGAAATGAGAATACTGCCTTGGGACGTAAGCAGACCTTACATTTGGTACAACTGCCGGTTGCTGCAAAGGTACATGGGGTTGTAATATGTTGCGCGTTTGGTTTTAGTTTGTAAATCTGAGTCCCAAGCATAATATCACATAACAAAATATTGTTCAAGACTAGAAATATAATGTAACCAGGAGGTATAATGTGCCCAACCCACTCCCATTTTTCGTATTTTCATGTCATAATTATGAGTTACTAGTATAAACAAGACGTTTACGATAGACAAGAAAATATTGTTTGGGAAAGATAATGTAACAACGCAAATTTTTAATATGTTAGCGCACTGATAATAAATGGAGTGACCATCACTCAACATTTACAGTCTGATTATATGAAACATTATTGAGAAATGTAACAAATCAACAGCCTCCTACATCCGATACTTTTATGTCCCACAAAAACCGATAATGTTGACATTGTAGCCTTTGCCGTTACACAAATGGTGCTGGTCCGACTTTTCGAGCAGCGATTTTGGTTCTAAGTGCAGTAAACTCAAAAATGACAATGTCTCGATCTGCGTAGTATACAGGATAAATAGATAATGAAGGAATGAAGGCATCCCTACCTGCGACATTCACCAACGTTCGCTGAATGCTACCCTGCACTTGATAATATTCACACTGTTTAGAGAACAGAGTCTATCGAAGAAACTTCAAGGTTGGAATCATTACCAAGAATGCAGTCTCAGGAAGAGTGACACTAGAATGCGCTAGGTGGAGAAAAAAATACCTTGCCCATGGGGTTAGGTTGCAAATGATTGCGGCCAATGTCCCACCAGAATGAATCAAATAGGATTTCTACTGTTTGACCATCTCGTACCACATAATCACCTGCTGCACTAAGCCATCCGTCTCCAACTGGACTTAGGTAACGCACATTGCTCGTGAAGCCAGAGTCCGTTAGAATATATCGGAGCGGCCTAATTTGCGTTCCCACTGCGCTGGATAATCTGCAGCGTGAATCAGCAAAAGTCATAATGCCAATATCGAAGTTTTTGGAATAAAACGGAAAGAAATGTTTCAACATCACTATATTCCGTGCATTTTCATCAATCGGTCAGTGACGTGCATCTCTGTGTGCTATAAGATTGTATCGTGCGAGTCGTAGAAAGTATTTAAAGGACTCATGCTCTACGTAGTACTGCAACTGACAGCGAATACGTGAATTCAATAAGCTTACCTGGAAATATGTGGTGCATAAAATACCTCCCAAATGCCGTGCCCGTCGATGGATTTCAGAAATTCACCAAAGTCTTGCCCCCGGCACTCTCCAAGCGTCGTCACTGCATCTGCTAAGCATCCCTTCGTCTTCTCGTCCGCATACAATGCCCAGGAAACCTCCGCCAAACCTCCCACACTGTTGGCCCCTTTGCTCATCAATATCTCGTCAATTACTCGCTTCGCATCTATTATTACCTCATCCGCAGACGTCCTCGCAACAGCTGGTGTCCTCCATTTCAACTCCTGACCCCTTGGAGCATGTCCATCTCGAGTGCTGATCCCTACCTTTCCTCCTACACTGAATCCCAAATTCGAGAACATTGAAGCGCAATTGGAGACGGTTAACACAGCATGACGAGGATACTCCTGATTGCTTTGACAAAACTGGCGTATGCAATGAGCGGAGTTCAACATTAACCCAGCCATGGCCACAACCTAGCTGACTCCGAGCTGCAATGCTCACAGATGCCACGTTTGTCACTCCGAGTCCTTAAAACGAATCGAGGTGTCAATATGAAGTGCCTGCATAGGTCCTTGAAGATTTGCGGACTTTCACACCAGCGGTAGATTCATGCTCCTCTAGTATCCCCAGAATGGTCTTTCTGTTGTTCATCACGCAAGGCAAAGTGGTCAATGACCTCACCCTGCACAGTGTGAAACTGTATCCTTGAAGTTGATGTACGCATGTGAGTAACAAGCCCATCCGGATATCAATATCACTGGTAGTGCAATCCTTTCACGGTGGAAGTTTATTTACTGCCTCACTGCCCAGTCGCACATAACATGTGGTGACATAGGGATCGCATGTATCACAAAAAGAAATCGTCGAAGAATCGAAAGGAGGTTGACATCGCAGTTCGTTCTGTGCATCAGCTGCAAACAGATGAGGGAATAGCACTCATGAAAAAACAAGAACAAAAGAGAAGTATTGAACTTTAATGCCCTACATTTTTATAATATCAAACTTTAATGCCAGTATTTCATCCTGGCTTCATGTTTTGCATCCGTTGACAACCTCGGATGAGAAAGTAATCATCCACAGTTGATGAAATGGCGAAATATCCATGTTATCGGAGAAATAACCAGTGATCCCAAATCCTCAACTGTGGCATCCGTTCTTGCGGAAAAGTCGACTTCGTTCTCTTGATTGCCTTAGTCTCCAAGCGTCGGACTCTGGAGCATGTGCTTGCCAATTATGTCATGCGTTTGAGGCAGCTGTGCAGCCTGCCGCGCCAATCGTCAGTTTAGCACTTCTCCCTTTACCTCACACGGCGCAATTCCCTTGTTATCACTGATTTGAGTGCTGAAGTGCACCTAGGGTACCGCCGGGGAGGTAGACCTGCGGTTGTTGTAAGCGTCGGGCAGTAATTCAACAGAACTTTGTCATAGGCTGTCCAGTGATAGTGCAGCTGTATAGCTTGGATTTTAGATTGAGTGATGGTGTTCGAGGGTGATGACTCGTGCTGTTTACTGCGTCGGGGACGCGAACTCTAATGAGTGTGTGATGCATGGTTCATTGTGGTGGTTTTGATTACGGGAGGTCAGCTTGTGAAGGTTAGAAAGTGGTAGATGTCCTGTATTGCAATAACAATTAAAGTTTTGCTTCGAGGAATATTGAATACGTTCGTTAGTCAGAGAGGCTATATGTGCTTGGAGGTCTCATCGGGGGGTATCCATTGATTCGTCTTGCAGTAGTAATCGCCATTCAATTCCATTGTTCGCTTCCTTTCTTTTGTAAGTGCACTCCGCCTAGGAATGGCTTTTTGAGATTCTAATTTCGGCTTAGGTTATGGAGTAGGAAGCCATGGCAATTGGACCGGGCGTAATGCAGCTGCTGTCGGTCGGGAGGAAACAGCTGCTTGCGAGTCCACTGCATGCACAATCTGTAGCTCGAAGAAGCAATGTCCCTGGATCTGGTTCCGCAGGTAGAATTACGAATGGCGAGGTTTTTCAACGCTCTCGGCAGCGCCATTCTTCTTTGGCTGCTGCTACGAGTTTTCCTGTCAAATATTCCCGCACCCAGAGTCGGAATAGCGGGGTAGTTTTCTGCTCGGAATCAAATGTTGTACATAGCTCGTCAGAGCCAGCACAGGATGAGGTCGATTCAGTGATGTCAACGCCATCGCCAGCCATGGTCGTCAGTTCTTTTTCTGAGGCAGGTATCGAGGTGGCGAGGTCTATCGAAGATGCCGAGAATGTGATACTTAAGTCGGTGTCTGCACTTGACGAAGGAGAGATATTCGGGAAAGAAATCGCAGAAACTCCCATCACATCAGTGCTGGATGCATCATCGACGGAGGGGCGTGTATCTGATGAGCCTGCCCAGTTGTTAATTGCTCCAGAGAAACCTTCTTCTGCGGTGGTGTCTTCTTTAACGGTCTCCGAGGTTGCGAATCTCTTGAAAACTTTCGAGAAAGATGGTGAAAAGTCCTCTGATAATGGCGTGATGGATTTGAAGGAAGCAGGATTAGTAGATGAGCATAGTGAATTGTTTAATGGACTCCAGCCACTCACCTCATCAGTTGAGCCTAGCCTTATGGTGGCAGAAATGTCAGATTCCTTGTTATCAACGACTACACCCGCAAGTGATGTAGTGTCTACCCCAGAGGCACAAGTAATGGAGGAGGGCTCAGTATCTGTAGTAGAATCCAAGAATATGCTTGAGCAACTACGGGAGATTGTTGTATTTGCAGGTCCAGCACTCGGCATTTGGTTATCTGGGCCCATCATGAGCTTGATTGATACTTCTGTTGTTGGAAACAGCAGCGCCTTGGAGCTTGCTGCCCTCGGTAAGTATTGAAGATTGAGTGAGATTATGCGGAAGGTTCTATGATAAGTAGTGAGGAGCTTCGTTCAGCGGTCATTCTCTTATTTCTTTTTCCTTCGACGGCAACAATGACTATTGTTTCTTTTCCGTTTTCTCGTTTTTGTCACACAGGGCCGGGAACTGTTTTGTGCGATCAAGCCTGCTACATCTTCATGTTCCTATCTGTGGCCACTTCCAATCTTGTTGCCACTGCTCTTGCTCAGAAGGTTAGTATGAGATCCTTTCCAGCCGTCGTTGAGCTTCCATGCTTACGACGAGCCCATTCCGACAGTGATGTATCGGTGATCCATGCCTATGGAGATGAGCAGGAAGGTTTCAATTGGTGTCCAAAGTGAGGTTTTCTGCATTGCAAACCTCCGACTGCACTAGGTGATGTGAATGTGTAGGTGTCACAACATATTTTATGATTATGGATTGATACTGAATGCCCAAGTGTACTTTAACCTGGCGGCGATTTCTTTTACAACTATTTTGGTTATTTTCGTCTGCTTACCTTTTGCAGAACATAGAGGAGGCAGCGGGGCATCTTTCTAGACTTCTATTTGTCTCTTTGACATGTGGGATCGGCATGCTTTTGTTCACATGGTTTGGGGCGGCTACTTTGATTACAGGTAACGTGCACAGTAGATTTTGCAGAATACATTCTATAATTCTTTTAAATTTTTGGAAAAGTAGAGGCTGAGGTCACGTGACTATGTTTCGAATTTCGATCTTTTCTATTTTCCTAAAATAGTTTAGACCAACTGTGTCTTAGCGATATCTTCCTGCATGTGATGTTTTTATTGACCAAGTCAATCATACTTTAGTTTTGCTCGTATCGATTGCTTAGACTTACGCATCACTTTATCCTAGTTTGATTGATTTGGTCTCCAATGTTCTTTCATCAGATTCAAGATCTATTAGAACAACCTTCACTTAAGGGGATGATTGAAACATACGCAGTAGGATACTAATTCGCAGTTAAGAATGTCCTCGTCCGTGTGATAAGTTTCTTCACAATTTCTGATGGTATGATCAACTTCTCACACCTGCCTATGTATTTGTTCAGCATTTGTGGGAGTCAAGAATGCAGCATTGGTTCCTACGGCACTACCTTATGTGCAGGTAACCATGTGCATTCATAGTTATTAGGTAGTGTTATGACATGAATACTACCTTCAAATTAACATTCCACGTGGCAGAGTCAATTCGTGCACTCGGGTGATTTGTACTCTTCTATCTTCTTTTTGGACATATTTTTCGGATTAAATTAACCTTGAGGTTAAAATAAACTGTCCTTCTGGCGTCCATTTAACGTTTATCTTCACACGTGCTGGACTTATTTATCTACGACAAGTTCTTAGATTCTCAAAATATGAGTGCAGATCCTTAGAGAAGATGTCATTGATGTTGGAGGTTATCAAGAGCTCTGCTGCTTTATTCATCCGTCTGAAAAATTTCTTTGGAAACACAGGTTAGAGCCTTGGCATGGCCAGCTGTTCTCGTCAATATGGTTGCGCTGAGTGCGAGGTAAACACAAGCTCAGTAAAGCTTTACTTTTTCATGCTTTTGTTTCATGGGATTATATCAAGCAGTTGCCATATGTTTGAAGCTTGTAAATATAATATTGGGTCGATATTTGTGAAAATTGTATTTTAGTCTTTTCAATTAAGCAGCTATACAAGTAGCGAGACCAGTGCGTTTCTGACGTCCAACTTGCTCTGAGATGGTTTCCCTACAATTTTTACGAAATGAGCAAAAGGCTGTGGATAAATCAAGATTCATGATAATTATTGTCGCGTAAGTGGTGTGGTGTACTTCAACTCTAGAAACGTCTATCATAACTGGGAGCAGCTGCTGATAGGTTGAGTGTGTTTATTACGCAGCCTTGGAATGCAGGATTCATGGGCTCCATTTAGAGTACTAGCAATTGCAAGTGCTGTGAATCTTTCAGGAGACATTCTCTTGTGTACTGTACTCGGATATGGAATAGCAGGAGCAGCATGGGCAACAACGGCCTCCCAGGTATGCATGATATATGCTATCCATAAAAGGCTTAAGTCTTGGTACTCTTCAACATTACATGAAGACTAGATTTTCCTTTAATGATTCTTTGTTTAGTGTGGAAAGGGTTATATTTGTTTACATCCTCATAAAGTTCTTGAGAGCAACGTGTGAAGAGTGTTCGGTGGATACATTAGGTAACTTTAAATTTAATTATGCAAGATAGGTTGGAAGACCTGTTGTTTTTTGTTGTGTGTAAATTTCACTACGACATTCATAATGCATATATTAGTGAGTTGTTGCAGTACGTTGCAGTGATTTTGATGCTCAAGTCCTTGAACGACAAGGGTTACAACACTCTTGCAATCAACACACCCTCTTTGAAGCAATTTATTTTCATAATTAACTTGGCTGCACCTATTGCGCTCACAATGGTGTCCAAGGTAATGAGCTATGATGTACATACTGGTTTTGGGTTGCTTCCGAGTCTACAGATTATATTCTTGAGGTTACTGTTTTAGTTTGAAGGTTCTGTTCTGCTTTGGAGCTCTAGTCTTTATAATCTTGATTTTTTCAACTTTGCTGAATAAAATGAATTTTTCTAACCCGTTAATCTTGGTTCTTAACAAGATATTGTTTTACACAATTATCACTTTCTTGGCAACATCTTTGGGACCAGTAACCCTAGCTGCTCATCAGGTATTTCTGGACACGTAACACATGAGATCGTTACACGCAAGGGTTTTTTCATTTTGTTTTAATACAACTTTAAGTCTTAATACAATGTGTGAAGTCATCGCCTCAAATGGGAAGTCATGAACTTGTGAACACGCTTTGCACGCTAACTGAGAGGATACAGTTCTACTTACTTGAAATTCTCCCTCTTACTGGTGTTTTGAGTTCATGGTTTGTGACTTTAGGTGATGATTGGACTTTATACCCTTTGTACAACGTGGGGAGAGCCTCTTGCACAAACTGCTCAGTCTTTCATGCCTGCCCATATCTGTGGTGTTGACCGAAACTTGCAGAAGGTAATCATGATACCGCAATCATTTGTAAGCGTTATGATCCTTGTTGGTTTTATTTCCAGTTCTGTTCGGCCTTTCTGAAGAACAAGAATTATCTTCAGAGTATGAAATCTGCGTTTGATTGCTCTTCTTAGGTTCTAGTTCTGAGTTCTGACATTGCATTTTGTACCTTATTTATTGTGATATGGATGGCCTTTCAGGCAAGAGACTTGTTGAAGTCCTTGATGATGATTGGAATTATTGTCGGTTTTACGCTAGGGTGCTGCGCTATATCAGTACCCTGGTTTTTTCCTCAAATCTTTACAAAAGACCTTGGTATTATCGCTCAGGTATATGGTGGAGAAGATTTGGTGTCATTTTTTGGGTAGATTGTTGCATTCGTTCTATTTTTTTTCAATACTCCAATGACATCAGATTCCCCAGTTTTGTTCGCATTCTTACGCCTTTTGACCTTCAAAAATGTTCGAAAAACACTGATGTGGTGAAATTTGTGATCGAGTGGCTAATTAAGAGTATCTAACATTTTGCAGATGCGTTTAGTGTGTGTTCCTTTCCTTTTCAGCTTGATGATTACTCCACCTACGCTCTCTCTGGAGGGCACTTTGCTGGTATGCGACACTACTTTCTATCTAGTTCGTGAATATTAAATGCATATCTGCATAGGTAGTACATACTCTTTGTCCTCTAATGTGCATCAATTACGATTAATAATCAAGGTTGTGAGGGAGTATAAGCATGCTTTCCATTGATTTCATCAGTGCGAGAGTGGTTCTTAATTAGTGTGAACTATGGTTAGATGTCACTTTTTAGGACATCATTAGATTTCAATAATTCTGCATGGACTGAAGTGTTTGATAAGCACTTCTTTTTGGTTAGACAATTACTCCTGAAAAGTGTAATATATGTTTTGTGCAGGCTGTCAGAGACCTGCAGTTCCTCGGATTTAGCATGGCTACATGTTTTGTTGGTGGTAGTATAATATTGTTGGTACGTATCCTGACCTCTCAAGCTGAAATCCAATTGTACATTCCACCTTCATTGTGGTGCAAAATAATTTCTTGCTTTGTTCAAATTTCACTGAGAAACGCAATAGTTGGCGAGAGCCTCATCAATTGTGGTATGGAAAACTGCAGATTGTGAATAGACTTGGATTCGGTTTGCAAGGTAGCTGGTGGATGCTAGCAGCTTTTCAATGGGTAAGATCATTTCTACCATATTTGATGCATGCTTGCTGATTCGATGAAGTTTCTTTTGAAGTATGTTCAGTTTTTCTATCTAAAAGCGTCATTTGATTTGAATAGAATTAATAAATTCAATGACTAGTAGCATTAATAACGACAGAGATAGTTAAAGATTGTATGGAAATAGCATGTAGTCGGTGTGTCGTTGCTGTAATTTCTCAACAACCAATTTTTATTTAGAGCAAAGAATGTCAAAGTCAGAATAACATGTCAATCTTCTCTAGAGATGAAAGGACTCTCGGGGTAGAATTCTAATCCTAATATCGTTCTTTTCGACAGACACGTTTTTTCCAGGCGTATTCTCGATTGCATTCGTCACGAAGCGTTTTAGCGGACCCTCCGTTATCGCACGAGGAAGGTTCACTGTTGAAGATCGCGTAAAGGAGCACGATATTTCTTTGAAGCCGACTAAGCAGGAGGGTTACTACTGAGTCTATCCATCTTTTTGTCTGTACTTGTGTACATTACTCCCAGTTGGTGAGGCCGCAACATGCTAGTTGCCTTGGGACAGCCATCATTCTTCGTAGTCAGCAATTATCATTTGACAAGCTGCTTGGATGAAGGGCTCATTTGAACCGAATTCTACTGGTGCAGTAAGTTTCATTTTTCTACATCGAATCATGCACCCCATACAATGATTCAAGCAGCGGGCGATGGCTAAAATTTATTCAGGGACATGTCGAACACCCAATCTTATGGCTAGGCTATTTAATTCATCTCTCGAAGAACGAGATTCCACCGAGTTTATAAATGTAGTCGCTTTCTCCCTCCGAAACATTCTCTGCAACAGTATTAATCCCATGACTGCCTCGTTAGTGCGAAAAGCACAATCTAGCCTTTGATTTTAACCTCCATCTGCGAACCTCAATGTTTGAAGCACCAACATTGATTGACTCCATATATAGACTGGGAGGTTTCCTTGTGTACCATCTGACACTTAAGCAGGAACATTTTGTCAAGCATGTGGTATGTAAGAATGAACACTCTACTTCTCATCAACGTGGGAAAATTTCTCTGACAAGGCCTCTGATCATTCACGCATGGCCTGGACTTAATACTGTACATTGGAGCTAATTATCTCGAGGTTAGTGAAAAACTCATGAATATGACACGCTTTGTGTACTCAGTCTGCATTAAGGAAGATGTCATTTCCTTGAGAGAAGTGAAGGGTTTGAGGCATTTTGACACATGAATTTTGGGACTGAATGGACGAGTGTATCATCGAGGCTCCTGTTAGCTTGGAAATTGGTGTCCCAAGTGCACCTTTGCGAAGTCTCCGAACAATCTCGTCGAATTCCCGAGTAGGCATTGTGGAGTTGAGAGCGTGTGCTACAATTTGCCGCTTGTTCGGCACTATGTGCTTGCGGTGTCTCGGGTAAGCACGGTGATCCTGTTCACAGACAACTTCAGACGTGTACAATTTTTCCGAAAAAAACATGCCTTAGAAATCTCGTGACATGCAGTCACTAAAAAATTTATCAGTAATCAATCTACTTACAATTGATAAGAATATGAAGTTTTCATTCGGATGATTCTTTCAAATATGGGTATTCGGAGACGGACATGTTGATTGAGTTAATGCATATGAACAAGACACAACTTACAAGCTAAGGTCGAATGTGAAATTGAGAATGTAGCACCTGTATGAAGCCGCCAAAATTTCTTTCATAGGAAAATCACTTTGCTGCCGAGACAGACCAAGTGGTCGATAGCTGCAAGGTCGGAAGCTTTTTTTCTTGAAAGGCTCAAACTCCTTTGTTTTAGAGGTGAGGAAATTCCGCCCTTTGTGGCTCCAGTGCTAGCTTTCCCTCTAGGGGCTCCCCTGTGGCTCCAGGATATTCTCATATTGTTGGGTGTGCCAAGAGCCCTCAACAACCTGAAAAGCATGCAAAAAAATAGAGAGAATTACGACTGATGACGATCAATACTTAAAAAAAAGATACAGCTTTTTTTTAAAATTATGAAGTGAAATTTTAAAATAAAGATAGATGTAAAAATAAAATAAAATAACTAATAGTAAAATGAAATCATCCAAAAGAAATTATCTTACAAAATGTTATACAAAATACTTCAAACTATAAAAAGATACAGATTTTTAATACATAATAAATAATAAAAAGAAGTGTTTATATTTAAAATTTCAAGTATATGTGTATGTGTATATATATATATATATATATATATATATAAGACACAAATATGAGGAAAAAACTTATTATTTTAGCACCACAAAAATAATAATAAATGATTTTTAAAACTTGAAAGTATGATGAAAGTAGTTAATAGTATTTTTAGTTTAAAAATCATAATTTTAACATGGTTTTTAATATAGAAATGTGCATAGAAATCAATATATATTTTTTCAAAAATATATAAAAAATATAAATTCATACATAATATATATTTTATAAACATAAACATAAATTATTTAAGAATTCAAACTTATGAGATATAATATAAGAAATCCAACTAAACATAATATTATATGATATGTTATTTTTATTCTTCCAAAATAAATAGTATTATTTTATGTTTTATTTTGCATATATACTTTTATATAATTCTTCTTATATTTAATAATTGTGCTTAGATTATCCATCCTATATTAAAAAACCATATTTGGATGAATAGATTTTAAAATATTTTTTAATAACAGTACATTTACATCTTTCTCTATTGTTTGTAATAGTATAAAATTGTATTGTACTAACACAAAACCTTGTATCTTAGATTTCAAGACAATTCTCTTTGAAACTTCTCTTATGATTTCAACAAAGAACTCACATTGAATTGTGTTGCAATCACTTATATTTTTTTATTTTCTTCTATTTTTTTATTTTATTTCTTCATCTTAAGGAGTTTTTTCATGATTTTTATAATCATTAAAGTTTTCAAGTGTAGAATATATTGTCAAAACTTGAAAACATCATTGTTCAGTAATATAGACTGTCTTATATAGATATTACAACACTTTTAGAACATTTGTGTAGAAAATTAAGAAATTTAGCATTTTATTGTTTGCACCAGTTGCCACAATAGAATGTTGTAAAAAACAAAAAAATTAATTTATGAAAGGTTTAGAAATTAAATACCAAGGTTTGAAATTTGTCGAGGTATGGAATTTAACCTTCTAAGATTTATATATTAAATTTTACTCTTAAATGTTCTCCTTACAAATAGTCTAAGTTTTTGATATAGTTACTTTAATAATATTTTTATTGTCTTATTGGAAACAAGTGTATTATGTTTTTTTTTTTCCATCTATGTACATATAATAAGTATTTGCATATATTATCATACACCACAAAAACTAAATTAAATATTTAAAAAATACAAAAAATCCAAATAATTGGATTACAAAAATCATTCTAAAGATGGTTTTTAAATTTTTTTTAGAAATAATTATTACTATATACATATCAACATATAAGAATATAATTAGTATTAATTTTTAAATTTTTTAAAAATTAAATCTAATATTTTTTTTACTAAAAAGATAATAATGAGTATAATATCCTGTTTATTGTTGGTATTTAAATTTCACACAAAAAACAATAATTTTAAAATATAGTGAAACATCATACATTTTTATGAATTTTATATTTAAAATAAATAAGATTTATATATTATTTATTCATATTATTTGTATTTGATAAATAGCATAATTGTGAATCAATAGCTTGGATTATTACAACAATTATATATATATATATATATATATATACAATTTTTTATAAATCCAATTGATGGAATAAATTGATGGAATAAATTCAATGTATTATACAAAACCCTTAAAATGTAGCTCCTTCCAAAATTCCACCTCTAAAAGTGTCATGTTAGAAGTGTAAAAACAGTAAAGTACCATTGGTTGTATTAAGAAGAAAGAAATGAAGATTAAGGAGGTGGCTAATGAAGAAGAAGCAATGCAACCATGGCAACTCATTGTGGTTAGTGTACCTAACTACCCAAAATAACAAACAAATGCTAACTCAAACAAATAATGTGCAAAGGGCATACAAATAGCTGGGAATGCTATCGTGGTGAGAAGGTCTAAGCTACAAAGCCTGTTTGTGGGAAGAACCTCCTCAGAGGCATTGCTGGTAAGTTTTGCTCTACAAGATGCGGTCATATACATGATCACATGAACAGATCTACCTCCAAGACTGGCAAGCTGGTGGGAGTCAGACGCATTGTTGTGCAAAACTACAAGTCAATTGCCTCCAGTGGAGTCGCAGAGTAACGCAAGGTATTAACCCTCCACAATCGACCATCGACACCTCTCCAAACCGCTTATTGGATTTGGGTGATTAGCAATTGTACTCCAGGTAAGACAACTGCAGTTGCTCCATTCACAACACAACGGTCACGAATATCTGTGCACAAATCAATCGTTATTTTTTTTCCAATGAAGTAGTGCATTTAGTATATAAGACGCAACTGACGATGGCACAGCGATCAGATATCAGTGATCACCCTACCACCATACATCAAAAACCAACCTGCACGCATAATCTACTCACTAGTTCTGCTCCTTGGTGATCAAGTCCACGGTTGATTCGCAACTCCCCCCTAAGCTATCACCAAACTCAGATCCCTAGAGATCAGACCACCAGAACGGTCGGGGACTGTTGCAATTAAAAGCCATGTAATTTCATACGCACCCAGAGTAGACGCCCGACGAAGTGGATCTTCCAGAAGGAACTCCTTTGATGAGGTGTTTGTCAACCTGGATTTTCGCACAATCATTTTGCCACTTGGACGACGGCTTCTGTATGTTACTGTTCAACCTCACCGTTGACACCTCCTCATGCAACTCTAGCTTCATTAGGGGCAGAAGGTGCGGTGACAATCAGTGACTCCTTCCAATCGACAATAGACTGGCACCGATCTGTGCTATACCCGATGCATAATCAATCGGTTCGAAGGTCAAGTTTGGTAGTTCACTGTGAACAGAACCTCCAACTTTCCAGGCATGGCTGTCAATGCGTTAAATTTCAGGTGGCATGTCTGGCATCGAGTGCGTGGAGCGCACATGCGGGGTGAATCAGGTTATGTCTGCGCTTAGCTGCTGATAAGTGATCGAGATCCATGAGATCAATAATGGCTCTCATGTGACCCACACCGCAAGTCTGACGCCGACGACTCTTGCAATTGCGTCAGAGCGTCAGAGACCGCGAATCCAACGATCCTTTCTCGTTTGTGCATCATCTGATGACGGAATCAGATGCATCATCATCACATCACCCCCTCTTGATTCACAGTCGTTGCCCCACGCACGAAGTAATTCACTATTTAATAGAATTCACAAGTTACTGTTGCTCATGATCCGACCTTCCCAGTCCCAGTACTCTCCGGAAATACACAGTACTATGACGTGGAGTCTGTACCATGCCAAGCTGAAACCACTATAGATTTAGGGTTGGCTGCAATCGAGTCTGGTTGTAGTATGGCTATTATATGACCTCGTCATCACTTTCACAGCTACTTGATTAGTATACCAGTTCAAATTTTGTAGAGGAGAGTTCATGCACACACGTAAGTTTTTTTTAGCATTTTAGAACATATATCAATTAACCCGGATGTAATACACTGATATTCATACATTGGTACAGTCCAACAGACAATGTACTCACACTACCAACAACAATAATTCTCGATTTCTTTCAAAGAATAAAAACAAGTATTCTACCAGTGGATGAGAGATCACAGCCAATGTGGATAAGATTTAGGACCACCGTCTGTGACTGCGTATGGATCTAAGGGAGACTGACTTTAGCGCTACGCAATATTACTTTCAAATATCTAAAAAACTGGTTAGTAAACTAATACCCAATGCCGGTATATTAACAACACAGTGTGCAAGTCCACTGTCATTCCCTAGTCCAGACGCACATGTCTACTGCAAGCCTGCAAACCCTACTATTCCTTCCAGATTGAGCAAAATCAAGCTATTAGAAGAAGAGAATGATGCTCTCTGGCCTCAGACAACTGTTGAGAACACTGTGAGCATTCAAGTTGTAGGGCTGGTGATTTCAAACCTGCAGATGAAATGCACATTGCAGGAAACACATCACAACCTCTATCCGCTATCACCACAATCAATCCAGGGGTTTCAGGTCATTAGCAACTAGTCCCAACTTGAACTCACATTAACCTGTTTTTAGGCTGTTCCTTGGTGTAAACGTGGAAGTGCTCTGCAGCACCAAGTAGAGATTAGAACTCAGAATTGACATGAAAGGCGTTATCACATTACAGAGACACTTAGATGGCTGCATTTATGATATTTTGTTCCTTGGCTGTGGATGTTTTGTACAGGAAGCATGTAGATACTGGACTTGTCTTCGTTTACGTAGCTCAGGATACTCCACACTGGAAGGCATATTCACAAAATGCACACTCCTGAGCTATATCTTGAAATTAAGCTGTTTCTTTTTTAGACAAAATGGTTGTTTGGTCAGCACACAGAAGAATGATAGCCTCTGCACCTCTTGTAAGTTTCCCATTTCGAAGCATGCATATGCTAATTTCCCATGGTAAACATCATGATGCCACACAAAGAGTGGTGCATTCATATTCAGTCATATCCACTAACATTTGACAAGCAGCTCTATTTGTTTCATCATGCAGACGAGATATTCATGGTATTCAGGGAGAGAGTTTCACTGGAAACTTACAAGATCAAAACAATTGGGACACGACTTACATTTGATTGAAAAATAAACTCGATATACACTTATTTGTTTGTAGAAACCAATCCTTGTACGTAGATTTGGTGCGTCAAGACTTTCAATCTGGAAAGAAATTTTTTGGCTGTCGAAATTTGTACTCGAATGACATACTGGATCCCCAAAGATCACAAGCGCTACAAGGATGTTATTCAGATGAGTATGCCCCCCGAGACAAGGTAGAGTTGAGTACTATCTCTACCTACGTACTCACATATGACTCATATATTCAATGATCTTCCAAAGCATGTGACTCTTACATCTGTAAAGCAGGCAAAATTTTACCGCTACACTCTCCAAAGCCCACGCAGAATCCGTCACCCTGCAATGCGTGAGGGTCATCAGAAGAACCAATTATACATGTGCAGGGACCATTCGACAGAAATAAGGAAAGGTGAACATGCAAAATAAGGTCAGCGTCTGTTCCTAAGCATAACCAAAAGCCCATGCATACTTTGACTCATCTCTCAAAAATAGTATATCTTCTAAATACGAAATGTAGCACTGAAAGTACAGTCATTCTTACACACCTGACAAACAGCTGTCATGATCACTTTGTCACCATCTTTTAAGAATTTCCGGATACCACCATGCTCTAGCTTGATCTCCTTGGAGCCTGCCCAAGACTGCTCCAATAAAGAACCCATGCTCCCAGAATCCTGTTCACGATCAACTCTTCCTTTAATATTTTCTCGGATATTTTACTACTCCGGATTCCATCCTTTACAGTCAAAAGTGACGCAACCTAATATCGTGCCTGAAGGACTAATTGTGTTGAAATGCGCTACAAGCGCACATCCGCACTTCAAAACTCATCAACCTATGAGGATTTAAGATGTGACCAAGGCCTTGAACGTATAAACTGGCAAAATTGAAACGGTTAAGGTGTGCATACCGGTCCGCTAATAGTCCCTGATGCCAACAAGTCCCCAGGATTTAGATTACAGCCGTTGCTAGTGTGATGAGCTAGCTGTTGGCATACTGTCCAGTACCTGCAAAAGGGTTTCATTGCTCTCAAGTTGTTAGCCAGCCATGTGCAAAAAGACAGAAGGTGGAATGAGGGGACTGAGAGCAACAAACTACATGAAAATAGTGGCTTCGGGAGCTTATATCAAGAAAGGAATGGCTTCTAAACCGTCAATGAATCAAGACTTGACATGAGTAAGATCAGGGTACTCACAAATATTTGAAGTTGCTGTTGCAAATAACAGAAGCTTTTGATTCACCCTCGGGACTAATTGCCACCTACTTCCAGAACATGACGTTAAATAAATCCCACACATCAATAGGTGCAGGTGGTAAACTCACACAACAAACTTTGCAAAATAATAGAAGATTAAGATAATCTTTATTACAAGTAGACATGCTAGTGGAGCTAACCTACGGGCAATGGTTAAGATAAATCCCAAAAAATGCATCACAATAAAATCTGATTTCAAACACTTTAGATTTTGATGAGAACAAAATGCTCTGGAAGATGTAAATCACCTGGAGTGGGATGTCATAAGTAATGCGTTTCTTCTCTGTCAGATATGGAAGTGCGGGTGGATCCTGGCAACAACAGCACCAGAATAACCAGTCAATATAACCTTTCCTCACATTGAGACTTTGATATTGTTATGGATTGTTCGAAAATCAACATACTTCTGACTCACGTGGTGTGTCGGAAGAAAAGACGCATAGCAAAGGCATCAACCTGTACAGGTGCATCACAAATAAACGGCTCGAGCGCCTCCAATGTTACAATCCATGGCGAGATTGTTGTTCCTGCAAGTTGATATCACGACCCCAAATGAGAGCATGATTGGTAGCTATGAATAAGCTTAAATATTCAATCAAAAAAGACTTCAATGTTCCGCTAACTGCAAAGAGGGAAATTGCTGCAAACTGATAATACTTGCGTACATACCAAAGCTCTTTCCAAGAAACGGTCCCAATGGCACATATTCCCACTTTTGTATATCTCGTGCTGCCATCCAAGTCACCAATCAGCATGACTTTTACAATCTTCATGATAGATCTATCACGAGCTACAATACAATCTACAGATTATGTATTCGTTATAGGAAATACATATGAAACATAGAAGCTGAAAATTTCAATGAAGTGGAATCACTAGAGAAGAGATCAACATACCACTCCAGTCGTTCATTATAACAAAACCAAATATGTGATTAGCAGCGTCATCTACGCTCACAGTTGTCCCAAGTTCGTTTCCTGGTCCAGCGAAAACAGCCTGCAGTGACACCCCTTTCATTTTAGCATATAGCATGCTTTGCCCAGCATCCATTTTGAACCTTAATCCCTTATTCGCATCTTAATCAAAGAAACCAGACAACAGTTTAATAATATAAATATAACTCATCATACAAGACTCACGGCATACCATTTCAAGCTCGAAGTCAAGAACAGCTGAGGGTTTGAATTCAGGACTCTTTTTCCCCTCTGGCGGAGCGGTTTGACCTCTGAAGTACAAAAGCACCAGCACAATTTGAATATCAATAATGTGAGGTCACACAACAAAGTGCTGCAACCTGTACTGTGTACAATAAAATAGTGGCAAAATACGCTTGCGAAAGTCAAGTCGTCAGGCCCGAAGTACCTGGGGCGTCTAATATCTGTCCCTGATATCACCACGGAGGATGCTCGGCCGTGATAACCAATAGGTACATGCAACCTGCGTCAGTAAAGGCGGCTAAATAAATATCCTGTAAGTGATTCAAAAAGTGAGTATGGTGAGTGACAAAGTGTATCAGTAACTTCAAGGTTGCAAACAAGTTCATTCAAAGCTATGTGGTACAGCACGAAGGTGGCAATAAATAATAATAATAACAGTAATCTATGGGCCACTGTCCAACAATACTTGTGTTGGTGCAATCAAAAACAGCAGGAAATAAAAAAGATTCGAAGGCCTGTAATACAATGTGAGATACTTCACTAGATGGTACCCAAATGCACAACGACGTGTGTCACTTAAGCACCTTTTGAGAAACACTGAACATAATTTCAAATATTAAAGCCAAAGGTTCCTATAAAAGCAAGCAACATATCTGAAATAGGACCAGTTAGCAAACCCAGGCACGAACAAGTACCAGTTAGCAGGAAGCGCAAGTTCTTTGCTCCGAAAGATGGTGCCCGTATTGGTAGCATGCTCCTTGGAAGAGAAAAAATCGGTGTAGTCGCCAATCACTGCCGGCATCTCCATTTTTACTTGACTCTGCTCCGCCGACAAACACAAGGAAATCAATATCTATATGTGTCTGATTAGATCGATGAGGGTCCTAAAGACCAAAACAATCATGTGCTAAATTTTCAGTAGTAATCAAATTTCTAAGCAAGTAAACGAGAGTTGTGAATATCACCATAGGAATAATCGCCTTGGAACGCAACTCATCGTTGTCCCTCAACGTGGGTTCATCAGCTATGCAAGACAGCACAATTCTGTGTCACATTAGATCAAGCACAATCTGCACCTTTCAAAACAGAAAAGCGAGTGATTATGGCATGAGCTGATAGCGAGAATCCTTCTAATAAATCAACTTTTTTTAGACTGCAGAAAATACATGATTCGAGAAAAGCTAGGACAGTGCTGAAAGAAAATGGCTCAGCACAGCTTCTACTTCAGCAATTCTTTAACTACACGCAACTTCAAATTCAACAGCACATTCAAATCAACATCCTAAGCTCTGTATGTACAGAAAAGATTCCTTTAGTAAGGACATGGAACCGGCAGAAGAGCTGCCCGTTCGTGAGTCAAAGGTGGGAAGAAAATCTACACTATCATTACCCATGCTCTCACAAGATTTCTTACCGGACAGTAGCTTCTGCAAGGTTGCTCTTGCCTCTTTCCATGCTGGTCTCCCTAGCGCCATGAACGCGTTCAAAGAAGTCTGCAAGTACAATGCAATACACTCATTAAGGACAAGACATTAAGAAATCGGTTTTAGATAGAAATGTTTGCTCAAATTCGATCCGCATTTAATTGCAGCACAGCATTGAGCGGAATGCTCAACTATCGTACTAGGAAGAGAAAAGCCTGTGAGTAGGATAGAAGGATACCTGAGAGAAACAGCTGGAGTTGGATAACAAAGGGCCACTGAACAAACCAGCATCGGAAAGTACAGACAGATCCACAACAGAGTCACCAATAGCAACTCCAGGGCGTGGAGTTGCGCCAGAACTTGGCCGGAACACTCCGAAGGGTAAATTCTGAATAGGGAATTGGGAGCCCGGCGCCACGTCCACGAAGGACTTCATCAAAGAAGCCATAGCCAAAATCTTTTCTAGCCACAACAAACGGAGGCGCAGGAACAAACCGTGAGGGTTTAAACTCCACAGAAATACTCAGCGGTTCTTTACAATTGCACGCTTTCTGAGAATGATCAATGCAAGAAGTGTTAACAGTAAGTTGAATAACAAAACCCGATAGAGAAAGGATACTGAAAAACTAGCATTGCGCATCTGAAAATGGGCAACATGCGTATCCGCAAGAGACGAAAGAAGCTTCGACAAGTGCGAGTACCAATTATTAAAGAAGCGGTTTGAAACACATGAACAGGAAGATGGAGAATGAAAAGGTACAATCGGACGCCTTTCTTAAACTAGACACAATGGGATAAAGGGAAAAAGTACATGCACATGTCCACAGCCGAAGGCCTGTGGACCCACAAATTTCATCGCAGGCTTCCGATTCCGACCTTACTCCTAACATTCACCTAAACATGAAATTGGTGCCACTTCCCATCAAGAAAGACGGCGGATCCCTCTTACAGTCAATCCAAACAGGAGCGATCAAAAATAACATGCCTAGAAGCAAATCAAGCGCATTGCAGAGCGAGGTGAAATTCGGCAAAATCTCGTAATCACACAATTGCCGAGGAGCAGAAACAGTGGCTGATTTCAGAACCAGAACGCACAAAAATGTGTCAACAATTTTACACAAATCACATCTACATACGCAGCGGAACCTTAGCCAGAGATAAAGCCATGATCACTGACAAACTGCGCACTGAATAAGTGGTCTTTCTGGGTATCAACCAGGCTCCGGAGGCGACCCAAAAACAGAGACGAAAGTAAAAATTGATACAGGTAAAACATATACACAACACATATAAGAATGAGGAATTCGGATAGACAAGTGGAACGAGAAGATGCAAACTCTCTGGCACAGATCCGATCGAGAAAAAACTAACCCACAGCCAACAATTGATGACAGAGACAACGGATAATCTGAGTAGACAAGTGTATCACGCAATGAGCAGCAACATGCAAGGGCTTCACAACTTGATACTGCGATCACCCTCACCAGCGGATAAGCGCTCACGAGGGCCACGTCAGCTGCACGTCAGACAGTCGATGAAAGCCCGAGCTCTTTTCTCTGCCGCTGCTGCTGGTGTTGCACAATTACCCACTTTAACCGCTGAGCTCAAGACGAGGGAGACGACATGTGTTAGGGTGAAAATGTGCACAGGATCCGTGCGAAACGGAGCAGCGGGCGTCGTCTCCGACGCATGAGTGTGGATGAACCTCGTCCAGATGCACCCAGTTGTAGTGATTCTTAAACACTCCGACCCAATTCCGCCACAGAAAGATGTCTCCGCAGCCTCGTCGCTCTTCCTTTCTCGCCGGTGTGCTCTGCACCTGGATCGCGGTTTTCAGGCTCTCGCGGCGATGGGGGGGTCAGCGGTCAAGGGCTCCTATCCTCGACTCGGGCTTTGTTTGTTTGTGCTCTCGAGAGGGTGGGACACATGCCTGGATTGTGCTGCCACGTCACCTTTGGTGTCATGCTGTGTCATTACCTCCTTTTTAAACTTCACATGCCTTATTGATTAACATTTCTTGATTAGGTTTTGACAGGACACTCCAGTGCTCACCTCACAGAGGGTAGTGGGCTTGTGCTTGTTTGATTATGTATGTGGTTTAATGTCAATGTGTTGTGTGGTGACTTCTAGTATGTACAGCTCCAAAGGAAATGTTGCAGTTTGTGTTGTGTAGGGTCCAGTTCAGTGGCTGTGTGCATCAAGTTGCCCTCACACATTACTCTTGCATCATGGGTATGAATTGGTCCAAGGGGGCAATTTATTATTTGGAATCATGGTTTTCATTTAGGAGTTTGTAGTTGCAGGGGTTTGAGATTTTGGAAATACAAGGAGGGATGAGTTTGAAAGGAGTCAAACTTGTCATTTGAGAATTCTTTATATTCCTTCTAAACCATTCTGAGCAGCTTTGGTTGGTGCTGTGCTTTATTATTATTATTATTATTATTATTTATAATTATTATGCTGTGGTTATAATCACTTTTTCTGCTTTGGGGCTCACACACAAACTTCCTAACCAGTGATTAGGCAAGCTTGTGATGAAAGTGGAGAATTTATGACTCTAATCTAATCCTAATATTTTATGCACATCTCCCAAAGATGCCTATCCAATAAACACCCCATTTTAGAGGGGTTTGTCCAAAAGCTTTGTAATAGTCTCTTGTTTTGTTAAAAAAAAGTTGTTCTTTAGACACCAATACTTTCAAATAAGAAGAAGTTATGAAATGAATCAAATCATTTTAAAAAATTAAACTTCTAAATATAGAAACATATGCCCATTATAACAAATGGAAACACACACACATATATATATATCAGCAATTTTTTACAAGATTCCTTGACTTTGTGTAAAATCCACATCTTTTAGTGGACTTAAGACAAATTTCAAGAAACAACATTATCCACACTTTGTAGGAAAAAACATGCATTTTACTTTATCTTTTTTTCTCACATATTGGTATTTACCTATAAAAATAACCAAGGTTAACAAATTAAAATAATTTAATCAAATTATTCAAAAAAACAATAAACAAAAAACAAAAAACAAACAAACAAACAAACAAAAAAGTTTTATTCTAAATCTTAAAATCCTGTTTGATATATTTCAAAATACAAATAAAACATATTTTTTAAGTATTATACCTCAACAAATATCTGTCTTACAATAAGTAGATGGTACATTGAAATAAAGCATGCATTAATATCTACTACTCTGTAGATGAAATTGTAATTCTAAATTTTCATATTTAAATATAAATAATTAAATTATTTGATTTTAAATTTTTAGTTTATATTTCAAATAACTTATATGTTTTTGAAGAAATTTGAAACATGTATAAATATTTTTTTAATTTGGATAGAAAGACATGAAATTTTAATTTTTTCAATTGAATTTTAATTTTTGAAACAGTTGATAACTGGTATACTCAATGAACTCAAAGATATTAAAACAAAGTTTATATCATGACATAAGATATGTTATCTTGGCCACATAGATGCCAAAGGATTTAATTCAAATAGACTAATATACTAAACTTCATATCAAAATTTCGAAATCAAATAACAAAGGATTAATGTATATCAGTTGAAGTTATAATACAAGATTTGTCCCCTCAAATTTATGCAAACAACGATGGATTTAGGGTTTTCAGGTGTTGAGAGGCTTCATTCAGTTGTCTTCTTAGGGTTTTCTGCGGAGCTTCGAATGCGGAAGCCCCCACAAGGGCGCCGCGAATGAAGCATCTAGAAAAGCGTCGTCGAATGGCCGAACCCAATATTAGAGTGGGTGTCGTTCGAAATTCATCATATTCTCCTGAAGGAGTCTTTTTCCAATTATCAGCTGACCTGATTTCTGAGTGTCCGAGGTGTAGTGTTTGTTTGAGGTTTGTGTTCCGTTTCAGTTATACTATAAGTCGAGAACCAGCATGAGAATCTACGATGGATAGTGTGTGTGTGTGCGCATTCCATCTAAGGTGCTTTGCGGTCAATACAGTGCATGGTACTTATACAGGAGTGCTAGAGAGAATCCCTTGCGCATTCATAAGATGACGCACTTTGGAGTTGCACAATCTTCACAGTAAGGGAAATATTTGCAAAGATGGGATGAGCCTGTCAATTCTTTCTCTGTAGTGTCATCAGGATTGAGGGTTATGGTTTTCAGGAATTTACTGCGCTGATTTGTTTTGTTCATGCGCTAAGTCCCTATCGATTTAAGGAAACGCGTCGTGTTCTGTGCATGATGGCTCTTGAAAATTCTTGTAATAGCGATGTGCGGTGGATGCTCCAAAGTAATCTGAATGCTTTATAAGTTGGGGAATGTCTTGCTTTGAATATTATGAACATTTTATTAAAAATTCAATTCCCCTAAACTTTGTTGAAGTAGATTCATGAAAAGTAGCTGCTTCGACTGCATTTTGATAGGCTACCTAGGATTTTGTTGACTAGCTTTTTATTATTTAGTATTAACATTGGTCTCCCGCAAAATATACATATGATTTCGAAGATTTTTCAGCCCTAAAGTTACAATTCGGCGGCTCTGTATCTACACACGAAGTTACACTGGACATCATACTCGGCACCAATGTTAACCGCTTCATTCCGTTTGCAGCTGTCTACTGTACAAGCTTGAAATTATCAGCTTCGTCTTCTTCAATGTCACTCAAAGTGAAACTATGAAAAAACTTATTCCTTTCGCTCGAATGGTGAATAAACTCCTAAACGCGTCGCAAAAGTTTGTGCAACTTAATGGCCTCTTTCAAGTTGAGCTTCCAATTCTTCCCGTCGTCTATGTACCTCCTGGTCAGAGTCATGAAAAGCAAGCAATTAAGTTAATAGACAGAGCGCAAGCATTGAGGAGCTAAGACAAACGTCAGGAATACTATCTATTCTAAAACTGATGGTCAGAACAAAGCAGTACCTCTAGGTCTTTTTGTGCTTGTTCTCGCCAATTATTTTTCTGCATGTAATTGCGTTTCACGGCTCCGAGACACAATAATCCCTGGAAAAGAACAAACATACAAGCTGTTAGTAATTGAAATTTGAGAGCCACTGCAAGATAATCAGATCTCTCAAACGTCGTGTATTGAATCAGCAGGGGGTGGAAGTTCCCAGCCCAAGACATGAATTTAATCAAAGAAACAAAACGCAGCACTGTTGTGACTGGCGAAGAAAACTTACGGCAACAATGTAGACGATTCCACATCCCAGTAGCCACCAGCTAGCTATTTTGTGCAATATGCTTTCTGCACCCGTCTCGCCGCTTGCTCGTGCCAACACCTTTGTCAAAGCTGCCACGCTGTTCGACAAGAATGAGTCAGTCTTCTTTGTGACTTGGGAGCGAGTGGTGATCCGATTGCAACCTCTTATCAATCAAGTTTTATGAAGAACCACTAACTAAGTCTTTTGAAGATAACCACGTGCAGGTCTAATAGTGGAATCAGGTTTCAGGGTTTAGGATTTAGACACAATCAAGATCACAAGGTCATAGGCTGTTTTCTACACACATACAACTAATTTGAACACACTAAGCAGACCGAGAAGGAAAGTTCTCAAGAATACTCACAAGATCTGAAGAGTGCCGCGCCCGACCCAGTACTCCAGTACCTGAAAACGAAGTTTTATGAGAATGACTGTCACCGTCAACTGGCTGTGGAAATAGTAGACACAGTACAACTGGGTTTGTGGTTGACTGCTTTACGTAGGTCCTTAATAGAGTCAAAATAACTCGAAAGTAGCAGCATAGGTAAAAAGAAATAAATTGAAGTTTTCAAGCACGTAGATTGAAAGAGTTCCAGTTCAGTTACAAAAGCTAACAAAGCAAGAAAACTATGTGATTTATGACAGGATAGACGTAACGCTTGCGAATAAACTAAAAACAAATTACTCAAAAAAATTGGTGCTCGCCAGATGTACAATGAACACCAGCAGAAACACTTTCGATCCTAAGGCAAACCACACAAGCAAAAGCTAGGGAAATTTCATGGAGATGATTGAATACCTTCCAAAATTTGAAGATGGGTACCCACTCTGTTTCAGCGATGACAACCAGCAAAGCAAAAGCTACTGCGTAGAATCGCAGGATGCCAACGAACACCTGCCATACGTAAAATTCAAAAAATCATAATAAGCGAATGGATTAATGTGATCACATCCTTCTCAACACTATAAACTCTGGATTGGACCAGGTAGGCAGGCAAATAATCATTCTCAGAGCCTGGTCTACACTCAGCTAAAAATTGTAACAATAATCTGCAACTTATGTTGAGAATCGTTGCACCAAACATCGTGCTAGACAGGGCTTCAATCAAATCGAGTTGTAATCCTCAACTGTTAAAACTAATTACAGGGTCGTTCCTGCGATCTAAGAGTCCACTCATCACTACTGGGACAATATGCCGAAATTCCAAATATTAGCTACCAATGGGGCTCAAGGTGTGCATATTGCTGCAAGCCGTAAAACATTCGATTTATTGCAGAATGGAAAGGACATACTCTCAGTAAACGAACATAATAGACCTTGGACTAACGGGAGGAAGAATTACAAGTATTGTTACGGTCAAGCGACAACGAAAAAAACAGTCGAAGAGGGCAGAAGTGAGGGGATGTGGACACATACACTGATGCGATAGTCGAAACCCCGGTAGTCGTAAGATCGCAGAAGAGAGACGAGATTCACCACCATACAAAGCAACGCACCCACTGCAGTAACGAGGCTCAAAACAGCGCAGATGTAGAGCAATGTGCTTTTCTCCGTAGTCCGCGGCGCATTTTCTAGCATGGGAGGAGACCCCGCGACCTCAGCAGGCAACAGAGGCGCCTCTACGTCCCCTTCATAAGGAGGAACAGCCCGAGGCTCCTCCCCTGAATCCACCGCACTGGTGACACCATCTTTGTAACCCATCTCCCCCAAAAAATGTGAAAGAAAATTTGGGTCTCCGTCAGATTACGAAACCCAGAGTGGGATAGTTAACAACGAGAGGAGAGGGGAAACAGAGCGAAGCAGAATCGAGGACTGCAGGGGCTTCGTCAACAACTAGAAAGAAGGGAGCCAAGATGCACATTCTGGGTGCTGGAGATGCTGAATGACTGACAGGTGTTCGGGTCGTAGAGATGATGACTCAGCATTGCCAGCTCTGCTCATTCTCTGGGTTCTCCACGTGGCGTCTCTTGTCTGTGCTCTCTGGAAAAAGTACTTTCCACTTGGGCAAATACGAAGATCATCGTCTTCAAAGTGCTCGTGGTTTATGCAAATGAGAGGAAAACCTTTTGACTCAGGACCAATTAAACCCCTCTTTCGGCGATCCCCCCACTTAAGTTATAGAATCTCGAAAGTTTCACTACGGTGAGATTTTGGCAAAAGACCGACCTCATACTGGCTTGAACAGTGTAGTAAACAAAGAGACAAAATTTGGTCTTTACAAAACATTGTAATTTAGAATCTATGTGTTTACAGAAGCTGTGTGTGCGCACTCTTAGTGGTGCAACTGCACCTAATACTGACTACTGGAACCAGTAGACAAGAGTTGACTTCAGCACAAATATCCTGGCATTTGGCAGAATACTGGTAAAAAATAAATGAAAGAATGTACTAGCAAAATTCTCTAGGATGATTGATCAGGCCAAATCTATTTTGAAGGACTTCGTTGACATGGGAAGCACAAGCCCTTGTTTCAAGACTTCATGTCGCTTCAAGGCCTGGACGCAGTGGCACATCTCCAACTTCAAGGGAAAATACCGCTCACCCGGTAACAGGTCGCAATTCTCTCAATAGCAATTAAGTATGCAGCTGTACGAAAATTACATTTCTGCACACAATTAGGAGAATCTATTAGCTATTGAGAAGCTTTTGATACATAATACGACATTGAAGAGAGCTGAGCTTAAGCAGACTCAATTCTACAGTATAGGGATATAACAATTCAACTGTAAAAGAAACAACCACGAAGCACTGCATTGCAATAATCACAGTCCAAGGAGAAATAGAGGGCACGTTGTTTAAAAAAAAGGGAATTACCCTTTCTTCAGCTATATTTTTCACACTTTCCCAGCTCGACAACATAGTTTCCTCCAGGCCAGACCAGACAAAATCAACCTCCGTATTCCTGCATACAGAAAGTTGCAATTAGCTGCGAGAAGTTGTGATAGCCTACAGTAAATAGCCAAGCACACGGTTTATACGTAGCAACTTTGTTGTACAAGATTTCAGCTTGCGAAAGAGAAGAACATATGTACCCCTTAACGACTTGGCTTCGAACTTTGTCAGAGAACCTATGACCGTTTCCGAACTCATTCTCCAGAGCATCAATGAGTACCCTTTTCCCTCTCTCTTCCATGCGTCTACTCATGCGTCCGAAGTGAATGTGGTTTAAGTTTTTCAACCACTCGAAGTATGAGACTGTCACACCTCCCTGCATAAATGAGATTCTCTCTTAAATTCACGACTTTGCAACAGTACTGCAGATGACTGTAGAATTAAACATACAGACAAGAAGCCAAAGACGAACCAATCATTGTCATTACCAGCTTCTTCCAGTGAAAGTGAACATTTCCAGAAAACTTACAGCATTTAGCAATAAATCAGGTAAGATGACCACATCGTTGTCTTCCAATATCGTCTCTGCCAAAGGTGTTACTGGACCATTTGCAGCCTCTGCCACAATTTTTGCCTGGAATTTCCAATCGAAAGATATTTAGTGTCATTAGAGGCCACTTAGGTTGAACTAGCCCCTACTGCAGGTATCACCATTCAAACCATCAAAACAGACAATACCCAAAATTGAAAATCTAACACAATTGAGTCCAGACGGTACCTTAATGTTTCCTGCATTTCCGGAGTGAATCTGTGATTCTAGGGCAGCAGGTATCAGCACGTCACAAGGAAGTTCTAAAATGCTTGGGGCAAATTTCATCTGCACATTCACCAATCAAAAGTAAATGTTCCACTCTTCGTTCCATTTGAGCTTTAATTTGCAACTGACAGTGAGAGATTGCAAAACTAATTCACGGAAAGATCAGCCAACTTAGTTACTTCACTCTGACAATTTACCAGAAAAACTTACCGTCTTAGCACCGGGAAATCCCGTGATAGTTCCTTTCTTTTTATGATAGGCCTTCACGGCAGGAATATCCAAGCCATCCCCCGACTCGTCCACCAAGCCTCCATCCGCCTCAGCAATGGCAATGATTTTTCCTCCAGCACCATGTATGTACTAGAAGACACACAAAAGTGTCAGCTATTCAGAAGATCATGTTGTTAGGAACCATTAACGATAATTTAAACATTCCTTCATTCCCAATTCTAGCATTTGTACACGACATATTGTACATTATCAAGTCTTTTCAAACATAAAACAAAGATGTTGTTGATTGATTATTTACTTACATCGACTGTGTGACGACCTACATTCCCGAAACCCTGTACGATGAACGTCTTCCCCTTAATGCCTGTCGTCATGCCCAACCTAGCAACCAGGGTCTGCAATCGTTGAAAGACGCATGTTATTGCAGCCACTCACAACATATTCCACATTTATTTCTCACTCTTCATTTCTTGCAAATAACATCACTGGCAAAACGAAGAACTGACCCAATCCATTGTGTCGATCAAGACGCACAACATTGAGAGAACTCTAGTTGCAGAACTACCTCATCATTGAGAAATTCCCGCAAACAGAAGAAAACTCCTAGTCCCGTTGCCTCTGTCCTTCCATCAATACCTCCCTCCTCCAAAGGTTTTCCAGTTACACATGCTGAACCATTGATATCATTCGGCTGCAGGTGCTCAAAAGTATCTTTAATCCATGCCATTTCTTGTGGACCAGTCCCATAGTCAGGAGCTGGTACATCCTGCACAGGAAGAACCCAATTAAAAATGTCAACCAACTCCTTCGACATACTTGAAAGCTTCAGTCTTGCTCAATGGCAACGTTGGATGTTACTCTTCAGATACTTACGATGGAAGGCCCAATGAAGTTCTTCCTCACAAGCTCGCTGGTGTACCGCCTTATTATAGCTTCCTTCTCGTTCATAGAGTATTTCGTGGGGTCTGTAACATACCAGATGATGGTCAAATTTTCCATATATGAACCGGAACAGCGTTATCACAGTGTGTACGTCTCCCTACAGTGGAGATCTTACAAGAGTGCAAAGAGATAATACTCGAGCTTGACACAGAAGTGAGCAGCTCAATTAGAAGAAAATAATTAAGCAATTTTTAGAAGATGAATGGTTAATGAGCTTACCGATTTTAATACCACCTTTCGCACCTCCAAAGGGCACATCAACAACGGCACATTTGAATGTCATAAGAGCTGCTAGTGCCATGGTTTCATCAGCATCAACGTTTGGGGCCATACGAATTCCTCCTTTCACTGTGAGATACACATAGGTGTGGTTCACGGATTTCAATCTATTATCAATGATATCCGCAAAAGCGAACATACTCATTCGCTGACTGCAACCTACTCACAAATTTAGCCAAAGAATACAGCAAGCGAAAGGAAAGGAATACATGGGAAGTATGGCTAAGAACTAACCAGGAAGACGGTGGTGTGAATGTTGTGCGCGATAACCCTCAATGAGCTCCACAGTGCCGTTTGCGCACTTCAAGGGAAATTGTACTTTCAGAATATTGTTGCAAGCCTGTCCAATACCAGTCAAAGCAAACGCCAGTGAGAAATTCTAAAAGATCCCCTATAAATTCGACAAAATTTGATTATAAAATTTTGGGCGAAAAATTGAACTTCTCATTCCAGCTAAAAGCCAGCTCATGTGTTATCACGAGCTGGGTTTCGAGGGGATGTCAAAAAATTAGACAAACGATCCAGCAAAAGAGATGGCAAATACAATGGCTGCAAGAATCAAACAGCATTTATTCGAAGTATTGTACAACAGCACGCGTGAATGCTCAACCTACCTTTATCTGGGCAAGAATGTCTGGGGTGGTGGAGGCAATTGCCGCAGCTTTGTCAAAATAAATGTCCACGGACTCCAAAAATGATGGATCACCTGCACAATGGGCGTGATCCAGGATATTAGTCAATTGACCATCACTAACTTTTTACAGTTTTTATCAGTGAACGCCCCGTCAGCTGCACGACAGACTCGGAAAAAACTGGTAATTTGCCGAAACATTCCTCAAGGGGTTTTATAAGTCCCTGATGAGAAACGAGCAAAAATAAAAGTTCAATCACCCATCCCGAGCAGAAAGAAAGCTGCTTTTTAGGCATGTCCTGTACCATGCGCAATGGAGTCATGTCCAGCAGGCGTCGTGGTCGTAGAAGTGACAGTCGTGGTGGTAGAAGACACCGCGGCGGCAGTTGAGTAGCGGATGCGAGCACCGGCAGCTGCGCATAAGAACGCAAACGACCCCCGCGTGGAGGAGGCTCCTTTCATCAAGCGAATTGCCATTGTCATGATCGTCGTGAAATTAAAACGTTCCTCAACAAAATTATTGGCCTGTCACCCCCACTGTAATGAGTCAGATTCCTCGACAGGCAATGTGACGAAACCTCTTCAACCGATGAATCCTCAATCTGATTCTCAATCAGAATTATCGGATGACCAAAAGTACGAGAACGAAACTTCAACAAAAAATTGTTTCCAGTATCTTCATGGATTATAATATCCGTCAAATACACGACTCTACCTTAGACGAGGCAGTAATCTTTCCCAAAGATCGCTAACATAGGACGTCGCTTTTACAGTAATGACCACGCTAGATTCAATTCCACAACAACCAAAAAGCAATCAATCCAAATCATCACATCTAGTTCCAACTCAAGTACGCAAAATCCCACAGAGGACAACCTCTCACTCAATCACGCTACGCCAAGATCTACTGCTCACGTAAAGCTCGAAATAAAAATTAAATTAAATAAAAAAGAACAAGAAAATAGAAAAGTTGCAGTATTAAGCTACAGCAGCGACGAAATTAATCTCAATAAAATCCAAGCACTAACCAAAGCTACAACACTAAACTCACAATCACCACTCAACGCAGGGAGATGTGCAGAAGATGGAATACCCTCCCTCCCAACCCGAAAAACAAAAAGCAACAATGAAGCAAAACAAGCTGGATTGGATTGGG
The DNA here is from genome assembly GCA_036785485.1 of Physcomitrellopsis africana. Lineage (NCBI taxonomy): Eukaryota > Viridiplantae > Streptophyta > Bryopsida > Funariales > Funariaceae > Physcomitrellopsis > Physcomitrellopsis africana. The sequence goes on along the minus strand of JAWRVF010000125.1, from coordinate 284,216 downwards.
ATCAATCAAAGGAACTTACAAACTACACGGCACACTAGGATGAAATCGAGAGAAGAGCCTGAGAGTTCCCTGCACTACAAAAAGAGACGATGCCAGAAGCGATGGTAGAAAATCTGGATGCGGATTGAGGATAAATAGAGGAAGGCAAGAAGCAAGCAGGGGAAGAGGAGCGTGAGCGTGAGAAGAGGGACATGATAAAGTGGTGAAGCAAGGGGGACGGGGAGGTAGCGAGGGGCTGCTACAGAGTGGTGAACTCAGTGTGCTGCTTCTGGTCCTACGCTTGCAATTGCATGGGACTCGAGAGTCACAAGGACAACAACATACGGAAGGGCGGGGGTGGGGATTATATAAAAGAAAGGCGGCGACACAATCAGAGTCAAGACAACGGGGAAACAACTATTCCAGAACCACGTAGAACACAATGCAGGGGGATGCAAGACGCTGAGACTCGACGCCGCTCGTGCCTTTATTACTCGCTCCCCTTGCTGCTTCTCTGCCTCCCTCCGTCCTCCGTCCCCTCTGCCCCCCCTCCCTCCGTCCGCCCCCTCCGTCCGTCCGTTCGTCCGTCGTTCGTTTTTCGTCCGTCGGGTTTTCACCTTTACCTCAACGCCGCTGGTAAATACCGTCGTCAACTGCGGGTTACCCCTACTCCAAGTTACCCTTCTTGTTGACTAGTAAAATGCCCTGACCCCTTCAACCATTCGTCATTCCACGATTTCTGTCGGTTTTAGTTGATGTCGTCCAGTGGTCATTCCACTCTTTCTGTCCGTTTTCATTGATGTCGTCCCGTGGTCGTTTAGAAACAGTGCATTGAATAATGACACCCCGTTTGGACACTGGAAATTTTTTTTTAAAATGGAGAAACTTGAACTGGTCAAAATTGCGTTGCACAATTAGGAGTTAAGTGACTCTTTTCATTATTTTTTTAATGATGAGTTGAGAATCCAAACTTTGCTGAAATATAGTCTTACTCGACTATCCACTCAAATATTTGGTAGTGTTAGAGAATCTTGACCTTTTAGACAATAATGTTTTAGTCCAAATTCTTTCTTGGTATTATGTTTCAGATTTTTCCATCATTACGTATGTGATGATTTTCAACCACCAATTGCAAGGTGAGAAGAAACTTCTACCCTAGTTTCTTACTGGATCTTGTGAAACACGTGGCGTGGTAATTTGTGGTGGAGAGGGGTAAACTTTTCCCCACAAGCATTGGCCCCACGAGGCGGCATTTTTGTATCGAATTGGCGGAGACATGGTAACTTAAGCCACATGGACTACTCGGTCGTTCCACCTCGGAAGGGTCCATGCAATCAATGCATGGGTAAGCACAAAAGGTGCCCACCTGGCACTCGGCCCATTTGACTTGCCATGTCAGATTTGGTTATTTAAGGAGTTTGCAACGATGGATGCATTATCTCATTCCATAATGACAACAATAATAAATCATCGAAGGAAATCAAGAATATTTTTAGGAGCTTGAGTTTCAGATATATGGGGAATGAAAGAAGACACAAGAAACCTAACTTTATTGAAACAATGTTTGAAACTGATTTTTACTTTTTTTCAAGGATGGAGACCCAAAAGGAATGCATTCTAAGAGCCAAGGTCGGAACATGTCATGTGGAACAAACAGCACCTTTTTAGTACCCAATGTAAGAAAATGAGCATTTTGGGGATACACAATGGAATTTTTCTGGCAAGGTGCAAAGATCTCTTTGGAGAGCATTCTATTGTCTTTTATTATTATTATTATATTATTATTTTCTCACAGTTAAAAAGAAAGCTTGTGTTGGTGGACAGCATGAACGGTGTCACCTCTCAAGACCACTCCAAGGTGCGGATGGATGGATGGGCGTATGAATGTATGGATGGAAGGAATTCAGATCTCTTGTGAGTAGCTTCTGAAGTAGAAACAACGACCACGAGTCGTTGGTGCAGAGAAGACTCAAAGTGACTGCAAAATCTCACCAATCCAAGCATCACTTTGTTACCACCAGTCAACCACGTTCGTAGAAGGGTTCTTTTCTTTGATCTGAAGGGGACCCACAAAGTAACGAGGAGAGCGCTCTTCAAAGTCCACAAATTTTGCATGATAATAAAGTTGACACAACAATTTTGGAAGAATTTGGGTGGAGCCTCCAGGCACAGTTGAATCAGTTTTTGCATGTGAGCGAAGGAGGAAGGAAGTAGAGGAGGAAGAGAAAGAAGGAGGAGGAGTAAATGAAGGTGAAACTCTTTCCATTCCTGATCACAACTTAACCATTGCAGCAGTACTGAAGCAGGAAATGTTACAGTGTTTTAGTGGTGATCGAGTTTGCAATTTGTGTCGAGAAGACAGGAAACTGTACCAAACCGCAACAGTGATGACCTGTAAACACGGCAGTGAATGCGATGATTTGCAGCCGAAAATGGAGATGAGCAAGAGAGGAACAGGAAAGGGGATGAATTGGCAGAGAAGCAATGGCAAACGCCACCAGGTCAGCAGCATTATCAGGAGAACCAGGATGTCAAGGGCTGGCATGTGTGCGTCTTCAAAGCCTTGAACAGTGCTGGTTTGGGGACCCGATGAGTCACCACAACCACGATCCGCAGCACTTTCCACCTCAACTGTTCCTCATTTTGGTTTCCTTGTCCATCGCTGATGTGTCCGAAGGATCAGCTCTCTTATGCCGCCGTGACTCATAGTCTACGCCACTCTCTCTCTCTCCAGTCTAGGATTTCATCCTCGTGACTTCATTTTCCCTTCACCAGCAGCTGGTGGCGCTATAGTGCTTACCGCTTAGTCACATAATTCGTGACAGTCTGTGGTTAATCCAATCCCTGGTTGCTGGGTCAGGCTGAATCTGCGGGGCTCATTTTGCAGATCGAGATCCAACGCACAAGCTCATCACGATTGTCCGCCTGCCATTCGCACTCAACGGTTTTCCTTCTTTGCAGTTGTCTCGATCAGAATAGACGGCTGGGTCGCTATTGGTTCCTGCTGACAACTGCGACTACATTCGGCAGCCAAGTTGGGCTGTGTATCATTGAGCTCATTGTAATTTCACCGACGGGCACATTAAACCTCGTTCAGTGGCCAGAAGTTGGGCAATGTTTTAGGAATGAAGTGTATATGACTTATATCTTTTCTCTTCTCAAGGCATTTTAAAACAACATATGCAAGGAACTGTGCCGAGGTTTAAGATCTGGGGCAGTGAACGAGCATGTTGAGATGAAAATTAAGTTCGGCATTCTCTTGTTCAAGTAGTAGTTCACAAATTTGAAGTACACATTTACAACTAACAGCTTGTTCTATGGCATATACATAATATTCTGATGATCATGACACTCGGTAACTCCGTGCCGGCTAAATAAAGAATCTACACGCTGCCTTTGCTTGCTAGACATCCTTTTCGGTTGGCGTGAAGAAAGGAGAAATGATCAACTGGTGTTTCTCCATCCGGAACAGAAGAATCATGTCTTTGCTCAATGAGTCCAAAGGACAGAAAAAATGTGCCGCTGCTTCTTATGTGATAATTCTCTCCGCTTGGAGCACTGCCAGGGAAAATTTCTACAATATCAGTAATTGGATTTCTTCAATGCCGAGGGAAGTGTGCTCTTCCTTAAAATTAGAGAGTTCACTTAAGATATTCAAAGCGCTGCAGACCTGATTCTAATCATTAAACAATTCCCTCATTCTTCACTTGAAAGTTATTTGACCTTTGTAAGGACTCTTGTTATTCTGCTTAAGCTAAATAATTTTCAACATATTTGCTTAAAATAACCTACACTAGGAAAGGATCTGGAATGGAGACAAGACACCTACGTCAATAGGTACCAAAAGGAATCTCATCTTACCAATCCCAAGAGCCTCTTCCATCCGTCAAAACGAACTCAATTGAATTACCCTCGACGTCTATAACCTGCAAAATATTCGATGGTAACGTCTGAGTTCACTTCAAGTGATGGACATGGGTGCCACGGAATTGTTTAAATTAACATGCGTATAGACTATAAAAGGGGCGGCGAAACATGCACCCAAGTGACCATAACGGGATTAGCGCGTGTACTACTTAAAACGCTGGCAACCGTATGGTAGAGTGTTGCACAAAATTCTGTACTAGTAGCCACCTTACCTTAACTGGCACGTTGTTCACGAGAACTTCATTGCGCATGCAAACACCAGGCAACTCCGTCCATCTACAAAAAAAACACTTTAAAACGTTAACACTGGCTCCCTTTTCAGAGCAACATTAAAACTCTTGACATCTCTATTTCATGCAATTCCAAAGTTTCACATGTCAAAGTCTCAGATCGTCAATATCAACTTACGCGGAATTATCAGCCGAGTAGTGAAGGTAAGCAAACTCCCAACTGCTCTCATAATACAAGGTGATGGTGGGCTTGATCATTTTTACGTCAACTGCAAACCGGCATAACACCATATGTCACATCTAGTATCATAAAAGTGGATGTCAACCATCTTGCTGTCGATTTACAGAATGCTCAAGTTAACTATAAACTATCCACAACTCATTTGAAGGTCGCACATGTATTCTAAACATGCAAGTCGAGAAGTACCAGCTAATTTATAATAGTGCAGAAAGCCAAGATTAAGGGGGAGAAAAGAGATGGAGGTAAAATTCAAGAACGAGACTGAAAATATTAACACTTCGAAGCCGACATGCATTATCACGTCATTGACAGAACATACCTTTAGAGCTCCTCAGGTTACTGAGATCGTGTTCGAGGATGCCATCTGTGGACCCGCCAGATACTGCTCCATTGCTAATCTCTCTTGGTAGCAGATTGGTTGTAGTCATTTTCTCGTTCTCTTGTTGTATTAGAACACCCATCATGATGAAGAAAGCCTCCAGCGCCGTAGCTTTCTCCACAGAAAACATCGATCCCAGTACATCTTCAGCATTGTTCAGTTGTAGTGCTTCAGGATCTTCGACTTCACATTTGTCATTTACATCTAATGATTTCGAAGCTTCTAATAACCTAAAATCGAGTACGCTGCTCTTCGTCTGTGCTCGTTTTGTCTTGAGCATGTCTGCAACTAACGACTTCACCGTCGCAAGAACACTTCTATCTCTATGTTTCCTGGCTTCTTCTGCCTCCACCATTGAATTCTGCAATCTGATCACTGAGTCCTCTAATTCATTCACCTGAAAGAGAAGTACAACCCGTAAGAATCGTAACCATTGTGAGGTGAAGTTTGAAACAATACCTGCTCCTATGGAAAGTGAACAAACCTTATCTGCTGCTTCTATGAATCTGGTCCTGTCACCAGCCTGCTCCATCTGCAACTCTGTCAACTTCCTCTTCACATTGGCAAGCTCTCTACATAAACTAGCTCTTTCCACATTCCATTCTTGCTGCAGCTGCTTTAGAAGGTTTTCATTGGCCTCTAACTCTAGCTTCATGGATTCTGCCCTCTTCAAAGTCTTTCGCAGTTCCGTCTCCAACTCATGCACCGCATTGTTAACAGCAACCTCCACTTCCTCCGGCGTTATTCGCTCAGAGAGTTCACTGGATAGCTCCCTCACCTTCGGAGATACAATACGCAACTCATTAGAAAGTATTATATCTTATGTAATCCGATAGTTGCATTCATCATATATTTCACAGTAGTCGCGACTTAGCCGCAAAATGAAAAAATCTTCCACGATACATGTCACATTAAATCCTCTAGGTTGGGGAGGGCTGCAATTGTTAAAAATCCTGTTCAGTTTTTTACGAACACCTGCATTATAATGACTCGAGCATACCTCTGGATAAATTTTCCCTAAAAAGCTGAGTCTACCGCTCTGACATTCAAATGCTCATGACGTATCCAGAAAACTCAATTCTTCTGTCTAATATAAGAACACACAGGGAAGATCCTTACTTTATCCCGAAGGCTCTTCTGTTCAGTTATCATTTCTTGCTTTAGTGCAACTAACATAGCTTCCTTCTCCCTCAATTCAGTTGTGACTTGAGCTAACTTTGTTCGAGCCACCACCAGTGACTCTCTTTCCAGCCTTACCTGTTCCAGATAAAAACACGAATTAGAGCTCCAAGATACCGACCAAATGTCCCCAAAAGGCAGCCACTTCCTTATCACACTCTACTTAAAAGTGGAAGAGAACCTTAAAACCAGTCAGGTTCTCACCACTTGTTCATGTACATCCAAGGGCACCGTAGCCACCATTTCTTCTGTCAAATGTTGCAATTGCACCTCTGCTTTCTCTGCTCTAGCTGGGCCTTCTTGAGCAGCTGACAACAATTGTTCCAAAGTTGCTAGGTGTCTTAGCAGCTTCTCTCTCTCTTTCGAATTGGTTGCCGCTTCAACTGCGGTTGTTGACTGTTGCTGTTCATCTGCCAAACTACAGCACAATAGAAGGGCAGTTGCGCAACTAGATTTGACTACGACGATATATATAGTAAACTGATTATGCGTGGAGCGCATTAAATATACCACAACTATTATTTTCCCCTTCAACAAATATGTTGAGTACCCTACAAGATGGAGAATATTGAGAGAATTGCAGCCGCATCGGAGTTGAAAGTAATTATTCAATATACGCTGGGGGTTCTGTGAGATCTAGTGCTGGATAGTTAATCATGCATGTACAAGACATCGCAGTTTAATATGGCTTGATAGTTGAGTTACTGAAACTTACCTGCTTAACTCTTGCGATTCTTGCAGGAAAAAAGGCCGAGCTTCTGGAGCATCAAATTCAGTGCTGGATGTATCTGCTGCTTGCGCTTCATATTTTTCAGCTTTCCTTTCACGCTTTGTTGACATCCTTCCTCTCAATGGGAGGTTCTACAGAAGGAAAGATGGCCAGTTCAGTCAAGGTTCCTTGCTGAAAAGCAGGCTGACTGTGTTGTACACTCAAGCCTGCATTTGAGATTATTGAAAGAATCAGGCTACCACTTCCTTCGCACAACTCCTACTCACAATATGATTCAAGGACTTGGCTGCAGGCGCAATGAGACAATGGGTTTCGCTCAATCGAACTGACTACGTCCAGATCTTTGGTGAAACCTTTTTCTGAAACATCGTTCTTATTGTGTTAAGACTGCATTTTGATTAAGACTGTAAGAGAAGACATAGCAGTGGAAATCTTACTTGAAGTAGTCTAAGACCTTCGGATGTTGGATGTCCATCATCCAGCTCAGGCTCCGTCAACTTCGTTTTCCGAGCGAGCTGAATACTTAGGAGCAAACAAGTAAGATTCTAGACAACCACCAGCACCAAGTTCTGCAACATAAACAAAGAACTATCCAGCGTCCAGTTTCTATAGCACTGTGAAAAATCCGGCGCGGGTCATTGATCCAAATTTATGTTAACAGACACTAACTAAATAAAACTTCCGCACCTGTTCAATCACCCGGCGCTCAATCTCCTCTCGAAAGGCTGCAAGTGGTGACGAATTCTGTAAAACGATGACTAGTCAGGTACTGTACGTGCTTATAGTAGCAAGATAAGACAAAGGTAGAGAGGCCTTAACCCTGCCGTACCCTCCAGGCTTAGGAAAACACTCAATTAATCCGCTACCACAAAGATTCAATGATTTCCGCTACAAGCCTGCTTGCTCAAAAAGCGCACGGAGACCATTGAGATTTTCTCCAGCAAGAATCACAGCAAAAACCTCATGGCATCTCTCAAGATAAGCGGCCTTACATTTGCTGCCGGTGCGCTCATCACGTACCCCTCCGTCCCGAACGTTGCAGGCTGATCCACTGTTTTCAAGGAGCTTTCTAGAGTGAGTGATTCAAACACAGACGCATTTCCTTCTTCCTTTTCCTTCAGCACAAAAGCCGAAATTTGAGTATCATCACCACTAGTCTCCAACTTTGTTACCTTGACTGCTTCCTCTATAAAAGAGTCAATACTGCTTGGCGGAGCTTCAACATCTGTAATAACTGGTCCAGCCTTCATCGCAAGATGAACAATATTCCCTACAGAGGCATGTTCTCTTTGTAAGCCCTGTTCACATGAAATCAACAATTCATTGATCAACAATTGGAGAATTAACCACATGGAATGTAGCAGCAATTGAGTGGTTACTTGCTAAAACACAAAAACTACTCAAAATCCTCACAACTTTGGTACTTCGAATGAGCACGAAATGGGACTCATTAAGAACGTGCGCGTAGAATGCGCAAGCTTCGATGGGCATCAAATAACCCTTGAATTGGTTAGAACTAATAGCAACTCATCAAGAGATTGTGTGAAAAATGAGGACAAAAATACCTTCATGGTCGCTGTGAGCTGCACTGGGACACGGCCACCATTAGCAATCATATTTTCTGCCGAGTACTTGAGCAGTGTGGCGCGGTTGTACAAAACATCCACTCTATTTCGAACATCAGCACCCACTCCTTTGTTAGTTTCGTTCACGACTTCTTTCAGCTTCAAGAGCTCATCAACAAGAGTTGTCATTTCCACAAGGATGGAAGCATCTTCTTCTCTCGCCTGCTCAGTGCTGCTCCCACGGAAGTCGAATCGTGCGCGAACAGTCCCTGTTCGCCGCCATCGTCCTGTTTTCTTGAAAGAAAAATGAGTCCGAGATGCTCTCGAAAAACAGCCCAATTTCTTCAACGACAAGGTTGAGTCGATCCCCCATCGTACCTCTGCACCTGCAACAGATTTAGGACCTTCATTAGCTTGTTAACGATTTCGCCTCTCTAACGCGTACTGTGGAGGTTCAATGCCTGATTCAAACAAAAGCATGCTAAATAGAGGAATTCAGTGAAACCCACAAGCGGATGCTACTACATTTGCAGCAAACGGCAATCACAGAATCACAAGTCGGAATGCACGGAAAGAATGCAGCATTGCAATGAAAAACACCTGGCACACCGACGCCACGGCGGCAACTCCTGTGATTTGCGCCCCATGTCGAGCGGAGAGAGCAAGGCGAAGGCAAGTAGGCTGCTGCCATTACAACCACCTGCTCCAACGACGAACGTCGTCCTCAGAGACTGAACGCTCGCAACAAAACCCCCCTCTAGGCACTCAAAAAACAAAAGCTCCTGGTCAGAGCTCCCCATAAGAATAGCCTACTGCACACCATAGCCAGTCATAAGAGCCATCAGGTTACCTTTACTAAGTCCACTTTCCGGTACGCGAATAATCTCGGCCACTCAAAGTCAGGCTGTGGGTCCTCGTAATGGGCCAGTCGAATTCTTTTGGCGTATAGCATCAAAGTAAGAGTCTACGATCCTTACGTAATCCAAGTGGCAATGACCACCCATGGCAGTGCACGAGCATCTCTCTTCCGTAAAGACATCTGGATATCTCTCACTTTCCTCAGGACATGGACGGCTCTCTGCCTCGTAGTCTCGCGCCTGGGATACCATGAGCTTAAAGTTTCGAGGGGAAGTTTACATTAAGACCCGCCGAGCAACATTTCAGGAGGAGATGTCTGCAATCCCATGGAAAATCGGGCATCTACCCTTCCGATGCTCAGGCACACCGCGTGAGCATTGGAAGATCACACGCCAATTACGTGCAGAGCAAAGAGCAGATCCATGATCGTCGCGGCGTAACCCAACTGATGTGTTACGACTAAACCGACATCACGACGCAACAATTCTATTGGAATTAGCCCTACAGCAGCTTTGATAGAGAGGACCGCGACCTGGGACGAAACACTTCCGTGCTTGTTGTCTCGGAATTGTTGGAGCTACTGCATTTCAGAGACATAGATTGAAAAACACGAGTACCGAGGCGCAATGCGAATTTGACATGGCATCCAGACATCCAGATGTTGAAGTTTCCTTTGAATGTTGACACCAAAACCAACCTTACCCCATTTTGTTTTGACACCAGAGTCGCATTAAACTATGAATTCTATATCTATCTTATTTTTAAAAATATCCCGCAAAGAAAAAAAAAAAAGAAAAAAAGAAAAAAAGAAAAAAAGTTCACATGTCATGTCACCACCGCCTGGTCACAACTTTCAAATCTGTTTATTTTGTTCGATATGAAACAACTACAACGATTTTTGATGTTTTTTATCCGTGACTTTAGATTTCATAGCAGATACAATATAAGAAAAACAAACAAAAACAGTTTAGTTCAATGATTGTGACCACCGTCAGTAACTCTGAGTTGTACACATTCCGTCTTCTCAGGTACATAAACCAATCGCCTGACAATCACTACCAACAGAAGACCGTTCCAAATCATAATTCCGACAGAATTTCAAAGAACTCTACAGTACTCATATTTTCTTTAAGTTAAGCATTTTTTATAAAAATGCATAAAAGAATGATTAAAAAAAAGAGAAAAACAAAAACAAAATGTATATTCATTAAGAACACTCGGCCAACGCAAGTAAAGAAAAATACACGAGCTACATGGAACTCCATGGACCATCAGAACAGATATTCTAAATACTGAACTTGAGACAGTAGTGATACAAGAAAGAAAAGGAAAACACCAAAATGATTGAAAGAGCGTGATAATATACATGAGTAATGAGGACGCAGTTCTACAACGATCTCCCAGAAACGATTGAAAAAAGAGGATGCTTCCGCAAGCTGGATAGGAGCTGAAAATAAGCTCTACAAATGCTAAGAAACTGCATCACGAAGGGTCAAAACTCTCTGACGATCAGCACCAATCAGCGAAGGAAAGATTAAGCTGCTTCTTGATCTAACAAGAATTTCCTGCTCTTCCGGGAACAGCAACTCCTACGTGCCAGGCAGAGGCATTAGATTCCACCACAAACCCCTACGGACCAAGTAACCACAAACTGGTCTACCCTGGTGTATGTAAACAATCCCGGTCTTCGTTAACCCATCAACATATACATGTTGAAAGCGTTCACTTCTAAACAAGACATGATAGTGTGTGCAAGAAAAGTTCTCTACAGAAACTGGAGGGGGGATTTCTACATAGCAAACTCTGCCCCCCAGAATGACCAGCAAAGTCCACAAGATTACGTTACCAGTTCTAAATTTATCTAAGCGAGGTAGTTGTAAATCTGAGGATTGGATTTGTCCCTTTCAAGATACTCCCGGTCAATCAGGCTCTCAATTCTCTTCTTCAAGTCAACTGGTTTGATTGGAAATTTGAGCTGCGAAGTAACAACAAATGCGTTGGACAACAAAGTTTTTGAAATCGGCATTTTTACAGCGATAATTTACATTATCATTCACTTGCACAAGCAAACCAAAGATTCTAAATCATAATTCCAGGAATGAAATCCTCACCTGCTGGAATAGTTCAGTTATTAACAATGTATGACTCAACACTTTGCGCGTTTTCATGATTCGCACAATAGCAGCGTCAATCTGTACCAACCACTCAAGGTTGTAACAAGATCAGCAAAATTACACGATAATGGAAAAATACCACTCCACGTCCATCATAAATAAAATGCAGTGTGTGAACTATTGAAAAGAGATAAAAAAACAAGTTCATGTCTATAATTTTCATACTTGGTATTGGCGATCCTGAAAGACTCGCTCTGTTGTTGTGGTGTTCTCTTCAACAGTTTCCTTCAATTGTATTGCATTAACCTAACACAAAAGATCCCAAACTTTCCCCAAATTAGTTGGCCGATACAGAAGTATTTAACAATCCAGAACAAGGTCAGAGAAGGGTAGAAAGCAAGTGAAGAGTACCTTGATTCGAAAAAGGGAAGCAACAAAGTCCTCATTGAAAACAAACGTGTCTTCATTTTCCACTTCTCTGCCCTTTGGTATCTGCATTCACAAAACAAAAAACAAAAAAACAATGCCACTATCATTCAGCCGAGATAAAAATTTAACCTTCAGGAACAGGAAGCATCCAATCATTCAAAATGCACAGCACTAATACAGCAAGACATCAAGCAACGTCAGCTTCTTCCCCAGGCATCGAAGCCTTGGACCATGTAATACAACTGCAATATCTAACCATATAATTATCTTGAACTTAATGATATCCGGAGTAAAGCAGACTTCAGATTTACACTGTACCTTGTTCAAAACACGAACTTTACCACACGCCAATGACTGAAGAGTTCTGCGGAGCTCTTTGTCCTCAATAGCAGTAGTTTCCTTGATTTCTTGGAAGGTTAGAGACTGGGCATCGTTGAAGAGCATCAGCACAACAGTCTGTAAAGAGACAAAAGAAGATAATGTCAAATAAGACATCCAGAATGAATTGTTTCTGATAAACACAATAAACAGAATCATTCATATCATCAGCGAACCCTAAAGTCTCGAACCAATTTCAGAAAAGAAAAATATATATTTACCTGGAAAAGAGAAACAGAGAGCTCCTTCTTTCCTTTAGGGAAGTCAGACTTCAGCACACAATGACCCAAGGAGTTTTGCCACATCAGACGTCGCCCACTGTGCTTACTCAAGTAAAACTCCTTGAATATGTCCTGGTACACATTGAGCTCGTGCGGAAGCCTAACCTCCATAGGTGGATATGTAGGCCAATACCTGCAAAACAAAAAGAGCAGAAAGATAAACTACAAGTTGTTAGATTTTATCACAACAAAGTGTTCACACACTCCCTAATTTCCTTCAGGTGTAAAACGTAAATAAAATTCAAACATTGAACATAGCTTCGTGAAGTCAAAAGCAATACCCAGTAGTGAGAACGTGAACGTTCATCTCAATTCCTGAGGGGAGCTTCAGCCGTGCCTGAGCAGACTGCCTGAAGGATTCGTTGATTTCTCGTGATAATTCAATGTCCTACATAAACAAGGGACATCAGAATAAGTATCAGTTGGTTAGTCACGAAGACACAATACTTCCTCTACATCACTACGAACATCACAACTAAATAACAATCAAAATAGTGGTGAATACTAACATCCACCTGTCTAAACCGAAAGGAGTTGCGAGTTAAAAAAACCAATGTAAAGAAATAAAGGCGTAGCTTAATCAACAAGTTGCGTTCTCCAGGAGAGGAAGCCTTTACCTTGAACATCCCTTCCAGCTTATTTGTGAATTGACTTCCACACTCTGTCTTGAGCTGGAAATACAGTGCAGTGATGAGATTCGAATAACACCCATGAGACCAAATGGTACACGAGTGGTCTTAGGCTAACATTAGATAAGATACAAAGAAGAAACAAAGACACATACACTAATGAAACTGTCCCTCAAGATATAAACATACACCGTCAGAACATAGACCACCGTACTGAGCTAGATTACTGTGCTAAGGAACTCTGGATTTCCTATTATTTAATACCTTTGATATCATGGACTTCTCTGCATCAATGGAGGCGCTCTTTCCTAGAAGCAGACGCTTGGCTAGATCCTTCTTGTAAAAAGCTTCAAAAACATCTTTACCCTGAATTTTACCATTAAAAAAATATATTTTAAAAAACAACATATAATGTGAAACAAATAGCATGTACAACCAAGTACATTTGATAGTACATCAGCCGCCATAAACTCGAAATACAAAACATGATTCGTCAGCAGCATCTACGAAGTCTCGGTAAATGAAAATCTAAGTATAGTCACAGTAAGTGTAAATCAAAAGCTAAATATAAGTTCTAAAGCACACCAAGTCGCTTTAAGAATACCTGAATGAATCTGAAAAGCACTAGCACTTTGTCAAGGATGCCTTCCAACTCCTCTTCTGAAGTTCCCTTATTGCCAGCTCGCAGCTTTCCATCAATGAATTTAGCGATAAGCTCAGCAGGCCGGTTCTGAGTACCACCACACAACAGTAATCAGTCTTCAAATTCCAAACCGACATCGACCCTCGGAAACATAACAAGTAACTCAAATCCAATTGAAAACAAAATCATCAACATCACATTTCATCAATTTAAGCCTAACATTCACTAGAATTCGCAACATGTCAAAACTATGGAAGGATAAAAACCATTTCCTTGACGTGACAACGAACGCACCAGATAAGTATTAACCTCAAAACTTCAACCCGGTGGTCAATTGAAAATTATATTTACCTGACGCAAATTGATCAGATGCTCGAATGCATCCTTCAAGGTATTAGCAAAAGTTTCATTTCTAGAAAAGCTCTCATCCCATATAGCATCAAGTCGGGCCTTAAGATCTAAAAGCCAAGACACCATGTCCTTATCCTTTTCTTCATCCATCACGGTGCTATTGCCTGTTGCTTTAATGTAAGTGCTTAAGGTCATCTTGAGGGACTCTAGAGCATTTACTCGTGCAAAAAGCACGTACATCCTTTGAAGATCAGCCACACGATTTGCATCCATGAGCATGCTGAATCCCTGCAACCATCAGAACACCCAACACATCCAACACACCTCTATGACTTAATGAATATATACCGCAGAATACAATTGAAGAATAACGACAACGTTTCAGCAACAGACTCTGCGATGTCATAAGAGCATGAAGCTTGAGCAGTTGCCGAAGTGAAAATTATAAGCATTTCTTACAAGTTACTAGTATCAGTATGCTATATGATGGACCATGAAATCTTCCACATTGGATCGACTAATGCTATATGCAATTACAAGACTCCCCGGCGAGCACAAAATTGGGTCAACGTCCCACTCCTGAGAAAAACTGAAATCTAAAAATACATCTTTGACCCCTACTGCTTCACCTTCTCCAGAATCGCAGTCGTATGGCGGCTGAGAAGTTGTTTCTCGGCAGTAGCCACCAGTGGTTTCCGTGTACTTCCATCCAGATAGAGCAAGCATCGCTCGTTCTCCTCATGAAGTCGAGTCTGGACAACGAAAAATAAAATCTCAGAAGATGCTTCTAGGCACATAGATCATGGTAAGTTAGAAGACTTGAGATGAGTGGAAATTTTCACTAAAATATTGTCCATTCAACTTTTTTACCGGTTCAATAGCTAGTCTACTTACCTCGACGTGTTTAAGATAATCGGCGACATCTGTTTGCTGCATAAAGCGTGTCCCCTCAGCTGCATAAAAATCAGCAGTACAATCTAGGAACGGCCTCTCAAAAGTCTCCGAATATATACCAAGAGCACTGAACATGCGCAGCAAGTGTTTTAGTAAACTCCAATCCACAGTCTCTCCCATCCTGCACACAAGCACAAACCCATGCATAAGTTTCCATTCCAAACCTTTCAAAAAATAAAAAATAAATGAAATATAGATGTAAATATAAACAGCATATCCACAGCAAAAAGTGACATATTTCCTTCAAATTGACCCATAATTTGCATCGTACTCAATTAAAAAAAAACATCCCTCAAAAGCCCATACATTGTGACTACTTGCCGTGTCTGGCTTCTAGCAATGACCGCATCAATCATCACTTCAAGGTTTGACACAAGACCTCACCTCTCCTTCTCGATAAGCTTGAGAAGACCAGAGACAGTCTTAGACTCGACTTCTGGGCAGGCTGAAAGGTGGCGGCGGAAAAGTTGCAAACCCATATCCCACAAGGAACGAACACCAGAATTCTGGATAACATATGTACGATCCAGATAGAGCGCGATGCTTCGGATGACAAGCATTTGGTCGCAATGGTCTTGCCAGCAACTTTCAACATGAGACAGGAACACTACAGCGTCAGGACTGCGCCCTACAAGATCTCGGAGCTCCACTGAAATGTGACTTTCACATTCTTGCTGCAATCTCCTGTACAAATTTCCTGCCATCTTGTGAAGGCAGAGATCCTCAACAGCCTGCAACACGGGCACAGCTTCCAGTCTCAAAAACCCATATAATTCCAACCCTGACTCCAAAGAACCATTTTTTTAAAGACATGTTTGTGAGCCAAAAAACACTTTTCACAATTTTTTGAGAAAATAGCGAAACAAAATACACAATGGAACTTTCAGCTACAGAGATAGTTACTTGCACGGTCTTTCAAATCTAAACCAGCATTCCTATCTTAAAATAGACTCCAAACAATCACCATCCTCGAACATTTTTCAATAACAAAATTAATATGTATTCACAAGCTAAGCCAAGTCGGGTAAGAACAACCGATAGCAGCACCAGACACTGGAAAATAAAACTTAAATCAACTGCATACCCGATAAAGTTCCTCCAAACTGCAATTGACTGGCTGCTTTAAGTGAATTGCGGTAACAGCTTCCTTGATCTTGGCCCATGTCACCTCTTCAAAATCTTTTGGCAGCTTTGGTTTATCTATATTAAAAATCACGATGCACATCAGGAACTCCTAGGATTGGAAGTAACACCCTGTTTCATATTCCTTTGGCCGTACATGATGCATATTTACAGCTAATGCTGAGAAAGTATGACACTGAACTCAAAGAAAGGGCGACGTGAAACATAACTTGCAACTTTTTGACTGAATGCTCACAAAGCACGTCTAAATGAACATACAACAGAGTGACTGCGACAGATTCCATGCAAGGCATCTTCCTACGCTAAATGTGACAGCGAAAGAATTACTTGGCAGCTGCTTACATAAACAACATTGACCAACCGGTCCACCTACCAAAAGTATGCTTTTCGATGCCACAACATATCAGACACAAATGTTCCATCAGGCTAACATACAGTTACGTTACAATAACGCTTCAAGGCAATTCTGGCGACACTTCAGCAATACTACTTAACTCCAAACCCATAACTCCACATGCCTCATGAAATTCTTGAAATTTGTTTTCCCAACATTCCATGAATTATATGCCCAGCTTACCAATTCGCCTTACATAGTTATCACAAATGTATTCTTACGACATGAAACAGAAATAGCTTCTAGTCAACAGCAATAATTGCTAGGAACTCACTAAAGCCTACCACTCCGAGATTCCGGTCCAACCTCATCAGTAATTGCAGCAGCAGAAAACCTTTCCAATACGGTCTTGAATTATAACAACCGCGATTGACGTCAGAACTTATGCCACGAAGACACATTACACAAGATACTTACTTATCTAAGCATCCAGCTAAATTCTGTCAACATTCCCAACACAGAATTACGAAAATTCTACCCTGACGGCCACATCCAAAACCCATGCGATTCAGAGAATGTACGCCAGCTTACCACCCCCAAAAGAAAACAAAAAATTGCAAAACTCAAATAAAACAAGAAAATCAAAAAAAATTATTAAACAAAAAAAAAAAAAAAAAAAAAAAAAAAAAAAAGAGAGACGACCGCAACAGCTCAAATCATTATCAATAAAAGCCCACTTCAAAAAGTACCTTTGAAAGGCTTGATGACTAACTTCTTCGCGGGCTGTGGTGGAGTAGCTTTCTTTCGTGACAAGTTTGCCGTGGTCCCTACGCCGGGACTGCTACTCAAACTTATACCCGACACCGGACGCGAGCCAGTTGACGGATGATCTTCCACGCCATCCATGAACATCATGTCAGCACTACTATCCTCCACAGCCATACCTACCTTTCCATTTTTCTCAAAATCAAAGATCGATGTCTGCTGCTGGTTCTTAGGTTTCTTGGTAGCTGATATAATATTCATCGAGATACTGCCGCCTCCTCCGCTGCTGCTTACCAACTTCACTACAACGTCGAATTATTCACTTCTTCCCTACCAAAGTGCTCCGCCAGACGCTCACCATGTAAACTCTTCCACGCATAACAGGACTGCTTCTGTGTCCCATCCAATCGGCTCTCTCGAAATCACTCTCGGCCTTTCCCACAACCTCCAACACCCATGCCATCCACCTCCGCGCAGACCACCAAAATCACCAAAACCTAATCACCTCGAACGTCAACAACAAAACCACCACCGTCTACAAACAACCGCCGAGACATGATCTCCTCCAGCTCACACTGCGTTACCCCGCATTCCAACCTCAGCAGACCAGAAAGGTGATCGCCACCAACATTCCAGCGATACCGCACCCAAACCACCGAATCCGACAAGAAGATACGCACTAAAGCAAAGAAAAGAGACGGCAGCAAGACGAAGCCATGCACCGGACAGGAAGGAATTGCAATTTCGCAGCAGATTCGTAAGGGAAGTGCTGACAGAGACAAGAGGAGTCGGAGGAATTAGGAGGAGTTAGGGGGAGGAGGGAGAGGAGGAGGCAGAATAGAATGACGGCTAGCAGCGTGGATTCACGGCCCCGAATCCTCGACACGACGACAGCCTCGACTCGGCTCGGCCTCTGCCTCTGCCTCTGGCTTGGCCCCTCTGCTTCGTCCACGCCGCGGTGATACGCGTTGATGCTGACAAGGCGCGGTGACACGGCGCAGCCTTGGCGTGGCGTCGAATCTTCGCATGCGCCGTATATTCTATGGAGTCTCGTATCGTATCGCGTTGTATTGTATCGAAAAAGCGATAGTGCAGTCACCTACAGTATCTTCTTCTTTTATTTCCCCTTTTTTTTAAATTCTCTTGGGTTTTCTTCTTCTTTTTCTTGCATTGTGGTTTTCAAAGAGAATGTAACAACATAAATCATGCAAGTGGTTGTCGTTCCAAATTCTACTGGTGTTTTGTATCTGTTGCGGCAATGTGATTATAAGTTTTTTTTAGATAATTATTTGACACAGTGTTTTTCTTTCTTTCATTCATTCTTTTCTCTAAGTTTTTTAATTGTTCTGGTTGAAAAAACATGAGATTTCGAAATTTTGTAGGGCATGTTCGCATTAGAGCCAAAGATTTGATGAGGTTATTATATGATTAAGTACATGGTGGATAAGCTACTGGTATTTTTCGGATACATGGACTATTTTAGTAGTTGTGAAGGTGTTGGATGAGATACATTTGTGAAGAAGAAATGTATAATTCATCAAGAGAGAGATTTTGAAGTTCAGCATTTAATTCTACACATTTAACTTCTCATTTGCACATACATGAGTTCAAAATTCACCTTTTGCAGGGTACATTTGTTGTAAACAGTGCATAAAAACTGTTATCAGACATAAGAAAAGGTAATAATTTTTTCGTATTATAGCAAACTTGTTTTGTTTAATACATGAAGCATTTTTTTACAGAAAAAATAAACACAAATATTGATTGAGTTCAAACTGAAATACAATAATCATGTACAACCTATAATTGAAAACCAAACACTTGTTCTTACATACTTTGTTTCTGTGCCAAGTATCACAAACATAAACCAATAATTTAAAAAAAAACAGAGACAATTTTTATCATATGTATTGTATACATGATGCAAAACAATTACCTTCGTCTTACACATCAAAATCAATGTTATGTATATTCATGGTCATTTTACAATTAGTGATTTTGTGGTAAAACGGTAATTACCATAGGAAGGAGGTCTCCGTTCCCACTTGAACCACTTGAAGCGTGAGAGAAATGGCGGGACTGGCATTCCAGTTCACCACACCGACGTGGAACGAGTGGCCTTGCGGAGGTTGCTGGGGACGCCCCTCACTTTGAGGAGGCAGCACCTCAAATTGGTGTACCGGTATACCGGGCTAGGGCTCCCCTCCCCTCCCCTCCATGTGCAAAAAAAACCCTGCCTCGATCCCAACGTCCGAAGTCGAGGTGACGCTGCCATCGAGTATTCTCATGCTTCAACCTCCGAATCAGGGATCAGCTGGACAGAACTCACTCACACTAGGAACACCCCACTGTTCAAATTCTTGCCGCGAAGCCCAAACACGAGATTTCTGTTCGTTAGCGAGCGGGAGGTTTCGTGAACGATGTAAGTGAGCGGGATGTTTGTTGCGATGTGGTAGATCACTTGTCGTCGAATTGGGTTTAGTAGTTCTTATGGCGGTGAGTGAGTGAGTTCGTTCATCGTTTTGTTATGGTTTTCCGGTTCCTTCATGCGATGCCTGATACGGGTTTCGAGACTGGTTTGGTAGGGCGAGGTTTGAACAGTGTTGGTGGTTGGAGGCAGCATGACACATGACTTCTGTGGAGAGGTAGGAGGTTGGATGGTTTGTTTGGGAGGGCCGGGATTTGTATAAAGTGATGGAGATTTGAGGTCGCTTAGATGGTTATGTTGTCATGGAGCGCGTATTCGACTTGTGATTAATTTCGATCAATTGACTAAATTAGCTATTTTTTGGGTTCTTTTGGATGTGGTCAATGCCCTTACTTGTACCCGTTGTTCTCTTCCACGATTACACCCCTGATTTATTTATTTATATGTTTATTGGGAACCGATTTCTGTTTCCTAGGTGCATTGCTTGTCACGAGGGCAGCTCCCGTCCTTAAGGTGTTGCATTGAATTTGTGATCACGGTTGAGAGTTATCGCATGTTCGAAGGCTTTTCGGTGAACTTTGTTTGTAAAGGGGTTTATTTTTATTTGAGATTGAATATTCAATTCTGAAGGCTCGAGCTTGCGAAGCACAGTGAGATCCTTAAGGACTAGGAGGTTGCACAACGGGATGCTTTAGTATGATTTATTGGCGGCCTTGCTGTATTAATTTATGTGCTAAAGGCAGAACAATCTGGGTTCGACATGAATCTCATGAGTGCTATTGAATCACTGCTTGCAGGGTTGATCAATTCTTCCTTTCTGCCTTGCGCTTCGTTGCGTGGAATTTTTAAGTAACTACATTCGAGCTACTGTCAACATGGGAGAGATAGATGTGTCGAGGTAGAGGGCCGGAAAAGGAGTCATGGAGGGTAGACGTTCGAGAAGTAAACCTGCTGCCGATGTTGGACCTGCTGACACACCTGTGTCACCCCTTCTAACGAAGTCAGCACCCAAACTGCCAGTCACGCATGTGCCACCACTTCAACCAAAATCATCAGCGAAAGGTGCAGCTGCGCATGTGGATACCTCGAAAATTGCAGTAGACGATAGATGTGTACCGAAAGTTGGAGGCGAAAACAAAAGGAAGCGGGCGCCACGGGGACCACCTGGAAGAAATTTGAAAGCTAAGTGCGAGTCAGTTAATGAGGATGAAGCAAAAGCTGTTTCCGCACCGACTGCTGATGAAGAGGTCTTGGTTTCTCACAGTAGTCTTAGAGAGTTACAAGGGGGAACACAGGTTCTGCGCAAGGTAGAGGATAAAAGTGGGACCGAGAATGACGAGTCGGTGGCAGACGAGGGTGTGAACTCCAAAGAAAGGGTGGAAAAGAGGAGAGGTAGTTCTAGACTGAGAATCCGGCCGTCGAAATTTCGAGAAAGCTTGCCTATTAGCTCCTCTAAAGTGAAAGGGGAGGAGAAGAGTAACGAAGACAGTGCAAAGTCGATTGAGATTGTGCTTCCGGTGAATGCAGCTATTCCCTCTACTGCAAAGTCAAAGGAAAACAATCGTTCATCAGCTGGGTCTTCGCAAGTCAACACTCGGGAACTTATTGCTAGAATTTTTTCGAAGAAGAAGCAAAATAAGTCAACGCCCACAGCAGTTAAAGACAAAGAACCATCAACGAGTGCACCTGTCGTCCCCACAATCTCAGCTAAAGTTGGGTTGAAGGCGGTATTGTCGGTATATTTCTACATAAGTGGTGTTTATCAGCTGACTAAACGTCCGGTTGCATAGCTAGCCAGCTCTGTTGCAGCTTGAAATGACCAGCTGCATGATGTGATGATGGCTGGAGTTTATGTAGTTGGGGTGGTGGTTTGGAAGACTCAGTTGTCCCTGCAGCTTCGTGGTTCTCGTGGTTTGGCGTTTCATTGATTTTTTATTTTTTGATTTTGATTTTAATTTTCTCTAGTGTAACACATCTAACCTTCACACAGGGACAAAGCAATATCCATGGAGATAATCTAACTTATTCTTATTATTAATATTAATATTATTCTTTATTGTTGTTATTGTCATTCTTATTACAATTACTTCTTTAGTTAAAACGCTGTTTGTCTACTATTTTGCTGATTGCTCACCTCATGTGTGGCGTGGTGCAGGCATTGAAGCGAATTATGAAGATGAAGGAAGCAGGTCCTTTCAATAAGCCAGTGGACCCTGTCAAACTAGGCATTCCAGTGAGATTTTCTTTTCACTACTGCGAGATGTGTACATTGTTATCTTATTTCCCTTAATATTCTTCTCATTAGGGTAATTTGAATATTGTCTTATTGCATTATTACGATTGCGGAAAAACTGTATCATCACCATACTATTGTTGATTTTATTGATTTTTGGAGAGCGTGAATCTATAGATGAGCCTTTGTCTTGTCATGAATGATGCCGGCTTTAAGACTCATGTTTGAATGGACTCGTTATTCAGGACTATTTTGAAGTGGTGAAACGACCAATGGACCTTGGCACTATTCGTGACAGGTTGGAGAAAGGGGAAGTGTATAATACAGTCGACGATGTCTTTGAAGACGTTGCTCTTGTGTGGAGCAATTGTCGTACGTACAACGACGATGGCGATCCTATTATGGAGTTCCTTAAGAATTTGGAGTCCACTTTCCAAAAACTTTGCCTGGCAGCTGGTTTTTCTTTCCATGCTGCTACCGCTATCGAAGGTTTAATTCCTGACACAATTTTACGATGTTCCTTCTACACTTACCTAGATCGTTCAAGTGCAAATACGCATGGATTTTTCCGTCCTAAATTTGAATAAGTGGGACTATATTGAACATTGCTTTCTGTCTAGTACTTCATTTTGATAAACAACTTTTTTTAACATATCAGCAGAATCGTTAATCAGCTAAAAATAATTTTTTGGCACGTTAAAGTTTCAAATGGCTTATCATGCGTTTTTATGCCAATATTTGGAATTGCTAAATTACCATGTATCTCATCGATACTCACTATGCCACTTTTTTACTTTCTGCTTAATTGTAACTGCACAGCCAACTTAGACAAGTCAGTAAATGATGAAGTCCATCAGCAGACAAATGATCAATTCAAAGTCTCAAAAAAGAAAAAGGCGAAAGTTGTTCAGCCTGATGCGGGAACTGTGTTGAAGACAAAAGTCAAACGCAGTGGTAAATTTATACCTCTTCGAGTACTAGGATTACCGTACTCTCGACTAATGATCGATTCTACAACCTTTAGACTTACCTCGATAGTGTTTGCAACAGGCAAGGAATTTGTATCTTCATTACACTGAAGCACTATGCGTATTTAGTTTTCTAACCTTCCGTTCCCATGGTTTGGTAATGTAGCCCCGGTTGATCAAGTGATGGCAGAATGCAAGGCCAGAGAGCAAAAGGATAATGTTGTAGGAGCGAATCTTGGTGATCAAGATAGAGATATCAAGAATGCAGTAGAGAATTCTGGTGGGGATGGCAAGCAGCTTGGGTCTCTACAAGCCGAACAGGAGCTTGATAATGACGAAAATAATAATGTTAATCGAGAATCTTTGCAAGGTATGTTTTCACAGACAAAGCTGAGGAGGTTCTTCAGGCCGCTATATTTGCAGATCACTGTGTTGAGGACCTTTCTTGTACTTTTTTTAGTCGCATGATGAATATGGATTCCATTCTCTGCAGGACCGGTTAAAACACCTCCTATGAAAGAAGATGGATCTGCTCCCTCAAGAACTCACCGAAAATCCATAAGCTCGCGAATTGCTACTATTCCACCCAAAGTGAAACGTCCGAATGGGTATGTTTTTGACTCTCCCCATATATTTGCACATGCGCCCGATCTGAAGCTTTTTGCCAATCCGCTCCCACATCTATGTCGAAGCAACGTGTGTGAGTCTCTCGTAAATTGCAGTTCCTTCATCTAGATTTTTGTGATGGCGATATTTACGAACGTCAGTGCTGAGATTCTCGTTCCCGTTGAATGGTCACAGGCACAGTACCCTGACCCACAGACAAGGATGTCTCTGTGTTGTGTGCGTTGGTCGACGTAAAAGAGAAGCGAAGCTGCGTAAGAGTGGAGGTGCTCTTTCAAAAGCTGCCAAAGCTTCAAAGAAGGTGACCACCTCTCGTGCATATTGGTTGTATCACCGGTCAAGAGTTTATAGAATTTCCTTGGAAGCCCTTTCAGGGTATGCCCTCTTATTTGTTTCTTTTTCGGCAGAAGACCTTGGGTTTGGTGCGAGAATAACTGACGTGGCATTCCTTCCTTTGTTCTGATTTGTTCTGCTATTCAAGAAATCCGGAGGGCCCAACTCCGATGATATTGCAGTAGAGGCGGAAGAGGATCTCACCTTCACAGACGATGCTGAAGATGCTCTATATGGATATCTACAATCTCGTTATGCTCAGGTTTGTTCTCACTATGTATAGGAAGTCTTATAATATTGATATCCTAGCTAACTTCCTGATATTATGTTGTGTATACTATTTCATCCTTCCTTGTTCTCCAAGCTACAACTCTCGTCATTCATGCTACTTGTTTTCTATATCTCATCATGGATGCACTGTGTATTGATGTGCACTCTTTGACTTGCATGCTGATTTATTGAGAGGAGTGGCTCATGAAAGGATACCTGTGTCATATGTAGGGGGACACTCCAGCTAACTACCAACTTCCACTTCGAAAGCTGGATCCATACGTCGTGGAAATGAGCAGGATTTTGCTAGGCAGCAAGCCCGGTTCAATCTGGAACCGCCCTCGCTCTCTTGGTTACGTATCAGCTCCCCTCCCAGCAAGAAGTGTGGGTATTGCAGATGCAATTTCATTGTTCTCGAAGTCACACTGAACATTATTCAGCATTGGAGTCGTAGGATCATTTTAATCGAAATCACTTCATTTCGCTAGTGTCTGTCAAGTCTCTTACGATATTGAGAGTTATTTGGATGGCTGAAACGATGTTGCTACATGTTTCTGAGAAGACGATGTAAATTTTAGACACCTTCATAATGTTTGTGAGGAGACGATATTTGTGGGAAAACAATGTCTCTGACTTCTGTAAATTTTAGACTCCTCCATATTGTGCTTCTGATCTCTCATGGGTTAGGTTGAAATGCAAAGAACCAACTTTGGAATTTACAAAATCAAACATTCAGTTTAGACTTGCACAGAAGCTCAATCATGAGCGCCACATGGCATTCCAATGTTATGTGTGAGTTGTTTTTGCAACTTCAGTAAGCTACTGCAAGTCCTAGGATATTACATATTTTTTTGTGAATTTGTACGACTCGAATAGTTGGGATGTTGTTTAAATTTGCTTTTGTCATTGTTATCTTTAGGTAGTTACTTGAGGCAAATTATTATTGTTATTTCTAGAATTCAAAATCATAGAATCTTTGCCCAAAATCTTTCATGTTAATTATGTTATGATTTCATATTGTGGTTTAACATTCAAATACAAGAAATATGACCAAATTGTGAAAATCATAGGAAAAATCAATTAAGACTTACATTTATCAATATTATAATAAAACCAAAACAAATGTTTAGATTTTGTGATATAACTACATTGTAATATGGTACATACAAAACCTAATACAAATTTGAACTTTTAATAAGTATAATTATCTGTTTAAAATAAGTTTGATGTTTTTAAACAATAAAAATTGAGAAAAAGAAAAAGAAAAAGAAAAAAAAGAGTTATAGATAATTAATTTTTTAGTACTTAAAATGCAGTTCCAATAATCTTTTTACAACACTAAATCACAATTTTTTTAAACTCCCAATTAGACATAGAATTTTACTTAGCAAACAAAGTACTAAACATGTTTTATGGACTTTAAAAAATAATGAGATGAATTAACAAAGTATCAAGTAGCACTAAAAATATTGTTAAAAAAAAGAAAATTAATTAAAAAAAGTGAAAGATTTAACATTCTTATGTCTTTCTTGTTGCATTTAACTATTTGAGGCCAAATTATTTATACATGTCTTTAATTCATACTTTATTTATAATGTAGAACGAAACATAAGAATTGAATTTTCATATGTATTGTATATAATAAAGCAAAAAAAATGATAATTTAAAATATCATTAAACTTCAAAAATCATCAAATTTGAAAGTAGAAATACAAATCCTTTAAATTAGATTTATAATATGGTGATTATTATTATTTTAAAAAATATATGCAAATTTATTTTGAAATAAATAAATAAAGATTTAAAAGGTATTCAACATTTTTTTTTATAATTTGAAATCTATTATAGAAATACTTATTTAGTTGCTTTGTCTAAAAAGAAAATGAACATTTCTTTGTGCTAAAGAATTATACTACAATTTTAATCCCTTACAACTTGTTCAAGATCACTTTTTAAAAATTGGTTCTTAGATAGATATGGATCCAAGCAAGTAATGCAAATGTAGTATCATGCATATATTTTCTAATTAAGAAGAAATCAAAGTTGATAGCTACAACAAGCTAACTTTAACAATTTATTGTTGACTATTATTCTTGTCTTGAATAAAATTGTTTAAATTTTATTAGAAGAAATTAAAAGATCTAAGATCCAACTTGTATTGTGGGTTAAAAGACACTCTTGATATTGGTGACATAGATTGTGAACAAATTGGTTATTTAAGAAACCATATTTATTTGTAACATACACATATAATTAAAAATAGACTAAAATTGTTGAAGTATTATTGCCAAAGTTGATAGCAAAAGAGCACTTTAATTTGGTAAATTAAGCTTTTTGAATTGAGATTATCTTATTTAATCTTAAAAAAAATAAGTTGGCATATAAGATAGTATTGTTGCAAAACTTTATTAAATTTATAAAATAAAATTTATGCTTTGCACATATCTTTTTGTTATAAATAAACAACCACAAAAAATATATGCTAGAGGAATATAATAGTATCAAAGCTACCAAATCAAGATACATATCTATTGGCATTCAAAACAATGACAAGTTGCAAAGTGCATAGACCATATAATGCTAAAAAAATTTTATGGCTTATTGCATGTTAGCTAGAAAATATAAAAAAGATTACTTTTATAAATATTCATCAAATAGACTTTGTGATAAAGGTAAATATCTTCTTTATTTTTGATGGAATAATAGAAGAGTTTTTATAATACCCAATAGCTACATAATAGATTATTGATGGGTTGCTTTACACAATTTATATTTAAAAACATAATATAATGCTTATAATAATGTGGTTGTATATTCTTCAATTATTTTTAAAAAATCCATAACTAAGTAACTCTTTTTTAAAAAATGATGAAATAAAAATATACAATAATGTGTAATATGTTTTTGCATTTGAAGCAACATGTCATTTTTTTGGCTTTAAAATCCTCAAAAAATATTTTTATTTTTATTTTTTATATTATGAATATAAAGTTCCTAATAAAAAATCAATGATATTTTATACAAATATAAATTTTGGTGAAATTTTAAGTTTTGGTCAATTGTAGATAACAATATTGACAAAATACTTTGACGTAAACAAGCTAATGCTTAAAGCCATACAAGCTTTCTATGCAAATTTTCTAAAGCAATCTGTATAAGGTAATAAAAGAAAAATACAGAAGATAGGCTGGGTGTCTTTATTTTTTAAGTTTTTGGCAAGTAAAAATTATTATTTCTGGACATTATCAACAGCCGTGATGGAGATTAGATTATATAAAGAAAATTAAAAAATTCAAGGTGTTATTATAATATATTCCAAGTTGAGTGTATAATGTATGGCTTATATGATTTTGTTAAAGAATTGTTATAATTATTATACAAAACAACAACAAAAATAATTTGTGGATATATTGATGCAACATGTTTTAGCTAATTCAATGTATCTTTGAATGGAAAAAACTTCATACAATATGATGGAATAGATAGTTCAATACAAATGAGTAATTTTTATGTTTTTATTCTGTCTAATTGAAGTAGAATAAAAAATATGATAAATAAATATATATATATATATATATATATATTTGAAAGATTGTTATTGAATTTTAGAAAATTACTTTGAAATTATTTAATATTGGAAACTTTGACCAAAGATATTGCCATATTGTGTAAAGAAATTAATAGGAATGTTGAAATGTTTAACATAAAAACAAAAGATATCATGTAATGCAATAGTTGAAGTATACAATATAAAGAAAGTCAAGAATATTTTTTTATTCATGGTCTTATAGAGATATAAAAGATTTTTTAGGAGAACTTGATATAAAAATATATTTTATTTGATAATATATTTTTTTATAATAATATCTCCTAATATTATGTTAGTATAGCTTGAACAAAAGAAATTTATATATTTTTACTTTAGAACTCTAATAGAACTTGATTCCACTTCAAAATATTGTATGTAAAAAATGATTGATCTAATTGACTTGATCATACTTATAAGACTAATTATATAAAAAATTATTTTTATAATTTTTAAAATTAGCTTTTAAAATGGTAAATAATGTATAATATAATTAGTTAAAATTTCTTATTTAGAGGGATTATATTTGTGATATTAGATAATGTTTGGCAAATGCTATTGATCATTCTAAAAAAGATCATATTGTAGATCATATCATTGTCAATAGATTAATCTTATACTTAGCAATATATACACTTATATATATGGTTTATAATGGCTTATTTATTATACATGGATCTTGGAAATATGACATTTACAAGTTGGCTTGTAGGACTAGATAATAACCTTTATAAAATTGTTAGCAATAAAAACTATGTCTATTATCCAACAATTATGGTTCTTCTTTAAAATAAAATATCTTTGTTAATTGACATGGTTTACATTGTAATACGTAGAAAATTTCATAGACATGGTTTATATTGTAATACATAGAAAAGTTCATAGGTTAAAGAAATTTGGTATGAAGCATATCAATTTGGTACTTCATAATGGCCAAGTTGCACAAATTAATAGAATATTTTTGTGGTTAATTTTGATGGAATTATTTTTAGTGCAAATTTTGTAAAAAACTAGACAAAAAAAAAGTACAATTGTATTAGAAAACTTAAATTTTCTTGATATAAGAAAATTACCATTCTATAAAGTTGATGTGCTTGTGATCTTTCTCTGTAATCATCATCTTGTAATGGTCCTTACAATGGAACTAAATTGATTCTTAAACAATTTACTATATGGATTGTTGAAGGAAAAATTATAATTGGAAAGAAAATATATTTCCACGAAAGTCAACACATATAACAACCAAAAGGAAATTATCACTCAAAAAGGGCTTTTGTGCAAAGTATGGCGCCAAATAACGAACCACGACAGGCATTCATCGAACTGCAAAGCGGGGAATGAAACGGTTCCAAACTCGTACTCCACATCCTCTAACTGAGATCCCTCTACAACAGCGCACCAATGATATCAGTGCAAATTGAGGTCCCAGATGACGTGGCGAGAAGGGAGACACGTCATCACAAGGAACGGGAACGGGAGCGGGCCGGGGGCGGGCGCGCGGGTGGCCCGTTCCGCGGCACCAGAGCGCGTGTGGGGTGGGAAGGAGGGACGGAGGGAAGGAAATGGGGTCAGTAGAGGCCAGCAATCTGGTGCCATCCAGGGCCCTGCAGAATAGCAGTGCCATTCCATGCCATTCCACGACTGCAGGATGCTCAAATCTCACCACCGCTATCTCCTCTCGTCGTTGCCCCACGCCGAACCATGACATCAAACAACTCGCCGGTACCGACAAGCCCAAAACTGAGAGTTTTTAGGTGTGTGGGTGGGTATGAGCCCCAAAGCTCGTCAGAGAGGGGGACGCCCCCAAAAATACCCGAAACACGCATCTACTACTACAACTACAGTGATGTCATAGAAAAGCACCTCGCTATTTTCGTTCGTGGTACTCCACCGCGCATTGAAGCACCTCTCACCGCACCGAGTGTTGCGGGGTCATAATCCGGGATGAGGGGACGAAACCCAAGGGGGGCCCTAATTCGATGAACGGCTTGGTCGAGGAGGAGAGCTGTTCCGCGTGATCGATCGGGATCGGGCAGAGAGCTTTCTTGCATGACGGAGGGGTGGGGGTGGGGGCATCATGCGCTTTGAATGATTGATGAAACCTACCGCTCCTCCATTGGGTCTGTCTCCTTTCATTGTGGGTACTACTGTCGATCGTTCACCATCCAATCCAGCGTGAGTCTCACAAGTCTGCGAATCCTGCTGTCAATCCCCCACGTCTTCTTGTCGTGGTTTTGGTGACTCGTGGGCAGCTCGGGATTGTTGACCTCGTCTTTCGGAGTTAGGTTAAGTTTCGCGATTCCCTGCTTGTCGAACTCGAAAAGATTTACAGGGTGCCTTGTCTTTGCCACGAAGACGAAGAAGGACAAGAAGGACAAGAAGTAGTTCGGTTTTGGTTTGGGCAGATTTCGCCAATCGCGTTGGGTTGTTCTCGCTTTGGTAAGAAAGTTTGTGCATCAGGAGAAATTACAAAGAACTGGTTGTCCGCTTTCTGTTGCTGGAAACGTTAGATCTGTAGGTTATAGGGGTTTAGTTCGTGGAGTGGAGTCGAGATGGTGCCGAGAATTGAGCGTCCAGTGCGTGATCCGCGCAATATTGCCGCATTGGAAGGTTGGAAGTCGGAGTGTAGAGCTCGTGTGTTTTGATGGCGTGGGGTTTCTGGTGTGGCTTAGTTCGGGTATGCAAAGAATCTGAAGCATCTGGGCTCTTGGATTTTAACCATTATTAGTCTTAATCTCAAAAGTCTGCGTGTTTGTAATGTGGTTGCTTCGACCGACGCAAAGAATATTACTTTTCTGGATGCGGTGGGCGCTCTTGCTTGCTCCATCGCTCTTTCGCCTAGACAAGAACCACTTCTTTATCGCTCCTCTTAATTGGTGTCTGTTTTTACTTCCTTTATTGCAGATATTGGATCAAATTCCTGGCTGCGACTAGACAGTCAAGGATTCGGGAGCAACAGTAGCTTTCAGTGACACCGCTATGCATACACACAATGGTTTCAAGTAAGATCTAAAAATGTGATAGCAAGTTAGATCAGGAAGTGAAGAAGAGAGCGGGTGCCGACATTAACTCCTCCTCAGCGGAGGAGTCAATTTTTGAGAGATTGAGCACTAGGGTTTTGAGGTAGAATAGGCACATGACAGAGTAGGGTTGTAAAAAATCCTGCGTGGACGTCAAGAGGGCGTTAGTGTCAGTTGCAGAGTGCATGAGTTGTTCGAAAGCAGGGATTACGCCAAGAATGCTGCGGCAGTGATACACATGTTTGGGATACAATGCCAATGCCATCTTCGCGGTTTGCACCCGCTCCGTCAACCTCTCAGAGGATTCTCTTTGTGTTGACGTCGCTTACTGTGTGTCTAGCTCTCTTTGCTTTTGGACTTCAATGGAGAGGCGGGGATCTTGTGGATTCGGCTCGGCTTGGGGACAATACTCTGCTGCCAGGTTTTCAACAAGAGCTTTTGAACTCACCTTTGAATGGGCGCCTTGGTGCTGATCCTGATTGCACTCGAATCCAGCCGCCTCATATTGGAATGTTTCCACATTATATTGGGTGGCAATACGCAATTCAGAACAAACACTCTTCCAAGGTGAACTTTTCATTACAGCTTTTAAATATTACTCTTTCACAAAATCACTGTCAAAGTTTGAGATTTAGGTGGAGAGACTTGTATGTATGGTGTCTGGAAATTTAACTTACTAAATTATTGACTTTGGACTTTGAATAGATTGCCATCACTTCAAGCACATCGGCTGGGCTAGAGCAGATTCTGCCGTGGCTGTATTACCATCGGACTATCGGTGTGACCCATTTCTTCCTTTTTGTTGAGGGAAAGGCAGCATCCCTAAATTCAACATCCGTTTTGGGACTAATTCCTGTAAGTGCTTCACCCAAAGTTCCTTTCCTCGTGTCACTCAGAGATATTTGTAGTGGCACTTCCTATTCACTCATTTAAAGAAAAGCTAGGCACCAAATTTCACCGATGCAAAGTATGTTTTGTCTTCATGCTCTGACTGACTTCATTTCATGATTTTTGTATGCTCCGAGCAGCGATTCTCAAGCACTCTTATGGTTGGGTGCAGGGTGTGAAGATTATTCATCGTACCAGCGAGCTGGAGGAGAACCAGGCCAAAAGGTTTTCATAATTAGTATTCCTGTCATAAATACTTATTTTCATTGTATTATATTAACAACAATAACCAAGTATGCAAATGTAGTAGATTGCTAAGTTCTTTCTTAATGGTTTAATTTGATTGCACTGCTATTTTTCATTAAGGTTCGATGGCAGATTATAATTGCTCCTCGTTTTATGAATCAGAATTTGCATGTAGCCAGGGACGCACTCTTTTCCTGTTAAGTTGAGAGTATAGTTGCCTGTTTTATTTTATTTTATTTTATTTTATTTTGTTTTTTATTTTGTTTTTTATTTTTTATTTTTTGTCGAGCGCAGATGTGTCAGTTCACGTAGTACATGAGTTCTGTGATTGCTTGAGAAATGCTTGAGAAATGTTCAACTAGACGGATGCTAACTGTCTCGTGACGTGTGGTGCAGTCGGATATGGAAAGAGACATGGCTGTCGGGGTTTTTTTACAAGCCATGCAACTATGAGCTTTTTGTCAAACAATCTTTAAACATGGAGATGGCAATTGTCTTTGCAAGAGTAAGCCGATAATGGAGTAAAGTTGATGTAATGTGGGAAATCCTTGAGATCATAATTTTATGCGTATGAATGCTACAAAATGAAGGAGTTCCTTTAGTCGTGATTTTAAGCATGAAGAAGATAGCACTGATCTTTAAGGCCTACCTTTCTGAGAATTTGGCGTGTTGAACAGGAGGTTGGAATTGATTGGATAATCCATCTTGATACTGATGAATTACTGTATCCAGCTGGAGCTCCTGAATACTCTTTACAGCGCTTGCTTAATGATGTTGCTCCTGACGTCGATATGGTGGTATTCCCTAATTATGTGAGTATCCTTCCCGGATGTAAATATTCATAAATATCATTTAGGTTGAATTCCTCATCGGTCCTGTGTAAACCATGTACTCATTACGGTTTTCTGGTTGCTGTAGGAGACTGCAATTGAGCGTGAAGACATTGAAGAGCCCTTCAGTGAGGTAACCATGTTCAAGAAAAATTATGATCATGTACCCAAAGAGACTTATTTTGGGCTATATCGAGAAGCAACTCGGGGCAACCCCAACTACTTTTTGACCTACGGTAATGGTAAAGCTGCTGCCCGCATGCAAGACAATCTGCGACCCAATGGTGCCCACAGGTGGCACAACTACGCAAAAACGCCAAAGTGAGTATACTGTTCCTTATTTACGCACCTTTATTAGTCTACGCGGCATTCTTTCTTTTGGTATGTGAGATGAAGTGACGAGTTCGGTATATGAAAATATTCCTGCATAGGTTATAATTGTACATTTAGCTGGTACATTGTAGCTGATTGTTAGAAACTCTTCTTGATTAATGATTTTCAACAGTGAGATCAAGCTTGAGGAGGCAGCAGTTTTGCATTACACATACACAAGA
The DNA here is from genome assembly GCA_036785485.1 of Physcomitrellopsis africana. NCBI lineage: Eukaryota > Viridiplantae > Streptophyta > Bryopsida > Funariales > Funariaceae > Physcomitrellopsis > Physcomitrellopsis africana. The sequence continues at coordinate 251,127 of JAWRVF010000125.1, read as the reverse complement.
TTTTCAGATCTGACATCACGACGTGATCGATGTCACTGTAAGCCTACTAAGGAGGATGTGAAGCGATGCTTCATGCTTGACTTTGACCGAGCGGTGAGTGTAGCACTCTGGCCTGCAGGAGCTTCTAATTTGCGCCTTCTTTACATCTTCAATAATCGTCATATGTAATCTTGCAGCCAAGCCATTGTTTTCTTGTCATGTTATGTACGTAATTTGAATATCTTAATAATCGCAATGTATTGCATCCTAAATAGAGAGCATTTCTGATTATTTCAGGCTTTCATTATCGCTTCCACAGCGTCACAAGAGGAAATGAAACTCTGGTATGCTTTTTGACAATCGCATGTGTCTTGGTTTCTGCAATTTGTTAGCCCCCGTCATTCATTCATGCTTAATTACCGATGCACTCATAGCTTCATATTGGGCTTTTTGCTGCCAGTACATTCTGTCACCGACTGTTTCCAGGTCCCCTCACAAACTGACAGATACTGATACTTTTTTGTCCGCAATATATATGCAGGTATAGGAAGCACGTCGTATGGACTGATAAGGATCTCAACATGAAACTGATGCGAAAAGGACTCTTGACACGACTCTATGTCCCTGCAGTAAGCTCTGAAGCTCTGAATTCTCACTGTGACAGCTTTCCTCTCCCAATATTTCAAAAGTTTACCAGCAACTGCAACTCATTTGTATCGATTCTTGTCAGGATTTCTAACAGATGGATGAACACTTCTTTATTTTCCCAACATCGGAATAATGATTATGATCTTTCACGAAATACTTGCCACATGAATGTGATGGTTCTTTAGTACTCGTTTAATAGCTCGGATTCCTTACTGCTCTTAAGGTCTGTTCGCATGTCTTTGTTTCCCCTCCTAAGTCGTGCATCAATGTTTTAGGCGATTGTCCAAGGCTTGCAAGAGGCAGGAGTGTTCAGCAACGCCGTGCAGGCGGGGCAAGCCAACCTGGAAAAGACCCTACAACGTGAAAAGATTCAAAGCTCATCAAACGGGGCATTAAAAACTTCAAAGCCATTATCCGCGCTGGAGAAATCCTTACAACAAGACAAGAATATCTTCAACATCCCAGTTACTTCAAACCAGGGTGCTGCAGGTGGGCGAGTGGCGGCCATGCCTCCAAGATCACTTCCATCCACTGACCTCATTCAGTAGCTTCCATTAGCCTCGGATTTGTTTAGCAAGAAAGATTTGTATTGTCTTTTGGCTGCTCCAAAGCATTCATAGGTACAGCTTCTGATGGCTACTATTGTTTGGACCTACTCTGTGATTTGCTTCTCACTGTCAAAATGTTTGGAATACAATGTCCAGCCAAAGCTCAGATACCTTTTATGTGAGATCCATTAGAGAGGGAAGTGTGTGCCAACACCAGTGTATTCCAGGATGCTTCACAGCGTCATGTACAATACAGAGCTCCATCTTCCATTTTCTTTGTCCTTTTCTATTCTGTCTCCTTTTGTTATATTGTGTCATTGAGGTCTTGCAAATCTTCTATTGAAAGAAAATTGTCTCTTTTTTCAAAACCCATGTCCATAAGTTTTGTTTTTGTTTTTAACATTTCTAAAACACTTCTCTTTCGTTACTGCGATCCTGATGCATTTGTGAATTCTTTTTTGAGGCGTTCTCTTGGAATCCTGAACCTATCATTAGTTTTATTAATGGAAACGACCAATTCTTTTTGCAATTTTCGTTTCATGTGTTTTCAATGTGGTCATTTTATTAGTGCTATTATTAGAGAAATCCCACGTGTCTGGCAATTTCCTAATATACAATTGATGCTATTACTGTTGTATTGTAAGAAATAAATCATCTTTTTAAAAGTATGCTCTGTGGGAGAAATTAAATTATCATCTGGTTATCAATTAATACATGTTTTGCAGTCTATCAAAACTCTAGTGTTATCATGGCTATATGTGCAAATAAAGTGTTTGTGTATTCTCAAATATGCAACTTCTGTCGGTATGATATTGTATAAGAACATTTGTAATTAAGAAATTTAATTGTTCATTTACACTTATAAATTTTTTAGATTTTGCAGACATTCATTGCAGATGATCAAAAAATAATGCGACTGTCCCACATGTTGTGCTAATGTAGTCAATACTAAAACATGTAAAAGGAATTTATTGACATGTGAGAGAACTTTACTTATTTATTTGCTACTCATGCAAATGTAAATAATTAATAAAAATGAAGCACATCTAAAAAATTATTACAAAAAGTTAAATATTAACTACTTTTAATCACAACTATGTAAGAAAACAATATGTATATTTTTATTTTTTTATATTTCATAAAATAAATGAAGATAATATTTTTTATAATACAAAATATACTTGAAATGTTATTAATATCATTAACATATATATATTAAAAAATATTTTGTTTTAAAATTAAACTCGAAGAGCATATTTTTATAAAAACATACAAATATTATAATTTTAAAGATTTATCTGGTTATATATTATATTTTCAATTATAATATTTTCAATTATAATCAAGTAAATTAAATCATCTTATGAACCAATGTTCAATAAAAAATGAATACAAACAAGATTAGATAGACTACTTTAGGCTAATACACTCTATTAAAAAAAAAATTTATTCAATTGACAATAAAATTTTCTCTACTTAATATGTTAATTCACTTGTTGCTAATACAAATTACCTCAATCTTTAATTTAAAGACAAAAATTGACCTATATAGGGAACAAAAGATATCATTGGATTCAGCGCTCCTTGCGGCCTGAATCAAAAAAAGTACACGCTGTCGAAGATGCACAGCAATGAATGACAGTACCACACAAATTTTAAGGCTTTAGAGATGTGCTTGTGTAACAGTTAGAATCTTTAGTACATCATGCTATACTCTTGTATTTCTATGCTTGTCAAAAGTTGATTTATGACAAACAATCTGTCGAAGACTACTAGTACATAATCACATCATACTTGGAAAATTTTCTTCGATGAGGTTCTCAGTTTTGGCATGCAAGCGCTGTTACGGGAAGTGTGTTCTAATGAATCTGGTTCATGTCTGGATTCCCCTTATCTTAGGAAGTCGATGTTCTTGGACGATTGCCTGGTGTGGATATCTGCCAACCTTCGCACAATTCTAAAATCCAAGTTCTAGTGGAAGATAATATTGGTTTGCTTGCTTACGTAACTGTGATAAACGTGAACGCTTTCAAGCTTCGAACCTTACGGGTTTAGCAAACTGACCATACGCGAAGACCAGGGATTTTCCAGGCCTCCGTCGACAACTGCACTTCGATGATTCTAGATGATGAAACCGCAACTTCAGACTGATTGTTTTGAAATGTGCAACTACAGACGTTGAAAGGATGCATGATTCCGCACCCATCACCAAAACGACCAAAGGATCTTCAAAACTTTCCATGATAATGGGAGTTTCCTTTACGTTGTGAGTAAGCAGGCTGCATTAACTGTGTTGGAAATTTTATGCAAGTGATGTCGAACTACGTAAGTAGATCTAAGAGAGCTTTAGACTGTAGGAAAGGGTAGCCCTTCTGGAATGTCTTTGGGCGGCTGAGCAGGACAAAGTCAAGGATTTAGTCCCAGCGGAATGACCAGGCATAGACCAAGATTCAAGGCAAGTACACTTCTCTTTGTAGAACAAGGAATGTCTCAAGCAATGGAGGAGACGCATGTGTGTCCTGTAAGATCACTCAAAGCGGAACACATCTCCCTGTTAGATTAATATTCCCCTGTAAATGCTCTAGAAATATGAAGTAAAAATATCTGACTGTTTTTGACTTGACGTGTTCTTCAATTGCAATGAAATGCAGTATTCTTCTGACTCTTCAGCTGAAATGCCAAGTTTCTTTAGAAACGTCAGAAGCTCATCTTCTTGGAAAACTGCCAAAAAATTCATCTGAATCCACTCCACCACATTCTGACGTACTCAATTCTCACTTGCAGCACATTACCTACAACAATTCTTTCAAAATTATATGTGCGTATTTATGTATATAAATAATCTCGGGACAGTCTCAACATGGGCATGTTCACAGAATAAAAATCTTGGTGCATCCAATCTCCCTTCTCGGTTAAGACGTCACATGGTCCCTCCTCAAGGGTACATGTCTATAGCATGTTTGGATCCAACGGAATGCAAAAGCATTTAGGGAGGAAGGATGGAATGATACCAAATAAGGAAAATGACTTGAACAAATATCATCCAATATAAAAAAATACCATGGAAAAAAATAGAAACAAAAATGAAATAACAATTGGACCTTAGGGCTAATACATAGGATAGGTAATGGAAAGAAAGGAAAATACTAGCATATACAAAAGGTAGTATAATTAGATGAAATGATAAAATTAGGTGGAATGATAGAATTACACTTAATCCTATAATAAATGGAAACTTCTTTGGTTGATTGAAAATTGAGGATTGGAAAACAAACTTAAGGTGAAAATTATCTATATAGATGGTAGACTTGATTTTTTATTTGTATAAGAATTTTAGAAGCAATTAAACAATGCAAAAAGAAGATATTGGTACCAGGAGATTGGTATTAAGATTAGAGAAGGAGGCTGGCCTATACTTGAGCAGAATTCTGGACTTATCTTGTATTTGATGAATTGAATCTTCTTCAAAAGTTTTATATATGTTGCCAACTTAACTTTTGAAAGATGAGAAAATTTTGAATTGAAATCAATGGTTCAATAATTAGCTATTGAGATTTTAATCTATTGTAGGATTTGTTAGGATTTGATTAGGATTTGATTAGGATTTGTCAGGATCTATTTAAGATTTGACTAGGATTTTATTAGGATTTTATTAGGATTTAGTATTTAATTAAGATTTGATTAGGATTTTTTTAGGATTTAGGATTTGATTAAAATTTCATTAGGATTTGATTTAAAATTTGATTAAGATTAGATTTAGAATTTGATTAGGAAATCTTAGTCAAACTAGGAAAAATGTTAAAAATTTCTTCACAAATTAAGGCATAAAATTTTTGAACCACAAGCTTGGTGCATATTTCAAGACTAAAGGCATTTGAAATATGGTAACTCTAGCTTATATGTATGAGATTATTTGGAATGGCAAAGCAAATGATACGCATAATCTTTGAAGGAATATACACATTCTTTGATGATATAAAATTGAATTATCATTATTAAACTTTTGCAGCCAAGTTTGTAATATAGATTCACAATCAGCTAGCATTTATAAGACTTAATAGCACAATATCATATGAAATATTTTATAGTAAAAAATCTTTACTTTCATATGCTTATCCTTTTGGATATCCAATTTGATATCATATACCAAAGGAGAAGCATTAATAGCTTGATGCCAAGGTAAAAAAGATATTTTTTATTGAATATTTAGAAATTACAAAAGGATATGAAATCTTTGAATTTGAGACCAAAACAATCATTTTCAACAAAGATGTGGTCCTTTTTGATGATGGTATGGATGGAATATTTATTAGATCTTTATCAAAAGATGAAAAAATAGAGAGTTAGTTAAATTACATTGCAAGATACAAATTTCAATATTCAAGGTTAGAAAATCAGTTATAGAATTGAAAACCATAAGTCTATATATAATCAAAGTATAAAAAAACTTGACGTAGATTCAAATCTGTGTACAATAAATGTAAAAGAATATGATGAATATATCTAACAAATACAAGTAGAGGAGTGCTTTCAAGGACCCCAATTGCAATACCACAATATAAGTGGTATTAATCCAACAAACATCACACAAGGTAGGAAAAGACATTATATATTATAGAAAAGGAATTGATGAGTTTGTGCAGAGAGATTTTGATCTTCCAATTGAGATTGTGAATATTATTAATATTAACTTGCATGCACGTGGACAGTCTACTATGCTATGATCTTATCCTCTAGCAAAGAATAGGAGCTTGTAATGAAAAAGGAGCTTAATTTCTTAAAAGACCTTAGTTTATGGAAATTTGTAATTTTATGTAATAATAAAAAAGCCATGGATTTTAAATAGATTTTTTGAAAAAACTTACTAGCAATAGATGTATTAATTAATTTAAGCCACAATTGGTGGCAAAAAGCTACTTCCAAGTAGAAGGTATGTATTATCATGAAACATTTGGACATATGGCTTGTCTTATAACAGTTTAGATATTTTTTGCAATTGTTGCCATACTTAAATGGATTGCATTGCAATTTGATGTCATTTTAGCTTATTTAAATAGTGAATTGAAGGAAGAAAATATCTATATTAAGATTTGAAAGGGTCTAGAAATTCTATTTGAATACAAAGGCAAGGTACTGGATTTATTGAAGACTCTATATGGTTTAAAACAAGCTAAAAGAGAATGGAATGAGAATGTAGATGCTTTCTCTTAGATCTTGGTTGAGAATGTTTACAATCTGATTCTTACTTGTACATGATATACATTGGTGATTTAATACTTATACTCATTATTTATGTTGATGATATATTAATCAATGGCAAGAACTTCAAGATTCATGTCATATGCAAGAAATAATTGTAAGAATATTACAAGATAAAAGACCTTAATGAATTCAATCATTTCTTTGTTATAAACTTTTTATAAGATAAAAAAGTTGGTACTATATCTTTAAGTCAAACAAAATATATTTCTTAGTAGCTAAAGGAATTTAGAATAAAAAATGCAAAAGCAATTGCAACATTGATGGAATAAGGTCATCTTGCTAAGCATCAAAATGACAAACTATTGGATATAGATGGAATAAAGCTTTATACTAAAGCTTCTATTATATTTCAATAGGTCTAGTCTTGCATTACAAATGGAATCAATAAAGAAAAATCTATGAACAAGACTTTATCTCTTGTATTCTAATTATTCACTCCACATATAAGAATAGAAGGAAAGAAGAGCAACTAAGGATTTGTTCTACCAAAATAATCCTAAAATATCCCTTTTTCTCTTTCTTTTCCAAGTTGGATATTAATAATCTAGTCTTACTTAGTTTAAATCAACCTTTAAAACTTTATTATCATTAAAATTAATATATTTTAAGCTAAAAGAAGATACTTAATTATCACATTATAAAATACCATGACAATTGTTGTATCACTACATGTTGCTAATAATATTTATTATTGGTCTAAAATAAATATTAATTATTTGTAGCCATATGAAAAATTTACATTAAACAAGACAATAGTGCATAGCTACATAATTGTTCCCTAGTTGAATACCACACCTTTGTAATTCAGCTAATAAAAGAAAAAATAAGTATTAGAAATTTAGACAATATTCTCTAATCCACTATACACAAAAAATGTTGCAGAAAAAATCCATTAGGTAGGATCCTAATTAATTAAAGATTTTAACCACATCATTATTGGTGAGGTAATTCAGATGTTATTGAGTTCTATCTTTAATAGTTTCAAAACCTAGTTCCACCACTCATACTTTTATTTTAGATATCAAAATAATAAACATGCCTTTTATCTACAATTAAGATAAGTACCTTCACCTATTCAAAGATGTAGAACTCATCAATACCTATAATATGGACAAACCTAATATTTTTCAAAAAGATTGACTAATGGTAGTAAAAAATATACCATATGCCAATCTTATTGATACAAATCACATAATAACATGGTGGTTGTATTAATACTTTTGGCACATATAAAACATCTAAGCTTAATTGAAACAATTGCTAATTCTAGGTATATAGCTTTTTCAATAGACAAATAACAAAGAATACAATTCTTTGTATTGTCCCTACATTCTTATCCATCATTCTCTTTTAAAAGAAAGATTCTAGTACTTAAGATTATCTTAGCTCTTAAGATGATCTTTCTTGCTTATACATCCAAAGTTGTTGATACTTCATATTTCAAATACATATAATCACCAACCTTAAACTATCAAAGTTGAGGTTTGTAAGTCCTACTTTTAATCTTTGCATATCTTAGGATATCTTTGTATTATGCTATTGTTAAATTTTCTATAGCAATTGGTATGGCCCTTTGAAAATATTCAATTTGATCTTATAATACTTTAGTCTAAACTCTTGGATCAACCAAGTCAATAATTGGATCCAATTTCTCTCTCACCATTGATAAAAACATGGGCTCTTTGCCATAAAATAGCTAGTAAGGATTAAAAGATATAAAAGATGCTTATTGATTAAAACGATAATCTATTGCTATTCAAGACAATTTTAAATTCCAATCTCTATGGTTGTATGCTAACAATTGATACTTGTTCCATCCATACTTGACTATTTGAACCACTTTCTCTACTAATCTGTTAGCTTTTAGACGTTTTTTAATTTTTAATATTAATTAAAGACTTTTTAAATTCTTTGTATTTAATAATAAATATTTAATTTTTTTTACTTATATATTATTATTATTTTATTCATTAATATATAAATATATTATCTCTTTAAAGTTTTTTTTTGATTTATATTCTTGATTAGAGTAAAAAAATTAAAATCTTATTTTAAATTAAAAATTATCAATTTAATTAAAATTCAAAAAAAATTATAAATTTTTTTAGATTATATGAATTATTTTTTTATTAAAAAATTACTTTAAAAAATTTAATAAATTGATTTGAATTTTAATTAAAATCAAGATATAAAATTTTAAAATTAAATTAAAAAAATTTATTAAATCATATTTTAAAAAATTAATAAAAATTAATTAAAAATAAATATTTTTTTGATATATTATAATTTTTTCTAATATATTAGATATATTTAAAAAATATTAAATTATTAAAAATTAAAATTAAAATTAATAGATATGTAATATATATTAAGAAATTATACTTATTTAAAATTATTTATATAAAATTCAATTTGACATTATCATACTTGCTTTAGTATATATATATATATATATATATATATATATTATAGAAATCATCTTATAAATATATTTAAAAAAAGATTAAATAGAATTTTAAAATATATATAAATTATATAAAACTTATTGTTACTTATAAAAAATTTAATAATAAAATTAAATAAAAAAATATAAAAGGTCTTTGATTTAATTTACATAATTAGATATGAATAGTCAAGAAAATAATACCATGCCAATTAGGCTATTTGAATTATATATTTTTGTATTGTTGACCTTGGAATAAAAAACTGCATGAACTAAGAAGACATCAAAGAATATCTAATAGCCGCTTTATGGCAACCATCATTAAAGTAGAATTTGCCCATAAAAAATGCTCTAAAGCAATTTTTAAAGGATGTTTTTACAACAAAGATATTGAAGTTCAAGCTTAGTTTATAATAGAAGGTGTTTGTCATTATTGTTAATTACAAGGACCGATGAATCTTTTGACTCACAAAAAACAGCTTGAATATGTGGCAAATATCATGCAACATATCTTCGACTTTGCTTTTGATCAACTTTGATTCTATACTTCTTTATAGAACTTGAAGCTAAAGAGAGATGTGATATCATAAACATATAATAGAAGAAGATCCTAAAAGATTTTATTTGAATAATTGAACAATCATCAAATCAATACTTTGGAAAAATATATACATTTTTTTCAAAAATATCTTGAAAATCTTAATATTGATTAAAAATACCACTTGTAGTCTTTTTAGTATCAAAAATGGATGTAGCATATATAACAAAAAATTATCCTTTTTTTGCCACATGTATGAAAGCTTTTGTACATATTAGAAAGAATTTGGATGTATTAAACTTATGTATTTCTATTTGACCTTAAAAAATATCTTTGACTAATGGATTTTTATGGATTATTTAAGACTATCTTTTCAAAGTGATGGTTTTGAAAAGAAAATAGCACCTTTACTAGGTGTTGAATATGATTCTAACCGCATAATTCTTATTGTAGTTAGAAAAATTTATTTTTTGATATATTGTCTTTTTTAGCAACCATATTCCTTATTTTGTAGTTGTATTACTTCTTTGAATAATGTTGAGCAGTGTGATTAGCTTTTCTATAATATAATCATAGATCTTTTTAATGATATTAAGTCTCTTCCTGTTTGATGAGAGGTTTAAAGCATATTGTATTAAATTGCATCGATTATGGCTTAATCAAATAAATTTTTGAAAACTTAGGAGTTGATATTATTAATTGACTTATTTTTTTCAATTGAATCTATATTCTTGACGTCTTTCAAATAATTAAATATTATATATAATAGCTTAAGGAATAAATTATTTCAAGGAGTCTGATTTTGATATTGTTAATAATAAATCTTTGATGTTATCTTTTAATCCATAACAAAATTAATTGATAAAGACTTTGTTATTCTATTCCATATTATAAGAAAGGTTTTGAAATTCAACAATATAAATTGTGGCTAACTGTGATTCTTATTATAAAGATAAGAACTTAGTCTCTATTATCCTTTCTAGATCATTTTTTCTAAATGTGGCCATAAACACTTTGAAGAATGAATTCAAATCATAAAGAAGTTATGAATTCTTTTTTATTAAAGGTGCAAACTAAGAAAGAGTGCTTTCAGATAAAAGTGTACTTATGAATCCAACTTGAATAAATCCATTAAGATATTGAAAGAGGTGCAATCTTAAATAAAGCTTGACTTGTTGTAAAAATCTTTGAAATTTTGATCTTATTCCATCAAACTTCTCGGGCATACTAATCTTTGTCTCTTTCATGCTTGTAAAAACAAGATTTTTTAGATTTAATTGTGAGACTTATTTACTTATTTCTTTCAATTGTATAATTTCTTGGTATAGGCTTTAGACTTCTTCCCTAAATGTAGGAATAGTACTTCCATGGTGGACATTAGTGATGTGTAAAATTTCTACTCTAAAAGTATTCATAAGTTCTTGAAGATTTGTAATAGTTAAGAATCTATTTTCACTTTTGCTAAGTATACCATCTATAATTTTTTCTTCTATCTTAGACAACTTAACAAATCTACAAATCAAATTAGAGGAGGATAATTTGTAACTTCTAATATCAAATAAAAGTTTCTACAAAGAGAGGTGATCCACTCTTTTTAAAAAAAAAAAATCAAGATTAGAAAGAAAAAAAATATTAATTTAAAAATAAATAGTCTACAAGCTTCAAATATAAAAATAAAAGTAGAATAATCCATTCACTACTAAAATACAAAAAAAAGATAATAAATTAAGATTCTTATTAAATTATCAAGGATATGAAATACAAACAATTAAATTATCAAAATATTCTTCTATCATTCAAAAAAAATAAAGAATCACTCAAAGATGATATAATATTAAACTAGAATAGCTATTGTCAAAGACAAGAAGAATAGAAACTCTTGAAACAAGACTAGGAACAAGAAAGGCATTGACCAGAGTGAAAAAAGCTTCATTCTTGTCTTTATACATACTATCTATCTAAGAACTATGTGAAGATGTTTTATAGGACCTCCAACATATCTTCAATTTGCAAGATATGTGTCAAACTTACAAGATAAGTCTTTTATATGTTCACCACCTAATTAACTTGTTTCATAAGCTATCAATATGTGCGATACATAGCTAACTTATTGACCAACTTTTTAATCTATCAATCACCTATAGATATGAATAAAGATGAAATTGCATATCTGAAGCTTCTAAAAAGCTTCTCTATAAGATATTATCGAATTAATCTATTTTTATCTACTTCTACATATCTATATTATCTAAATAACTATTAGAATAAACCTTATATTTGTCACACCTTTCTTAGAACCTACTAGGATCTATTAAGGCTTTTTCAAATCCATTAAGAATCTTTTAGAACCTTCTAGGATCAAATAAAATCTTTTAGGATCTTCTTCTATTATATGTTCATGATATCAAATCTCTCTTTAGCTTCAAGTTCTACAAAGAAGTATAGAATCAAAGTTGATCAAAAGCAAAGTCGAAGATATGTTGCATGATATTTGCCACATATTCAAGCTGTTTTTTGTGAGTCAAAAGATTCATCGGTCCTTGTAATTAATAATAATGACAAACACCTTCTATTATAAACTAAGCTTGAACTTCAATATCTTTGTTATAAAAACATACTTCAAAAATTGTTTTAGAGCATTTTTTATGGGCAAATTCTACTTTAATGATGGTTGCCATAAAGCGGCTATTAGATATTCTTTGATGTCTTCTTAGTTCATGCAATTTTTCATTTCAAGGTCAACAATACAAAAATATATAATTCAAATGGCCTAATTGGCATGATATTATTTTCTTGACTATTCATATCTAATTATGTAAATCAAATCAAAGATCTTGTATATTATTATATATGAGTTATCAAATTGACTCATTAATTGTTTCAAGATTAAAAAATATATTTAGTGGGCCAAAATTATAATTTTAAAGTAAAAAGGTATTTAGAAGATGGTAAATAAAGAAACATAGTATTAATAGGAAAAAAATAGACTCTTAGTGAATCTTGGAGATAATTATCTTAGTTGATTTAATATTTTTTTTGAATTTAAAAAATTAGTATTTAGTTATTGAAACCAACATCTATATTGGTATTTTATCTATATATATATTAATTATTAAAAATTTATAAATATTACTTAATAAATTAAAAAAGCATAAAAAATAAATTTCATATCTTTTTAATTATTTATGTTAAAAATAGGATTTTATAGTTGATTTAAATTGATTTTATTATTATAAAAAATCATTAAGGTAGACTAAAATAGTCTTAAATTGATATTATTATTTTAAAAATATTATAAAAAAATTTTAAAATTTATTTAGAATTTATTTAGAATTTATTTATAATTTTTTAGGAATTATTAGAACAATTTTGAAGACTTTGGTAAAATTTGAATTTTACCACCTTGAGAGCCATTATGACAAAATGGAGGAAGATTTGAAGGCTATGCAAGATTGACAGGCTAATTGGATATTTTTAAACACCATAGTGAAGTCAAAAATGAAAAAAAAATGAATTCTACTAGTAGAAAATAGAAAGACGAGCAGCTAGTGAAGTCCTTATAGAAAAGAAGGTGTATAAGTCCCATATGAATTGTGGTACCTTGGATGTAGGTAGGATGATAAGACTAAAGCCTCATGGCCTCTCTAAGATACCCTTATACACTACTTGTGAGCCTTGGTGAGGTTTGAACTCATGACCTTGTAAGCAAGTTATCCTTGAGGTAAAATTTTTTTACTTAATTTTTCTATTAATTACCTTCTATCTTTGAACTATTATAACTTATTCATAATAATTCGGATTTATATATTTTTTAAATCATTAAAAAGATAAAAAATTATCTATATATAAATATAATTTTTATTTTTAATATTTAATTTTTTTGAGTAAAAATATAATGAACAGATTGCAACTTTGTTTTAGATTGTATACTTATTTGATATCATTTATTTCACTTATTTTGTATTTGTTCTTGTTATTGTTCTTACTATTTACTTCCTTTACTTTATACTATCAATTACAAGTAATTTTTTATTGAGGCCATCTTGTAATTTGGATTGAGAGATAAAATTTATCTTCACATTTTGGTGCATTTGTCGGGAGGTGGTGCTTCCAATTGTGTAGCTAAATGTGGATTTTGTTAATAGTGATTGACCTTTTATATAGATTTTTTGAGTGAACATTTCAACTCTATTCTCTATCATTGATAAGTCTTCTACCTTTCTTTATTGTTGTTGTAAACAAATCTTTTATCATTTATAGTCAAAATTAAAAAAAAAAAAAAAAAAAAATAAAATAAATAAATATATATATATATATATATATATATTAAATAGAGAGTAATTTTTTTATTTTTATTTTTATTAATTAATTTTTATATAATTCTTATTTGACGTTGAAATTTTGTGAGGTTGTATATCCTAATGTTAACTTTTTAAAAAGCTATCATACGTTTGATTTGGATGAAATTTGAACTTTTAATGAGTTTTTGATTAGAAAAGATTCACTGTCATGGTAGTTTGCTCCTGAAAATGATTTACTCTCAAATTTTTATCAATCAATTTTTATGTATTTATTGATTGATTTTGAAATTTTGTAAGGTTGTGTATCTTAATATTAGCTTTCTAAAAAGCTATTATATATATTTTTTGGATCAAAATAAAAATTTGAGTGAGTTTTTGATTAAAAGAGAATTCACTACAATAGTAGTTTTGTATATTTTTTGTTTAAAAAGGTATTTCTAATTTTTTATTAATTATTTTTAATTTATTTATTTTAGAATAAAAAAAATTGAAGGATAAGCTTAGAATGGTATAATTTTTATTAAAATTACATCAATATTCAATTTATAGCAAATTTTGGAGTGAAAAGAAGTTGCTGTTATAAGCAAAATACTATTGAGGTTGGTTGTCACTTCCAAAGCATAAGAAGTGGAGCTCATCTTCAAGGTTTAATCACTTTTTTCTTTGTAATTTTCTAATTGAGGGCCTTTCTCTAGTAGTTTAAGAATTTGATCATCCTCTCCACTCCTTGTAACCTATCTTTTTACAAGAGACAAGAGATTGTTTATTTGAATAAACAATTCTTTATTTTATCTTTACAAATTTTCTTATAGTCAGCCTTTTTCTAGTAATAGAGTGATTTAATTACCCTCTCCATTTGTCATATCTCTTTTTGCCATATGTATAGGATAAAAATATTATTTAATAATAGATTAAATAAATTATTCTACTAACAAAATAAAAAGAAAATAAGAAAAGAATAATTATTCAAGATTCCATATTTCTAAGATAAGCTTTTAATTAAGCAATTTGATTGAATTTTAATTTTATTAAATTAATATAGATTGTGGATTGAGGAGTAAAGGACACAAGATAAGAAGTGGTATTAAAAAGCTAAGTTTTAAATAAGTTCCTTGGTTCTAGTCAATTTATTTTAATTTTTTAAAATTTAGTGAATATACATAAAAGCAAAGAAGAGGAACTAAGAGCTGGAGAGTAAAATTTGGAAAGAAGACATGAAAGAGATAAGTCTCCAATTTTTCTTATTGACATGGTTGTAGAAAGTAGATAGAACCTTTAATCCTTTAATTTTAAATTCTAAGCCTTATTTAAATTATTTAGCTTCAATTAATTAGGAAGGCATTATATATTTATTGGCCTTTGTTAACAAATATCAAGTTGATTGGAGATGCAATAAGGTGGATTCTTCTTCAAAGTGGTGTAGATTGATTGCAAAGAATCTTTTTTGTAATGTAACCTTTGTCATTAATTATTATAGTGGATAATTTTTTAAATAATTTTTGTATAAAAAAATAAAAAATAAAAAAATCTCGAGCTCCTTGCCGTCCTAGAATAGAATTTTTTTCATATTATTGTTGGTTAAGATCACTTCTACATAGGATTATATTGTATAATAAATAAAATTGAAAAAAATAGTGATTGAGGTGATACTCAAGCAATCATTTCTTCTTTAGTTGCTTTTGTTTTGTTTTCTTTTTCTATTAATAGATATCTTAAATAATTTGCAAGTGGATGGCTGAAACATTTTAATTTGATTTTGTAAAGATTGATGTGTTAAAATTAAAAGTCTAGGTAAATATTATGTCTATAGTTATATAAGATACATTATTCTATTAGATCTAAGTAGCTTAAACTAGCTCCATCCATAAAAATATTGAATTAAAATGATAAAGATAAATAGATAAAAATAAAATAGAATAAATTTTCTACTAAAAGATATTATCTTAGATAAGTTGCTAATGATCAAAGGATTGACTCTTGGCATATAGAAAAGAGCATCTTATGGACATAGGATGTGGTTAAGGGCAAAGAATCAAAGTCAAGAGGATAAAGTATCTCCTAGAGAATATCCAAAGAACTAGATAAGAGTAATTAGTATATGGCATAGGATACCCTCGTAGTACGTAAGATGTCAAAAGATCCTAGGATCATTGGATATCCTTGTGATATGAGCCACAGGATCCTAAGAGCATGTGTATAAAAGTCAAATGGTGAAAGAAGTCTTTTAGGGCAGCAACCATCACCTATAAGTAACGGGTGTTGGAAGAGATAGTTATTTCATTCCATACTTCTCTTTGTGTGTAACCTTGTTAATTTGTACTTACTTGAGTTATGCTCATTATATTTTTTCAATAGGTTATGGGCCCACATACACTTTGTTGTACTATTCAAGTAAGTACAAGTCATTTTTTTATTGTTGCTCTTGTGTGAAATAGGTCTTATGTTATTTGCTGATGTTAGAATTTGTATGATTTAAACTTGTATTTTGGTATGAGGAGGTTCTGATTTTGATCTTATACATCTTTAACATTGCTTTATGGGTTCTTTACTCCTTAGATAGTGAGTGTAAGAGCTTTGAAAAAGACCTTGATAGTATTTTTTGTGTTGTTAAAGTTTGTTACAATATCATTCTATATTTTCATGAGAAAGTGAATTAAGAGAGTGAAAGAGCTTGAATGTAAGATTCATGAGAGTGTTCATATTTATTAGAAGCTATAGAAGTTGAATTGAGAGTATTTTGAGTGACATACCGCTCATTTGTTTACAAGAGGGTATTTTGAGATTTTGCTAGTACAAAATTGTTTTGGTGTTTATAAACACATAGAGACTTTTTTTTTTGATATTTTTTTGATATACTACTCCTTAGACATGGCTTCTAGTGAGGGTGAAGGTTTGAAAGTGATTGAGAAGTTTAGAGGCAACAATTTCTACCATTGGAAGGTCAAAATAGAGCTTTTATTGGCGTCTTTGGACCTTTGGGACATTGTAGATGAAAGTGAAGAGCTTCCAAGCATGGGTGCTGATATGAAGGAGTATAAGGACTTCAAAAGATGTGAAAAGAAGGCTTTTGATATGATTGCCACCAATTTGGATGAAGCCAGCTTTTCTCACATTATCCATTGCAAAAGACCAGCGGAAGCATGGAAGACTCTTTGCAACATGTATGAGAGTAAGAACTTGTCCAACATCCTCTTCACAAGGAGGAAATTCTTCATTTGCAAGATGGAAGAAGGTGAAGACCTCATGGCTCACGTCAAGAAGGTAAAGGCTCTTGCAAACCAATTAGCAATTGTTGACAAGCCTTTAGAAGATGGTGATATTGTTATGATCTTGCTCATGAGCCTTTCCGAGTCCTACAACTACCTTATTGTGGCATTGGAGTCCATTAAGATAAAAGAGCTTACCATGGACTATGTGGCAGCAAGACTTGCACATGAAGTGATTAAAAGAAAAGAAAAGGAGCATGTAAATAAAGACTTGGTTCTTTTTTGAAAACAAGGCAAAGGGAGCTATTCCAATCAATATGACAATGTAAGAAGTAATATGAGAAGTTGCTTCATTTGTGGAAAACCAGGTCAATTTGCATGAAATTGCTACAAGGCCAAGAAAGGAGATAGAGAGAATGTTAACAATGCACGTGATGAAGTTAGAGGAGATGATTATGCATTCATGGCAAGTGAAGGCACTTCTATAGCTGCCATATCCAAATGGATTGTTGATTTAGGTGCTACTAAGCACATGATTCCATACAAGTGTTCATTTGACACTTATGAAGCAATTCCAACAACATAGGTTTGGTTAGGAGACAATGGCATGATACAAGCTATTGGAATTGGCTCTATTGTGGTGGAGATTGTTGTGACAAATCAAACCAAGAGAATCACATTAAAAGAGGTCCTACATATGTCAAAGATGAAGAAGAACCTTCTTTTGGTGAGCAAACTTGTTTCAAATGGTTGGAAGGTGCAATTTGATGTAAATGGATGCTTTGTGAAGACAATGGAGGGAGATGATGTTTTAAAGGGCTTTAGAGATGGCAACCTCTATATTTCCAATTGTAAAAAAGTCAATAAAGTTGAAATGGCAGTATTTACTGATTTTTCACAAGATCAAGACAAGTTTGGCATGAACTTTAAGCTAACTATCTAATCCTAATTGCCGATCTCTAAATGACTCAACTTCCTGCCCTTGGTGGCCATTTTTGTAGCTAAAGGCCTAATTTTGACCCTGTTCCATATAAGGTCGATCCCCGGGTATCAATCTAACTTATTCTAAGGATTTTTAAGCTTGACCCTATCTTCAATTTAATCCTAATATCAACTATATTAATTATTTATCTCCTCTATTATATTTTAATTTACTTATGGCTTTTTAAAAATAGTGAAAGAATTTCTATAACCTAGAAGAAAAATTTAATGACTAACTTTTATCTGTTAGCAATTAAAATAAGAAAATAATCTAAGAAGCTTTCATAAAATCTTTTTTAAATATCTTAAGTTCCTATTGAACTAAGATATTTGAATACTAAGTAGAAATTACTATTGTTCATGTTTTTCACCATATAAACATATTTCAACGTGACATCTATCCCCTCTGAACATGTGCATCTTCTAGTATGCGCCAAGCAAATCATATGTCATAGTTGATATCACACCATCTCTTCATTTTTTGCATCAAATTTTTTATCATCATATTCTTCATCCATTTTAATACAATGATCTTTTTCAGAATCATTGATACCTTCAATATAATCCTCTATATTGATTTCTTCATCTCGTCTTTTAAATATCTTGACTCACTTCCTAGCAATAGGTATTTTTAATCTTATACCATCCAACTCCCTCAATGAATATGTGGCATTATCATAGATTGTTACTACTATATACGGTGTCATGGTAGAAAGAATTTGCCTCAAGAAAGCGCTGAGCTTCTGGCTGCCATTAAATACTCAACCAAGATTCTAAATAACAAAATCCTCAAATTTATATAAAAGTTTTTTTTTAGGACTATTATATCTAATACATAAATTTTTTTTCTCAAATCTCTCAAAATATAACAAAATACTCTAAACCCTCATTCACTTGTAAGAGGGAGATTTTTTTTGAATTTAAATAATCTATAACTTTTAATCCAACTATCCAAATCTACTCAAAATTTACATGAAGTACTGATATTTTCTAAACAACTATCACTACAAATTTCAATTGTTGATTCATTACTGATTTTTAGATATTATGAAAATCCTAATAGTAGCTTTAAATCCTTATTTATAAACACCTTTGTACAAAATTCTTTATATTTCACATATTAAAAGTTTAAATGCTATGAAATTTTAATATATAGTTGTTTAGTACAAAGATTCATCTTCTTGGAAATTTTTAGACAAAAGATCATTCGGAAGCTCAAGATATGGTAAAACCCATCACTACCAATAAAACGGCCTACTTACTATCTTGGAATTCAATCTGTTGTCTTTGACTCTCAATATCTCCTTTTTTAGTACTCTAAATATAGCAATTCTTTTATAATAGGTGCAAAGCATGAAATCACCTCTCTAGCCGCACCTCTCGATCACCAAAAGCTTTCATATAACTCCTCGAATTCTCAAAAGAGTGAGAGTAGATACTATTTATATACCTTAATTTCAAGCACCTACTTCTCTCTCACAAAAGTTCCAAATCTCTCAATTCTTATGCCAAAATTGTAGTCCAAAAAATAAGAATTTTAATCTTAGTCTTTGATTTTTAAATGATCTCTTTGAAGTTGCCAAAACCCTTATTCTCCTCGTTAGCAGCCTCCTCAAAGTCTATTGGATATGACCATTGACCAATAGGAATGAAGAAATTCACCCCTTGCCTTCATTCATCCATAATTTTTTTTCATCCTTCCAAATAAGCCTCTTAGTAGTTTAATTCTTCTTCTTTGGACCCTAATTGCCTCTCAAGGCTTTATACTAAATATTTTGGTCCTATATAATTTAAATGCCATAATCAAACTAAGTAAAAATTTAAAATAAAATTTCTTATACCAACTTCCTTTAATTCACTTTTCTAACCATTCTAATATACATTAGAATCTATAAACATATCATATATTTTAATTGGATTTTATATACTATTAGCAATTACAATACAATAATGGTCCAAACCAATATTTTGAAAACTTCTGTAAAGTATTATGCTGGTTATCCAAATTGCTGCCATAAACAAGTATTCAATCACCTTTTCCAATTGCTCTAGGCCTCAATTGATGTCATTTATCAAATCAAGCCTTATCCTTTAGCCTTGCCTCTTGTAATTGTTTTAATGCTAATTCTATATCTTCTGATCTTTGTTTAAGTTGCCGAATTCTAATAGCTAATAATTCTTCTCTTGTTAATCCATCTTCCCAAGGTATCATATTCTAAGTTGGCACATGTTTTTCAATTGGCATAATAGATTTTTGACGTGTCATGAGTTCCATAAGCATATATCCTATCATTGAATTATGTATTGTTCAATGAGCCCATAATGTATAAGATAGAAGTTAAAGCTATTCTTTTATTCTTCTATTACAAGCTTTAATCAAGGCTTTTATAATTGATTAGTGTCCATATTAACTTTTTGCATTCCCCTCTAGATTATAAGCAATAGTCAATGATAATTTAATTTTACAGTTCTTCAAAAATTTACAAGGTTCATGTGCATTTAATTCTCTACGATCTACAATGATCTTTCTTACACATCCATAGTAACAAATAACTTCTTCAAGTAAAAATCTGTAGATTCATTCTATAGACTTTATTCTTAATGCCCTGCCTTCTATTTGATTTGATAAATCTACACAAGCCAAAACTAAATACTTCATTTGCTATAATTCCATTGGCATAATAACCAAATTTATAATCCATTTAAAATGAATAGCCAAAGGATATGTTGGATATAGATCATCTTGATGACATATATTTGAATACATTTGACAAGTTATACAAGATTTCATAAATGAAGCCACATCTCAATACATATTCTTCTACCAATATTGTTCTTTGAATTTAACAAAAGTAGTCCAAATTCCTCTATGCTCTACCTATAGACTATCATGAAATTCCTTGAATAATTTTTGTTGATCTTCTTTGGTACCTACTACTTGTTGTGGCATTCCAATGTTTGATTTTGGCCTCTTCCATAGAAATCCTCTTTGTAATATGAACTTGTATGCCTTTTTCTTGATTTGTTTAAATTTTTCAATAAACCAATCAATATGCTTGATTAATGTGCTCAAATAATGTTAAATATACAATAACTGTCTTTCTTATTTTTTTCTTCATAAAATGGCATATTTTCTTTATTCAATTATGAAACTGAATAAAACTTTGTATCCACATCATCAATATCCTCAATCATCTCATCTTCTCTATCATATTTTGCTCGAGATAACATATTTGATATTGGATTTTTTTTTTTCCACAACATGTTTAAACTCCAGATTTAATGATTTGATATAAGTAATTCATCTTAATATTATAATATCTGGTATTATATAATTAATAATCATCTCAAATAAAGGCAAACAATCTATTTCAATCACCACCATTGCCCCAATTAAATAATCTTTTTCAACTTTCATAGCTAAAACAACTCCCCATAATTTTCTTTTCTCATTAGCGGTGTCGTATGATGTGGCCTTCTATCTGGGAATACATTGGGTACCTGGCTGTGGAGAGTTTATTTGAAATTTGATGGCAAAATCCAACAGGTCATTTGTCCTCAATAAAAAGGACAAATAGTACAAAAGTCTCACAAAAGAAAAGTTACATATGTAAACCCTCTTGTATTCAAGTAAGTTTGTATAAAAAGGATTCAAATTTCTACAAAAACCCTTCAAAACTTTATTCACCCGCAAAGACTTATTTCTTGCTGAACTTTAGAGTCCAATAACTCTTGATCCAACTATTCAATTTCTATAAAATTTAGTTCAAAGTGTAGATAATTTTCTTAAGTTTCATTACAAGAAAGAATCAATTATAAATTCATTTCTGATCGTCTAATGTCTCAAAATCCCTAGCAGATGCTTAAAACCCTAGCTCAGAGACACCCGAGCACTATTTTCCTTATATCTCACAAATCCAAAATTCTAATTCCACAAAAGTTTTGCACATAATCAGGGAATTTAGGATCAAGTTCAATGAATTGAAAAAAATGAAAAGAGTAAATTCTCTGTGAGTCCCACCAATAGATCTTAATTGGTGGATTGATTAAAAATATAGTCTTAAGTCATTTAATTATACAAATATGATGGTTAGAGAGTCTTTTTGACTATTTAAGTATTTATTAGAATTTAGAAGTATTTATAAATATAAAAATCTTATTAGAAGAAAAGTTACAAAAATAGAATCTTAGTAAGTCTTTGAAGCAATTATTTTAGTTGATTTAGTATTTTTACTTATTATTAAGTATTAAGAGTTAGTTATTGAGACCAATATCTACATTGACCTTCTAATTACATGTAATGCTCATTAAAAATCCATAAATATTACTTAGTAGGTAGAAGAAGCATGAAAAAGAAATCTCATGTCTTTTTAATTATTTTTGTAGAAAATAGGATTTTGAGTTGATTTTTATTGATTTTATTATTATAAAAAATTTCCAAGGTAGAATAAAATAGTCTTAAATTGATATTATCATCTTAAAAATATTATAGAGATTTTTAGAAATTATTTAGAAATTATTTAGAAATTATTTAGAATTTTTAGAGCAATTTTGAAGACTTTGGTAAAAATGAGTTTTACCACCTTGGGAGCCATTATGAAGAAATGGAGCAAGATTTGAAGCCCATACAAGATTCCTAGGCTAATAGGATATTTTTAAATACCATGGTGAAGTCAAAAATACAAAATTATTAGTTCTACTAGTATAAAATAGGAAGACGAGCAGCTAGTGTAGTCTTTGTAGGAAGGGAGGTGCACAAGTCCCATATGGGTTGTGGCACCTTGGATGTAGGTAGGAGGATAAGACTAAGGCCTCGTGGCCTCTCTAAGACACCCATATACACTGCTTAAAAGCCTTGGTGAGGTTCAAACCCATAATCTTGTAACAAGTTATCCTTGAGGTAAAAATTTCTATTTAATTTTTTCAATTGTTTGCCTTCTAACTTTGAATTATCATAACTTACTCATAGTAACTTAGATTTACATATGTTTTATCATTGGAAAGATAAAAAAATTACCTACTTAAAAATATAAATTTTATTTTTTATTTTTACTTTTTACTAGATAAAAATCTAGTAAACAGACTGTGACTAGTTTTGTAGTGTGCAATTACTTAATTGCACATATTTTACTTGTCTTGTGTTGTTCTTCTCCTTCATTTTTGTTTATTGCTCCATATACTTCACACCACAAGTTATAAGCAACTCTTAATTGAGGCCACCTTATAACTTGGGTTGAGGAGTGAATTTTACCCTCACATTCTCCTAAATTTCCAATAGAAATCAAAAAATCGATGAAGAGATGTATGTATTGTGACAGTGAAGATCATGACAGGAGGAATTGTTCAACCTATGAAGAAGATTTGAAAAAAGGGATGATCTTCTTGAAGGAAGGCAAGATAAGATTTATTGCAATTGGAGAACCTATTGAATTAAATTTTGACAAGGGTGGAATAAAGAAACTTGTGCAAGGCCACATTGGAAATTTTAGTGGTGCATCTATGATTAAAGAAGCAAGTATATACCCCATTATTGTAGAAATGAGAAATATAGGAATTTTTACAATCCCTAGTAAGGAAGTTATACTTAGGGGTGCACATATTATTAGGGAAAAGATTGGATGGAGTGATCTAGTTGATGCTACAAGTGTTAAAGCTTATTTGGAAGTTAATGAAGAGAAATATGAGATCCAAGAAGCTACAATTGAGATTAAAAGGGATAGGATTGCAGAAGAAAAGAAAATAGAGAAGTCCAATAGCAAGAGGCAGAATCAAAGGTTGATGGATAAAAATCAAGAAAAGCAAACTACCATTCTAATAGAGTCAGGGCTTTTTTTTCCTATCTTGGTAAGAACACCACATTACCTAAGGAAAAATGGAAGAAGGAAAATAAAAAAGAAGATTCAAGGAAGGATACGACTAAAAATCCAATATTTAAAATAAAGTTGGATATTGAATCCTCTATTGATATGAAAGATATTCTTGAAGAAAGGATTTTAGATGCCAAAATTGAATTTTTTTTAAGGGAGGTTCTTGGTATAGCCACAAAAGAATTTCCTAAACTCATCATTGATGTCATTAAGAGGAAGAGGCACATGACATTTGAAGCAATGATGATTAAGGCTATGGCAAATACAAAAGATATAAAAGAAAAAAAAGAAGTACAAGTATTTGCCTTGTTTGATAATATCAAAGATAGGATTGCACAAAATCAAGGATGTAAAAATTCTTATATTGATGATATGAACGTATTTGAAAATGAGAAAGAACTTAATAAGAAAAAAAAGATTAAGGAATCTAATGCCTCTAATACTTCCATCAACAAGATGCATATGAAAGAAATTAATGTAATTAGATGTGGAGTGGGGAAGGTCAAGAATAAAGGATGTGAGCAATTGAGAGCCTCAATTTGTAAATATAAAAGAAGAAAAGTTGAAGAGAAGCCTACACTTTCTCATACATATTGAGCTAGGGCTACTACAAAAGCAAAGGTGATGATTGAAGATTGTAAAAGACCTATTTGGCATTAGTTGATTATGGATCTGAGATCAATATAATGTCTAAAAGCGTTTATGAAAAGGGAATGTGGCTTATTGACACCAAACATGGATGAATAATAAAGATTGTAAATAATGAGAGAGATGAATTGTATAGAGTATATCCAACAGTTAGGATAAAAATTGGAGATGTGGAGGTAGAAAAAAACTTTTTTGTACAAGAATTTGTTGCCTATCTTATAATTTTGGGACAGCCATATATTACAGCTATAAGAATGGACACTAAGGTGCTAAATGATGGCTCACATTATCCAAGGATCAAGAGTTGTGATGGAAAGAGGTCAGTACAATTTCTAATTATAATGACCAATAATGAAAGAAACAAGAAATAATTAGAAGAAACTTCTTTGAAAGTTGGTGATGATTTTTTGGACTTTTGAAGAATATCCTCGAAGATAGAAAGTCCAAGGATATAAATAAGTCCTCTAATTTTATACTTTCTAATATAAATAAGTTTTAAAATAAAATTTTAAATTATACAAAATTTAAAATTTTGAAATTTTCAAGATTTGAGAATTTGGATAATAAATATTGAAGATGTGTGAAGAAAAATAAAAAAAAAGCCAAAAAACATGGATTTGATTTCAAGTGATGAATTCATTTCTGGGATGATTGATAAAGAAGATTTAGAAGAATATTTGAACAATGCTTTAAAGAGCTTGGAAGGCTTGGTGTCTAAAGAAGGTTTGGATGAATATGAAGGAATATTTATGGATTTACATTCAAAGAAATTGTATGAAGCAATTAGGGAATTTACTTCCAAGCTGAAGACAATTAAAGATTGTAGAATTAAAAAAGAAGCAAGGATTAATACCAAATATAAGAAAGTGGCTAAGAAGGTAAAATTGATTGCTATTCAATTACCTCTTGATATTTTAAAACATATTGAGAAAGCAATAAGGGAATCAAGTCTTAACAAACTAGGGAGAATTGGTTACAAGTTTATTCGGGAATCACTAGATAAGTTGAATATTGGAGGAAGTGAATTCTTGATCAAAGAAGAAAGGATGAAGTTTTTAGAGATGATATCTAAACATGGTAAGGCTTTTGTCTTTGTACCAAAAAAAATTGGTTGTATTGATTTAAATATAATTGTACCTATGATTATTTTTACCGTGCTTCATATACCATGGGATTTAAAGCTGATTCCTATGCCAAGAGCTTTACTTCCAAAGTTGGTAGATTTATTGAAAGAAAAGGTAAAAATAAGGATTCTTGAATCTTCTATTGTATCTTATTCGAATCGTTGGTTTACTGTACCTATGAAATTCAGAGCATTAAGATTTATTCAAGATATGCAATCAGCTAATAAAGTTATTATAGGAAATATGGGACTAGGCCAATTATAGATGAAGTAGCTGAGGCATTTGTAAGCCACTCTATCTATTCTATTAGAGACTTATGTTTGGGATATGATAAATTTCAACTAACTAAAGAAAATAGGGATATTATTATAATGAAGACTCCATTGGAATTGGTGCGCATGTGTACTTTATTATAGGGCGCTACTAATTCTATGGTGCATATGCAAAGTGCCATGAACCAAATTTTAAGAGATTATATTTTAGATAAGACAATTCTTTTCTTGAATGATATTTTGATTAAAGGTTGTAGGATTGAAGATATAGATCCAAAATTAGATGAAGATAGATGCTGAGCATTTATTAAGAAGCACATTAATGATGTTGGTGACATATTGACCAGACTTGAAGAAGTAAACTTAACTCTATCTCTTGAAAAATCAAGTTTTGGAGTTGATGAAATAATTGTGGTTGGACATTTATATGGCTCATATGGAAGAAAACCTAACCCAAAGAAGATTGATGCAATTTCAAATATGAAGCCATGCAAGAATACAACTGAGATAAGAAGATTCTTGGAAGCTTGTGGATTTTATCATATTTGGATACCTCATTTTTGACACATAGCAGAACCTTTATATAAGTTATTGAGAAAAAATAAGAGATTTTTTTAGAAATAAGAGTAAGATAAAGCCATGAAGGAATTATTGGTGGTTTTGAAATTACCACCAATATTGAGGCAAGTAGATTATCAGTATAGAAGATTGATGATTGTGATTGTGGATACAAGCCTGATAGCCATTAGATGGATTTTTAGATAAGATGACAATAAAGATAACAAATTTGCTATCAGATTTGGAGCTAGAGTTCTTACTGAGAAGCAAAGAGCTTATCCTCAAGTTAAAAGAAAATTCTAGGGTACTTTAATTATATTAAAGATAGAAAGAAATTATTTGATTGGAGTAGATGTAGTTCTGGAGATAGATTGTTTATCTGTACTAAGTATGATTTCAAAGTGTTCAATTCCTGATATTGCTATATTGAGATAGATAGTATATATTAAATCTATAAATCTTGTATTAGTATATATTTTTAGAAAAAAGAATTGTATTACAGATATGTTGTCTAGAGCAAGATATTCCTATGAAAAAAAAATATTTGCTTATGATAAGGATGAAAGGGTTGAAATGGATTATATATATGTAATAGGAGTAGAAAATCTTATTGGTGAAATCTTACCTTTCAATATAGATTTGTATGAGAGCAAATTATGGAACATTGGTTTACACTTGAATACTTTAAAGAAGGAAGAAGGTTGGACTAAGAAATATTTTAAAGACATTAGATATGAAGCTTACAAATATATTTTAAAAGAAGGACTTTTGTAGAAGAGACCCAAAAGAATGGATTGAATTCCTTTGAGGATTATTGATGATGTTGAGACTAAACATCAAGTTTTAAGAGAATTTCATGATACATTATAGACTAGACATAGGGGAGTATGGGCTACCTTCACCAAAATTAAAGAAAGGTATTGATAGAAAGGTATGTACAAAGATATGGAAAAATTTATAAATTCATGTATAGAGTATCAATTGCAATCAAAGATTAGACACAGAGATGGTTTGTATCCTACTTATCCATCTAGTATACACTTTCAATAGATGTTAGACTTGGTTGTTATGCCAACTAGCATATGAGATATGAAGTATTTGATTTTGGCATGTGAAGAATTATCAAATTACGTAGAGAAAAGGGCTTTAAGAAATAAATCCATAAAATTAGTCTACAGATTTATTTTGGAAGATATATTGTGTCATTATGAGAACATTGGAAGAATGAGGGCAAACATGGGTGAATTAGATGCAACAGGAGCTCATGAGTTCTTTAAAAGATACGGAGTCTAATTAAAGATGACTATAGCATATAATCCAAAAACTAATGGAAAGATTGAGAGAAGACATCCTCAAATTATTTAGGCTTTGGTCAAGGCATGTAGAGATAAAGGTAAATTTTGGCCTAAATTGCTACCATTTGCTTTATGGACAGATAGAACCACACATAGCTCTATTACAGGCTATATGCCAATAGAATTAATAATAGGACAAAAACCTATGATGCCAACTGAGGAGAGTGTGCCTAGTTGGATGTTCTTGGCTTGAGAAGATAACATTGACAAAGAGAGATTATTAGAGCTTTAAATCATGCAATTAGAGAGGTTACCTGAGGATCACCAAAAGGCTATTGAAAAATTAAAGGATGTAAGGTTACAAAATAAGATCAAGTTTGACAAAACACATAGCTTAAGATCAAATCCTATTCAAATTGGTGATTGGGTACTTGTATTTGATAATACATTAGATTATCAACATAGTGCCTTAAGAAAGTTATCCAAAAGATGATTTAGACCATATGTGGTAATTGAGGTATTTGATAATGTGATCTATTCTTTGAGAGAACTAGATGGGATACTACTGAGGTCTAGAATTGTTAGAAAACATGTTAAACTATTCAAGAAAAGGGATGGACAAATTTATACTAAAGATATTCAAAAATTAGAAGCTTAGGAATTAGATCAAGAACCATCATTAAAAGAAGATTGAGAAGAAGAAGAATTGAAAACAAGTAAAAATGAAGAGGAATAGGAATAAAATAGAATTAGTTCTAAAATTATAGTATAAATAGGAATAAAATAAAATTAGTTTTAAAATTGCAATATGAACAGAGATAGAATAGAATTAGTTCCAAAGCTACAATGTGAACAAGGATAGAATGGAACTAATTCCAAAGCTATAGTGTTAGTAAAGAAAGAATCTTAAGATTTTAAGATATCAATTAGAAAATCTTAAGATTTGAAGGTATCAATTATGAAATCTTAAAGTTCTAAAGTATCAATTAGAAAATCTTAAGATTATGGAATATTTGAGATCTGAATATCAATCGGATATCAAGGGAATATTAGGCGAGTGTTAGCTGATACTGGATATTATTTGGATATTGGCTAAGCCGCCTATTTAAATCCTTTTAGGATTGAAAATAAATACTTTTTTTCTTTCATCTTTTATTTGGATCTTAAATGGGTTTATTTTGCTCCCAGGGAATCTGCAAGAAAATCTCCAAGGAAATCTGTGAGGAAATCTCAAGATATCGAAGGAATTTTGAATAAAGAATCTATAAAAGAATCTTTGAGGGTCTTAAGATAATCAAGGATTTTATATAGAGAATCTTTAAAAGAATCTACAAGGGAATCTCAAGGTACCAAAGGGATTTTGAACAAAAAATCTCCAAAAGAATCTTTGAAGGAGTCTTAGGATAATTAAGGATTTTATACAAGAAATCTCCAAGGGAATCTGCAAGGAAATTTCAAGGTACCAAAGGAATTTTGAATAGAAAATCTCTGAGAGAATCTTCAAGGGAGTCTTAAGATAATCAAGGATTTTATGCAACGAATCTCCAAAAAAATTTGTGAGGAAATCTCAAGATACCAAAGAAATTTTGAACAAAGAATCTTTGAGAGAATCTTTGAAGGAATCTTAAGATAATCAAGGATTTTATATAGAGAATCTTTGAAAGAATCTATGAGAAAATCTCAAGATATCAAAAGAATTTTAAACAAGAAAACTTTGAAAGAATCTTAAGATATTCAAGAATTTTATATAAAGAATCTATAAGAAAATCTATAAGAGAATCTATAAAAGAATCTTAAGATATCAAAGGAACTTTGAATAAGGAATCTTTAAAGAAATCTATAAAAGAATCTCAGGATATCAAAAGAGTTTTGAATAAAGAATCTTTAAAAGAATCTTTGAGAGAATCTTTTAAAAGAATCTTTAAAAGAATCTTTAAAAGAATCTTTGAAGGAATCTTAAGATAATCAAGGATTTTATATAAAGAATCTCTAAGAGAATCTATGAGAGAATCAAGGTACCAGAGGAATTTTAAATAGAAAATCTCTGAAGAAATCTTCAAAAAAATCTTAAGATAATGAAAGATTTTATATTAGAAATCTTTAAGAGAATCTATAAAAGAATCTCAAGATACCAAAGAAATTTTAAATAAAGAATCTTTGAAGGAATCTTTGAAAGAATCTTAAGATAATCAAGGATTTTATATATAAAATCTTCAAAAGAATCTCACGAGCCTTATCTCTTCAAGTTTGCCTCTTGAAAGAACTTCCTTCTCTTGTCTCATTAGAATCTTGTCTTTTCTTTTCTTCTATCAAGGCTTCATGTTGGCTTTTAACAATATAGGCATGCACTAACAAAGCTTCCACAGGATCCTCTCAACCTGTAGTTCCACAAACTATTATAGCAGTCCTTAATAAAGCTTCTCGTGGCATCTTCCTTTTATATATTCTAGAAATGGCAAAAGACCAAAATCCACTTGGTTCAATACTTCCAGAAAAATCTCGATTGCCATTGTTATCCACTTGTCAAGGATAAGAACTTGATGAAAGCAAATAAATATATATAACTTCTATTAAGAAGTATAATAAAATAGAAGTAAAGAAATATATATATATATATATATATATATATATATATAAATATATATATTAAAAGAAACTAGAATGGCTATTGCCACAAAATAAGAAAACTATAGACTCTTGAAATTGGACTAGAAGTAAGAAAGGAATTAACAAGAGTAAAGAAGGCTTCATTCTTGTCTCTATTTATATTACCTATCTAAGAGCTATGTGGCGGTATTCTGTAAGACCTCCTACACATATCTAATTTACAAGACACGTGTCAAACTTGCACGACAAGTCTCCCATATGTATGCCACGTACTTAGCTTGTTTCGTAAGCTACCAACATGTGTGACATACGGCTAGCTTGTTCCACAAGCTACCAACATGTGCGCCATGTGGCTAGCTAGTTGACCAAGTTTTAAACCTATCAATCACCTATAGACATGTATAAAAGTGATTCCGTATTTATGAAGCTTCTAAGAAGCTTTTCTATAAGATATTATCAAATCAACTTATTTTATCTATTTCTATTGGTCTATATTAATTAGGTAATTATTGAAATAAATCTTATGTCCATGATATTATCTCCCTTTCTAAAGACGAGTTCCACGAGGAGCAATGATTACATGTTGAGAAAGTCCAAAATACGTCAAATTGTGCTTGCCACATACTCTGATCTTTGTTCCCTTTGAAGATAGTTGATAGGTCCTTTCAGCTATCAATAATATCCCATACTAGGGCGAGAGGACCATCTTGTTATTTGATCATTGTTAAGGCCTTTATAACTGTCTTCAAAGAAAATATTAGGAACACCATCAAGAATAGTTCCTATTTCTAAAAGTATCACCAAACATCGGGAGT
Source organism: Physcomitrellopsis africana (assembly GCA_036785485.1). Taxonomy (NCBI): domain Eukaryota; kingdom Viridiplantae; phylum Streptophyta; class Bryopsida; order Funariales; family Funariaceae; genus Physcomitrellopsis; species Physcomitrellopsis africana. Next base: position 220,035 of record JAWRVF010000125.1, on the reverse strand, counting down.
CTCTTCCAAGGTCGTGATATTAAATACATTGTAGTTTGCCATCAATCTGAGGAAGGACATGTCGTTCTTGAAGGTCTTCATCTCTATTTCGTCGTCTTAAAGGTTGTGATAGTCATAATGTCTCGTCTGATAAATCAGCAAACAAAGATTCTTGAGTTGAATTCGCTAGTTGTTGGTTCTCCATCTCCTTAATATCACAAATACAAAGAAGCTACAAACAATGATAGAAAGTAGAATGTTATCTTACCTAGATTGTGTTTCTTTTATAAGAAAGATCCTCATCTTGGTTTTGATAGATGTCACTGATGAAAAGCCTTTACTTTCCTTACTGCATTTGTAAGATTCTTTATTGGTTTCCATGTGTATTCACTAATATTATATCCGTGCCAGTGAACAAGATATTCTAACCTATTTTAGCATTGCCTTGAATCTAAGACTTTTTTCACTTCAAATTCTTCATTATTGTCCACGTCTATAGAAGGAGGTAGCACTTGTCTTCTTCTTGGTATGTTCATTATCTTGTATGGTTCAAGAAGAAACATGTGGAATACAAGGTGGATCTTCATGGACTCTGATAGGTATAATCAATATGCAACTGGATTGATTTGTTCAGAAATAGGAAAAGGTCCAAACCTATAGTAGTCCAACTTATCACAAAGACAAGTAGGCTTGATATTGCGACGAAGTAACCATACCTTGTCCCCCACATTGAATTGTGGTTGTTCCTTGTGATACGCATCTACATTTATTTTTTGTCTTTCTTGAGCTTCTTTTAATTGCACCTTCATTATTGCATGTAGCTCTGATAAACAATTTGCCAAATCTTCTGCTGCTAGATTATCAACTTTTGAAAAATCAAAAGTATCAAGTTATGGATGGTAACCATAATTAGCAAAGAAAGGTATTTGTTGTATAGAAGAATGTATCGTTTTATTAGAAGCAAACTCTACGAATGGTGAGAGGGTTGTCCAATTGTTTTATTAGTAGTTGATGGTACACCTCAAATATTGCTCCAAGACTTGATTTACATGCTCTATTTGTCCATCAGTTTGAGGATGGAAAGTTGAAGATAGCTTTATGTCCACCTTTAAAATCTTGAAAAGCATTCTCTAAAATCTTAATACAAATTGTGTCCTTCTATTTGATATAATATTCTTTGATAATCTATGATAGCAATAGATGTTGTTGAGGAAGAATTTCGCTATTTCTTCACTTGTGATAGATTTTGTATATGATACAAAATGTGCCATCTTGGTGAAATGATCTTTGATCACAAATATAGAATTTAAATTTGAAAGATCCGTAATGAAATCCATAGAAATAAAAGACCAAGGTTGTTTTGATATAGGTAGTGGTTGAAGAAGTCCATAAGGTTGATGACGAGGAGTTTTTAATCTTGAACAAACATCATACAACTGCACAAATTCTTTAACAACCTTTCATATTTGAAGCCACCAAAAATCTCTTGAAATTAGCGCCAAGGTCTTATAATATCCAAAATGTCTAACTGCGAGGAAGTTGTGATAAGCTTCGAGAATACGTAGTTGTGCTTCACCTTCTAAGACATTGTTGTAATGTAATTGCTTGTAGTATGTAAAATCCATTCAAAATGCATAATATGTTTTTAGGTTTAGATATGTGTTAGAATGGTTAGTAAAGTAAATTAAAAGGGATTGGTATAAGAAAATTTATTTTAGATTTTTACTTAGTTTGATTATGACTTTTAAATTATATAGAATCTAAATATTTAATATAAAGCCTTGAGAGGCAATTGGGATCCAAATAAGAAGAATTAAACTATTAAGAGGCCTATTTGGAAGGATAAAGACAAAGTGAGGATGAATGAAGACAAGGGATCAAGTTCTTCATTTCTATTGGTCAATGGTCATACCCAATAGGCTTTGAGAAGGCTACCTACAACAAGAATAAGGGTTTCGGCAACTTCAAGGAAGCCATTTGAAAATCAGAGGCTAGGATTAAAAAGCTTGTTTTTTGGACTACATTTTTGGTATAAAAATTGAGAGATTTGGAATCTTTTAAGGGAGAAGTAGGCACTTGAAGTTAAGATATGCAAATTGTACCTATTATCATACTTTTGAGGATTGGAGGAGTTTTATGGAAGCTTTTGAAAATCAATAGGTGCAATTAGAGAAAAGGTTTCAAGATCTATATCTGATAAAGAAGAATTACTATATTTGGAGTTTTGAAGAAGGAGATATTGGGAGTCAAAGATAGCAGATTGAATTCCAAGGCAGTAAGTAGGCTGTTTTATTCATAGTGATGGATTTTGCCATATTTTCTATTTTTGGACAAATTTTTATCTAAAAATTTCTAAAAAGGTGAATCTTTGTGCTAAAAAACTATACATCAAAGTTTCATATCATTTAAACATTTGATTTATGAGATATAAAGAATTTAGTACACAAGTGTTTATAAACAAGGGTTTGAAGCTACTGTTAGGATTTTTACAATATCTAAAGATTGATAAAGAATCAATAGCTGAAATTTATTGTGCTAATTGATAAAAGCACATCAATACTTTAATAAAATTGTAGTAGATTTAATAGTTAGATTAAGAGTTATAGGTAAATGAAGTTTAAAAAAACTTCCCTTCCTACAGGTGAATGAGGGTTTAGAATATTTTGTTATAGTTTGAATGTTTTTGTGAAATAAGACTTATGTATTGGATGTAATAGCCCTAAAAGAAAGATTTTCATAAAAATTTGAGGATTTTATTATTTTGGATCTTAGTTGAATATTTAATTGTAGCGAAAAGCCCAACCTTTTTTTGAGGCAGATTCTCTCTACCAAGATAATGTATAAACGTCCTTCAAAATAAAGTAAGTTATTCCTGAACTTGAACTTTGAAGTATCATGAGATTTAGAAGAATTATTCTTAATATCATGAACAAGAGGATCTGAGGGCATACTTAATTGGATTTGCTTGAAAAACATTAAATCAACAATCAATGTTGATTTTATTGCTCAAATATGAAATTGCTCTAGTTTCAAGAGGATCATTCTTTATTGATCAAAAGTTGCATCTCCTTCTTTTGATATAAGATAAGATTGTCTAAAAAGAGCATCAAATAGACATTGTTGTTTTTCTAGCTGATAAGTGATGATGAATTTGAATCTTGACAAAGACATGCTCTAACAAGCTTGACGACAATTTAACACATATGTTGATATGAAATATACGAGATTCTTATGATCTATATATACAGTGACTGGATTGAAAGCATCTTATAAATAATAGCGCTATTCTTAAAAAGAATCTATAATTGTAAGAAGTTTTTTATCGTAGATTTTGTAATTAATCTCTACTGCTAAAATTTTTTTAGAATATAAAGCTATTAGATGGAATTTGTCATCTACTTCTATTTGTGACAATATTGCATCTAAAACAAAATTTTATGCATCTATTTTCATAAAAAATATCTTAGAGAAGTCGATGCAATACAAGATTGATGCAAAAATAAAAGCTATTTTTAATGCTTCAAACGATGCTTCTACTTCTTTATTCCACTCGAATATATTTTTACAAATTAGACGTGTAAGTGAAATTACAACTTGAGAAAAATTCTTGATAAAGATTTGATGGTAATTGGCAAATCTCAAAAAATATTCCACATCTCTTACTATTTTTAGAATCTTCTAATCTATGATTGTCTGAATTTTTTTAGGATCCATCATAAAACCATCATTCAAAATGATGTATTCTAAAAAATCAACTTGAGTAGTGTGAAATACACACTTTTCTATCTTGGCGTATATTCCAATATCTCTGCGTTTTTATAATATATGATGAACATATAATTCATATTTTTTTACATCCTTAGAATAGATTAAAATATTATCTAAGTAACAGACAACTAAATCATCTAAAAACTCACAAAAAATATCATTCATGAGATGCTAAAAAATAGTTGGTACATTTGTGAGTCCAAAAGGTATAATATTATATTCAAAATATCCATATCTTGTTTGAAAAGAAATCTTCTATTTATCTCCTTCTTTGATACGGACTAGATTGTATGCTCCTCGTAGATCTATTTTTATATAGATCTTAGCTTGATTCAATTGATCCAAAAGTCTAAATATTAATGGTAGAGGGTATTTATTCTTGATGGTAATCTTGTTGAGCACTTGATAATCTACTCACATCTATAGTGATCCATCTTTTTTCTTTACAAACAAGATAGGAGCTCCTATTGGAAATTTTGAATGATGTCTAAAATTCTTGGCTAAATTTTTATCAATGCATTCCTTGAGTTTAGCCAGCTCATTTTATGATAAGCTGTAGATTGGTCCAAATAGAGGCTAAGCTCCCTCTTTGAGGTCAATTGAACAATCATATGGATGATGCTTTGAAATAATATTTTTATTTTTTTTCTAAAAAATATTTTGATAAACTAGATATTGGCTTGGAGTGCCAATTAAAGTCTTTCCACCATCAAAAATGGGTGTGGCATAAATAGCAAAAGTTGATCTTTCTTTTGTTGCATGTATAAAAGCTTTTGCATCTATAAGTACGGATTTTATTATATTATACCTATAGCTTTTCACTTGGTCGGCAGGATGTTTAATAATGTTCTGAGAAAAATCAAGTCTATAAGAATTTTAATCTATTTGAGGGTTATAATTTTTTAGCCATGATAAATCTAAAATAACTAGATTAAATAGAGATTTAATTATGTTAAAAGTTACGTAGCTATTTTGACCATCTATTGTTATTTTTATAGAATGGATTTCATGAGTGATATCTCCAGAAGACAATGGATGACCATCTATGACTTCTATATGTGCGGATTTAGTTTTTTGTATTAAAGATATTTTGTGATTCTTAACAAATTGTTCATCTAGAAAGCATGTTGAGGCTCTTGAATCTAATAAAATAGAGGCTCTGTAGTTTTTTGGTTCTAAATATACATCTATTATAAAACAAGGAGAAAGTTCTCAGGAGAAAATAAGACCTTCACTAGGAATTGTACAAGGTTCTAGCTGCACGGTCCCTATTGTAGCTGGACAAATTCATTTTCCAACATATTATCTTCTTTGACAACCGTACTCCTCATTTTGTAGTTGTATCATTTTTTCGGATAATATTGAGTATTAAACTTAGGTTATCCATAATATAAATATAATCCTCCTTGACGATGTCAAATCTTTTCTTATTTAATAAGAGATTTAATACGTATCACATCAATTTGCATGTTTTTTACTTTCAAATGTACGTTTTGTGAGGATGTTAATATTTCCATTGAATAATAATGTTGAGGCTCTCTTATACAACTTTTGGATCGAAATTCAAAAAATTAATTGTCACACTTCACAACAAAATCAATTGTTTGACTCAATGTCTGAGAATTGGGTAAATTGAGCATTAATTTTTTTATCTCATATTATAATCCATAGAGAAATTGGCCGATGAGTGCAACATCATCCCATTTGATATTAGTCGCTACTTGTCAAAATTGTGAGGCATATAACAACTTTGATCGATTGCCTTATTGTAGGATGCAAATCTTGTTGGTTGGAACACAGATTGCATCATGTTTTCCATACATAGTTCAAAATTTTGCTAAAAATGCCTCCAAATTATCCAATATTGGATCACGTCGTTTAAGAAAAGATGAAAACCATCATAAAGCAGAACCTAAAAGTGATATTCCAATAAATCTAACTTGAGATCTTTATGTAGGATAACTCTGAGGTTGAAGTTCAATCACCAATTGTATCTGATTGATGAATCTTTGAAACTTAGATCTTGTGCCATCAAACTTCTCAAGCAAATTAATTTTTGGTTCTCTAATATTTGAACAGTGTTCCATCATAAGTGAGGTAGTATGGTTTGGTGTAGATATTGATGCAGTTTCAACCATCTCCATATCTTCACTTCTTATTAATCTTATTGCTCCTTGTGGTGGTAAATTGAGTAGATGCATTGCAAGCATTAGCTCTCTCATTTGCTCTTACATTTGTACCATTGCACTCTTTATTTCTACAAGCTCTGCCATGATAATATAATAAGAAGGAAGGTGTCTACTCTTACTTCAAGAAATCAAAATAATACACTTGAAAGAAAAAATTCTAGAAATAATATCAATTTCGAAGTGGGTACTCCACAACTTCAAATATTCTTATGTCTTATCAAGAAAAAGGAATAATCCGCTCTTAATCAAGAAAAGACAAAGCTCTGATATTGTATGTGTACTCTTATCAATCTGCCAAGAATAAGAACTTGATGAAAGTAAATAAATATATAAAACTTTTATTAAGAAATATATCAAAATAGAAATAAGGAAGTATGTATATTAAAAGAAACTAAAATGGCTATTGCCACAAGACAAAAAAACTATAGACTGTTGAAACTGGACTAGAAGCAAGAAAAGAGTTGACAAGAGTGAAGAAGGCTTCATTCTTATCTCTATTTATACTACCTATCTAAGAGCTACGTGGCAATATTCTATAAGACCTCCTACACATGTCTAATTTGCAAGACACGTGTCAAACTTGCACGACAAGTTTTTCATATGTGCGCCACATACTTGGCTTATTCCGTAAGCTACCAACGTGTATGACACATGGCTAGCTTGTTCTACAAGCTATCAATATGTGCGCCATGTGGCTAGCTTGTTGATCAAGTTTCAAACCTACCAATCATCTATAGAAATGTATAAAGGTGATTCCACATCTATAAAGCTTCTAAGAAGCTTCTTTATCAAATATTATCAAATCAATTTATTTTATCTATTTCTATTGATCTATATTAATTAGATAATTATTAGAATAAATCTTATGTTTATGACACCTCCTAAGCACCATAACTTGTAACTTCCATCATTAAAATCCCATTTGTTGCCAAATAATCTTTAACCAGTGCTTTCATACCTCCTTTATTAAAGTTAATTTGAAAAAAATCACCTATATGTTTTAATGCTACTTTTTTAAGTTTTCAAAAAATAATATCTTATTGCATCATTTCATTGAATTTACTACAATCCTTTTGAGAATGAGAATCATCATCATATCAAATACATCTTTGCACATACCCTTACTTAAAAATAATTTTTGAATTTATTATAGAGATTTTCTCTTCAAGCCTAGCAAGTTTAATTTAAAGATTCTATATTCGGCATATAAATTCTTTAATTCCCACATCTTCTTTCTTTGATGTAGTCATTGAAGGTTGAATAATAGGTATTGTTGATTGTAAAGTGGACACTTGAATTTTAGATACTTACAAAATTCTTTGAATATCAACCTTATACTTTCTCCTTTCCTATTTTGTAAGCAATCCCACTACATCTTTAACTTCTTTTCATTTTATTGTCAATCTTTCATCCTCTTCTTTATCCTCAAGAAGAATTTCTAATTTCTATTATAATTTTGTATCAGCTGCTTGAAGAAATAATTTAATCTTGTTTGGTTCCAAGGTTACTTTTTCCACTTTTGATAATCAAGAATATTGCCTTTCAAACTCCCTTAATAACTTAATAACTTGCAATTTCTTATTAGGGCACTCAATCCATTCCAAAAATGATTCCTTAGTGACCCAATCAAAGTCTTCCAAGAAATACTCATCTGTCAATGCATAAGAGAATGTTTCCCAAGAACTTCCAAATTGTCTCATAATTGATTTCACATGTTCTCTTATCTCCAGCATTGTAGCAAGTTTAAGTAGTAAAATCATATATTTTTTAAAAACTTGATTCAATTCCATTTTCCACATATAATATCTTAAATATTTAGAAATATTTCTTCCATCAAACTGGTCAATTTTGTTAATTACTACTTGCAAAGCTTTGATTGCCAAAGCCTCCTTGCAATCATTGCCTTGTTACTATTGTATAAATAATGTAAATGCTTGAAACATATTTTTAATATTTGGATCCACATACATATCTTATCCACTAGAAGAAAATCCACTTGAAGCTTTACTTCAAGATCTACTTGAAGAGCCATCCAAAGCTCCATCAAAAATTTCAAATTCTACCTTCTTACCTTCTTACACCATCAATTCTAAATAATCAAAATAGAATCCAACACCTTCCACCTCAAACTTTCATATCAGATTCACTACTTATGCCTTATTATGTGTTGTCGTGTTTGGGAATGTACCGAGGACTTAGCTATGGAGGATGAAGTTGCAATTCACATATACCCAATAATCTTTAATAGGTTTCATCCATATAAGAAGAATATAATTTGAATATCAATACAAGAGTACTTAAGTCAATACAAAGTGCTTAAAAATATTCTTCCTAATAACTTCATCTACATATAAATTCCAATTACTTTATTACTTATCACAATCAAGTAACTTAGATTTTTCTTTGCAAGTCTTAATTTTAATTAATAAATTTTAGTAAGCTATAAATCTTAATTTAATTATTAAATTGATATAAATTTTTTTATACAAATACAAATATAAATCTTTAATATGCTTAGAAAGTTTTAGCTCAATCCAACTTACAAATTGTCAAAAATTAACCAAAAACCACACTAATGTTACTTGGCTGCCAACTTGGAAGTTGATGTAGATATCCCAACAATACTTTCTTCTTCTTTAAATATTATCTTTAGCTAAAAATTGGTATATAGCTTGCTCTTTAAGTCTTCTAACACTATGCCAAATTTCACCTTGATTCAATAAATAGATCTTTATATATCACAAAAACCCTAAATAGCCCTAAACTACCAATTTCTAATACCTCTTTGTACTAAAGGTTACGTAAATCCTGATAGCACTATTTGATTGTTACAAATTTTTATTTAATCTTAGTACACTCAATTTTCCATACATTATCAAATTTTCAATTATAGATGTCACTTCAATTATACGTAATAGGTGAAAGTGCTAGTCCTAACTTTATTATATAAGAACTTAACCTCTAGTACAAACCCTGATTTTAGATAGTAATTGCAAAGTCTTTCCAAATTGTATAGATACAAGCCTAATATCTTTGAAATGAACTTTAAGCTAACTATCCAATTCTAATTGCCGATCTCCAAATGGCCCAATCTCTTGCCCTTGGTGGCTATTTTTGTGGCTAGAGGTCTGATTTTGACCCTATCCCATACATGGTCGATCCTTGGGTATCAATCTAACTTATTCTAAGGATTTTTAAGCTTGATCCTATCTTCAACTTAATCCTAGTATCAACCATATTAATTATTCATCTCTTCTATCATATTTTTATTAATTTATAGCTTTTTAAAAGCAATAAAAGAATTTCTACAACCTAGAAGGAAAATTTAATAACTAATTTTTATCTATTAGCAATTAAAATAAGAAAATAATCTAAGAGGCTTTTATAAAATCTTTCTTAAATATCTTAAGTTTCTATTGAATTGAGATATTTGAATACTAAGTAAAAATCACTATTGTTCATATTTTTCACCACTTAAACGTGTTACAACATGACAATGGAAACAATGTTATGTTCCTCCTCATAGAATGCAAGTCAAAGTAGGATCTAGTTTTCATCCACAAAGCCATGATTATCCTAATTAAGGTTTTAAAAACCAACAATAATTATCAAAATCAACATCCTTCTTTAAGTATAAATACTAAGTAGGGATTTATTCCTCTAAAGAGTGGTTATTTTCAATATAGCTAACAATATAATAGTCAAGACTTTTAATATATAAGATTTATAAACCAGACCAATGATAGAATAATTCAAGAATAAGTTTTTATTTCTTTTGTAATAATCCAACTTATACTTCTTGAGTCAAATTTGATTATGCATGAATTATTCCAATCTAAGATGCGAATACCACCTATGATGCCAATCTTAGCAGTTATAATAAGATCTAGGTATTTTAACTCTTCTCTTTTTATTTCAATTGATAATGAAAATAATTTAGAAGATTTTTTTCACTTTTTAGATTTTAAATGTAGCTATAAGGGAGGTAATGGCTAATATTAGAAATTTTAAGGAATTACCTCAAGTCTTTAAATCTAGACCAAATAGATTATTAGGGATCTTAAAAAAAAATACCTAGATATAAGAATTTTCTTTCAAAGAAGAATAGAAAGAACGTAGAGTTTCTAACCTTAAATTTAATCCTTTAATTTGACTTGTAAGCAAGAATCAAGTCAAGTCATATGATTTATAGGAAGATTTAAAGAAAATTAAGATAAATATTATAATTACTTAGATATTGGAGGTTTTTCTATTAATAAATTAGAGCTTTAAAACAAGCATTTTTATTAAAAGAAAATAAAGAACTAAAGCAAAAATCTCAGCTCATGTTAGAATAATTCAAGTGATACAAGAGGTAAAGGCAATTGAATTAGAGGTGTCTATAGTAGATAAAATCATATCTTATACTATTGTGGATGGAGGTAGTGATTTCAATATTATGCTAGTGAAAACTATGAAAAAATTAGGACTTAATATCACTAATCCCTCTCCATTTGTGATTAATATGGCTAATCAAAGCCAAGATACACCTCTAAGATAAATTAGTAGTTGTAAGATGATGTCAAAAGGTAAAAAATATTCTCTCACTTTTTATGTGATTCACATGTATCTTTATAAAAATTCATATCTATTACTTCTAGGTAGACTTTGATTAAGGGCAACTAATGCAAAAATTGATAGGGGAGGTAAGAAGCTCTATATCATCTATGGGCCACCAAAAAACTTGACTAAAATCCTTATTCAATCTCAAGGATTGTCTTTAGCCAAAATTTCATCTCGCTCTTAAAAGATGAAATTTTGAGTCCACAACCATAGAAGGAGTTCAAAAAAAAGATTAGATTTGCTGATATTAGAGGTGTAAGATAGTAATCTAATAAAAATAATAAAAAAATATTATAAAACTAAAATGATTTCAAGAATAAAGAATTAGATAGTTAACAAGAACAAAAAACTAGATGATTGATAAGAATAAAAAATTAGATTGATATCAAGATATAAGATAACACTTTGGATTGTTCTAAGACTTGAGTTGGCAAGATTAAGGTGTATCTTGATCTTGCCTCCTATTTATACTATAAGGCCTATGTCTTATTGAACTTTTTAAGAGTATTTTAAGAAATTCTAAAAGATTGAAGAAGATTTTAAAAGATTGAGGCAAGTTTTGAAAGACTAAAGAAGGTTTTAGAAGATTCTAGAAGACTATGGAAGATTTTAGAAGATTAAAAAAGGTTCTAGAAGATTTTAGAAGACTATGGAAGATTCTAAAAAACTATGGAAGATTCTAAAAGACTACGGAAGGTTCTATAAGTGATGTCTTGAAGTATGTCCGTGACATTTAATTTAGTAGCAAGCAAGGGAGTTCACTCAAGTATGATTTAATTAATTTCATTGGGATATATGGGCCTTAGGCTATATGATTGGAAAGATGATGGAGAGTTCACTTAATGGTTAAAAAATCATTTTATTTTAAATGGAGATGAAATTATAAGTATTAACTTCATAGATGGTTTTACCACTTGGCAAAACCATGAAGAAGTGGAGTTAATAACTATGGTAGATGACATTAATTATGAAGATGCCTTTGGAATGAACTTTAATGGCACTCAAGTTTATGAGTTGGATGATTTAATAGAAGAAGATGACTTTACTCCACCTTTATAATTTAAATAAATTTCTAATGGTTTTACGGCTAGAAAAGATATAGGCAACTATCCACAAATATCAAATGATTGGTATAGAGGATCCATAGAGCAATCTTATATGCATGATCTTAATTACAAGTTGATGGATGTATCTTTGTAGAATAATGATTTAAAACTAATCAAAGTCAGAGTTCAATCGGCAAAAGATGAGTTGTTAAGTTATAAGTTATTAATTATGGAATATAAGGATTTATTTTTTTGGTCTTATAAAAATCTCAAAGATATACCTCCCAAAGTAGCCCAACATCATATTCTACTTCTTCCTGATTTAATTCCCATGAGACAAAAGAAAAAAAGAATGAATTCTAATTTATAACTAATTGTCAAAGTTGACCTAGAAAAATTCATCCAAGCCAGATTTATTCAATCCAGGGAGATTTCAAATTGGATCTCACCAATGGTGTTAGTTAAAAAGAAGAATAGAAAATTTTAAGTGTGCATAGATTATAGGAAGCTTATTAAGAGCACCCAAAAGGATTATTTTTTCCTTTCATTTATAAATACCATTGTAAAAGAGGTGGATGGACATAAATTGTATACATTTATAGATGGATATTCAAGTTACAATCAAATTTCTATAGCCCCAAAGGATCACCACAAAACAATCTTTACTACATCTTAGAGCACCTTCATCTATATGGTCATGCCTTTTGGATTTTGCAATGCTCCTTTGATATTTCAAAGAGCAATGTCATATGCCTTCTCAGATTTACTACACAAATCAATGACAATGTTCATTGATGATTTTAGCACTCATTCTTCGAAGACAATACATCATGATTGTGTACGGTCTTATCTTCAAAGATATAAAAAAACTTAGAATGCTTTAAACCTTGATAAAATATTCTTAATAATTAAAAGAGGACTCCTACTTGGATACGTAGTATGAAATATTGGTAGAAAATCAGATCTATAAAAGGTCAAGGTGATTGTGGAATTAAAACCTTCTTCAATAATAAAGGAGGTACAAAGAATCTTGGATCACATTAGATGATATCAGAAAGTGATACACAACTATGCTATCATCTCTATGTCTATTATTAGACTTCAATAAAAAGATGTGAAGTTTGAATAGAATGAAATATACCAAGAAGCATTTGACATTCTTAAAGCAAAGCTTAGCACATACCCTATTTTAAGACCACTAAATTAGTTATTTCATATCCATATGCTTTGTCACCCTTCATCCGTGGTGGTAGGAAGCACCTTATGTCAAGCAAGTGAAGAAAGAGGCAAAGAGTATCTCATAGCCTTTCCTAGTAGACAATTAAATTGTAAGGAAAGGAATTATACTACAATGGAATGGAAATGCCTTGCCATGGTTTTTTTTGTCAAGAAATTCAGACCTTACTTCTTCTTAAATCCAATAGTATTTTTTGTAGACCATATTGCAATTAAATACCTTATTAATAAAGCAGAATTGAGTGATAGATTGATAAGGTGGAATTGAGTGATAGATTGATAAGCAGAATTGAGTGATAGATTGATAGTAGGCTTCTACTAGAAGAATTTGATTATACAATAAAATACAAGCCAAGAAGAATGTATATGCAAGCCAATCACTTAACTAAGTTTTTAAAATATATAGACAATAATCCAATTGATGATATCTTAATAAATGAGAGTCTATTTGTTGTTTCAACTACCCCCATTTGATATGAATTAATTACCAAATTTTTAATCATCCAAACTTTATCTTTTTATTTATCTAAAATAGAATGTTAGAAGGTCCAAATTAATAGTAGATATTTTGTTATAGTTGGTGGCAAATTATATCAATGTAGAATAGATGGGATATTAAGAAGGTGTGTGATGGAAAAAGAAATCCCTACAATTTTATTAGCATGCCATGATAGTGCACGTGGAGGTCATTTTTTAGAAGTAGTGACAAGACAGCAGATCCTATTAGGAACATACACTTTGGAGGCTTATAAAACCTTCTAAAATATTCTAGAGGTTCTTGAATTAATAAAAATCAATTGAAAAGCTTCCTAATTAATGAAAGTAATTTAAGAAGCTTTGTAATTAGTAGAAGGAGCTTAAGAAGCTTTCTAATTGATAGAAGCTTTTCGAGAAGCTTCATAGTTTGATGGAAGGTGCTCAAAAAACATCCTAGATATAGATGTATATAGGAGTTGAGGCTGAAGAATTCTTCAGTCTCAATAATGCATCTCTTAGAATTCTAGTTGATTTTTTTTAATATTATTTGTATACTCATGTAATTAATTCAAGTTCTTGTTGGTTTTTTCTTGAAATCTTATTCCAATTTAAGTCTCTTGTTTTATATTCTTGTATCTTTGATAGTTTGTAAAGACTACATTCATCTTAAATATCAAAGTTGAATCTTTCTTAATAGAGAGTAGATTACCTCTCTTCTTAAAGGTATACCAATGCTTTAGAGGTTGTGGATTACCCTCCTCTAAATTGATATTTTCTTCATCACAATATTAGAGCTTTATTCTTCTTATGAGAAAGTGAATCACTTCTCCTTGAAGATTTTAAAGCATTTTAAAGCATTTTAAAGGTTGTAAATTACTTTCTTTTAAATTGCTATTGTCTTTTTATAGATTTATTTCTTCTTTCTTAGAATGGCTAGAGATCAAGACATTAATATGATCAAAATCCTTCGAATCCAAGTTAAACGCTGTCGTATTGTAATTACTTACAATATGTAAAAATTAGTTGAAACATATTATATGTTTATGAGTCTAGATGTGTGTTAGAATGATTAATAAATTAAATTAAAAATGGTTGATAGAAGAAATTTTATTTTATTTTATTTTTATTTATTTTGATTATGATATTTAAAAATTATAAGATCTAAATATTAAGTATGAAGCCTTGAGAGAAGGTGGGAGCCTAAGGATGAAAATTTAAGCTAGTAGAAGGCTAATTGGGAGGGATGAAATCAAGGCATGGTTGGATGAAGGCAAGGAATAGAAAACTTCATTCCTATTGGTCGAATACCATGCCGAATGGGCTTTGAGGAGGCTGCATGCAACCTTAACAAGGGTTTTGGTAACTTTAAGGAAGGAATTAGGAAATTAGAAGCTGGGGTGTAAATTTTAGGATTTTGGCTACAATTTGTGTATAAAAATGAGAGGATTTGGAGTTAGGATAAAGAAGTTATAGCCGTTTGAATTTAAGGTATCAATTTGAGACATACTATTACTCTTTTGAATATAAGAGGAGTTGTATGGTAGCTTTTGGAGATCGAAAGATGCGGCTAGAATGGCAATTTTAAGGCCTATATCTTTTATGAAAGAATTATTGCATTTGGAGTTCATATAAAGGAGCTATAAGGAGTTGACGGCAGCGCTTCCAAATCAAAGGTAGTAAGGAAGCGGTTTTGTTCATAGTAATGATTGGAGCCATAACTTGAGTTTTTAGACGAATTTTTGGCTCAAACTTCTTGGAGAATTTGTATTAAAAAGTTATACATATAAATTTTGTAGCATTTGAGCTTATAGTTTGTGAGATATGAAGAAATTTGTATGTGGGTATATAAAGACAAGGGTTTGAAGTGTCTTTTAGGGTTTTCAAGATGTCTCAAGATCCACAATGAATTTGTAATTGAAATTTGTTGTGGAGGTTGATGATAATACATCAGTACCTCATGTAAAGTTTTACTATGTTTGGATGGTCAAATCAAAAGATATGAGGTGTTGAAGTTTGGAAAAATTTCTACATAAGGATATATAAGGTTTTAGAGGATTTTATCATATTTTGGATGTTGTTGGTTACTTGAGGCTTATGTATTTGGTGTCATTGCTCCAAAAGGAAAAATATATATATATAAATTTAGAAATTTCCTCATTTTGAAGCTTGATTGAGAAATTAGTGACAACCAGAAGCCCCACGCTTTCTTGAGGCAAACCCTCTCTACCCCGACAATGCTTTCAAAGCACTTTTACTGTGTTATTTGCTAGGACAATGGAGATTGAAGGGATTATTGCAAAACTTTATAACAACATAATATTTAGAGTACTACAATCTAGATTGCATCCACCTCCAACCTCTATGCTTGAGGATGTAGTACTACCTATGCTATGCCAAGGAAATCTATTTATTCAACAATATTTTCATGTAGTAACACAGCCATTAGGTGAAAAAAAAAGAATGATTATATTATAGAAGAGCTCAAATAAAAATATTTTAAAAAATTATCTTAGAAATATAAATAATAGATAAAAAAGTAGTAAAAATTAAAAAATGGTAATGTTATCTTTTTGTAGAAGAAGTTTCTATTTACTTTGTATAGCCATAAATAAGAAAAAAATAGATTAGAAAAATAAATAATATAGATTTTTTTAGGAAGGAAATAAAAATAGACTTAAGTAAATTATTCCCAGAGTTGATACTTAGAGAGGACTAATTGTGAATCTGAATCAAAATCAGATCCTAAAATACAAAATTACATGCCTACAGCAGATAGAAAGTTCTTTTGGAAATCAAAGAATTAGATTAAAAAACAAACTTAAGAAGATTTGTTTAAGCATTGATTTTGAGTGATTTGGATAAAAATTGGCTTTGTAAGAGCTTTGGAAAGTCAAGGGTTGTTTTAGATGGCTCTAGTTTTTATAAAATAAAAGAGCATTTATATTTTTGAATATTTTGTGAGTTTGATTATAAATCTACAAGTAAAAATTTGTAGATTTGTGATTATAGTTGTGATAAATATATATTATAAGTTTGAACTTGATCAAAAAATTTAATTGAAGGTTATTGAACTTCAAATGGGTCACGGTTTTGGATATTGGATTTTGAGGGTCAATGAAGGTTTCTCATATATTTAACAATCTACTAGTTGGATTGAGGTGAGATTTATTTGTATGGATAATAGATTAGATTTTTTATATATGTATAGATAATAGACTAGATTTTCTAAGTATGTATGAATTTTTAGAGCAATTAAATGGTACAAAAAAAAGATATTTGTCCTGGGAGATTGGCATCAAAGTTGGAGAAGGAGAATAGCCTATATCTGAGTAGAATTTTGAGCTTAACTTCCAATTGATAAGTTGGATCTTCTTCAATTTTTTTATACATGTTGTCAACTTAGTTTTTGAAACATGTGTAAAATTTAGAATAAGATCAATAGTTAGATGAATAGTTATCATGGTTTTAATCTACTATAGGATTTGATTAAGATTTGACTAGGATTCAATTAGGATTTTATTAGGATTTTATTAGGATTTGACCAAGATTTAACTAAGATTTGATTAAGATTTGATTAAAATTTGGTTAAGATTTCATTAGGATTTGTTTAAAGTTTAGGATTGAAGATCTGATTAAGATTTGATTGAGATTTGAATAGGATTTGATTAAGATTTGATTGAGATTTGAATAGGATTTGATTAAGATTTGATTAAGATTTGACTAAGAATTTATTAGAATTTGAATAAAATTTGATTATGATTTGACTAAGATTTGACTAAGGTTTGATTATAATTCAAATAGGATTTGACTAGGATTTTATTAGAATTTGACTAGAATTTGATTAAAGTTTGATCAGGATTTGATTAAGATTTGCTTAGGATTTAAATAAGATTTCATTAGGATTTGATTAAGATTTGATTAGGATTTGATTAATATTTGATTATAATTTGATTAAGATTTTACTAGGGTTTAATTAGGATTTGATTAGAATTTGATTAGAATTTCTATTTTTTAATATTTAAAAAAAAAATCAATTTTAATATATTTTTGGATTTATATTAGTATTTTTTTAAGATTTCTTTATTATTTCTTTATGACTTTTTTAGAATTTTATTAGGATTTTTATTTTTATTTTTTTATAATAAATTAAAAATCTAATTGAATTTTTTAATGGTTGAGCATACTTATTATCTTTAATTATAAATTTTATATAATTATATTAAAGATATTAAGACTATTGTTGCTATTTTTCTTTTATCTTCCACAACCAGATTTCCAACGCATTTTCAAGCAAGAGTTTATGTGATACAACATATTTGGTGAATCCGATATGAAAAACTTGAGGTGGAAGGTAATTGGATTTTTTGATCTATTTGAATTATGAAGAAGGAAGGCAAGAGAAGAGAAGGAGGAGATATGGATGGTACTTCAAGTAGAACTACCAGTGGAAGTATTAGTGGAGGACAAGGTATATATTTTGATCCTAACTTTGCAAGCATATTTGAAGCATTTGCTTTATTCATGTAATAGCAATAGATTAAAGATTTCAAAGAAGGTATGGCAAACAAAGCATTATAGGTGGTTGTGGATAAAATTGATTAATTTGAAAAGAAAGATATTACAAAATATTTAAGGTATTATGTGAAAGAAATTAAATTGAAGCATGTTTTTGAGAAGGAGATGGTTCAATTATTTGAATTTGCTACTGCATCAAAGATAAAAAATCATGTGAAGTCCATTATAGGATATTTTGGAGGTTTTTGGGAGAAATTTTTTCAAGTATTGAAAGACGAATATTTTTTTGAAGACAATGATTGGATTACAAAGAAGTCATTTTTTGAATGGATTGAAAGGCCTAAGAAAGATCTTCAAGCAATAGAATTATTAAGAAAATTTGAAAGACAATATTCTCATGTATCAAAGAAGGAGAGGCAATTGTTAGATCCAAGTAAATAGAAACTTTTTCTTCAAGCAGTTGATAGAGAGTTGTAAGAAAAATTAAAAATTTTGCTTGAAAATAAGGAAGAAGAAGGATTGACATTAAATTAGAAAGAAGTGGAAGAGATAATAGGATTGTTAACCAAAAAAAAATTATAATAATAAAGTGGATATTCAAAGACCATTGTAAGCATTTAAGATAAAATTGCCTATTAACCATTCTATATCTATGATTCAATCTTCAATATCTACACCAAAAAAAGAAAAAATGAGTATGGATGAAGTCATACATGGAATAAGAGATTTACAAATAAAATTTGTAAAACTTGAAGAGAAAGATCAATCATCAAAGATATCAATAAAATAAAAATTAGGACCAATGGAAGGTGTAGTACATATGAGCATGTGATGTGATAGTATAGATCATTCAAGAAGGAAGTGTAAAGATTTTACAAAGGTGCTATACAAAGGAGTTTTTTTTTAAAGATGGTATGATACACTTGAAAGAAAGTGGAGGAAAATTGGAGATAAATTTTGATAAAGGAGAAATAAAGATATTTGCAAGAAATGCTTTTAAAGTACATACAATCTCAAATAAGGAAGCATCAACATATTAGATGGAAGCAAATTGAGGCAAATATTTAAGTATAAATTATGAACTTTCAGGAGAATCTAGCTCCTTGTACACAAGTATAATAAATTATGCTGATAATTTTTTTTTTATTATAATTGATTTAAAATATATTGGTAATAATATTTGATAAATTACTAGATGAAATGATCCAGTAGATGGATTATCAATATATACTCATATTGCAAGGAATCAACATAAAGTATTAATAGAAGAAAAACAAAGAAGAGATGAAAATAATGAAGGGCCATCAAAAAGGACTACAAGAAGAAAAAAAAATAAGAGAACAAAAAAATCCTGTGCATAAAGAGGAAATAGAAAATGTTTCTACAAAAGAAAAGAAAATTATAAAAGAAAAATGAAAGATTTTTGTTTATAAGTTACAATCAGATATTAAAAGAATAGATTTTAGGAAGAAAAGTCAAATTTACTATTGATGAAATTTTATGAATTGCAAAGCATGAATTTCATGAAATTATTATTGATGCAATAGAGAGAAAATGGCAATCTATAGAAGATATTATGACATCAAATACTCAAGGAATAAAGGAAATGAGAAACAAGGTAGATGAAGAGGATGAAATGCAAATTTTAGAAGATGTTTCACAACTTGGACTTACAAAAGAAAAAAATAGGATTCAACCATCTAGTCATTATTTTTGAAATCATTGGACAAAAGGTACTACAAAAATTCTAATAAAATTATGAGATTTGGAAGAACCAATTGTAACATTAATTGATCATGATTCTGAAACCAATTTGATATCAAAAGAGCTATATAAAAAGAAAAATTGACCTATTAATATTGAACATAGATAGATGATAAGATCAACAAATCATTTATGATAAGATGACAAGATTATGTATTATCTTTTAAGACTATTGGCAAAATGAAAAGGATAGACAAATATTATATTAAAATTATCGAACAAATCTTGAAAAAAAATGGAGAATTGATTGAAAATGAATTTATTTTAGGAGCATTTGAAGAAGTAGGATTTATAAATACTATGGAAGAATTAAATTATTTATTACAATATAGATTATAAAGAAATAATAGAGTTATTAATATATATATTATTAAAAAATTTATGATAAAATTCAAAGATTTATAGAAAATTTAAGTTGCCAAGAAGTACACGTTGAAACTAAGTATAAATCAGTAGAAAAAAAGATTAAACCAGTGGCTTTGCCATTACCATTAGATTGTGAAGAGAAGATGAAGGGAGCATCTACACAACCAAATTTAAAGGATCTTAAGAAGATAGGATATGAATTTAAATGTGATGGATTTTTGACAAAATGTGAAAAAAAATATTTTAGAGAGATGCTTTCACAATATAGAAAGGCTTTTACATTTGAAGCATATAAAATTGGATATATTTATCCAAGTATTGTAGCACCTATGGTTATTTTTACTATTCCTCATGAACCATAGAATTTATAATCAATTCTAGTACCAAAAACATATTTATTTAAGTTAGTAAATTTATTCATTGAAAAGATTAAAATGGAGATTTTAGAACCATTTATGGCACCTTATTCTAATCAATGGTTTATAATATCAAAGAAAAATAGAAAAATGAGATTTATACAAGACATGCAATCTATGAATAAAGTGACTATTAGAAATATGGATTCAAGTCCAATTATAAATAGATTTGTAGAAGCATTTGCTGAAAGAACAATCAATTCAATAGGTGATCTTTACTCAAGATATGATCAATTTCAATTAGCATTACAAAGTAGAGATTTAATTACCATGAAGACTCCATTGGATTTAATAAAGATGTGCACATTGCCTCAAACGGCAATTAATTCAGTAGTTCAATGAAATACTTGTTATTAGACACATATGTGGATCTTATGGACATAAGTCAAGTGTTAAAAAAGTTGATATTATTAAAAAGATGAAAGAATGTATAAATACAACAAAAATCAAAAGATTTTTAGGAGCTTGCATTTTCTATCATATATGGATATCTCATTTTGCATATGTAATAGATCTATTATATGAATTGCTAAGAAAGAATAAAAAATTTTAATAGAAAGAAGAACAAAAAAGAGCTATGGAAAAATTGAAGGAACTTCTTTCTTTAGTTCCAACTTTGAAGAAAATAAATTATGAATGTCGAAGGCTAGTGATATTAACAATTGATATAAGTCCAATTAGAATAGGTTGGGCAATTGGATAAGATGATGAATAAGAAAATAGATATGTAATAAGATTTAAAGCAAAGATTTTGAATATTAGACAAAAGAATATATACAAATTAAAAGAGAATTATGAGGTGCAGTAATAGTTATAAAAAATCAAAAAGAGTACTTGATTGATACTTTTGTAGTTATAAAAAGAGATTGTCTATCTTTATTAGATATGATCATAAGTTATTGAATTTCTAATATTGCTATGTTAAGATGGATAGCATATATCAAATCTATAAATGTAGAGTTTAAGCACATTTTAGGAAAAGATAATTTAATTACAGATATGTTATCAAAGATAAGATATTATGATGAAGAAGATATTATTGATTTGGAAGATAATGTAGGTATAAAATTTTATACTAATATATTATCAAAGAAAGAAGGCATATATTTTAATATACCACTAAAATTCTTAAGAGATTTATATGAAGGTGAATGGAGAGATGTATTTAAGTACATTAAAGTGACAAAAGATTGGACAATTAAAAAAAATTTAAAAATCCATAAAAAGACCTATAGATATTTTTTACATGATGGATATTTACGGAAGCATCCAAAAAAAAAAAAAGAGAAGTACTACAATGGATGATATGTGGTTTAGAAGCTCAATAAAAGATTATTAAAAAGTTCCATAAAAATTTGTAGGCAGGGCATAGAGGAATTTAGACAACTTTTATTAAATTAAAAGACAAGTATTGGTGGAAAGGCATGTGATTGATTTTATAGAATCATGTGAGATTTATCAATTTTATTCTAATATTTGTTATCAAGATGAATTACATCCAATTTATCTTCTAGCACTACATTATAAGTGGATAGTGGATTTAGTGACAATACCTATGGAACTCGGACAAATAATGTATTTGGTACTTGCACATGAAGATTTATTGAATATAATTGAAGGACGAGCATTAAAAGTAAAAAGCATTGAAAATGTATGTCAATTTCTCTTAGATGATATTGTTTGTTGCTATGGTTATATTAGAAAAATCATTGTAGATAGAGATGAATTAGATACAAAAGAAATAAGAATATTCTTTGATAGAATGGGAATTAAACTTTCTTTGACAACAGCATATAATCTAGAAGGTAATGGGAAGAACAAATGTGGACATTGACTTATTATTAAGGCATTAATAAAAGCATGCAATGGCATAGTATATCAGTGGCTAAGGCTATTATTATTTGCATTATGGATAGATTGTACAATTCATAGTACGGCAATTGATTATATCCCTTCTAAATTAATATATGGATAAAAGCTTGTTATGTGGATAGAAGAAATAGTGCCTACATGGATAATATTACCTTGGAAGGATGATCTTAATAGAGAGGAGCTTTTAGCATTACGGATTCAATAATTGGAAAGAAGACTTGAGGATATTGAAGTAGTAATTGGAAGATTGAAAGAAACAAGAAAAAAGAATAAAGAAGATTTGATAAAATACATTGACTACAACCTAAAAAAATAGAAGAAGGTGATTGGATCTTAATCTATAACAATAGTTTGGATAATCAATATAGTATATTACAAAATTTTCTTAAGCATTGGTTTAAACCATATGTTGTGATAGAAGTCTATGACAATGGATCATATTGTTTATGGGAGCTTGATAGAACAAAATTGAAGTTACTTATAATAGGTAAGTAAGTCAAGTTATTCTGACAAAGAAGAGTATGCATATATTTTGATGAAGAATAAAATATATTAAGAGATATTAAAATAGAAGAGGAAGAATAAATTAAAGATCAAGAATTAGACCAAGATGAAGAGTGTCATATATTGGTATACTGAAGAAAATTTGGAGCATGCTAGAAGATGCACATGTTTAGGAAAAACAGATGTCATGTAATAATATAGCCATTAGGTGAAAAAAGAAAGAAATGATTGTATTATAGAAGAGCTCAAATGAAAATATTTTAGCAAATTATCTTAGAAATATAGATAATATATTAAAAAAATAGTAAAAATTATTATCTTTTTATAGAAGATATTTCTATTTATTTTATATAAACATAAATAAGAAAAAAAAAAAGATTAAAAAAATAAATAATATAAATATCTTTATAAAAGAATTAAAAATGAATTTTATTAAAATTTATCTCAAAATTCCCAGAGTTGATACCCAAAGAGGACCACTTATAAACTTAGGTCAAAATCAGACCCTAAAGTACAAAATCTAACCCTAAAGTATAAAATCTGTGCCTATGGCATGCAAAAAATTCTTTTGCAGATTAAAGAAATGGACTAGAAGGTAGACTTAAATAAATTTGTTTAATCATTAATTTTGAGTGATTTGGATAGAAATTGGCTTTGTAAAAACTTTGCAAAGTCAAGGGTTGTTTTGGATGGCTCTAGTTTTTATGAAATAAAAGAGCATTTATATTTTTGAATATTTTGTGAGTTTGATTATAAATTTATAAGTAAAAATTTGTGGATTTGTGATTATAGTTGTGATAAATATATATTATAAGTTTGACCTTGATCAAAAAATTTAATTGAAGGTAATTGAACTTCAAATGAGTCAGGATTTTAGATATTGGGTTTTGAGGGTTAGTGAGGATTTCTCATATATTTAAAAATCTATTAATTGGATTGAGGTGAGATTTATTTTTATGGATAATAGACTAGATTTTCTATATGTGTATAAATTTTGAGAGCAATTAAATGGTACAAAAAGAAGATATTTATGTTAGAAGATTGGCATCAAAATTGGAGAAGGAAGACAACCTATACCTGAGTAGAATTTTGAGTTTAACTTCTAATTGGTAAGTTGAATCTCCTTCAATTTTTTTGTACATGTTGTTAACTTAGTTATTGAAAGATGCATAAAATTTGAAACAAGATCAATAGTTAGATCAATAATTATCATGGTTTCAATCTGCTATGGAAATTGATTAGAATTTGATTGGGATTTGTTAGGATTCATTAGGATTTTGATAGGATTTCATTAGAATTTCATCAGGATTTGACTAAGATTTGACTAGGATTTGATTAAGATTTGATTAGGATTTGGTTAAGATTTTATTATGATTTATTTAAGATTTAGAATTGAGGATCTGATTAAAATTTGATTAAGATTTGAATAGGATTTGACTAGGATTCGATTAAAATTTGATTAAGATTTGAATAGGATTTGACTAAGATTCGATTAAAATTTGATTAGAAATTTGACTAAGATTTTATTAAGATTTGAATAGGATTTGATTAGAATTTGACTAAGATTTGATTAGGATTTGATTAGAATTTAATTAGAATTTGACTAAGATTTTATTAAAATTTGATAAAGATTTGATTAGAATTTAAATAGGATTTAATTAAGATTTGACTAGAAATCAATTAAAATTTGATTATAATTTCTATTTTTAGTATTTTAAAGAAATTTCTATTTTAATATTTTTTTGGATTTATATTAATATTTTAAAAATATTTCTTTATTATTTCTTTATGATTTTTTTAAAAGTTTTTTAGGATTTTTTTATATTCTTTTATAATTAATTAAAAATCTAATTGAACTTTTTAATACTTGAGCATACTTGTTAGTCTTTAATTACAAATTTTATATAATTCTATTAGAGGTGTTAGGACTATTATTACTATTTTTCTTTCATCTTCTACAGCCAGATATCTAATGCATTCTCAAGCAAGACTTCATATGATACAGCAATGTAAGGAACGTCAAGTTAGTCTTTTGATGGTACATGTTTAAAATTCAAAGGATTTGTTGATCAAATATAATTGATAAAGGTTCTATAACTTGATACTTATTTGACAAAAGAATCACGGATTGGATTAGTTGATACCTTGCTTATGGAACAAGCATTATTATGATTTTCTCCCTTGTTTGAAAAGAGATCACCAATTTTAAGCAACTTTGAAGTTTTCATGGAAGCATTTGCAGAAGCATTTGGAGAACATGATAAGACTCATTGGACAACAGATAAGATCTAAGCATTGTATCAAGAGGCGCGCTTTATATTAGTTTATGCATCTGATTTTAAGCAACTAGTATTGTCGTGTGGCGTGATCTTCTATTTGAAAATCTATTAGATACCTGGAAATGGAGAATTACCTTTAATTTAATTGCAAGACTTCAATAAATGATTTATCTTTAATAAAAAAGACAAATAATACAATGATATAACAAAAAAAAAATTATATCAAGAAAATCTCTTATATTTAAGTAAGTTTGTACAAAAGGCTCAAATTGCAATAAAAACCTTCAATAGCTTGTTCACTTGCAAAGATTTATTTCTTTTTAAACTTTAAAATTCAACAACTCTCTATCTAGCTATTCAATTTCTACAATTTTTTTTCCAAAATATAGATAATACTCTTAACCTTCACTATAAAAAAGAATCAACTATAGATTTGCTTCCAATCATCTGATATCTTAAAAATCCTAGTAGGTACTTAAAATCCTAGTTCAAAGTCACCCAAGTACTATTTTATTCATATTTCACAAACTCAAAATCTTTATACCACAAATTTTTTTTATATAATCTTATGACATGAATATATATACTTCTGAAAATTTTGAGCCAAAAATTTATCAAGTTCCCTAAGATATTGCTGAAAATAAAACCACTAATTAAATAGGGTTACTTATTACCTTTTGATTACAAGCATTGACTTCAACTTCCAATATCTCTTTTATCCTAGCTTAGATTTTATCAAGCTATAAATATAAATTTAATTATAAAAAATATAGCCAAGAAAGTGTTCTTTCTAATCTTGGTTGCTGATCCTCTATTGCTTTCTGTATGCACGAGTTATGCCTAAAAGTGTAATAGTAGATACAATTTTGATACTTGAACTTTAAATGCCTATATCTCCTTCATAAAAAGTCTAAATCATATAAATTTTATACCAAAATTATAGCAAAAAATCCAAACTTATTGATCCTAGCCATTGATGTTTGAATTCCTTCAAAAAACAAATCCTAATTTCTAATAAGTCCTTAGGCAGCCTCTTTGAAGCCTATTGGGAATGATTTTTGGCCAATAGGAATAGAGACTTCTATCATCTATCTCTATTCATCTACATGAATGGCCTAACTATTCTTTTCCATACTAAAATTTTCTTTTCAATCTTTTTTCTAAAGACGACACTAGTTTGCATACGTAAAGCGGTGAGCGGTGAGCAAAGAGCATAGAGCAAAAAACATAATGAATTTGGAGACTTGAAGAATCTAAAATTCTAAAAATAAAATAATATTTTAATATATTATTAAATTTAATAAAAAATAGACCTATAATCAAGTAAATTAGAAGTATCTATAACCATGGAAATGGTATTATCGGGTATCATTGTGAAGTAAAAGTTGACTATTGAGAAGATAAGATGTTGCAAAATATAAATAAAATAAAAAATATCACAAAGTGTCACAATCTAAAATGATCTTTCAAAAGAAGTCTATGTATAAAACTGAAATTTTATAGTGGTTTTTTTAGTCTTACTATAATTTCATTACATCATAAATGTTTCTAGTACAATGTTTTGAAATGATAGTATACAGTGTCAAGATATAGGCTACTTGAGTAATCCGGCCTGTACAATACACTTAATTTTATTGAAGTTAAAGCTAGGAGCATGCACAAAGATATCTACCTTAGAATCTAGCCCATAAACCACAGTACAGATGTAGTAGAGATGCTTGCAATTTGTCCGTTGTCCTCACTTCTCAAGAGCTTGGGCAGCCATTTCTTTGAAAAAAAGACATGAATAGCTAGGAAACTCGCCTATAGTAATCAGATACTATTCTATTATAGGAGAGATTTTAGAATCAAAAGTGATAATACATCCAAGTATTGGAGCTAAAATCATGGATACCTTCTAAAGACGACCTTTGATAATAAGAGCAGAAGCACAATTATTTGCATGCTTCATGGATGGTGCTTTTGGATTTCGCTTGATATTCTTTCCAAATCTTCTCTTTAGATAGTCATCCAGGAACTTGGAAACCATATATTTAGATAGATTGATTGACAAATTATTATCATGGAAGAGTATTCTAGAGGATAGCTACACATGTGGTGTAAGTTGAAAATCCACTGTCGTGTTGTGGTTTGGCTATTATGTGAAAAAATTGTACATGTATATTTAATGTATAATTTATTACATAGCTAAATGAGAGCCATACCAGTGGACTTTTATTGGTTATAGGATGTGATTAGGTTGCTAATTTAGAAAGGATCTATTAAAAGGATTATTATTAAGATTTATATAATCTTATTTTCTTTTTGGTAGTGACTTTTGAAGTTAATTTTATATTGATAGTAACTTGTATATATCTTAAGTCATCTATGTTAGACATTGGTGATCCTTAAGATCTTATTTACTTCTTTTATTTGGTGCTTAAAGCACCAAGTATATAAATCTTATAAGAAGAAGGGTTAGAAAAGGGTTTTTAGTATAAAAAGGGTAGTTTGGCCATCTATGTAGATGAACAGAGGTGGATGATAGAAATCTCTATTCTAATTGGCCAAAAATCATGCCCAATGGGCTTCAAGGAGGCTGCCCGAGGATTTATTAGGGATTAGGATTTGAATTTGGAAAAGAGTCAAATATTAGAGGCTAGGATCATAAGGTTTAGGTTTTTGGATCTGGTTTAGGTGCAAACTTTGTGTGATTTGCACTTTTTATGAAGAAGTTATAGGCGCTCAAAATTAAGGTATTGATTTTGGATCTACTATCACTCTTTTGGATATAACTCGTCCATATAGAGAGAAATCAAGGATCGGCAACTAGGGTTGGAGAGAACACTTTCATGGCTATACTTTTCATGAATAGCTTGATAATATCTAAGTCAGGATGAAGGAGATATTGGAAGTTGAAATTAGTGCTTACAAACTTAAGGGCAATAAGTGACCTACTTATATAGTGGTTACATTTTGAGCTATATCTTAGGCAATTTGATAGATTTTTGGCTCAAAATTTTTAAAAGTGTATATGTTTATGTCATAAGACTATGTGCAAAAATTTTGTGGTATAGGATTTTGGATTTGTGAGATATAAGGAAAATAGTGCTCTGGTGTCTTTGAGCTAGGGTTTTAAGCACCTGCTAGGGGTTTTGAGATATCGGACGATTGGAAATGAATTTATAGTTGATTCTTTCTTGGGATAAAACTTAAGAAGATTATCTACAATTTGAACTAAATTTTATAGAAACTAAATGGTTGGATCAAGAGTTATTGGACTCTAAAGTTCAGCAAAAAATAAGTCCTTGCGGGTGAATAAAGTTTTGAAGGGTTTTTGTAGAAATTTGAACCTTTTTTGTACAAACTTACTTGAATACAAGAAGATTTATATATATAACTTCTTTTTTGTGAGATTATTATATTATTTGTCCTTTGTATTAAGGACAAATCATCTATTGGATTTTTGCCATCAAGTTTCAAATAAACTCTCCATAGCCAGGTACCCAATGTATTCCCAGATAGAAGGCCACATCATACAACACCGCATTCTCCAATAAAAGAATCTCCTTAGGATCCAAATTAGTACCAATCTTCATAGGCCATATCTCTGTAACAAGTGGTTTGGACATGACCTACTTACACCTTGTATTTTTAACACACTTCTTAATATCATCGTTGTAGAAGAAGAATTGCATTTATTTGAGTTTTTATTTCTTGTAGTTATCTATCATTCTGATGTATGTCAGAGCTGTAGTGTTATTTTTGTCTTGTATAATTTTTGTCACACTTTTTTTTTTTATTATTGCCTATTGAGCAAAACAAGCCTTTACAGAAGTCTTTAGGAATCTTGCAATGTGCCATTCCTTCTCATCACATACTGTCTTCTGAACTGCATTGATATGATGTATTCCAAAATTTGAAGCTAGAGTTTCTGCATGAATATATGCATCTTGTTGATTCTGAATAGCCTTCAATTAAGCATCACTTTGAGAATAGAGATTAAAGAACTCACCTTCTCTAAACCGTGTCTATATTCAAGGATGTGAGAAATTGATCTTATCTGGTCTATGGGAGTGAAATTTGGACCTGAGAAGAAGATCAAGTTTGTGCTTCAAGAATCCAAAGACTTCTTCACCTTTTAGATGGAATTCACGAGTACAAAATTCTTTTGCTCCTAGCATGTTGGCAAATGCTTGATAAAATGATTTAGAGTTGTCAGATTGTTGGATAGTACTCTGGGCAACTCGAAGATAGAATTCTTCTTTTCTAGGTTCACTACCTATTCTTTCTCTATTCAAATACTGGTAGTAAGCTACCACCTGCATAAATGCACATACATAATCATCCACAATTGCAACATAGAGGTCATTTTCTTATTTTTTGGAGTGTTGCAACCACTTATTGTGTAAGGTTTTGACAAGATTGCAAGATGGCATTTCTGTCAATTCAGAGTCTAATAGAAATTGTGATACAAAGATACATGGATGCAAATATTAAAAAATTGTTAAGATAGAATCTAGAGATATTAGAATAGAGCAGGGCAAATAAATGAGGATGTACCAACTCCATAAAATTATCCTATTGGCGATATCGGAAGTGCCAGAAGGCGAGCAAAAGGTCAAGATGTACAAGTCTTTCATCTATGATTGCTCTTGAGAAGAGCCACCAAGACTTGATGGCAAGATATCGAGTGTCAACCTCTGCTCATGTTTTGGCGTCCTTATATTGTTTGCAAAGTTGTCAATGTTGATCTTGGAGGTCTGTTCAAATGTTAGCCTTAGTGTATTTTTTTAAGGATTGAATCCAATGAAAGAGACATATGCTTTCTTGATCCTTCATGAGAATAGATGCATCACGACTACCATAGGTAGTATGAATAATATTCCAATTTGCTTGTACATTATTTATCATGAATTCCTTGAACTTAGAATTTGGAATGTCGTGCCTAGCAGCAACACCATTGAGATTTCTTCAGAAAATCATTTGAATAGCAACATCTTCAAATTGCATGTAATAAATAGCAATGGTCATAACACCGCAATAAGTAGCATCGTATACATGAGAAGCCATTGTGGTCTAATTTTTGACACGCTTCACATGGTCAAACATAATCCATGCATTTTCAAGATTACCACCAGATTGCATCTGCTTGATAAGATCTACTCCACTGCTAGGTCTGACCTCGGACATTTTGAAAACAAAAACCTTGTCAGAATCGAATCCTTGACCAAAGAACTTGTTCTCTTGGATAAATGTCTAATTGCTAGAACCTCTGAGTTTAGTAATACTGTCCATGATTCCAAAACGGTGCAAGTAGCAAAAACTAATAACTTCATTGTAAATATTAAGAGAAGATATGTGCTTGCATCTATCAAATATAGGCACCAATTCATTAAAAGCAAGGGCCTTCTGAGAAGCTCCATTGGGACAAAATAGCAATTCACTGAGGAACTCGTTATTGGCTTTGAAGAAGATGGTGGAATTCATTGTTGTGGGTGTTCTTTCCACCTACTCTCCAAGAAGGCTCCGGATCCTTTCTGAAGAGTCTCTATAATTGCCAATCTTAACCAAATGAGCATGCAAATTTAAATAGACATACGTACAAGTCATATCTATGTGGGCAAGAATATAATAGATCTTAATAGAACAATGATCTAGACAAGACAAAGGAACCTTGCAAATTTTGCAAAGAACTATAGAATCTTTAGGGGGCTCGCATCCAACTTGAAATGAGAAGGCAAAGACTCCTTTCCATTTGATTTTATTTGGAGGTGAAGTAAGATGGACATGAAATAGGTAATCACATTCTTCATTATCGCATCGCAAATGGCTAAGATAAGAAGAGATTTGAAAGATAAGACCCATATTATTTTTAATATTGGATGTAATAGTTCGGATCCAAGCATGGCTGTCATGGCATTTTTCCATGCCACAAAGGAGCTTAGCTTGGGACTATGATATATACTTTTCAATGGGGGAGAATTCAAATATGATATCACCATCAAAACTGGGTGGAAAAAATTCCACTCTCTTAATTCTAATGGTATTGAAATCTAGCTTAAATAGTCGGATTTGGAACCTCTTCTTGAAGCAAGTCTTTTCAAAGAGTCTATAATATTAATAGTATCAATAACACATGGCAAAAGCGGAGGTCTAGGATAAGTAGGATGAGTAAGAAGATAGTAAAGTAGGAAAAGGAGGATGATTAGTGGCGGGAATTATATTATAAGCATTGGCAAGTAAAAGTCCAATGGAGCACTTATCTTTAGAGTCATTGCTCAAAAGATTTATAGTTTCTTGACTAGTCTCTATTTTAATTTTTTGAAGATGAAGTGTCTATTGGATACAAGTTGAAGATATCTTAGAGGCAAGAATCTCAATAGATCCATCTTGAAGGCAATCTCTTGGCTCATAGACTTGATACTTGCTAGACTTTAGAATCCAGATATTACCCTCATCATTATCAAAGGAGACTTGACCAATAGTATGAGTAAGATCTCCTGTAACTGGATCAAAGACTTCTTTATCAATATACATAGAACCATCTAGAAATTGAAATCTAAGACTTAGTCAAATAGAATTAAAAAAATAGCCATCATCTTCCATAGAAAATGAAATTAGAACTCCATGTCCATCTCCATAAATGAGCATCATTTACAAGCCGACCTTAGCCATTGTAATTTTATGAGTGCGAATATGAGAATGGAGCTACAATAACTATAATAGAATTAATGGTATCAAGTGACAAAGGCTTCTATTTATCCATGAAATAATAATAAATAGTGACTTAAAATTGATCATGCTAGTATTCAAGAAGTGGCAGTAGTTTACTAATTATTGAGTAGAAGTGCAATTGATTGTGGAAAGTTAAATATAAGAAGTGATAGTGAGAATGGAGAAAGAACGCCGAGGATGATAATAGACAATTAGAAAATAGAATGATAATACTAATATATTTCATGAACGTCGATGGAAGTATGCAAGTTAATAATTGAATTATATAAGGATTAAAATTATTTTTGAAATGGAGAGTGATATAGCAATTGATGGTGCAATTGAGATTTTAGGAAGAAAAAATAATTTAGTGGTAGTTGAAATATAATATGAAGCAGACTAGCATCCTCTATAATAAACTTCAAGATTATCACTTCTTTTATTTCTATGAGAATAAGATAGAAATTTGGCATACTTATTATTGGGATGGATATGATCATATACTCATAATTTTGGAAGCTTCATATAATCAGTGGTAACTCAGTGCATGAAAGTAGTTGATGTGAATTTATATGGACTCAGCGCTTGTAGTATAGTTGATTATAGATACTAAAAGATATAGAGAAGGAATTGGTGATTTGTAGGCTCATATTTGAATAGGAGAGATGGAAGAGAATTCAAACGCTAGAGTGAGGTATTAGATGTTGGAGCGAGATTATCAAATATAAGTGTAGTATGAAAAAGAGGCAAAAATCTAGTTTGTATTTCAGTAATGTAAAATCTTTGAAAAGAACTAGGATGTTGAAAGAAAGAAGGAATATCCCTTGGAGGAGGTGACTTGGATAGCACAGTAAAATTTTTGTCATTTGAAGAGGAAGAGATATCAATAATTGCCGTCAGTATCCTTGGATAAAGAAAAATTGATGTTATTATGGAAAATAAAGAGAATGAAGAACAGCCAGAGATAGGATCTTGTAATAACAACAATAGGGATAGTAAAGAGATTAATATAGAGGATATGAATATGGAGGTGAGATATACAATAATTACTTTAACTCAAATAGTATATGAGTTCAATACAGCTCCATGTTCATGTTTTTGTATTTGAATTTGAGATAAAAAAAGATGTCGTAATAAATCATGTATTTATAATTTTGAATGTAGAGTCAAATGGATGATATATTGTATATAATTTTAGATATTATTTTTCAACAGTTATCAATTGTCTGATAAATATCAACAATGTAGGATGCATATATAATATTCTTGCATGGATTCAAATATAATCTATATGATCATCTAAAATAGGAATAAATTCAAATTTATATTTAAATTTAGCTTATAATCATCATAAGATATACATCGCATTATCCGGCTTGAAGCATTATATCTATTCCTTTGTTGGTAGGTTAAATGAGGTACTTCAAATTTTGTCCTGGTTTTTGATTTTCAAACTTCTCTTTGAATCCGCATTGATGGTCAATGTGTGAACAATGGAGGGGCAGCTATTAGTCAGTGTGTGCTCGGCCCTAGATTTTTTTTTTCAAAGTTAGATTTCTTTCCACATCTGTATTCCAATTGTGCTTAGTGGAGGGACAGCCATTGACGGCAACCCATTTTGCTGCTCACCTGCACAACCATATTAGGTACATTTTGTTTGTCAAATTTAGATTTCTTTCTACATTCTTATTCTGATTGTGCGTGGTAGAAGGACAACCATTAATGGTGGCCCATTTCGGTACTCACCTACACAACCAGGTAAGGTGCATTCTGTTTGTTGAAGTTGGATTTCTTTCCACATCCTTATTTTGATTGTATGTAGTAGTGGGACAGCCGTTGACAGCGGCCCATTCCAGTGCTCACAAGCATAGCCAAGTTGGTGCACATCCGTGTTCTGCTTGTGCATAGTAGAAGGGCAGCTGTTGACAGCGGCCTATTCTAGTGCTCACTTGCAAAGTCAAGTTGGATGCATTCTGTTTGTCAAAGTTGGATTTTTTTAATTTTAATTGTGTGTGGTAGAGGGATAGCCATTGACAGCAGCTCATTCCAATGCTCACCTACACAGCCAGGTTGGTATATATCCTTGTTCCTATTGTCTGTGATAGAGGGGCAGTAGTTGATGGCGGTCCATTCCAATGCTTACTTGCACAGCCAAGTTGTGTGCATCCTTGTTCCAATTGTATATAGTGCAGAGGCAATCATTGATGGTGGCCTATTTTAGTGCTCACCTGTACAGCTAGGTTGGTGCGCATCCTTGTTTCGATTGTGTGTGGTAGAGGGATAGCCGTTGATGGTGGTCCATTCCGGTGCTCATCTATACAGCCAGGTTGGTACGCATCTTTGTTCCAAATGTGCATGGTTGAGGGGCAGCCATTGACAGTGGCCCATTCTAGTGCTCACCTGTACAGCTAAGTTGGGTGCATTCTGTTTGTCGAAGTTGGATTTCCTTCCACATCTTTATTCTGATTGTGCATGGTGGAGGGGCAATTGTTGATGGTAGCCCATTCCGGTGCTCACCTGCACAACTAGAAAGGTGAATGTTTCTGTATTGTTTTCAGGTTTATTTTAGTTTCATTTATTTTTATAGTTTACATGTTAGAATGTTTGTCGTTTACCATGGTCCAATTCAAAGCCTCATTAGTTATTTTCATATACTTATTTTATATTTTATTGTGCGTCCTTTGCTAATGCTCATATGATAATTTGGATGTGATACATTAGTTTTGGATGGTAGAAGGTAATTGGAACTATTTCTAGTGTGATATTTTAATTGCTTGAGTGGGAGCCATTATCATCAATCCAATTAGGCTTTACTCAGCTTGTACTCTCTTTGCTAGTATTGATATCATTGATTATCATCAGTGATGCATTCTCAAGAAATAAGAGAAGATGCCATTTTAGATTCAATATCTAGAGACTAGATGGAGAAACAAATGAATGATCTTGTACTGAAAAAGTCAGTGAATATCAATTCACATATTGAGAAGTTGTGATTCTGTCCTAGATCTAAATCAAAGATCAATATTTTTTTTATGTCATATGATTGCATTGCCTGCTATGCGGCCATTTCTAAAAAATGATGTCATGAATTTGGCTTCGTATTTTGTCTACAATAGACATATGGAAGGAAATGGTATATTCAATGTTGCTTTGGAGAACAATGAAGGGAAGACATTTGATGTCAGTGAGGAGATTATTGCATCATGCAGTTCATTGTCGATCCGTGCTAATATTGTATTTGAAAGCCAATTCCTTGATGATGAAGATCTCAAAGTCTTTTTAAGAAAAATATTCTTGATTTGGGATGGCAATCACCGCTTACAAGTATAGTTGCCTATTATAAATCAAAATCATTCTAATGATCCTACTTAACATTATACTATAGAGTGTATTATTTTAGAAGTGAATGGAGATGTTGCACCTTTCTTGACAGCATTACATAATATCAATTGGTACATTTTATTCCTAAACAATTTCATTTCTTAAACTCTAGATTTCTTTTATTTTCATGTATATCTAATATTTGATTCTCAATTATTGACATTTGCATTTCTTGTTATGCAAGAGAAACCAAAAATTCCACGTTACAACTAATCTTGTTCATAAATTGTATCGTATTCAAAATATTGCTGAATAGCCACTTTCATACTTCACAAACCTTGTTGCCATTGATGAACTAGCAACTTCTGAATCCAAACAGAAATTGAAGAATTGCACCTAATATACTTTGACAATTGAAACTCTAAATGGAGTTTTGAATGAGGTTTTCTTCTACACTAATAATTTTGAATTTTCTATCTTGATCTTCATCCCATTGTGACATCAAATATTCTTATTTTTTTTTCCTAATTCTAATATTGCATTCTTATATTTATGATTTATAATTTATAATTGTTATTATGACTCATCATTTTTTATTATAATAAAAACTTGGTAATGTTGCGGCAGTTGCTCAGAGACAATTCTATGAAAAGTACCTCAATCCAATAGACTGGACTTCAACAAGAGCTCATGATTTTGTGACCAAGGCTGTTGAGAAGGTCGAAATTAATTACAATTTGGAGTTGAAAAAGCAACTTCCTATTGCTGATCCTAAGCATACTCCATGATTTCTTAAAGAGGTGAAATTTCACTATGAAAATAATAATGAAAGTCCAGAGATGACTCAAGAAAATCTTTGGATGCTTGCAATATCGGCTATGGATTCATTTATGAAGATAAAATGGCTTGAGAGGTGGAATCATTTTCATGCTCTCCGTGAGGCTCTCAAGTTTCTAAAATCCCATTTTAGTGATGGAGGCTTCCCCAAGTGGCTTCACAAAGCTACATAGTGGGCCTAGGTATGTTTTGAATTTATCCATCTTTTTATCTACTTCTATTCATATTTGCTTGATAGTTTTCTGCCAGCATTTTAATTCTCTCACACACATTTTAGAATTTGTAGTTGGTTGTAGAGACCCAAAAATTGTTTCAGGGAGTGGTTGCCAATCTTGAAATATCAATTAATTACCAGTCTAATAGAATGGATCCTTTATCCTCTATGTTTGACTATGTGAAAAAAAATGCGTATTATTTTGTGGGATTTCGTCTTTTTCAATGAATTTAAAGTTGAAAAAAGAAATCACAAAAACAATCCCATTCACAAGTAAGTCAATTTCAAGCTAGCTATATAAAAGACTTTATACAGATATTTCAAATATGTCCTCTTTCTTGCTAAGGCTATTTTCAAATTACCTGCATTCTTTGTCAACTATTTAGATAGTAGAAGTGAAGATTACATGTGTACAAAGGCGATTATGAAAGCATGGGATCTAACACATTGGAATAAATATGGATGGTATCTTGATTGTTCTCTCAAGAAACCTTCCACCTTTGATATTGCACTTTGGGATTCAATCCAACCAGCTCTTAAAAATATCGTGATTGTTGCTTCCAAATCAATAGATCAGGTTGCTGATAAGAAGTCTAAAATATCAAAAAAAAAGGTATCTGCACTATCTAAAGATAATGATGATATAACAATTGTGGAGAATGGCAAAAAGACTATAGTATCAAAAAAGAAGGTACTTAAACAAGTTGAAGACAATGAAAATATACCAATTCTGAGAACCTTGAAGAGTCTTATAGATGACATGCCTTCCTCTTCAAATTTTTCAATTACTACTCAAATATCTACTACTGCGACCGTTATTCAGCGTCAACCTTCTCCATCTCTAGTGGCATTGTAACAACTAGAAATAAAGAAGTTGATGTTAGTTGCACATGTTGGTAATTCCACTTCAATTATTTCTTCTATTTTATTCCTATATTGATTTTTTTTAGTTTTGGTTTATTCTTCCATTCTCAGGTTAAACCAAGACAAGATACTTTTATATGCCGTTGTGTTAGAGAGAATTTTCCTCAAGAAAGTGTTGGACTTCTAGCTACTACTAAATACTCAACCAAGATTCAAAATAATAAAACCATCAAATTTATATAAAATTCTTTCTTTTAGAGCTATTACATCCAATACATAAGACTTATTTCACAAAATACTCTAAACCCTCATTCACCTATAAAAGGGGGAATTTTTTTTGAACTTAAATAATTTGTAATTCTTAAGCTAACTATTCAAATCTACTTAAAATTTTCATGAAGTACTGATGTGCTCTTAACAAGTAATACAACAAATCACAACTATTGATTCTTTATTGATCTTCAGATATCGTGAAAATCCTAATAGTAGCTTCAAATCCTTGTTTACAAACATCCATTTATTAAATTCTTTATATCTCACAAATTAAAAGTCCAAATGCTATGAAACTTTGATGTATAGCTTTTTAGTATAAAAATGCACCTTTTTAGAAAGTTTTAGACAAAAATTCGTCCAAAAAATTAAGATATGGCAAAATCCATTATTATCAATAAAACAGCCTATTTATTG
Organism: Physcomitrellopsis africana; assembly: GCA_036785485.1. NCBI lineage: Eukaryota > Viridiplantae > Streptophyta > Bryopsida > Funariales > Funariaceae > Physcomitrellopsis > Physcomitrellopsis africana. The sequence goes on along the minus strand of JAWRVF010000125.1, from coordinate 182,403 downwards.
CCTTGGAATTCAATCTATTGTCTTTGATTCTCAATATCTCCTTCTTTAGGATTCTAAATGTGGTAATTCTTCTATACCAAGTATAGAACTTAAAATCACCTCTGTAGCCACATTTCTTAATTTTCAAAAGCTTTCATATAACTCCTTGAATCCTCAAAAGAGTGATAATAGATACTATTTGCATACTTTAATTTCAAGTGCCTACTTCTCTCTCACAAAAACTCCAAATCTCTCAATTTTTATACCAAAATTGTAGCTCAAAAAACAAGCTTTCTAATCTAGCCTTTGATTTTCAAATGGCCTCTTTGAGGTTGTCGAAACCCTTGTTCTCCTTGTGGATAGCCTCCTAAAAGCCTATTAGACATGACCATTGACCAATAGGAATGAAGAACTTCACCCCTTATCTTCATTTATCCACAATTTGTCTTCATCTTTTCTAAAAAGCCTCTTTAATTTATTTTTCTAGCCATTCTAACACATATTAGAACCTATGAATATATTATATATTTTAGTTAATTTTTACATACTATAAGTAATTATAATATAATAACGCTCCATTATATGCCTCCATGCCGGATTTGACTTGCTCATTCTTGATTTATTTGAGGAATTGCCTATTCCCAGCATCTCCTTCTCTTCTAGCATAATTCCAGAGTGGAACATTTATACGGAGGCCGATATTGAAGCAATTTTTAAATTTTTTGACATATATCTCTATGGAAATTGAAATTTGTTGACATTTATTTATGCCCAAATCTCAATTGGTTAGAATAGATGTGCAAACATATACCTCTATCTATGAGTTTAAGATTCTGAAAGATTGATAGGGCATTAACAATTTAAAGTTGGAACATTACTAATGAACACTACACTCATAGTAAGTTGATCAACTTTCAATTCATTTTCAACTTCAAGTCTAAGTTAATTGCCATAGAAGTGTAGTCTAAGATAATTGTGAGGTTAAAATGAGACTCCAAAAAGTTTCATTTTAATAAAAATCCGATTTTTTTAATTCTACTTTTTTATATTTCTCTAATTTCATGTGCATTCTATAGACACGCCGCTTCGACATCCTCTTTCTTATCCATAAATATCAACCAGATTCACAATTTTCTTTCTAAGAGAATCATGTCCTATCTAATGTTAATGTATATATGCAAGATAATGACATCTTGTTCAATTTTACTTTGACAGAGTTACAACTTATGAATGGACTTGTTGCAGGGAGAAGTGGCCGCAAGAAGGATTGTGTGTTTTTGCAGATCCCTGTAGAAGCCTTGACAAAGCCTGGCTTTGTAATTATTGGTGCCATTGCAGGCACAAATAAGTTTCTATTCTTCTATGTTGTTATTTATTTTAGCTCTTAATTTTTGCAACCTACATTTGTCTAACTCTATTTTCCACTCTCTAGGTGATTCAATTCATGCTTGCCAAAGTTCTACTCACTATGTCATTGTTTTTGAAGCTGATCTACTCATCTTCAATGCCATGCTTGCACCACTTTGTGATGATATATCTTCGGTGCTTCCTCCTCTACTAGAGATTGTTCTCTCCAATGATGACGATGTCGTATGTCGTGAAGTCTTGCTTAAAAATACTCCGGGCACCTGGCTGTAGAAGATAAAAAAAATTAATTAGTCCTAACACCTCTAGTCAAATTCTAAACAAACTTTAATCAAATCCTAACTAAATCCTAGTCAACCTTGATCAAATTCTAATTATATCCTAACCAAATCTTAAATAATCTTAGTCAAATTCTAATTAAACTCTAGCCAATCTTGATCAAATTTTAACAAAATCTTAGTCAATCTTATTCAAATTTTAATTAAATCCTAGTCAATCTTAGTCAAATCCTAACTAAATGCTAATCAATCTTGGTCAAATCTTAACTAAATTCTAATTAATTATAATCAAATCTTAATTAAATCTTAATCAATCCTAGTCAAATTTTGATTAAATCCTAATCAAATCCTAAACAGATCCTATCTAAATCCTAGTCAATCTTGGTTAAATCCTAACTAAATCTTAGTCAATCCTTGTCAAATTCTAATTAAATCCTAATGAAATCCTAAACAATCTTAATCATTCTAATTAAATCCTAACTAAATCCTAATCAAATCTTAATTAAATTTTAATCAATTCTGGTTAAATCTTAACAAATCCTAAAACAAATCCTAATCAAATCCTAAAATAAATCCTAAATTAAATCCTAACCAAATCCTAGCCAAATCCTAAACTAAACCCTAATAAAATCCTAACCAACTTGTCTCAATCTTAAGGCAATTTAGAATCTCAATATCTATTGACTAAACTATTGATCTTGCTTAAAAATTTACACACCTCTTAAAAACTAAGTTAGCAGCAAGCATATGAAATTTGAAGAAGATCAAACTTACCAATAAGAAATTCAACCTAAAAATTCAATCAAGTGTTTGTTGGTCTCCTTCTCCAACCTTAATGCCAATTGTCCAATGCCAATATCTCCTTCTTATACCATTTAGTTGCTTCTAAATTTCACATACATGTAGGAAATTAAGTCTTTTATATATATATATATATATATATATATATATATATATATATTTTATTCCAATCCAATTAGTAGATTATTAGAAATCTTAAAAAACCTAAATGACCCTCAATTTCCAATTTTTGAGACTCCAATCCACATAAACTTCAATAATCTTTGATTAAACCAATAGATCAATCTCAAATTCATAACACCCTACCAAAACAACCGTATGTACCAACCTACAAAATCTCACTCATAGATCTATAATTTATCTCACTTGCCTGCTATAGGTGTCTTTAATTTTGTTCTATCAAGCTCTTGTAAAGAGTATGTTCCATTGTTATAGACTTTTATCATGACATATGGTTCAAATCAATGCTTAGAAATTTTTTGTAATGTACTATGTTGATTATCCAAACTATTGTCATAGACTAATATCCAATCACCTTCTTCTATTTTTTTAGACTGTGATCAATGCGTCTTATCAAATCTTTCCTTATTCCTTTCTCTTGCTTCCTTCAATCTTTCAATTGCTACTTCAATATTCTCAGGTCTTCTTTCCAATTGCTGAATTTGTAATGCTAAAAGATCCTCTCTATTACGATCATCCTTCCAAGGTAATATTCTCCATGTACACACTATTTCTTCTATTGGCATAATTGACTTTTATCCATACATTAACTCAGAAGGCATATAATCAATTATTATACTTAGAGTTGTACAATTTGCCCATAATGCAAATGATAATAGTCTTGGCCACTGATATACTTTGCCATTGCATACTTTTATTAATGTCTTAATAATAGGTGAATGTCCATGCTCACTCTTCCCATTACCTTCTAAATTATATGCTGTTGTTAAAGAAAGTTTAATTTCCATTCTAACAAAGAGTTTTCTTGCTTCTTTTGCATCCAATTCACATCTATCTATAGTGATTTTTCCAATACAATCATAGTCACAGACAATGTCTTCTAAAAAGAATCGACACACTTTCGATGTTCTTTGTTCTTAATGCTCGTCCTTCAATCATATTTGATAAATCTTTATGTGCAAGTATCAAATATTTTATTTGTCTAAGTCCCATAGGCATTGCTACTAAATCTACTACCCACTTATAATGTAATGCTAGAAGATAAATTAGATGTAATTCATCTCGATGTCAAATATTAGAATAAACTTGACAAATCTCACATGATCCTATAAAATTTGCCACATCTTTGTATATGCCTTTCCACCAATATTTTTCTTTTATTTTAATAAAAGTTGTCCAAATTCCTCTGTGCCCTGCCCACAAACTCTTATGGAACTCTTTAATAATCTTTTGTTGAGCCTCTAATCGACATATCACTCATTGTGGTACTTCTCTTCTTCGCTTTGGATGCTTTCATAAGTATCCATCATGTAGAAAATATCCATAGGTCCTTTTACAGATTTTTTTAAATTTTTCATTTGTCCAATCTTCTTGTTACTTTAATGTATTTAGATACTTTTTAACATCTTTCCATTAACTTTCATATAAATCTCTTCAAAAGGATTCTAGTGGTATATTCAAACATATACCTTCTTCCTTTGATAATACAATAATATAAAATTTTGTATCCACATCATCTTCTAAATCAATCATATCTTCTTTATTATAATACCTTATCCTCAATAACATATCTGCAATTAAATTATCTTTTCCTAAAATATGCTTAGACTCTGAATTTATGGATTTAATATATGCTATCCATCTTAACATAGTAATATCAGGAGTTGAACTTATGATCATACCTGGTAAAGATAGACAATCTGTTTCTATAATTATTGAAGCTCTAATCAAATATTCTTTTTTATTTTTCATAGCTATTATTACATCCCATAACTCTTTTTTAATTTGTGTATATGCTCTTTGTCTAATATTCAAAATCTTTGCTTCAAATCTTACTACATATCTATTCTTTTGTTCATCATCTTGTCCAATTGCCCAACCTATTCTAATTGGACTTGCATCAATTGTCAATATCATCGGCCTTCCACATTCATAATCTACTTTCTTTAAAGTTGAAGATGAAGAAAGAAGTTCCTTCAATTTTTCCATAGCTCTTTTTTATTTTTCTTTCCATTGAAATTTTTTATTCTTTTTTAGCAACTCATATAATAGATTTGCTACATGTGCAAAATAAAGTATCCATATATGATAGAAAATGCACGCTCTTAAAAATATTTTGACTTCTATTATATTTGTACATTCTTTCATCTTTTTAATAATATCTATTTTTTTAATATTTGGCTTACATCCATAAGATCCACACATGTGTCCAACAATAAGTATCTCATTTATCCCAAACATAGATTTAGTACTTGATAAGGTCAAATATATCTCTTCTAATGGTGATAGAATCTTTTCACAATCCATAATATGATTTGCAATAAATCTTCTACAACCCCTTTGATCTAATGTTTCATTTTTTTTTTCTTCTGTACATCCTTTAATTAGAATATCATCTAAGAATGGCATAATCTATTCTGATATAAAATCCCTCAATACTTTATTCATTGCATTCATCCTATGAGCTACTAAATTAGTAGTCCCTTGAGGCAATGTATACATCCTTACTAAATCCAATGGAGTCTTCATAGTAGTTAAATCTCTATTTTATAATGCTAATTGGAATTGATCATATCCTAAGTAAAGATCTCCCATTGAATAGATTGCCCTTCTTACAAATGCTTCTGTAAATTCAACCACAATTGGACTTGAACCCATATTTCTAATAGTCACTTTATTCACAGATTGCATATCTTGTATAAACCTCATTGTTTTATTTATCTTTGCTACTATAAACCATCAATTAAAATAAAACAGAATAGATGGTTCTAAAATCTCTATTTTAATCTTTTCATTGAGTAAATTTACTAATTTGGATAAATATGCTTTTGGCACTAGAATTGGCAACAAATTCCATGATTCATAAGAAATATTAAAAATAACCATAGGTTCTACAATACTTGGATCAATACATCTAATTTCATGTGTTTCAAATATAAAATCCTTTCCATGTTGTGAAAGCATTTTTCTAAAACATTCTTCTTCATATTTTATCAAAAATCCATGATATCCAATCTTTAATCCATCTAATATAGCATCTACAAATTCATGTCCTATCTTCCTAGGATCTCTTAAATTTGGTTGTATAGATTCTCCCTTTACCATTTCTTCATAATCCAATGGTAATGGCAAAGCCACTAATTTAATCTTTTTCTCTATGGATTTATACTTAGTCTCGACATGTGCCTTTTGGTGACTTGAGATTTCTATAAATTTTTAAATTTCATCATAATATTTTTTTGAATATACATTAATAACTCTATTTACTCTTTGTATTCTATATTACAATAAATAATTTAATTTTTCTATAGTATCTGCAAATCGAATTTCTTCAAATACTCCTGAAATAAATTCATCTTCAATCAATTCTCTATTTTCTTTTAAGATTTGCTCTATATTTTTAATATAATATTTATCTATGATTTTCATCATATCAATAGTCTTAAAAGATAATACTTAATCTTGTTTCAATCCAATAGATAATACCTTCTCTTTTAAACTAAGCGGAAGCATTTCTTTCTTTAACCCATTGCAATCCCACTTTATAATGGTGCATGGTAAAAACCCTCAAGGTCTTCAAATTTTTCATTTGATAATGGCTTCTCTTTCAACTTCTCACAATTTTTTTCATGATTGGCACAAACAGTCAAAAATTGAACTACTTTCATTCCATCTTGACTTCTTATCCTTGCATAGACTAAACCATCATCCATTATCTTTGTTTCCATTTGTGTGGTGGTAATATATAGTTGTCCCAATATAATAGGATATGTAGACATCTCTTGTACAAAGAAATATTGTTCATATATAACATCTCCTATTATCACCTTGATATTCAGACAAGCTCTATATAAATCCTCTTTTGAATTATTTGCTAATCTTATCATCCACCCATTTTCAGTATCAATAGGCCATCTTTTATTTTTATATAGTTCTTTTGATATCAAATTGATCTCAAAACCATGATTGGTTTAGTCTATGCAAGGATAAGAAGTCAAGATGATGGTTTAGTCTATTAACAAAATCAATTAATGCCACAATTGGTTCTTCCAAATCTCGCAATTTTATTAAAATTTTTGTAATAGCCCTTGCCCAATGGTTTCAAGAATAATGACTAGATGGTTGAATTCCATTTCCTTTTTTTGTAAGTCCAACTCATGAAACATTTCCTAAAGCTTGTATTTCATCTTCTTTATCTACATTATTTTTTATTGTCTTTTTTCTTTGTATATTTGATGTCATAATCTCTCCTATAGATTGCTATTTTTTCTTTATTGTATCAATAATAACTTCATGAAATTCACCCTTTGAAATTTCTAAAATTTTATCAATTGTAAATTCGACCTTTTTTCCTAAAATCCGTTCTTTTAATATCTTCTTCAAATCTGTAGCAGCCTCAATATCTGACTGTAATTTGTAGGCAAGAGTCTTTCTCTTTTCTTTTAGAATTTCTTTCTCCTTTATAGAAATATTCTCTGCTTCTTCCTCATGCATAGGATTTTTTTATTGTCTTGCTTTATCTCCTCTTGTGGTCCTTTTTGATGGCCCTTCATTATTTTCATCTTTTTTTTGTTTTTCTTCTATTAGTACTTTATGTTGACTCCTTATAATATGAACATACACTAATAATCCATCTACTAGATCATTCCATCTAGTAATTTTTTAAATATTATTACCAATATATTTTAAATCATTTGTAATAAATTTTTCTTTTTTAGCATAATTCATTGTACTTGTTTATAAAAAGCAAGATTTTCGAAGAAATTCAAGATTTATACTTAAATATTTTTTTTAATTTACTTCCGCCTAATTTATTGATGCTTCTTTATATGAAATTATATGTACTTTAAAAGCATCTCTTGCAAATACCTTCATTCTTCTCTTACCAAAATTTGTTTCCAATTTTTCTCTACTTTCTTTCAAGTGTATCATACCATCTTTAAAAAAAATAATTCCTTTGCGTAGCGCCTCTAAAAAATCTTTTCACTCCTTTCTTGAATGTTCCATGCTATCACATCACATGCACCTATCCACTTATGCACTATTGGTCCTGAATTTTGTCTTATTGATACCCTTGATGATTGATCTTTCTCTTGAAGTTTTGCAAATTTTATTTGAATTCTCTCATCTCACGTATGATCTCATCTATACTCATTTCTTCATTCTTTGATATAGATATTGAAGATTGAATCATAAATGTAGCATGGTTGATAAGCAATTTTATCTTAGATGCTTGCAATGGTCTTTGAATACCTATCCTATCATTTTTCTTTTTTCTTTTTGTAAGCAATCCTATTGCCTCTTCTACTTCTTTCCAATTTGATGTCAATCCTTCTTTTTCTTTTTTATCTTCAAGCAATATTTCCAATTTTTCTTGCAACTTTCCATCAGCCGCTTGAAAAAAAAGTTCTATTTTATTTGGATCCAACAATTGCCTCTCCTTCTTTGTAATTTGATTATTGTCTTTTAGAAAATATTCATCCCTCAATGTTTGAAAAAATTTCTCCCATGAACCTCAAGCATATCTTATAATAGATTTCACATGATTTCTTATCTCTAGTGCAATAGCAAATTTGAATAATTAAACTATCTCTTTCTCAAAAACATACTTCAATTTTATTTCTCTTATATAATATCTTAAATATCTTATGATATTCTTCCCTTCAAATTGATCAAATTTGTCTACAATTGCTTGTAATGCTTTGTTTGTCATATCTTCTTTGTGATCTTTAACTTATTGTTCTTGCATGAATAAAGTAAATACTTCAAATATACTTGTAGAGTTAGAATCGAAATACATACCTTGTCTTCCATTAGTACTTCTGCTTGTAGCTCCACTTGAAATACCACCCATAGCTCCTCCTTCCATTTTCTTACCTTCCTTCTCCATACTTCAAATAAATTAAAAAATATCCAATTACCTTCTACCTCAAGCTTTTCACGTCAGATTCACCAAATATATTGTATATTGTGAAGTCTTGCTTGAGAATGCTCTAGGCACCTAGCTATAGAAGATAAAAGGAAATAACAATAACTAATTTTAATATCTCTAGTTAAACTCTAAAGAAACCTTAACTAAATCCTAAACAAATTCTAAACAATCTTAATCAAATCTTAATTAAATCCTAATGAATCTTGATCAAATCTTAATTAAATCCTAATCAATTCTGGTCAAATCATAAATAAATTCTAGTCAATCCTGGTCAAATCTTAATTAAATCCTAACCAAATCCTAAATAAATATTAAATAATATTAATTAAATCTTAATTAAATCTTAATCAAACTTGATCAAATTCTAACTAAATCCTAATCAATCTTAATCAAACCTTGACTAAATCTTAATCAAGTCCTAACTAAATTCTAATCAAATCCTAAACAATCTTAATAAAATCCTAACAAAATCCTAGACAATCCTAGTCAAATCCTAAATAAATCCTAGTCAACCTTGGTCAAATCCTAATTAAATTTTAATCAACTTTGATCAAATCTTAACTAAATTTTAGTCAATCTTGATCAAATCTTGATTAAATCTTAATTAATCTTGATCAAATCCTAACTAAATTTTACTCAACCTTGACTAAATCCTAAATAAATCTTGAATAAATCCTAAATAAATCCTAATTAAATTTTAGTCAACTCTGATAAAATCCTAACTAAATCCTATTTAATCTTAATTAAATTTTAATTAAATCTTAGTCAACCATGGTCAAATTCTAATTAAATTCTAGTTAATCTTCATCAAATCTTAATTAAATCTTAGTCAACCTTGATCAAATCCTAACTAAATCCTAACTAAATTTTAATCAACCTTGATCAAATCCTGACTAAATCTTAACCAAATCCTAAACAAATCCTATCTAAATCCTAGTAAATCTCGTCAAATCCTAATTAAATTCTAGTCAATCCTAATCAAATCTTAATTAAATCCTAACTAAATTCTAAATAAATCATAAATAATCTTAATCACCCTAATTAAATCCTATCTAAATCCTAGTCAAATTTTAACTAAATCCTAGTCAATCTTGGTCAAATCCTAATAAATCCTAAAAAAAATCTTAACCAAATCCTAAAATAAATCCTAAACTAAATCCTAACCAAACCCTAGCTAAATCCTAAATTAAATCCTAATCAAATCCTAGTCAAATTCTAAATTAAATCCTAATCAAATCCTAGCCGAATCCTAAACTAAATCCTAATCAAATCCTAACCAACTTGTTTCAACCTTAGGCAATTTAGAATCTCAATATCTATTGACTAAACTATTGATCTTACTTAAAAATTTATACCTCTTAAAAACTAAGTTGACAGCAAGCATATGAAATTTGAAGAAGATCAAACTTACCCATAAGAAATTTAATCCAAAAATTCAATCAAGTGTCAATCGGCATCCTTCTCCAACCTTAATGCCGATTGTCTAGTGCCAATATCTCCTTCTTATATCATTTAATTGCTTCTAAATTTCACTTGCATGTAAGAAATTAAATCTTCTATATATACACATAAATTTCACTCCAATCCAACTAATAGATTACTAAAAATCTTAGAAAATCTAAATGACCTTTGATTCCCAATTTTTGAGACCTCAATCCATATAAACTTCAATAATCTTTAATTGAACCAATAGATCAATTTCAAATTCACAGCACCCTACCAACACAACCATATGCACCAACCTACAAAAATCTCACTCATAGATCTATAACTAATCTCATAAAATGCTCAAAAATATTTTTTATAAAAATTAGAATTATTGAAATCAACCTTGACTTTACAAAGTCCTTACAAAGTTGTTACAAACTAAAATCACTCTCAATTAATGTTCAAACAAAAGCCCTCAAGTCTCCTTTCTAATTCCACCTCTTGATCTGCTAAAGAAGAATCAACCTCCTATAGGCACGTAGTTTTGTATCTCAGGGTCTAGTTTCAATCTAGGCTCATAACCGATCCTCTACGGGTATCAATTTTGAGATTTTTGAGATAAAAGTTTTTCAAATCTATTTTTAATTCCTTTCTAATGATTCCTATATTATTTATTTTTCTAATATACTTTATTTTGTCTTATTTATGGCCATATAAAATAAATAGAAGTCTCTCCTATAAAAAGGCATTATTAGCCTTTTAATTTTTTTCTACTTTCTTCTCTATTAGCTATAATTTTTAGATAATTTGTTCAAATATTTTTATTTTAGCTCTTTTATATTATAGTTATTACCTTTTTTTTTCACCTAATGGCTGTATCATTATACAACAACAATGTCCCTATTTGTCGCGTAGCAAAGTATAATCACTTCAGTATGTAAGTTGTGCTTTTTAATATTTGTTTTTTTTGACTTATTAAAATTCCTTCAGATTCTACCTATATTGATTTCTACCACTAATGCTTATTTTTTTATAAACTGATTTCTTCCATAATATCTCTTCCATGTTCATTTGTCCTTCCTACCTATGCAAAGATAATCGCTGTGGTTTTGGGAGAAGCCCCTTTTCTAATTCCATTGCAGCAACATAGAGTATGCTACAATCCTAGTGTTGATTAGTTCTTAGACTTAGAAGTAGTGGACTGTAGTGAGGGTATGTCATTTAGTGAGGGTAGTCCAGTTCTACAACTTCATATGATATTTTTATTTAATTTATATGATTGTTTGATATAATTTGTTTTTTTTGTACTTGATTTATTAATTGAATACATAGTAGTGAGACTCCCAGGGCCACTACATGATTTTATGGCTTATATATGAACTTGCTTTCATGATATGTCACTGGATTGATTTGCTTCTAGATAGAAAATGGTTCCAACCTTTGATAGTTCAATTTATTGCATGGTTGTTTAGTCTTGATATTTTGTCAAAGAAGCTATACCTTATCTCTAATATGAAAAGTAGGTGATTGATTTCTAAATTTATTTACAGATACCTTGTAAGCATCTTAAGTTGCTTATAATTGAAGCTTCAAGATTATTTGGTGTTGTAATAGTTGCTTTGGAGATCTTTCAGCCGCTGGATTATTTTTCTTTGGTATATTCTACAGATCAAGCTTTGGATGATATCTATAGTTAGAATAAAATGGTATTTGCTGAATTGAAGCATGAATAATATTATTATATGTAAACTTTGTTAATGATAAATATGAGATCCAATTGTCTTATTGATAATTAATGTTGCATCATAAATACTACTTCAAAACTTGGTTAAGTTATTTTGTTTGGCCATGAGTTTGAAGATAGAAAGCTGAAGGAAGTTTAATATCTACCTTTAATATTTTAAAAAGATATTTTTAAAACTTAGATATGAATCAGGGTCCTTGATTGGATATGATATCATCTAATAAGCCATGATATCAATATATATATTATCAAGAAAGAGCCTTATCATTTCTTTATTAGACGCAATCTTTTTATAAGGGATGAAATGAGCTATTTTTGTGAGTCGATCAGCTACTACAAAGATGTTGTCCAATGAATTCAATGGCAATAGATCTATAATGAAATCCTTTGAGATAGAGGACCATGATCGTTTTAGAATAGGCAAGGGTTGCAAAAGTCTAAAAGGGTGATGTTGAGAATTTTTAGACCTTGAACAAATGTCACAAGAGAGCACAAGGTCCTTTATTACCTTCTACATTTGAAGCCACCAAAAATCTCAAGAAATAAGTTCTAGGGTCTTGTTAAATCCAAAGTGACCTGCAACGAGAAAGTCATAGTAAGATTGAAGAATATATAGTCGTGTTGGTTCTTTTAGGATATATAAACATTCTTTAAAATATAGAAGGTCTTTCTCAAATTTAAACTTTTCAACATTTTCTTTCAAATAATGCTTGACATCAAGGGCTAGAGCATCATTAGTGGTTGCAACAAGCACTTCATTGAGGAAACTAGAATTGATACACACCAATGTAATAGTGGCACAAAGACAAAATTACTCTGATTTCAATAAAGTTATATATTGTTGATCAAATGCTATCTCCTCTATCCTTGGTACAAGATATGATCTCCTCAATAGAGCATTAGACAATCCTTATTGCTTCCCAAGGCGATAAGTGATGATAAAATTAAATTGAATTAGGCATATATTCTATTGAGCTTGGCGGCAATTAAGAATCCAAGCTGACATAAAGTATTCTAAGTTCTTATGATCTGTATATATAATCACAAGATGTATTGTTCTTTCAAGAAAATGACACTATTCTTAAAAAGAATCGACAATAGTAAGAAGCTTCTTATTGTAGATCTCATAATTAATTTTGGCAACAAAGAATTTTTGAATGTACCAATATTAGGGTTGTATTAAATGCTGTCTTAAGGTCTTGGAATGTCTTTTCTGCTTGAAGCCCCTATTCTAACTTGTTCTTACATGTCAATCAAATAAAAGGGGTAGCAACTTGAGACTAATTTTTGATGAATATTTGATATAAGTTAGCAATTCCAAGAAAACATTGTACGTTTCTCACAGTCTTTGGGATGGCCCATTGCATAACTGCCTCTACCTTCTTGGGATCCATTATCAAATCCTCAATAAATATAATATATCCCAAAAATTCCATCTTAGGTTGGTAAAATATACATTTCTCTAGTTTGGCATACAAACCTATATCTTGCAGCTTTTATAATATCAATTTGACATGCCTCTCGTATTCCTCCAGATTTTTCAAATAGATTAAGATATCATCAAGATAGATCACCACAAACTTATTCAAATACTCTTAAAAGATGTCATTCATTAAATATTGAAAGATAACACGTGCATTTATTAATCCAAAAGACATGACATTATATTCAAAATGTCTATATTTTGTCCAAAATGCAGTCTTCCATTTATCTCCCTCCTTGATTTGTACTAGGTTGTATGTTCTATGAAGATCTATTTTAGTATAGATCTTAGCTTGGATGAGTTGTTCCAAGAGTCTTGAGATTAATGATAGTGGATAACGATTCTTTACCATTATCTTATTCAATCTTTGATAATCAACCCACATATGCAAGGAACCATCTTTCTTCTTCACAAAAAATATAGGTACACCAATTGGAGACTTTGGATGCATAATGAAGTTCTTTGCAAGTTTTTCATCAATATAATCTTTTAATATCAAAAGTTAATTTTGAGAAATATTATAGATTGGACAAAAAGGTGGTTGTGTTCCTTCTTGAAGATCTATAATACAATCATATAGTCGATGCTCTCGCAATATATCAACATTCTTCTTCTAAAAAATATCTTAAAATTTGTTATATTACTTTGGAATACTTGCCGATGAAATTATATCTTTTTTAATTGGAGTCGCATAAATAAAAAATGGTATACCTTCTTTGGCCAATCTTATAAAAGCCATTCCTCCAACAAATAAAGATTTATCAATTTGAGGCTTTTTATGAATTTTTTTGGTAGGGATCTTTATCAGAAATATTATTCTTTATAACTTCTAATCTATAGATGGATTATGTTTTTTCAACCAAAATAGCTTGAGAATAATAAGATTTAAAAGAATCTTAATAATGTTAAATACAATCTAGCTTCTATGATCTTTGAATAACACTTCTATAAGCATGGTTACCACATGTAGCCATCTATTACCTCTACATGAACAGATTTGGATTTTTGTACTAGAAGAATTTTGTAAAGCTTAATAAATGTCTCATCTATAAAATAAGCAAATGCCGTTGAATCTATCAAAGTAGTTGTTCAAAGCTTCTAAGGGCCAAAATACAATTGGATTGTAAAATAATGAGTAGGTTGAGCAAAAAGAGAGGAACTTGAATAGTTTTCAAATGTTGGATTATCTAGCCGCATGGTCCCTATTATAATTGAACATTATTATTTTCTTGTATAATTGTACTCCTGGTTTTGGTAATATATCAATTTTGTTTCTTTGGGCAATTGCCAACTTTATGGCCTTCTTCACCATAATACAAGCATAGACTTTCTTTCATTTGACGCTTCTTTTCTTGTAAATTAAGAGGTTTAAATCATACTGCATATCTTCTACTTCTAAGTGTGAATTCAAAATGCTTGTTGATATAGCAGAGGTATGTCAAATTGTGTATTGTCTTGTTGAAGCCTATGAATGTTGATCTTATCGACATTAAAATAATCAATTATCACATTTTACGCCTTGGCTAATGGCTTCATTGAGCAATTGTAGATTCAAAAGTGATAATAACAAATCCTTTACATCATCTCTTAATTTCCAATAAAATTGGCTCATTAAAACTTCTTTATCTCAATTGATATCACACGCTAATTGCCTAAAATTGGATACATAGACTGATATAGAGTGTGTCCCTTGATGTAATGTTTGGATCTTAGTTGTTGCCCAACAAGCCTTGTCATGTTCTCTAAATGTTTTCTCAAATACTTTCATGAAAACTTCAAAGTTGCTTAAAATTAGTGATCTTTTTTCAAACAAGGAAGCAAATCATGATAGTACTTGCCTTATAAGTAAGGTGCCAAGTAATCCAACTCATGATTCTTTTGTCAAATAAGTATTAGGTTGTAGAATTATTATGAATCAAATTTGATTGACAAATCTTTGGAACTTTAAATGCATTGTCATGTTGTAGTTTGGCTACCATGTAAAAAAATTGTATATATATATTTAATATATAATTTATTATATAATTAAATAAAATCTATAATAATAGATTTTATTGGTTATAGGATGTGATTAGGTTGTTAGTTTAAAAAAAATCTATCTAAAAAGATTATTATTGAGGTTAATACAATTTTTTTTTTTTTTTTGTAATAATTTTTGAAGTTGATTTTATATTGATAATAACTTTTATATATCTTAAATCACCTTTGTTAGACATTGGTGATCCTTAAGATCTTATTTATTTCTTTTATTTGAAATTTAGAATACATATTATGTAAATCTTATAAGAAAAAAGGATTAGAAAGGAATTTTTAGTATAAAAGGGAATAAATATGCCGTCTATGTGGATGAATGGAGATGGATGATAGAAGTCTCTATTCCTATTGGCCAAAAATCATGTCCAATGGGCTTCAAAGAGGCTGCCTAAGGACTTATTAAGGATTAGGATTTGTTTTTGGAAGGGAGTCGAACATCGGAGGCTAAGATTAGCAAGTTGGTATTTTTGGATATGATTTTGGTGCAAATTTTGTGTAAAGAGATATAGGCACTTAAAATTAAGGTATCAAAATTGTACCTATTGTCACTCTTTTAAGAATAACGTATTATCATACTGCATTTATATGCAGTATGTAAAAATATTATAATTTTTATTTATTTTTGTTGTCTATGTATGAATTCTAGAGGCTATTTTGGAAGATATTCTAAGTAAAGGATTTATTTTAGCCACTTAATTAGTAAATAAGGATGGCTATTTATTTGGTTCCTATCTTATTTTTACCTTAGAATAGATTCTTTTGTACTAAGAAGAAAGGCAAAGGTTATTTTATCTTTCTTGTTGACTTTGAGGTAGCATGGACCTTGTAAGGGATAAGAAAGAAGAATATGGGGATAAATAGGGCTTATTCAATAGGATTTTGGCTGCCCATGTGAGCGTGGCATAGGTTGATATAGAGAAAAAGGGGAGAATACTCCTCTTGCTGGACCTAGGATTTAGTAGTTTTAAGGATGCGAGTTTTGGAGAAGCAGAGCTCTAAGGATATTGAAGCTTTTATGGTAAAAATTGAAAAGTGTATTTCTCAAGTTGTGAGGATTCCAAATCCTATTCATTTAGTTGTTTTAAAGTTGTGAGCAAAAAGTTATGCTTGTTTTAGTGGAATGAGGTTTGCTACTATTGAGAAGTGAAAGTAGAAACTTTGAGCTACCATTGTAAGTTTGATTTTAGCTCTTTCTTAGCAAAACTTATAGAAAATGTGGAAAATTAAGCTAGCTTTCTATTGATATATTTCTTGTAGTATTTGGAGTTGAATAGAAAGAGTTGTGAGCTTGAGAGTGGGAAAGGATCTGCTACCACTCAATGAAGAATGGTAGAGACTTTGTTCAACCACCCAAGTTGAACAGTTTCTTTAATCTTTTTGATATTTTAAGTTTTTATATAAAAGTTTGTATAAGCTTTTTATGAAGACAAAAATCATTGTATTTGGAGCTTCTATAAAAATCTTATGAATTGTGAAGTGACAAGAGTACATATTATTACTAAGGTTTGAAGGGTAGATTCAATTAGCTATAAAATCTGAAGTTTGAGAGGCATACATGTGAAATTTTAAGACAAATTAGATAATAGAGTGAACTTTCTAAAAAGCTATTGCATGTCTAATTTGGAAAAAGGAAGCAACCACAACAAAGACTGAAGTGAAGAGGAGCTTTGCTACCTTTGCATTTACTACAAATATTTAGTGTCTTTTTTATTTAGCCATAACTTTTAAACGATAAGACTTCTATTTGTGAAATTTTTAAATATTTTACAATTTATTTTTAGCTTTCTATAGACTATAAGAACACTTGATTTTATATATAGATGAATTTTTAGTGATTTATATAGCTTCAGCTAGTTGTATAATTTGTATTCCTCAAATGCGGTTGTATTTTAAAGTATACTTGAGTATATATATATTTTGCTTATATATACTATATAAGTATATATACTTGTATTTATATTAAATATTTATATAAGTATTATATAAAATATTTATACAATTATTTATACATATATTATACAAAGAATTATATTTTATTTTTCTACAAATATTATACAAGGGATTATACTTTATATTTCTATAAGTATTATATAAAGGATTATATTTTATATTTTTGTAAGTATTATATACGGGATTATATTTTATATTTTTGTAAGTATTATACACGGGATTATATTTTATATTTTTATAAATATTATATAAGGAATTATACTTTATATTTCTACAAGTATAATATAAGTATAATGAAAAAGCTTGAATAAGTATTGTATAAGTATATAAGACACTTGCATGGCTTCTTCTCATGTTCCTTGCTAATTCTAATAGAAGCTAAGAAATCGGTGTTTTCTCAAAGCAGATTCTCTCTATCCGATAGTACGCGTTCTCATATTGTGGTTCGGCTACTATATGAAAAAATTGTACATGTATATTTAATGTACAATTTACTACATAGCTAAATGAGAGCCATATCAGTGGACTTTTATTGGTTATAGAATGTGATTGGGTTGCTAGTTTAGAAAGGATCTCTTAAAAGGATTATTATTAAGATTTATATAATCTTATTTTCTTTTTGGTAGTGACTTTTGAAGTTAATTTTATATTGATAGTAACTTGTATATATCTTAAGTCATCTATGTTAGACATTGGTGATCCTTAAGATCTTATTTACTTCTTTTATTTGATGCTTAAAGCACCAAGTATGTAAATCTTATAAGAAGAAGGGTTAGAAAAGGGTTTTTAGTATAAAAAGGGTAGTTTGGCCATCCATGTGGATGAATAGAGGTAGATGATAGAAATCTCTATTCTAATTGGCCAAAAATCATGCCCAATGGGCTTCAAGGAGGTTGCCCGAGGGTTTATTAGGAGTTAGGGTTTGTTTTTGGAGAGGAGTCAAACATCAAAGGCTAGGATCATAAGGTTTAGGTTTTTGGATCTGGTTTAGGTGCAAATTTTGTGTGATTTGCACTTTTTATGAAGAAGTTATAGGCGCCCAAAGTTAAGGTGTTGATTTTGGACCTACTGTCACTCTTTTAGGTATAACTCGCGCATACAGAGAGAAATCGAGGATCGGCGACTAGGATTGGAGAGAACACTTTTATGGCTACACTTTTTATATACAGCTTGATAAAATCCAAGCTAGGGTGAAGGAGATATTGAGAGTTGAAGTCAGTGCTTACAAACTTAAGGGCAGTAAGTGACCTACTTATATAGTGGTTACATTTTGAGCTATATCTAATGCAATTTGATAGATTTTTAGCTCAAAATTTTCAAGAGTGTATCTACTAATGTCACAAGACTATTTACAAAAGTTTTGTGGAATTAGGATTTTGGGTTTGTGAGATATAAGGAAAATAGTGCTCGGGTGTCTCTGAGCTAGGGTTTTAAGTACCTGCTAGGGATTTTGAAACATCAAACAATCGAAAACGAATTTACAATTGATTCTTTCTTGTAATGAAACTTAAGAAAATTTTCTATACTTTAAATTAAATTTTATAGAAATTGAATAGTTGGATCAAGAGTTATTGGACTCTAAAGTTTAGCAAGAAATAAGTCTTTGCGGGTAAATAAAGTTTTGAAGGATTTTTGTAGAAATTTGAATCTTTTTTGTACAAACTTATTTGAATACAAGAGGGTTTATATATATAACTTCTCTTTTGTGAGATTTTTGTATTATTTGTCTTTTTTATTGAGGACAAATGACCTGTTGGATTTTGCCATCAAATTTCAAATAAACCCTCTACAGCCAGGTACCCAGTGTATTCCTAGATAGAAGGCCATGTCATACGACAGCGTACAGAGAGCAATAGAGGATTGGCAATTGGAGTTGAAAAGAGCACTTTGTCGGCTACACTTTTGATATATAGCTTGATAAAATCCAAGCTAAGGTAAAGGAGATATTTAGAGTTGAAGTCAATGCTTGTAAGCTATGGACAATAAGTCACCCCGTTTAACTAGTAGTTATATTATGAGCTATATTTTAAACAATTTGATAGATTTTTTACTCAAAATTTTTAGGAGTATATATATTTATATCACAAGATTATATGCAAAAATTTTGTGGTATTAAGATTTTGGATTTGTGAGATATAAAAAAAATAGTTCTTAGGTATCTCTAAGCTAGGATTTTAAGCACCTATTAGGATTTTAAAGATATCTGACAATTAAAAGTGAATTTATAACCGATTCTTTTTTTTAATAAAACTTAAGAGGATTATCTATATTTTGAAGAAAATTTTATAAAAACTAAATAATTGGATCAAGAATTATTGGACTCTAAAGATTGGAAAGAAATAAGTCCTTGCAATTGAATAAGGTTTTGAAAGATTTTGTAGCAATTTGAGTCTTTTTGTACAAACCTACTTAAATTTAAAAAGATTTATCAATAAAAAATTTTCTTTGTGATATCATTTTATTATTTATTTTTTATATTAAAGACAAATCACTTTCTAGACTTTTGCCAATAATTTTCAAATAAATTCTCCACAGCCAAGTATCTAATGTATTTCTAGATAGAATTTCACGCCATAGAATAACATATCATTATATTTCTCTGGAAGACTAAGTTGAGGCTTTTTACATTATTGAATAAGTGGATTTCTTGGCATAGTATAGGTAGTATTGTATCTTCAAATACAGAAGTTAGAGGTGGATGTAGTCTAGATTAAAGTACTTCAGATGTTACATCATTATGAAGTTTTACAATAACCTCTTCAATCTCCCCAGTCCTAGCAGATAAAATAGTAAGAGCATTTATAATGGCGTTGTTGTGTTGTAAATTAAAACATAGTGTGAAAAATATAAAAGAATGTATTAAAATAAAAAGATTAAGATTAGAAGAAAGGTTGATAGAAAATTAGTAGTAAGAAGATACAATGAAAATTTATCTTGAAAAGTGAAATTTCTTCAAGTTAGTCCAAAAAAAAAGGTTGAAGAAGTGGAAAAGACATGGGCTAAGAGGTCTTTTTGACCAAGAAGATAAGAAAGACCAGGAGGGAAATGACAAGGAAGAGTCGTGAGAGAGAAGGGAGAGAGTTTTTTTGGAAGGCATAGGATTTTTTTTGATAAGCAGTATATATTTTTGTGTGTAGAAGAAGCTTGAGGAGGATTTTAAGTGCAAGTTTTTGTAGATTTGTAGTAGACAAGATAAGAAATTCATAGAGATAATTCTCATGTCTTTTGATTAAGTATCAAAGGTCGTGAAAGTTATAGGTGTTTAAGACTAGGACAGTGAGGGTTACAAAATTTTGGACCTTGGCTCTTCGGAACCACTTGGACTTTAGTAGCGAAATTTATTGGGTTTTTGTTCCTTATAGAATTAACTACTTTGTGTCAAAATCTCAAGTCAATATGACCTCTGAGCAAAGAGTTATGAGTGAAATTGTAACCAGTTTGAATGAAAAGAAAAATAGAGTGAAGGTAGGGTTGAGGGTTTGTAAGGGTAGTGTGTGTGTGTGGGTCTTTTTATGTATAAAGAGAGTTAGGAGACGAATTTGAGTGTGAAATTTAAGGAGTTATGAGGAAAATTGTGGTCGGATCTAGAGTTGTTAGAAGGCAAAATTAAAGAAGAAGGATGGAACCTATAACTTAAGTTTGGAGAAGACTTTTGGAGCAATATTTGGAGGGTCTTTACAACATAAAACAAGCTATAAGCCTACCAAGTTTCAATACTTAGATCTTCTTTAATGAAGAGCAATGAAAGTGTGAAGCAAAAGGGGTCCAGAATTAAAGGCTGCAAAGAGGGGTAACTTTGACAACATGGTTCTCCCTAACCACAATAGCTATGATCAAAATGTTTTTGGGATTTCCTTTCTTACTTTATTAAGTACCTTGTATCTAAATTCTGCTCTAATTGATGTGATATCCTAGGATTTATGATCAAAATTGGGGGCAGGTCTCTAAAGGCAGAATATGTTAGGGTTAATAAAGTATGTTTTTTATGTAAATTCTTCAATTTTATGAACTTTTATGAATCTCATCTTGTATTTAAGAAACTAGAGGCACAAAAGATCTAGTGTTTCTTAGGACTAAGACTCTCATCACAATAGTGTCTAACTTTGACTCAAAAGATTTGGTCATACTAATGTCTTGACCTCCAACCATTTTAAAAGAAAGAAAAAATGAATCTACAAGAAAATAATATTAATTTAGAAGAGGATAATTTGCAACCTCTAAAATGCTTTGAGACCTTCAAGGAGAGAGGTGATCTATTCTCTTACAAAAAGAACAAAATTTCAATATTACAATGAAAAAAATATCAGTTTAGAGGAGGATAATCTGCAACCTCAAAAGCGTTGGTATACCTTCGAGTAGAGGAGTAATCTACTCTCTAATAAGAAGGATTCAACTCTGATATTAAAGATGAAGTCACTCTTGACAAATTATCATGGACATAAGAATACACAACAGAGACTTAAACCATGACAAGATTTGAAAAAGAAACCAACAAAAACTTGAATTAACTAGATGAGTACACAAACAATACCAAGAAAGGTGAGTTAGAACTCCAAGAGATGTGTTGTCTAGATTGAAGAACTCTTCAGCCTTGACTCCTATATATACTCCTATCTAGGATGCTTTTTGAGTACCTTCCATCAAACTAAGAAGCTTCTTGAATAGCTTCTACCAATTGGAAAGCTTCTTGAGCTCTTTCCATTAATTGGAAAGCTACTTGAGCTTCTTTCACTAATTAGAAAGCTACTTGAGCTCTTTCTACTAACTACGAAACTTTTCAACTGACTTTCATCAATTAAAAAGCTTTTAGAATATTTTAGAAGATTTTATGAACCTCCGGAGTGTATATCTTTAATATTGGGATGAAAAAATCTTAGTGAATCAATTCTATTGGGGACTGAGAGATGATGTAAAAGATTTGTTATTATTGCATTTGGATTTATAATTGCTCAATGAAGCCATTAGCCAAGTCATAAAATACAAAAGCCATTAGCCAAGCCGTAAAATATAATAATCAATTATTCCAACATTGTCAAAATCAACGTTCATAAACTTCACCAAAATAACATGCAATTTGACACACTTCTGCCGTATCAGCAAGCATTCTAAATTCACATTCAAAAGTAAAAGATATGCAACTTGATATAATATGTTTTAAACCTCTTAGTCCACAAGAAAAAAAATGTCGAATGGAAGAAGGTCTATGCATGTATTTTGGCAAGGAAAGCCACAAGGTTGACAATTGTCTGAAGAAACAAAATCAATACATCACTAAAATCAAGAGTATAATCATTTAGGAAAACAAAGATATTTAGCCACAATAAGGACCATGCAGCTGCACAATTCAACATTGCAAATTTATTTAGGTTCTTCTCTTTTTGTTCAACCTGTTCATTATTTTATAATTCTTTTGTATTTTGGCCCTTAGAAGCTTCAGACAATTGCCTTAGTAGATTTGGTAGCATCTGCTTGTTTTATAGATGAAATGTTTGTTAAGCTTCATAAAATTTCTCTACTACAAAAATCCAAATCTATTCATGTAGAAGTAATAGATAGACAATCTTTATCTTTTGATAGTGTCATCCATGAAACAATTCTTATAGAAGTGTCATTTGTAGATTATAGCAGCCAAATTATATTCAACATTATTAGGACTTCTTTGTGAGCTAAAATTCCTTCTTATCTATTTTAAAAGGAAAAATAACTATACAACAATTTTAAAAGGTAATAGAGACTAATTATATGATTATTTTAATGATTGATTAATTAATCAAGTAGTTGTAGTTTCAATTCTTTTGATAATACCTTCTAAGTAATGGTTATCATTTAATTTAATTTAAAGTAAGAGATAAAAAAAAAATAACCAAATGAAAGAAATTGAATAAAATGAAACAATTAAATAAAAATAATACTATTGGATAAAAATAACATAATTAGATGAAAATAGATATAATTAGATGAAAATAGATATAATTAGATGAAAATATATAATTGGATGAAAATAATACTATTAGATGAAAACAAATATAATTGGATGATAACATGTATAGTAGCATAAAAATAAATATAATTAAATAATAATAGATACTATTAGATGAAAATAATACTATTAGATGAAAAATAGATATAATTAGATAAAAATACTAATTAAAAATAGTATTATTAGATGAAAATAATATTATTGGATGAAAATTGGCATAGCTCTAGGACAAAGTAGCAATTATTCTAACTTTAAACTCTCATAATTTTTTCATTTCAATTCCAAATTTGATGATTCTTTCACCTAATCTTATTAATTTTTTTCTCCTATACAATGATTATATCTAAATAAGAAAATAAATCCACTAATAATGAGTTCTAAGAGAACCAATAAGGATATAAAATAATAACTAACAACATAAGTTTATTACAAAACACTATAACTCTTGGTGCCTCAATAGGTTGTCTTTGCCAAGGGCTCAAACCAAAGATGAGAAGAAAAGAGAGATGGATAGATAGATAATTAAATTGATAGAAAAATTGATGAAAAATAAGGCTTTGAGAGGGTCTTATATACCCAACCCTTAAGCCATTTACTAACAATTACCATTGCTGATAACTTGCAAGTAACAACTAATTTGAGAGCAAGTGGTATAACTTGCATGGCACTTTATCTTATTCTAAATATTTCTAACTATTAATTATTATTTTTAGTACCATTTATCATTAAGCAATCAACCTACACCTTCCATGATTTTTAACTAATATTATTTATAGAGGACCAATGGTTGGCATTCATTTGTTACAAAATAATGATAAATCACCATAAATATCAATCAATAGATAAGTTTTAATTCCTAATAACTTAATTAGCCAAAATTTATATAAAATAACTTATTAATTTATTAATAAAAATATTAATCTTTAAGAGGGATTTATTGCAATCAACTTAATTTTTTGTTATAGAAGTAATGGTTGAAGAATAGAATAGCTTTCCATCTTCTTTTACCATTACTTGTGGCTTCAAGAGCAAATTAATTCTCTATCTTCTTCCTTCACCATCTTTTGTGGCTTCAAGAGTAGAATAAATTTCTATCACTTCTTCACCATATTCTAACTATAATTAACTTTGTATTTTCTAAGAATTTTATTTTAATCAAAAAATAATATTTTTTAAAATCTAATTTCTATAACTAGATTTTATTAAAATCAATTTAATAATCTAAGGCCTTGGTATATAATTTAGACCAAAAATTTCTATTTTTTCATAATTGATAAATAAATAATATTATATCTTATCAAAATATCAAAAATTAATTAAATAATATTTTGATGCATAATTTAGGACTCACATCCTTTAAATCCTATTATTTTTAAACTTTCTTGGTTAAAAAAGTATAATCCATCTATAGATTAGAGGTCACAAAGAATACCATTTTTGATAGAAATCTTTTTAAGAAAACTTTATAAAAAGTCACGAGTTGATAAGTCTTTATTTGTTGGAGCAAGGACTTTTATAAGATCAACTAAAAAAAATATACCATTTGTTGTTTATGTGACTCCAACTAAAGAAGATATGACTTCATCAACAAGTATTCTAATGCACTATAGTGAATTTTAAGATGTTTTTTAGAAAAAAAATGTTGATATATTATTGAAGCACCGACCATATGATTGTACTATAGATCTTTAGGAAAGAACACAACTACTTTTTGGCCTAATTTACAATCTTTCTCAAAATATATTTTTGATATTGAAAGATTATATTGATGAAAATCTTATAAACAACTTCATTAGTCATTCAAAGTCTTTAGTAGAAGCACCAATACTTTTTGTAAAGAAGAAGGATGGTTCCTTATGTATGTACGTTGATTAAAGTGATTTGAATAAGATAATGGTGAAGAATTATTATCTACTACCGTTAATTTTAAAACTTTTAGAATAACTCAACTAAGCCAAGATTTATACTAAGATAAATCTTTGTACAGCATACAACTTGAAATAGATTAAAGAGAGAGACAAATAAAAAATCATATTTTGGATAAGATATAGACATTTCAAATATAATATCATATCCTTTGAACTAACAAATACACCTATTATCTTCCAATATTTAATAAATGACATCTTTCAAGAATACTTAGATAAATTTGTGGTGATATATCTTGATGATATCTTCATCTATTCAAAAAATCTAGAGGAACATAAGAGGCATGTCAAATTGGTATTACAAAAGCTGCAAGATGCAAGTTTGTATACCAAGGTAGAGAAATGTATATTTCATCAACCAAAGATGGAATTTTTTGTATATATTGTATCTACTAAGGATTTGATGATAGATCCTAAGAAGGTGGAGGCAGTTATGTAATAGACCATTTCAAAGACTATGAGAGATGTACAATATTTTTTTGGATTTGCTAACTTTTATTAGATCTTCATTAAAAATTATTCTCAAATTTTTACTCTTCTTACTTGATTGATATATAAAGACAAGTTGAAATAGAGGCCTCAAGTAGAAAAGGCATTCCAAGATCTCAAGATAATATTTATCACAACCTCAATCTTGATACATTCAAACTTTACAAAAGCATTTTATATGGAAATTGATGCTTCAAATTTTGTATTAAAGGCTGTATGTTCACAAAGGCGTATAAATAATAAACTCCATCTTATTGAATTTTATTTTTAAAAAAAAATTTCTCCTGAAATTAATTATAAAATCCACAATAAGAAATTTTTTACTATTATAGATTTTTTTTAAGAATGGCATTATTTTCTTAAAGGAATAATGCATGTTGTAACTATATACACAAATAACAAGAACTTAGAATATTTTACATCAGCTCGGATTCTTAATCACCGCCAAGCCTAATGGAATATGTCAATATCTCGATTTAATTTTGTCATCACTTATTAACCTTGAAAGCAACAAGAATTGTCCAATGTTTTATCAAAGAGATCATATCTTATACTAAGGGTAAGAAAAGTACCATTTGATCAACAATATATAACATTATTGAAGCCGGAGAAATTTCATCTTTGCGCCACTTTTCATATTGGAGATAAAGTATGGTTTCTTTGATAAAACATCAAAATCTAGCGGCCATGCAATAAGTTGGACTATCAAAGATTAGAACCATTTTTCATCTAGAAGCAAATTAATCTAATATTATATCATATTACAGATATAGAATATAGACTAAAAGTCTAAATAAGAAGTTTAAGAAGAACTCGCAAGAATTAGGTTAATCAGATGAGTACAAGAACAACACCAGAGAAGTGAGCTAGAGTTCTAACAGATGTGTTGTTGAGACTAAAGAATTCTTCAGCCTCGACTCCAATATATACTCCTACTTAGGAAGCTTTTTAAGCAACTTCTACCAACTAGAGACCTTCTTAAACAACTTCTACTAACTAGGAAGCTTTTCAAGCAACTTCTACCAACTAGAAAGCTTCTCAAGCAACTTCTACCAATTAGGAAGCTTCTCAAGCAACTTCTATCTATTTAGAAGATGTTAGAAGGTTTTGGAAGGTTTTAGAGAGTTCTAAGTATCTTCTGGAATGTTCTAAAAAGTTCTAACAAGCATGTCCTTGACATCACTCCCTCTTCTAGCTTCAAAGTCTCCGAGAAGCCATTTGAGACGTATGCTCACAAACGCAAGAAATCAAAGATTTGGCACATAGTCTCTGCAATATACTCCAGTTATTGTTCATGAGGCAAATGATTCATGGGTCCTTGTAGCCACCGATAATGACCAATATCTTGTACTTGAGACCATGCCTGAACTTCTGTGTTTTCATTGTGGAAGCAACCTGAAAATATCAATTCGCCATTGTGAGGGTAAAATTCATTCCTCAATCCAAATTATAAGGTGGCTTCAATTAAGAGTTGCTTATAAATTGTGATGTGAAGTATATGGAGCAATACACAATAATGAAGGAAAAAAACAACACAAAACAAATAAAATATGTGCAATTAAGTAATTGCACACTATAAAACTAATCACAGTCTGTTTATTAGATTTTTATCTAGTAAAAAATAATAATAAAAAATAAAAGTTATATTTTTAAATAGATAATTTTTTTATCTTTTTAATGATATAAAAAATATATAAATCTAAGTTATGATGAATAAGTTATGATAATTCAAAGTTAGAAGATAAATAATGGAAAAAATTAAGTAGAAATTTTTACCTCAAGCATAATTTGTTACAAGATCATGGATTCGAACCTCACCAAGGCTCATAAGTAGTATATATGGGTATCCTAGAGGGGCCACGAGGCCTTAGTCTTATCCTCCTACCTACATCCAAGGTGCCACAACCCATTTGGGACTTGTACACCTCCCTTCCTACAAGGATTATACTAGCTGCTGGTCTTCCTATTTTATACTAGTAGAACTAATAATTTTGTATTTTTGACTTCACTATGGTATTCAAAAACACCCTATTAGCCTAAGAACTTTGTATGACCTTCAAATCTTATTCCATTTCTTCATAATGGCTCCCAAGGTGGTAAAACTTATTTTTATCAAAGTCTTCAAAATTACTCTAAAAATTCTAAATAAATTCTAAATAAATTCTAAAAATCTCTATAATATTTCTAAAATTATAATATCAATTTAAAACTACTTAATTCTACCTTGGAAATTTTTTATAATAATAAAATCAATAAAAATCAACTCAAAATTCTATTTTCTACAAAATCAATTAAAAAGACATGAGATTTCTTCCTCATACTTCTTCTACCTACTAAATAATATTTATAGGTATTTAATGAGTAATACATGTAGTTGGAAGGCCAATTTAGACATTGGTCTTAAGAACTAACTCTTAATATTTAATAATAAATAAAAATACTAAATCAACTAAAATAATTGCCTTCAAGACTTACTAAGACTCCATTTTTGTAATTTTTCTTCTAATAAGACTTTTATATTTATAAATACTTCTAAATTCTAATAAATATTTAAATAGTCAAAAAGACTCTCTAATCATTATATTTGTATAATTAAATGACTTAAGATTATATTTTTAACTAATCCACCAATTAAGATCTATTGATGGAACTCACAGCCACTACCTTTATGAGCTGGTTCAGCTTCAAAAACAATCATGAGTGACCTGCTACTTGGTATTCTTCGACGTCTTCTTAGTTCTTCTAATTTTACATCTCAAAATCGATGCCGTGAGCTACTCAATTGACATGACATCACTAGTGCAGTATCATCATTCTCACTAGCCATATCTAAATACTTTTTGAGATTAGATATCTTGATACTACAAGAAAGCAAAACGCAACAAGTTATTATTTTATAAGACCTGGATCCTGCTTATATACACTTCTTCAGAAAAGGCTTCATCTTCATGTTTTGTCAATGGCCAACTTTTGATTTATTAGGATATTGTCAATGAAATTTGTATACCTTTTGCGATGCATTTGTTATATTTTCTGTTGCCTCCCAAATTCGCTTATTTACATCTTAGCCATACCAATGAATTAAATACTCTAAATTCTCCCGTCTTTGTCGCGAATCAAGGACTTGTTCTACCTCATATTCCACGTGGTCCTCAATTTTAACACGAGGTGGTGGTGGCTATATCTATCCTAATAAAGCTGATTTATTATAAGCTTCTAAAAGAGAAACATGAAAGATTGGATGTACCTTCATGGATGTGGATAGTTTCAGCCGATAAGCCACCAAATTGATTTGCTCCTAAATATAGAATGGTCTCAACCTCCTATAATCCAACTTATCGTAAGATTGAGTGGTCTTGATGTTTTGTTGTAAGAGCCAAACCTTATCTCCAATTTGAAAAGCAAGAGAATCCTTCCAAAATTTGTCTGCAGAAGCTTTGTACGAGTCTTAAGCTACCTATAACTGAAGCTTCAAGGTGGTCTGGATCTCTATTAAATATTTTACAAGATCTTTAGCTGCTGGATTTTTATCTTTGGATTTATCCAACAAATGGAGTTTTGGATGATACCCATAATTTGTAAAGAAAGATGTTCGTAGAATTGAGGCATGGACCGAATTGTTGTACGCAAATTCCACCAATGGTAGATATGTAGTCCAATTGTCTTATTGATAGTTGATTGCACATTGTAGATATTGCTCCAAGACTTGGTTGACTCGCTCTATTTGACTATCGATTTGAGGATGGAAGGCAGAAGAGAATTTGATATCTACTCTCAATATATCAATAAGCGACCTCCAAAACTTTGATATAAATTGAGGCCCTCAATTTGAAATAATATCATCTACTAAACTATGATACCGATATATATTGTCAATAAATAATCTTGCCATTTTTTTACCAAAAGTTGTCTTTCTGGATGGAACAAAATGTGCCATCTTTGTAAACCGATCTATTACCACGTAGATAGCATCAAATATTGTAGAAGGTCACAAATTTGTGCTAAAGTCCATACATACTAAAGACCATGGTCACTTTGGAATTGGCAGAGGTTATAAAAGCCCGTAAGGGCAATGTCAAGGATTCTTTGATCTTGAACAAAGGTCACATGATAACACAAAGTTCTTCACTACCTTCCATATTTGAAGCCACCAAAAGTCTCAAAAAATAAGCTTTATGGTTTTGTTGAATCCGAAGTGACCTACGGCCAGAAAGTCATGTCGAGATTGAAGAACACAAAGTCAAATTGATCCTTTTGGAATGTATAGTCGATCTTCAAAATATAATAACATGTCCTCAATTTTAAACTTGTCTATGTCAAAGCGCTGCTTCACATCCGAGACTAATGAGTCCACAATTGATGCTCCACGGACTTATTTTAAAAAATCAGCATCAATTGGCATGATCATAGAGGTGGTGCACAGACGAAACTGTTCTAGTTGTAGCAAAATTGTACACTGCTAATTAAATGCTGCATCTCCAACCTTGGGCACTAGATATGATCTCCTCGATAATGCATCCGATAGTCCTTGCTATCTTCCTAGCCGATATGTGATGATGAAGTCAAATGAGGATAATGACATATTCTACCGAGCTTGGCGACAATTCAAAACTCAAGTTATTGTGAAATACTCCAAATTCTTGTGATCTATATATATAGTCACCGGCTGTGCAGCACCTTCTAATAAATGATGCCACTCTTGGATAGAATCAACTATCACAAGCAGGTCCTTATGGTGAATTTCATAGTTGATTTTTACTGTCAAAAACTTCCTTGAGTAGAATGCAACCGCGTGAAGTTTATCATCTTTTTCCATTTGTGATAATATAACTCCTAGTGCAAAGTCAGAAGCATTTGTTTCCAAATAGAAGGCCTTTGTAAAGTTGGGATGTACCAAAATAAGAGCTATCATAAATGTCAACTTTAACTCTTGAAAAGCCTCTTGTGCTTGAGTACTCCACTCGAGCTTATCCTTTGATATCAATTACGTTAATAGGGCTGCGATTTGTAAATAGTTCTTGATGAAAATGTGATAAAAGTTGGCAAACTCAAGAAAATATTGCACATCTCATACCGTCTTTGATACTGTCTAATTCATTACTACTTGAATCTTCTTTTGATCCATCAATAATCCTTCACCCGAAATAATATAACCAAGAAATTCTACCTTGGATTGATGGAATACGCATTTCTCTAACTTGGCATATAATCTTGCATCCCGAAGTTTTTGTAACACCAACTTTATATGATCCTCATGTTCTTGAATATTCTTGGAATAGATCAAAATATCATTAAGGTAACAAACAACAAATTTATCCAAATATTCTTAAAAAATATCATTTATCAAATGTTAAAATATACCTGGTACATTGATCAATCCGAAAGACATGACATTATATTCAAAATATCTATATCTCGTCCAAAACGCTCTCATACTGCATTTACGTGCAGTGTATAAAAATATAAAAAATCTTGTATCTATTGTTAATATATGTGTGAGTGCTAGAGGTTATTTTAGAAGATATTATAAGGAGAGGATTTATTATAGCCACTTAGTTAGTGAATTAAGATGGCTATTTGTTTTGTTCCTACCTTATTTATATCCTAGAATAGACTCTTTTGTAATTAGAAGAAAGGTAAAGGTTGTTTTACCTTTCTTGTTGACTTTTGAGGTAGAATGGACCTTATGAAGGGTAAGAAAGAAGAGCATGGGATGAATAAGGCCCATCCAATAGGATTTGGCTGCCCATGTGGGCGTCTCATAGTCTAATATAGAAAGAAAGAGAGATATACTCCTCTTGTTAGACCGAGAGAAAAAAGAGTTTTTGAGTGGTGAACTTTGGAGAGAGATAGCTCCTAGGAGATAAAAGTGTTTGTAGTGAAAATTGGTGGGTGTGTTCTTCGAGTTGTGAGGATTCTAGAACCTACTCACTTGCTTGTATTGGAGTTGTGAACAAAAGGTTATGCTTGTTTTAGTAGAGTGAGGTTTGCTGCCACCCGACGAAGAGGGGCAGAAACTTCGAGCTGCCACTGCAAGTTTGATTTCAACTCTTTCTTATTGAAATTTACAGGGAGTGTGGAAAATTGTGCTAGCTTTCTATCAAGACATCTCTTGTAGCATTTGGAGTTGAAGAGCAAAAGTTGTGAGCTTGAGAGTGGGAAAGGGTTTTCTGCCATCTTGACGAAGAGGGGCAGAGACTTTGTTCAACCACCCAAGTCGGACAGTCTCTTCAATCTTTTTGATATTTTAGGTGCTTGTAGTAGCTTGTGTAAGCTTTCCACAAAAACAAAAATCAATACATTTGGAGCTTTGATGAAAGTTTTATGAGCCGTGAAGTGTCAAAGAGGGAAAATTGTTGCTAGGGTTTGAAGAGTAGAATCGACTAGCTACAAAATCTGGAGTTTGAGAGGCATGCATGCGAAATTTTAGAACAAATTAGGTGATGGAGTGAGCTTTCTAAAAAGCTATTGCATGTCCAATTTGGAGAAGGGAAGTGATCACAACAAAGGCTGAAGTGAAGAGGAGCTTTGCTGCCTTTGCATTTGC
Source organism: Physcomitrellopsis africana (assembly GCA_036785485.1). Taxonomy (NCBI): domain Eukaryota; kingdom Viridiplantae; phylum Streptophyta; class Bryopsida; order Funariales; family Funariaceae; genus Physcomitrellopsis; species Physcomitrellopsis africana. Next base: position 150,285 of record JAWRVF010000125.1, on the reverse strand, counting down.
TTGGAAATTTTAGCGCCTACTTCTTTTAGCCATAACTTTTAAATGGTAAGTCATCTATTTGTGAAATTTTGATATGTTTTACAATGGATTATTGGCTTTCCATAGGCTGTAAGCACGCTTGATTCGACCTTTGGATGAATTTTTCGTGATTTATTTAGTTTCAGTTTGTTGTATAACTTGTATTCCTCATATGCGGTTGTATTTTGAGGTATACTTGAATACATACATACTTTGCTTATACTTTTTATACAAGTATATATACTTGTATTTATACAAGTATTCTATAAGTATTCTATAAGTATTATATATAATATTTGTATAAGTATTTGTACAAGTATTATACCAAGGATTTATATAAGTATTTGTACAAATGTTATACCAAGGATTTATACAAGTATTTATACAAGTATTTGTATAAGTATTATTCAAGTATTTATACTTTATATTTGTACAAGACTTATACAAGTATAATACAAGTATAACTTGAAAGCTTGAAGAAATATTATGCAAGTATAGAACATACTTGCACGGCTTCCTCTCATGTTCCCTGCAAGTTCTAGTAGCAGCTAGGAACCCGGCGTTTTCCCAAGGCGAATTCTCTCTACCCGACAACGCTGTCTTTCATTCATCTCCCGCCTTTACTCATAGATGATTGTAAGCTCCACAAAGATCTATCTTGGTGTATATTTTGGCTTTACCAATTTGCTCCAAGAGTTTGGATATTAGTGGTAATGGATATCAATTCTTCACGGAGATCTTGTTCAAGCCTTGATAATCCATGTACATTCGTAATAAATCATCTTTTTTCTTCACAAAGAGGATAGGTGCACCTACTAGAGATTTAGAATGCCAAATAAAGTTCTTCGTAAGATTCTCTTCAATGTAATCCTTTAATATTGAGAGCTCGTCTTGTGATAAATTATAGATTGGGCCAAATAGTGATTGTGCTCCCTCTTGGAGATCTATAGCACCATCGTATGGTCGATGCTTTGGTAGCATGTCAATATTCTTTTTTTCAAAGATATCCTTGAATTCTTCATACTGCTCCGGAATAACCAAAGTTGGAGTTGCATCTTCTTGAGCTAGCGTTGCAAAGATGACAAGAGGTGTATTATGCTTGGCTTCCTTCATAAAGGTCCTCGCACCTATGAATAAGAATTTGTTTCTAGATAATATCTTAGCAAGTTCTACTTTCAAGGATTTTGATAATATTAAATACAATGCTACTTTCATGATTTTCAAGACATACCTTCAATAGTTTAGTTTTATAAGTAACATCACCAGAAGACAAAGGTTTGCCATCTACAACTTCTATATAGACAGGCTTTGGTTTCTTTACAAGAAGAAATTTGTGAAGCTTGGCAAATTCTTCATCTAAAAAGCAAGCAGATGCTCATGAATCTAGTAGAGCATCAGTTTGTAATTTTTGAATACCAAGAAATAAAGGTACCATTAAACAATGAAAAGGTTGAACTAAGAGAAAGGGACCTTGATTAATTTGGAGTGTTGAGATGTCTAGCCGCACGATCCCTATTGTGGCTAGGCGTCCTTGTTCTCCTACACGCTTGTGCTCCTAAATCTTTTTGTTTGAGGCGTCTATTTTTTAGGACAATTTCCGACTTTATGGCCTACCTCTACACAATATAAGTACAAGTTTTGCTCAAATCATCGCTTCTTTTCTTCAGTTGTGAGAGGCTTGAAACGTACCGTATTGATTTGCATGTCTTCTGTTTCAGATTGAGCTTCTGCATTCTTGATAGAAGCAGCCGAGTACAACTGGTTTCCTTGTGGATACCGTGTAACTCTGGAATAATGGTCTTAGCATCATTAAAAAAGCCAATTGTCACACTTTACTGCTTTGCTAATTGCTTTGTTGAGTATTTGAGGGTTGGATAGAGATAGCAATAAATCCTTCATGTCATCTCTGAGTCCCCAATAAAATTGACTCACTAGCGCTTCTTCTCCCCAGTTGATATCACAGACAAGTTGTATAAAGTCCGCTGCATAAATATTGTAGAGTGTGATCCTTGACGCAAAGAACAAATCTTGGTGGTTGTCCATCGAGCCTTATCATGCTCTCCAAATGCTTCCTCAAATATTTCTAGAAAGGTCTCAAAATTACTCAAGATAGAAGATATTTTTTCAAATAAGGGGGCAAACCAAGACAAAGCTTGTCTAATAAGTAATGTCCCCACTAATCTAACTCGCAACTCCTCGGTTGAATAGCGTTCCAGTGTTGTGGTGAGAGTCTTAGCCCTAAGAAACACTGGGTCTTTTGTGCCTCTCGTTTCTTAAGTGCAAGATGAGATTCATAAAGTTCATAAAACTGAAGAATTTACATAAAAACATACTTTATTAATCTTGCCATATTCTGCCTTTAAAAACCTGCCTTCAAATTTGTCCATAAATCCTAGGATATCATATCAATTGAAGCAAAATTTGAACACAAAGTACTTAAGAAAGTAAGGAAGCAAACCCCATAATCCTTTTGATTATAGCTCATGTGGTTAGAGAGAACCATGTTGTCAAAGAAACCCCTCCATGTTGCCTTTGATTCTGGACCCCCTTTGCTTCACACCTTCATTGCTCCTCATTATCAAAACCCCAAGTATTGAAATTTGGTAGGCTTGTTGCTTGCTTTATGTTGTAAACATCCTCCAATTTTTGCTCCAAAACTCCTCTTGGAAATAGAGTTATAGACTCTACCCTTCTCCTTTAATTCTGTCTTCTACCAACTCTAGATCCGACTATAAATTTCCTCATAATTCTTTAAACATAACTCCAATAGCAATCAGTTTTTTACACAACTTAATAGACTCATATATCTACAAACCCCAATAAATTTTACTCAAAATGCTACTTTGATCACAAAGATATGCTCCCCCAAACTTCACTGACTTAGAGATAGACCCCTATCACTTTGAAAGAGCATAACATTTTTTTCATAAGATAAATGAGTATCAAACTTACTCTCATCTCTTTCTTAACTTGCTTAGATCACGTCTATTAAATTTCACATTCAAATTCATCACCTAACTCCATTCATACCAAATAAACCCACACACATACTCTGCCCATACAAACCCCAATTCTGCTTTCACTCTATTTCTCTTTTCACCTACATCCGGTTACAATTTCACTCATAACTCTTTGCTCAAAGATCATATTGACTTAAGATTTTGATTCAAAGTAGTAAACTCTATAAGGAACACAATCCCAACAAATTTTGCCTCTAAAGTCCAAATGGTTCTCAAGAGCCGAGGCCCGAAATTTAGTAAACCTCACTGCCCTAGTCTTAAACACCTGCAACTTTGACGACTCATATCTCCCTTGATACTTAATCAAAAGACATGAAAATTATTTCTATATGTTCCTTATCTTGTCTACTACAAACCTACAAAACATTTCACTTAAAATCCTCTCTAAGCTTCTTCTACACACAAAAACGTATACTGCCTATCAAAAAGAAACCCTATCTCTCCAAAAAAACTCCCCTCCTTCTTCTTCACGACCCTTCCTTGTCATCTCCCTCCTGGTCTTCTTTATCCTCTTGGTCAAAAAGACCTCTTAGCCCATGTCTTTTCCACTTCCTCAACCTTTTCTTTTTTACTAACTTGAAGAAATTTCACTTTTCAAGGTAAATTTCCATTGTATCTTCTTACTACTAATTTTCTATCAACCTTTCTTTTAATCTTAATCTTTTTATTTTAATGCATTCTTTTATATTTTTCACACTATGTTTTGATTTACAACACGACACCGGTTGCAAGAATGTTACCAATCAAACTTGGTTTACAAAACCACAAAATTTTGATCGGGTACCATCAAACTTCTTTCGGAGATTGACTCGAGGTTCTTTATACTACAATGTAATCAAATTCTCATGTTGAGATATAGATGGCAGTACTTCACTAGCTAGAGGTGGTTGTATTATAGTTTGAGCCACTCCCACTATTGTAGCTCCAGGAAACTTAGCAAAATTTCCTTCAATTTTAGCAATTTTAACTATTAGAGCATTAAAGGCATTGATGATCCCATCTAACTTTGACTTTGAAGATTCTACCATGTTAACATCTTCTCTATTAGCCATGCTAAGTAAAGAAGAAGGATTCAATATTGGTCCAAGGGAGAGTAATTTGCAATCTTTAGAACGCTCAAGTATCTCTAAGGAGAGGGGTAGTTCACTCTCTGCCTCAAAGAACTAAGCTCTGATATGGATAGAAGGGTAGTCTTGACAAACTCTCATGGATGCACAATATAGACTAAAAGTCTAAACAAGAAGTTCAAGAAGAACTAGTAAGAATTAAGTTAATTAAATGAGTATAAGAACAACACCAGAGAGGTGAGCTAGAGTTTCAAGAGATGTGTTGTCGAGATTGAAGAACTCTTTAGCCTCGACTCTAATATATACTCCTACCTAGGAAGCTTCTCAAGCAACTTCCACCAATAAGAGAGCTTCTTAAACAACTTCTACCAACTAGGAAGCTTCTCAAGCAACTTTTTTTTACTTTGAAGATGTTAGAAGATTTTAGAAGATTCTAGAGAGTTCTAAGTACCTTTTAGAATATTTTAGAAAGTTCTAACAAGCATGTCTTTGATATATTGCTTAGAACTACCATCTTCTATATAGATACATTCAATTTTCCATATTTCTCTTTTAGAGCCTTATAAAGAGTTGCGTATTTTAAAAAGAATACTACAATCACCATCTAATATTGAAATAAAAAATCATGAAGAATATGAGATTGAAAAGATGGTAGATTCACAGCAAAGGTGGAAGAAATTGAAATATCTTGTTCATTGGCACGGCTATAATATCAATTAGCACATATAAAAATCGGCCAAAAATCTCGTCAATATACCTCAAAAGGTACAAAAATTTCATCAACTCTATTTCCACAAACTCAAATATATTTAATGATAATTTTTTGGTGAAGATTGAATCCAAAGAATATTCATAAGAGAAGAAGAATTAAACTAAAATCTTTATCAGTATGCAGTTATTTATTTTAAGGTAGAATAGAGTGATAAAAATAAATCAGTCAGCATGTCCAATTTTTAAATATTAAAAGATTTAGTAGCACGAGATTCAAAAGATTCACTTGTTACGAAAGCTTTAAACAAATCAATGTAATTTTTATAACTTTTAATTGAACAAAGTAAAGATGATACATTTTAATGGCAAATACCACTATGATTGGAGCCATTAGGAATAACATCCAACTATACAAGTCTCAATTCCAATGCTTGAGCTTTAGTGATATTACTTGAGTTTGAAAAGATAAATCCTTAGAAGTTTGAGATTTTGTTTGGAAGATGTTTTGAAGGCCGCAATAAAGATCAGATCCTTAGATAGAATGTTTCAATAATGGAGGTACTAGTTCAAGGCCATACGTGATTTCTTCAAAGACCAATAAAACCTATTACCTAAGAATGGAGAATAGAATATATAACTTCATTAATATAGTATATTCTTAATTTTTTACATATATAAAAAGATTTTTGAAGATATGAGCTTTTTTTAGAACTTATTATTAAAAAAAGAGGTGATATTAGGGACATTCACTTTGGAGGTTCACAAAACCTTTTAGAACATTTTAAAGGTTTTTAAATTAATAAAAGTCAATTGAAAAGCTTCTTAGTTGGTGAAAATAATTCGAGAAGCTTCATAGTTAGTGGAAGAAGTTCAAAAAGCTTCCTAGTTAATAGAAGCTGCTTGAGAAGATTCATAGCTTAATAGAAGCCGCTCACAAAGCATCCTAGATAAGGATAATTATAGGAGTCAAGGCTGAAGAATTCTTCAATCTCGACAACGCAACTCTTAGAGTTCTAGCTCACTTTTTTTGATATTGTTTATGCATTCATTTGGTTAATTCAAATTTTTGTTGGTTTCTTCTTGAAACCTTATTTTAATCAAGTCTCTTATTCTGTATTCTCATATCTTTGACAGATTTTTAGAACCAGCTACTACTCATCTAGTTTATTTTAAGATATCTATAGGTATATTAAAACATATGATGTATGTCAAAGATATATTATAAATAACCTCTAAATGAGCTTATTCCTCTATGTGTCCTTATCTTTAGTTCCATTTGAAAAATGCAATATAGATTATATTGAAAAAGTTCATTCCAATTCTACTAGTGGAATGAAGTATATATTGGTAGCAACCAAGTACCTTATCAAGTAGACTAAGACAAAGGTAGTTAAGGCCAATAATGCTAAGTATGCAACTAAGTTCCTTTATGAACAAATTATCACTAGGTTTGGATATCCAAAAATCCTAATTAATAATAGGAGCAAGAATTTTTTGAATGAAGTAATAGAAAACTTAACTTCATAGTTTAAAATTGATTATAGGAAGACTACCTCTTATCACCCTCAAACCAATAGATATACAGAGATGGTAAATCAAACTTTAGTCAATATTCTTAAAAAAACCATAACAATTTCTAAACAAGATTGGAATATAAAGCTTCTTGAAACTTTGTGAGCTTATAGGACCACATTTAAGGTGACCACTCAAGCCATCCCATTTTCTTTGATTTATAGTATAAAAGCCATTTTATCAATTGAATTTGAAATTTCTTTTCTTTAAATTGTCTTGATAAAAAGATTGTCAACTAAATAATCTTTGGTGGATAAATTGGAATATTTAAAAGGTCTAGATAAGGCCAAGAAATAGAATATTCAACACACAAAGGCTATATAAAGAAGAAAAAAAATCGCCTTTGACAAATGGCACAAGATTAGAATTCTTAGGATTGATATGTTGGTCCTTTTACAAGATGCGAGGAGATTAGATTTTCTAAGAAAGTTTGATGCCTTATAATTGGATGCTTATATAGTTAAAGAAGTCTTTCTATATAATTCAATTGGATTGCAAATATTAAATAGAAAAGATTTTTTTATTAAAACTTCTAGGAATAGATGTAAGGAATATAGAGTGTGATTTGTATCACACACCAAAAAAAAACACCTCATCTTTATATTCATATTTATTCAAGGCAAAAAAAAAAAATAGTATTAGAATTTATAATTTTATGTCTAATAAACATCCAATAAAAATTGAAGTGTTGTTTATAAGAGAGGTTGTTAATAAAGCATCCTAGATTTGAATATGGTTGAAAAAATGGACTATTCTAATGAATTAGTGTTAATATAGGAAAAGACCAACCTTGACACCTAATAGATATATAGGCCTTAGAAGATTGATACTAAAAGTCTTTTATATTCAAGAAGAATCTAAGAATATTATCTTTTTATTTTTTATTTTTTAGCTTTTATTTATTTTTCTATAATCATTAATTTTTAGATTAGATTTAATTTATTTTTTTTTCTTTTTTTAATTCTATAGAATAAAACCTGCTTTAGTTCCTTCAGATTAATAGCAACTCACTTATTCTTGTTTTGAATGGTTGTTAAAATTTTTGTAGAAAGTTCTTCTATTTATTCAGTAGCAATTTGAAAGGTCAATTCTTGATTCTTCTCCTTTGCAAGTCGTCCCAGATGGTCACCATGTGTGAATCATCAAATTAATTTATTAATTATTTTAGGATAAAAGAATGTATTTAGAGTACCAAAATTACAATTGTTAACTAAAGAGGTGTTTAGAGGATGTTAAATAAAGGAGAATAGTATTAAAGGGGAAGAAATGGAGTCTTAGTAGGTCTTGGAAGTAATTATTTTGGTTGATTTAATATTTTTTTTTAATTGAAAAAATTAGTAGTTAGTTATTGAGACCAATGTCTATATTGTCCTTCTATCTACATATATTATATATTAAAAATACATAAATATTATTTAGTAAATAGAAAAAGCATAAAAAATAAACCTCATGTGTATTAATTATTTATGTAGAAAATAAGATCTTTAGTTGATTTAAATTGATTTTATATTATAAAAAATCACTAAGGTAGAATAAAATAATCTTAAATTGATATTATCATCTTAAAAATATTATAAAAAAAATTTAAATTTATTTAGAATTTATTTAAAACTTTTAAGGAATTTTTAGAATAATTTTGAAGATTTTGGTAAAAATAAGTTTTACCACCTTGGGAGCCATTATGAAGAAATGGAGCAAGATTTGAAGGCCATACAAGGTTAATAGGCTAATCAGATTTTTTTAAACACCATGGTGAAGTCAAAAATGTAAATAAATGAGTTCTACAAATAGAAAATAGGCGGACTAGTAGTTAGTGTAGTCCTTGTAGAAAGGGAGGTCCACAAGTCTCATATGGATTGTGGCACCTTGGATGTAGATAGGAAGAAAATACTCAGGTCTTGTGGCCTCTCTAGGATACCCTTGCACACTACTTGTGAGCCTTGGTGAGATTTGAACTCATGATCTCTTAAACAAATTATCCTTGAGGTAAAAATTATTCATTTAATTTTTTTATTATTTATCTTCTATTTTTAAACTATCATAACTTATTCATAATAACTTATATTTATATATTTTTTATATCATTAAAAAGATTAAAAAAAATATATTTATTTAAATATATATATATATATATATATATATATATATATATATTTTATTATTTTTTTTAATTAGGTAAAAATATAATGAACAAACTGTGATCTAGTTTTAAATTGTATACTTGCTTGATACCATCTTTTTCACTTATTTTGTATTTTTTCTTCTTATTGTTCTTATTATTTACTTCCTTCACTTCACACCACCAATTATAAGCAACCCTTAATTAAAGCCATCTTATAATTTGAATTGAGAGGTGAAATTTATTTTTATATTTTATTTAATTTTAATATTAATTTTTTTATAAGTAATAAAAAACTTTATATAGTTTATATATATTTCAAAATTTTATTTAATCTCTTCTTAAGATGACTTCTAAGATGAGTCATATAAAAAAAAAAATACTAAAACATGTATAGTAAAGTCAGATTGATTTTTATATAGTTAATATTAAATAATTATAATTTCCTAATATATATCTCATATTTATTAATTTTAGTTTTAATTCTTTGATATTTCTTTTTGAATACTATCTAATATATCAAAGAAATTTATAATGAACTAAAAAAAATTCCACCTTTAATTAATTTTTATAAATATTTTAAAATATGATTTAATAAATTTTTTTAAATTTAATTTTAAAATTTTATGTCTTAATTTTTATTAGAAATAAAAATAAATTTATCAAATTTCTTAAATATTTTTTAATAAAAAAATTATTTATATAATATAAAAAAATTAATAAATTTTTTAAATTTTAATTAAAATAATTAATTTTAATTTAAAATAAAATTTTAACTTTTTTACTTTAATCAAGGATATAAATTTAAAAAAAACTTTAAAATAATAATAATAATAATAATAATAATAATAATAAAGAATTAAAATATTTATTACTATATATAAAGAATTTAGAAAATCTTCAATAAATATTTAAAATTAAAAAACATTTAGAGGCTAATGGAGTGACAAAGAATGTTGTTCAAACACTCAAGCATGGATTGAACAAGTACCAGTTGTTAGCATACAACTATAGAGATTGGAATTTGAAATTGCCTTCAATAGCAATGGATTATTATTTTAATCAACAAGCATCTTTTACATCTTTTAATACTTACCAACTATTATATGGCAAAGAACCCATGTTACTATCAATGATAAGAGAGAAATTGGATCCAATTATTGACTTGGTTAATCCAAGAATTTAAACTCAAGTAGTATAAGATCAAATTAAGTATTTTCAAAGGGCCATATCAATGGTTGTAAAGAACTTGGCAATAGCATAATACAAAGATATCCTAAGGTATGCACGATGATGTACTATAATTGCTTATAGTATATAAAAACTAGCCAAAATATATAATATATTCATAAGTTTTAGTATATGTTAGAATAATTAATAAAATATTTAAAAGAATTGATATAAGAAACTTTATTTTGGTTTATTTCTTAGTTACTTTGATTATAGTGTTTAAATTATATAAGACCTAAATGTTTAATTTGAAGCCTTAAGAAGAGATTGGAGGCCAAAGATAAAGAACTAAACTACTAAGAAGCTTATTTGGAAGGATGAAGGCAAAGTATGGATGAATGAAGATAAGAGATGAAATTCTTCATTCTTATTGGTCAATAGTCATGCCTAATAGGCTTTGAAGAAGCTGTCTACAAAGAGAACAAGGATTTTGGGAACTTCAAAGAGGGCATTTGAAAATTATAGACTAGGATAAGAAAGTTTATTTTTTATACTACAATTTTAATATACAAATTGAGAGATTTGGAGTTTTTATAAGGAAAGAGTAGGCGCTTAAAATTAAGATGTATAAATTGTATCTACTATCACTCTTTTGATGATATAAAGAGTTGTATAAAAGCTTTTGGAGATTGGGAGGTGAGGTTGGAGAAGTGATTTTAACATCTATATTTTAGTATAAATGAATTATTATATTTAAAGTTTTAAAAAAAAAGATATTAGAAGTCAAAGATAGTAGATCAAATTCCAAATGAGTAAGTAGATCATTTTATTGATAATAATGGTTTTTGCCATATCTTGAGCTTCTAGATGAATTTTCGTCTAAAAAGTTTTAAGAATGTGTATTATTATATTAAAAAACTATGCATCAAATCAATCATTAAAATTTATTATGGCAATTATTAAGAATATATCAATACTTTATATAAATTTTAAGTGGATTTGGAAAATTGGATTAAAAATTATGGATTATTGAAGTTCAGGAAAAATTCCCTTTCCATGTGTGAATGAGGATTTTAGAGTATTTTTTTATATTTTGAGTGTTTTATGAAAGTAAGACCTATGTATTGGATGTAATAGCCCTATGAAAAAATCTTTCATATAAATTTGAGGATTTTGTTATTTTGGATCTTGGTTGAATAATTAATAGTAGCTAGAAGCTCATTGCTTTCTTGAAGCAAATCCTCTCTACCACGGCATATTGGTGCTTCTATTAAGAGAGCCTTGAGGAATCAATTACTCAACAAGTAAAGATAGGAGATCAAATCCCAGAGGTTATATTACCAAGTGTAATAGATGTCCAAGATTTGTTTAAGGCATTTGCTCAATTTATAGATGACAGGCAACGGGTGCAATGAGATGATAAGAATACCACAAAGGCCTTACAAGTAGTAATAAACAAGATTGGGAGGTTTGATGGAAGAAATATCACTAAATTTTGAGGATATATATATAAAATAGAGGTACACCAAGTTTCAAAGGTGAAAATGATCACTATTTTTAATCTAATAGTAATATCAAAAATTAGAGAGAGGATGCACAAACTATATGAAGGGATTACATTATAGAACAAATTTGAGGAATTATTAAAAGATGATTTTTTTAAATAAGACTCAAAGATGATGACTAAAAGATCATTTTTAGAATAGATTGAGTAAAAGCCATGGAATTAAATGGCTTCAAATAAATTGGTTCAGGAATTTAAGAAGAAGTTTGGCTAGTACCACACTTAAAAAGGAGGTTGTTAGATTCTAAGAAGATTGAATTATTCTTGCAAGCAGCTGATGTTAGAGACATACATTTTGGAGATTTATAAAACCTTCTAGAATATTTTAGAAGCTTTTTGAATTAGTAAAAGTCAGTTGAGAAGTTTTCTAGTTTGTGAAAGTACCTCGAGAAGTTTCCTAGTTAGTAGAAGGAATTCAAAAAGCTTTCTAGTTAGTAGAAGGAATTCAAGAAGATTCCCAATTGCTGGAAGTTGCTTAAGAAGCTTCTTAGTTTGATGGAAGCCGCTCAAGAATCATCCTAGATATGAGTATATATAGGCGTCAAGGTTGAAGAATTCTTCAATCTCGACAATGCATCTCTTGAAGTTCTAGCTTACCTTTCTTGATATTGTTTGTGTACTCATTTGATTAACTCAAGTTCTTGTTGGATTCATCTTGAAACCTTGTCCTAGTTCAAGTCTCTTACTCTATATGCTTATATCTTTAATAGTTTGTTAAGATTGACCTCATTTTCAATATCAAAGTTAGATTCTTCTTATTAGAGAGTGGATTATCCCTCTACTTGAAGGTATATTAATACTTTACAGGTTGCAGATTATCTTCTTTTAAATTAATATTTTTTTTATTATAATATTAGAGTTTTGTCTCTCTTATGAGAGAGTGGATCACCTCTCTCCTTAAAGATCTTAAAGTGATTTAGAGGTTGCAGATTACTCTCTTCTAAATTGATATTATCTTTTTATAGATTTATTTATTCTTTCTTTTAAAATAGCTAGAGGTCAGGATATTAATATGACCAAATCTTTTGAGTCTAAGTTAGATATCATTATAAATGCTCTTATTACTTTATCTGCTAGGATTGCGGAGATTGAAGGAATTGTTGCAAAATTTTGTAACAATGCAATGTCCAGAGTGCCACAATCTAAATTGCACTTACTTCCAACTTTTATACTTCAGGATGTAGTACTACCTATGCTATGCTAAAAAAATCCACCTATTCAATAATATAAGGAGCCTCAAATTAATCTTCCAGAGAAATATGATAGTAAGCATTCAAAGTTCTAAAGATTTATCAACCAAATTCAATTAATAATGGTCTTACAACCTGATATTTATCCAACAGAAGAATCACAAATTGGATTGATTGGCACCTTGCTTATGGAGCAAATATTATTATGGTTTGTTTTCTTGTTTGAAAAGAGATCACTAATTTTGGGTAACTTTGAAGTTTTCATGGAAGTATTCGTAGAAATATTTGGAGAATATGACAAGGTTCATTGGACAATAATTAAGATCTGAGCATTATATCAAGAGGCATACTTTGCATCAATCTATGCATCTGATTTTAGGCAATTAGCATACGACATCAATTGGAATGAAGAAGCTCTAATGAATCAATTTTATTGGAAATTAAGAGATGATATGAAGGATTTGTTATTATCACTTTTGAATCCACAATTGCTTAATGAAGCCATTAATCAAGCCATAAAATATGATAACTGATTATTTCAATATTAACAAGATCAATATTTATGGGCTGCAATAAGACAACATGCAATCTGACATACATCTGCTACATTGACAAGCATTTTGAATTTACACTCAGAAGTAAAAGATATGCAACTTGATGCAGTATAATTTAAACCTCTTAGTCCATTAAAAAAAGAAGCATTGGATAGAAAAAGGTCTATGCTTGAATTATGGAAAAGAAAGCCACAAGGTTGGCAATTGCCTGAAAAAACAAAATTGATATATTACCAAAATTACTAGTGCAATTGTTCAAAAAAATTACAATATTTAGCCAAAGTAGGGACCATGCAGTTGGATAATCTAATATTATAAAACTATTCAAGTTCCTCTCTTTTTACTCAACCTACTCGTTGTTTTTCAATCTCTTTGTATTTTGGCCTTCAAAAGCTTCAAACAACCGCTTTGTTAGATTTGAAGGCGCCTGCTTGTTTTGTAGATGAGGCATTCACTAAACTTCACAAAATTCCTTTAATACAAAAATCCAAACCTATTCATATAGAAGTAATAGATGGACAATTCTTATCCTCTGGTAGTGTCATCTATGAAACCATGCCTATAGAAGTGTTGTTCAAAGATCATAGAAGTCAGATTATATTCAATCTTATTAGAATTCCTTTAAATTATGTTATTCTTGGACTATCTTGGTTAAAAAAGTATAATCCATCTATAGATTGGAGGTTGCAAAGAGTAACATTTTTTATAAAGATCCCTACAAAAAAAAGTTTATAAAAAGCCATGAATTGATAAATCTTTATTTGTTGGAGCAATGGTTTTTATAAGATCGACCAAAGAAAGTATATTGTTTGTTATTTATGCGAATCCAATTAAAGAAGATATGACTTCATCAATAAGTATTCCAAAGCAATATATTAAGTTTTAAGATGTTTTTTAGAAGAAGAATGCTAATATATTGCCAAAGCACTGACCATATGATTGTCTATAGATCTTCAGGAAGGAACACAACCACCTTTTGGCCTAATCTATAATCTTTTTTAAAATGAGCTTTTAGTATTAAAAGATTATATTAATGAAAATCTTGCAAAAAACTTCATCAAACATTCAAAGTCTCTAGTAGATGCACCTATACTTTTTGTGAAGAAGAAGGATGGTTCCTTGCATATATAAATTGATTATCAAGGATTGAATAAGATAACAGTGAAGAATTATTATCCACTACCATTAATCTCAAGACTTTTGAAACAATTCAATCAAGCAAAGATCTATACTAAAATAGATCTTTGTGGAGCATACAACCTAGTATGGTTAAAGGAAAAAGATGAATGGAAGACCACATTTTAGACAAAGTATGGATATTTTGAATATAATTTCATGCACTTTGGATCAACAAATGCACCTGCTATCTTTCAATATTTAATAAACAACATCTTTTAAGAGTACTTAGATAAGTTCATGGTGATCTATCTTAATAACATCTTAATCTACTCAAAAAATATAGAAGAACATAAGGGATATATCAAGTTGATATTATTAAAGCTGTAAGATATAGGTTTATATGCCAAACCAAAAAAATGTATATTTTATCAATCTAAAATAAGAAAAAATTAACTATGAAATCCATGATAAGGAGCTTTTTGCTATTATGGATTCTTTTCAAGAATGGTGTCATTTTTTTGAAGGAGCAATGCATCTTATGACTGTATATACAGATTACAAGAACTTAAAATATTTTATGTTAGCTTCAATTCTTAATCGCCACCAACCTTGATAGAATATGTTGCTATCTTGATTTAAATTTGTTTTTATATATCAACTTAGAAAGCAATAAAGATTGTCTGATACTCTCTTAAGGAGATTATATCTTATACTAAGGGTAGGGGAGGCAGCGTTTGATCAATAATATATAATTTTGTTGAAATTGGAGCAATTTTGCCTTTGCACTACTATTACATCGACACCTATTGATTTTAATTTCTTTAATGAGATGTGTGTTATAATCACTAATGATGCTTTGGCCCTTGATGTCAACCATTACTTGAAAGAAAATGTTGATAAGTTCAATTTTAAAGAAGACCTTCTATATTTTGAGGAATGTTTGTATATCCCAGAAGGACCAACATGACTGCACGTTCTTCAATCTTGTCATGACTTTTCAACTACGGGTCACTTTGGATTTAACAAGACCTTGGAACTTATTTCTTGAGATTTTTAATGGCTTCAAATGTAGAAAGCAATGAAAGACTTTACGCTCTCTTGCAACATCTGTTTAAGGTCTAAAAATCCTTGACATTGCCCTTATGGATTCTTACAATCCTTGCATGTTCCAAGATGGTCATGGTCTTCTATCTCAAATCTACCACCATCTAATTTATTTGATAGTATCTTTGTAGTAGTTGATCGACTTACAAAAATGGTTTATTTTATTCCTTACAAAAAGATTACATCTAGTAAAGAAATAGTAAGGTTCTTTTATATATATATATATCATGGCCTACTAGATGATATTATATTTGATCAAGGATTCCAATTCATATCTAAGTTTTAAAAATATCTTTTTGAAATATTGAAGGTGGATATTAAATTTTCTTCAGCTTTCCATCCTCAAATTGACAGCCAAATAAAACAAATTAACTAAGTTTTGGAACAATATTTATGATACAACATTAACTATCAACAAGACAATTAGATCTTGTATCTACTATTAACAGAGTTTGTATATAATAATATTGTTCATGCTTCAATTCAGCAAACACTATTTTACTCCAACTATGGATATCATCTAAAGCTTGATCTGTAGAATACGCCAAAGAATAAAAATCTAGTGGCTGAGGATTTACAAAGTATCTATCGCAAAAACAAACAACCTTAAAGCTTCAATTACAAGCAATTCAAGATGCTTACAAGATATTTGTAGATAAATTTAGAAATCAATTGCCTGCTTTTTATATTGGAGATAAAGTATGGCTTCTTTGATGGAACATCAAGACCAAGTGGCTATATGATAAGTTGAACTATCAAAGGTTAAGACCATTTTCTATGTAGAAATAAATTAATCTAGTGGCATATTACTTAGAATTACCATCTTCTATGAAAATACATCTAATTTTTCATATCTCTCTGTTAGAACCTTATAAAATATCACATATTCCGAGAAGAGTATAACAATTGCTGCCTAATATCAAAATTAAAGACCATAAAGAATATGAGGTTGAAAAAATACTTGATTCACAACGAAGGTAGGACAAGTTAGAATATCTTATTCATTGGCAGGGCTATGACATTAATGAGTGCACATGGGAACCAGCTAAAAATCTTGCCAATGCGCCTCAAAAGATATAGGAATTTCATTGATTCTATTTCCATAAATCCAAACGTATTTGATAATAACTTTGTAGCAAAGATTGGATTCAAGGAATATTCATAAAGAGAGGAAGAGTTAAACTAAAGTCTTCATCAGTATGTAGTTATTTGTTCTAAGATAGAATAGAGTAGTAGAAGCAAGTTAATTACCATGTCAAACTTTCAAGCATTGAAAGAATAAGACTCAAAAGATTTGTTTTCCATATAAGCTTTGAATAAACTAGTATAATTTTTATAGCCTTCAATTGAGCAAAGTGAAGACAATACATTTCAACGCCAAATATGACCTTGGTTGGAGCTATTAGAAGCAAGATCCAATCATATAAGTCTTGATTCCAATACTCGAGCTTTAGTAATATTGCTTGAATTTGGAAAGGTAAATCTTTTTAGTCTTGAGATCTTGTTTGGAAGATGTTTTGAAGGCCAGAATGAAGATCAAATCCTTTGATGGAATATTTCAACAATAGAAGTACTAATTCAAGGCCATAGGCAATTTTTTTGAGGACTAGTCAAATCCATTGCTCAAGAATAGAAAATATAATACATAGCTTCACTAGTATAGTATATTTTTAGTTTCTTATGTATGTAGTAAGATCAAGCTCTTCTTAGAACTCGTCACTAGGGAAGAGAGTGATATTAGGGACATACACTTTTGAGATTTATAGAATCTTTTAAAATATTCTAAAAGCTTTTTGAGTTAGTGAAAGTCAGTTGAGAAGCTTTCTTGTTAATAAAAGTACCTTGAGAAGTTTCTTAGTTAGTGGAAGGAGCTCAAGAAGCTTCTCAATTAATAGAAGAAGTTCAAAAAGCTTCCCAATCGGTAGAAGCTGCTTAAGAAGCTTCTTAGTTTGATGGAAGCCGCTCAAGAAGCATCCTAGATAGGAGTATATATAAGAGTCAAGGCTAAAGAGTTCTTAAGTCTCAACAATGCATCTCTTGAAATTCTAGCTCACCTTTTTTGATATTGTTTATGTATTCATTTGATTAATTTAAGTTCTTATTGGTTTCTTCTTTAAATCCTATTCTAATTCAAATTTCTTACTTTGTATTCTCATATCGTTGACAATTAATGAAGGTTTAGAAGATAAATTATTTATCTACCTAGCTGACAAGACATCTGAGAGTGGATTTATAAACAAGTGGAGATTGATAAAAGAGATAGTGGAGTTTGTAGCTAAACAAAAAAAGATTAAGACTTGTAGATTGTCATCATGATTGGAGCCAATGTCTATCTCTTGAATTCCAATGTTACTTCAAAAAGTAATCAAATATGTTCAAGATAACATTCTTGAAGAGCTAATCAAGAATATATAAGTTCTAAAAATAAAAATAATTGAATTGAAGAGATTTCAAATGATAAGCTCATCTAAGACATCCAAAGACTTGAAGGAATTTGTGGAGAAATGCATGTGGTGTGGTAGTCCAAATCACAAGCAAGGTAAATGTGATATTTATAAGATTGCAATCAAGGAAGATATTGTATATTTTAAAGAAGGTAAAATAAAGCTAGCAGGTATTGATGAATCTTTGAAAATCAATTTTAAAAAAGGTAATATAAAGAAGTTGGTGGAGGAATAAACATTCAAGAGTGGTACTATGTATGAAAGAGAAGCAGAGTCTTATTCTATTATAATTGAGCAAAAAGCTATTAAGATTATTTCTTCACCAATTATACACGTTATAATTGAGGGAGCTAAAGTTATTAGAAAGATGACTAGATGGAATGATCCAATTGATGCTATTAGCATCAAAATATTTTTAGGTGGAAACTAATAAA
Source organism: Physcomitrellopsis africana (assembly GCA_036785485.1). Classification (NCBI taxonomy): domain Eukaryota; kingdom Viridiplantae; phylum Streptophyta; class Bryopsida; order Funariales; family Funariaceae; genus Physcomitrellopsis; species Physcomitrellopsis africana. The sequence continues at coordinate 132,199 of JAWRVF010000125.1, read as the reverse complement.
ATGATAATTTAAATGATGTAATAATTTAAAAAAAAAAAAAAATAGAGTTATTCATGAGGAAGATGTTGTTGACCTTGCAAGCAAAAAGAGGTCTTCAAAGAACAAAGAAGCTTTTCAAAGAACAAAACCAGAGAAGGTGCCTTCTTTTGTTTATCCTAGTGATATACCATTACGAAAGGAGTGATGGAAGAAGGGCAGAGAGAAAGAGAAAGATAACACAAGTAAGTCCAAAGGTAAAAATCCTACCTACAAGCTACAATCTGGCATTAAAACATCTACAAATATGAAGAATATCTTAGAAGTAAGGATTTTAGATGCCAAAATTGAATTTAGTCTAAAAGAGGCTCTTAGTATAGCAAAGAGGGATTTTTATGAGTTAATTATTGATATAATAAAGAAAAAGAGACAAATAAAAATTGAAGCTATTATAGTGGACGCATTAAATACTTATATGATTAAAGATGACAAAGAAGAGACAGGGCAAGTATTTATACAATCTACATTATTAGAATTTAAAAAGAAGGTTGGTATGGAGGACAGGGCCCAGATCAATAATACTGAGGATATGAAAGGATATCAAATAAAGTGCATACCAATAGAATCTGACAAAGAGAAGAAGATTGTACAAAAAGCATGTATTATCAATTCTTCAAAAGATGATAGTAATGAGATAAGAGGTCGCTACTACTCAGTCCCTTATTGGACGAAGGCTACTACAGAGATACAAATAAAATTGGAGATTTTAAGGACTTAGTATTGGTCAGCCCTATATTACAGCTGCTAGAATGGAAACTAAAGTCTTGAATGATAGTTCATATTATACCAAGATTCATAGTTTTGATAGAAAAAAGATTGTGCAATTTCTTACTGTAAAGCCTATTTATGAAAGGTATAGAGAGCAATTAAGAGAAATGCCTATAAAGCCAACAAATATTTTTTTAGGTTTCTAAAGGGCACCCATGTAGGATGGAGGTATATGGATGCAAATAAATTATTTCTAAACTCTAATATAGATAATTTTGATTTTGGATTTTAGATTTGATTGATAATAGATATGTGAGTTTTTAAAGGATTAAAGATTTAGATCCTGTAAATAAAAGAAGGATAAAAAAAAAATTTAAAAAAACTTTAAAATAATAGATTTAATTTTAAGTGATTAAGTTATAGTTGAAATAATAGAGGAAGCAGGTTTAGAAGATGATTTGGTATAAGTTTTGAAGAATTTAGCTCTAAGCATGGATGAAGATATTATAGTAGAGATATATTTAAAAAGAGTAATTAAAGAATGTGATTTAAGATAGAAGCACACAATTGGACATCAATTTATTCAAAAATCATTGACTAAGCTGAAGATTAGAGGAGGTGATTTCTTGGCATATACCAAAGGATGTGCAGGTTTGGAGGGAGTAGATGCCATATTGTAATTGCTTATAGTATATAAAAACTAATCAAAATATGTAATACATTCATAAGTTCTAATATGTGTTAGAATGGTTAGTAAAATATTTAAAAGATTTGATATAAAAAAATTTATTTTGATTTATTTTTTACTTAATTTGATTATAGCGTTTAAATTATATAAGACCTAAATATTTAATATGAAGCCTTAAGAGAAGATTGGGGGCCAAAGATAAAGAATTAAACTACTAGGAGGCTTATTTGAAAGGATGAAGGCAAAGTATAGATGAATGAAGAAAAGAGGTGAAGTTCTTCATTCCTATTGGTCAATAGTCATGCCTAATAGGCTTTGAGGAGGTTGTCTACAAAGAAAACAAGGATTTTGGCAATTTCAAAGAGGGCATTTGAAAATCAAAGACTAGGATTAAAAAGCTTGTTTTTTATACTACAATTTTGATATACTAATTGAGACATTTGGAGTTTTTATAACAGAGGAGTAGATGCTTAAAGTTAAGGTATATAAATTGTATCTACTATCTCTCTTTTGATGATATAAGGAGTTGTATGAAAGCTTTTGGAGATTGAGAGGTGCAACTAGAGAGGTGATTTTAATATCTATATCTAGTATAATGAATTGCTACATTTGAAATTCTAAAAAAGGAGATATTGGAAGTCAAAGGTGACAAATCAAATTTCAAGGTAGTAAGTAGACTATTTTGTTGATAGTGATGGTTTTTGCCATATCTTGAGTTTCCGGACGAATTTTTATCTAAAAATTTCTAAAAAGAAATATTATTATGTTAAAAAATTATATATTAAAGTTTTATAATATTTGGACATTTAGTTTGTGAGATATAAAGAATTTAGTATATAGATATTTGTAAACAAGGGTTTGAAGCTACTATTAGGATTTTGACAATATCTAAAGATTGGTAATAAATCAATCATTGAAATTTGTTGTAGTAGTTGTTAAAAATACATCAGTACTTCATGTAAATTTTGAGTGGATTTGGACAGTTGGATTAAAAGTTATAGATTATTGAAGTTCAAGAAAAATTCTCTCTTTATGGGTGAATGAAGGTTTTAGAGTATTTTGTTATATTTTGAATGTTTTGTGAAAGTAGGACTTATGTATTACATGTAATAAAGAAGACTTTTATATAAATTTGGAAATTTTTTTATTTTGGATCTTGATTAAATAATTAGTGGCAACCAAACACTCAATGCTTTCTTGAGCCAAATTCTCTCTATCACGACAACAGATTAAAAGTGGGACTTATAAATCTCAACTTTGATAGTTTAAAGTTAGTGATTATATATATTTGCAATATGAAGCATCAATAACTTTAAATGAACAAGCAAGATAGACCATCTTAAAAATTAAGATAATCTTGTATTTTAGAATCCTTCTTTTAAAAAAAATGATGGATAAGAATGTAAGGACAATACAAAGAATTGTATTCTTTGTCATTTATCTATTGAAAAAGCCATATATCTAGAGTTAGCGGTGTCATATTGTAATTCCTTATAGTATGTAAAAACTAATTAAAATATATAATATGTTCATAAATTCTAATATGTATTAGAATGGTTAGTAAAATATTTAAAAGAATTGATATAAGAATTTTTTTTTTTTTTTTTTTTTAACTTAATATTATTATGGCATTTAAATTATATAGGACCAAAATATTTAATATGAAGCCTTGAGAGAATTTTCAATAGTTCCACAAGCTACCAACATGTGTAACACATGGCTAATTTGTTGGCCAAGTTTCTAACTGGGAGCTAAAATTCCTTCTTTGTTCCACTTTAAGAGAAAAAATAACTACACAACAAGTTTAAAAGGTAGTAGAGACTAATTATGTGATTAATTTAATGGTTGATTAATTAATCAAGTGATTGTAGTTTCAACTCATTAGATAATGCCTTCCAAGCAATGGTTATCATTTAATTTAATTTAGAACAAGTGATAAAAAAAAAAAAATTAAATTAAATTAAATTAAATTAAATAGAAATAACAAAATAAGATAGTTAGATGAAATAAACTAAAGAATAATATTTATGATTTTTTCTATAAGTTCTTATAGGATTATATTTATATTACAAAAATAATAAAGAAAAAATAAGAGATATATCCATATTTTTAATATAAGTTTTGAAATAATCTAAATTTAGTTTTATTTCTTATTTTGATTATAATTTTATTTCTAATTTGATATCTTATTTCTATTTTATTTTTTGATTTTTTGATCTTTTATCTTTATATCTTTTACAATTATAGATATATTCGTTCAATAGTATAAGAAATAATATAAATTTTTTAGAAAATATAAGTTTTATTATTGGTTTAGATTACATAATAAAGATGGTATTTTTTATAATTTAGAGGTTTAGTATTGAGATTTTTTTATCTTTAAAAATAACTATAGAATTGTAATAAATTTAGATAATAAATTGATTATTAATAAGATTTTATTATATTTTGTATTGGTAGTATTATTTCAACTTTTAAATTTAATTTTTATATTATCTAAGAATTAATTTAAAATTAGTAAATTTAATTTTAAAATAAAAACTACTAAAATTATTATGTATTATTTTAGATAATAAAAAAGATTATTCTTAAGATAATTTTATAAAATAATAGTGATTTTAAAATATCTTACAATTATGATTATTGAAATTCTTAAGAATATTATTGAGAGTATATTAATAATCTATCTTAGATATATATATTAATGAATAAAAACTAATAATTTTTTTAATATAAAATAACAAATATTATTTGTATTACATAATCCTATAGAAAAAAAAATTAATTAATATAATATATTTAATCTTAATATAATATTTTTTTCTTAATATTCTTAATATATTTATTTATAATAATGCTAATAATTAATAATATATAATATCATCAAAGAAATATAAAAAATTAATTAGAAATATAAAATATATTATTTTAGATTTTTTTTCTTCAAATCTAAAAATTCTTTCAAATAATTTCATCATCTAAACTTTATTTTCTACAAATAATGAAAATATATATATATATATATATATATATATATGTCTATATATATATATATATATATATATATATATATATATATATATGTCTATATATATATATATATATATATCAATGATAGTAATAGATTTTTTTTGTATATCTTAAATATGTAAAATTTTTACTTTTTTAAAAAATTATTAGATCATGTTTAGGTATAGAATAATTCTATTTATTCAAAAAGATTGTGGCTCTTTTTCAACTTTTGTTGCAAAACAAATTGTCCCTTTGATTGTTTAATTTTTTTTTATCTTTGCAAAACTTTAACATATTCTGTAGTTGTGTTTTACACCAAAAAATAACTATTATCTTGCATATTTGTAATTTACAAGCTGAAAGTTATTGTAATCAAGAATAAAATTTTAAATGCGACATGAATCTTGTTCACCTAAGTCTTCAACCTTGTAGTATATTAACTTTAATTTAATAAAATACTGAAAAAATTGGAAATAAAATTTTTAACCATTTTGAAATAAATAAAATGAAAACTACAAACAAATAAAACAAAAGATGCATTTGATTTAAATTACAAAATCCACCAGGACCTGTATTATTTTATTACAATAATTCTCATTAATTTATCAAAAAAAAAATTTAGTATTAATTTCTGTTACAAAAATAGATATTGGAATTTTTCTAATTGTGTTATATGAGTCATTCAATAATTTTCATTGATATCATCCTTATCTTTTTATTTTTATAATTTACAAATAAATTTTATAAAAATTTTGAAAATATATATATATATATATATATATATATATTATTGTTTGATTTGGTCACATAGAGACTTACACAACACAACCAAAACCTATTAAATTATTATTTGGATATTCTATTTTTTATTCAAAAAAAGTTTTTGGTTGATTTATAAATAGGTAGTCAAAGACTTCCTCCTTAGATTATTTAACTCTATACATCCTATTATCATGGTTTATAATGGTACAATCTAATCTATTACCATATTGGTTTTTCAACTTACATCAGATTGAAATTTTCTGATTTTATTTCATATAAAATTCAGGATTCTACCAGTAATTCATTACAATCGTAATTATTCATTATAATTTTTTAAAAATTAAAATTTTTTATTTACTGTATTTTATTTATTTTGTAAAACAAAGTGCATCACATCATCTTTATGTATATTTGTTTTCAGAAGATTTTATTTCATACTTTATAATCTATTTAACTTTTACATCCTTAATGATTTCTAATGCCCCTTCAAATCTTGGCTTCTATACTAGGCTAAAACTTCTTATTTCCAAACCTTTATATCCTTACTTTTTTTTTTCTCTAAAACTTTCTATTTCAGTTTTCTTTAGTCTCCTGGTACAAATTTATTCCTTCCAAAGAAATGAGTAGACCTCTTAATTAGCCTACAATTGTTTCTTCTCATGTCTTTTGATTTCTAACACTTAAATGTATAATTTTCTATATATTTGATAAAGTAATTTTTATATCTTTAATCTATTTTAAACTCTCATATTAAAAAAAATACTTTACAAAAAGAAAAAGAAGTAATGTTTTAATCTAATTATTTATTCTTTGAAATTAAAAAAATAAATACGTTTTTTCCTTCTAAATATAACTTATATAAAATTAATACAGTTTTTACTACAAACTCCTAAGTTAAAGGTTTTTTAGTCTGTATATTTACTATTTGAAAAATACTATCCCTCTTGAACAGTTTTCCACTAACTTAAAAAGAATTTTCAAATTTGATTGAACATATTTAAAAACACATTAGAGAAAAACACATTTATTTAGAATTTAGCTTTAAATTTACTGCCATGCCATATAGAAATTGCAATTAAGGATGAGAAAAAATCAAATTGCATCTAATTGAAATGCCTTCAAACACTTTCACATCAATCATTTGGATGTATCCTAATTGCAAGGTCTACAGTAAACCACTTGGTTAGATGAACAACTCTATGTTTTGTTGTAGAAAATCCTTATCAAATATAATAAGTTTTGTTGGTTCAGAATATCTCAATGAATATCTGCAATTGTGTGTATATATATATATATATATATAATTTCTAAGTTCCATTCAAATGGGGTTAAGTATTTTGTCTTTTGCGTTAGAGTAGATGTTACCATGAAGCAAAGAATTAGAATTCCTATCAACTTGCACCTGGTTTGTAACTCATACCAAGATTGTAGAGAGTCCACTTGGTTGTAATGTATTTTTTGACATGGAAAATTCCATCCCCTTATTGAGGAGCAATAAATGAAAATATTAAATGTAAAAAATCTCCCCCTTTTCATGCTGCAAATGAGATCAATTTTGCAAAGAAGACATCACACAAGTTCAAAACTACACATGTGTGTATGTGCATATATATATATATATATATATCATTTGTCAACAGACATGACAACAACAAGAAATACTCTCTCCCAAAACAACAAGAAAAGAAAAAGGAGAAGAGAGTATTGTACTGCAATGGGTACCAGTGATTGATCTCATGTTTAGTACATTAACATTTATCCAAAGTGGAAATGACATGGGACTGATGGGTATGAACAATGGGTGATCACAATTCCACTGGGACTGTATGAGCAAATTCTGCAAATTGGGTGACCTCTACAGTGCAGTGCAGGGCAGGGTTGGGGTCCACAGAATCAGGCAGACTCTGTGTGGGGGGATGCGGAATTATCTAATGATCCCTTTTGTAGTACTACCATGCACCACTATTACCACCACTGCCACCACTCTCTCTCTTCCCATCACTATCTCTTTCTTGTGAAACCCCAAACAAGGACACAGGAAGGGAGAGAGGAGATTCCTTTTTATCTGAATATTGTCTTCCCTCACCCTTTAAGGCTAATGGAATAGGAAAGAATATGCAATGGCACAGAACCTTCACTAAATAGAGGCTTTTCTTTATGGGTTTGTGGTCCTTGGAGGTTTGACCATATCTAGAATTTAAAAATCTTGATTTCTAGTATTAATTTAAAGGGATAGTTTATTTACATTATTATAAATAAAATATGAATGATTTGAATAGAGATAAAATATGAATAGAGATATGCCATTTTAGCATTTTTTTTAAAATTAACATTTAAAAAAACTAAAGGAAAAAATCTGCACCACAACTAGAAAATAATATTTTGATGACAAACAATACTTTGTTGTAATAAAAACATGTGTTTGATTCTAATGTTTTCTCAATGATGAATACTTTCTAAAAGAAATCAATGCAGATGAATAATTATAAAAAAAACAAACCTTCAGACTGTTTAGAAACTTTTGCTATCAATTTGAAAAATTATTAAGCATTACACATTTGCATACATGTAACACTCTAAGATCAGTTGTTGTTTAATTAAATAATTGTCTTGCTAACTTTTTATTTTGTTATAACACATATTGCAACAGAAATATGTAAAAAAAACTGACAACGAACAGACTCTAAGAATGTCCAATGCTTTAATGTCCACCATGTGTACTACAACATGTATTGTGTATATATTTGAATGACAACAAGTGTAAGAAATTAACAATGTAATAAAATAAAATAAAGAAAAAAAGAAGGTAAGGTATATAACCCAGAAACGAATTCCAATTTTTAAATATTATCCAAACCTCTCCAAGACTAGTTCATAGATCACAGGCATAATTCTCTCTACGCATGTGTATGTATATGTATTTTACACCTGTTTTATAAAAATAGTTTGTTTTCCAATGTGGTGGTTCCCGTTGTTTATTTTCTACATTATTAATATTAATTTGTTTATTTCTGTGTGCCTTACATTTTAAGAATTCATTTTTTTCATGAAATAAAAAAATCCACATTAAAAATACAACCACTTTGTTTTTATTCACACTTACGCTCATTGTTTCATTTGCACGTACACATGAACTTTTTTTCATTTTACTTATTAATGTGTACATATATATAGTTAACGAATTTCGTGAAACATTAGTTTTATACATATTTATGCATATATTTGTGAGAATCTATTGTAGAAACAGAGAATTCATAACTATGGCTACAATCCAACACAAGTCAACCCATATATCTTCTCAAGATGCTAGAAGCCCAATTCACGTGGACCCTAAAACCAGGCCACGCATGCTTGCCAGCCGCCTGAAGCGTACACAACCGCCCCTTCCAATATTAGTTCATTCCATCACAATCCACATTATCCTCTGGGCATCTCTACGATAGTCCTACATGGAATTTGAGACGCCGAACCTGGTAAGCCTGCATTTTCTGCTTTTATAATCTCGTCCCCTAGGCTCTTCTTCAGACTAGTTGCCAGGTCTGGGATCAGGTTCGGAACTGACGTCAATGGACGGATCTGGGACGTCGGATCGTCAGGTGCAATCAGCGGCAGGGAGGGTATATAAGTAAGGGAATGCATCCCCTTAGAGAAGCCGTGATTTAAATCTTCCTCATCGTCTCTTTGCAAATTCTAAGCGCCCGCTTCTTCATCATCATCTTCACCATGCCTTGCTCCAGCAACGCTTGCTGCTGCGGCCCCAACTGCACGTGCATAGATGGCCAGTGCAGGTGAGTGTTGATGAATTGATTCTTGACTTGTCATGATGTCTGTACAAATTGCGCGAGTTTCTTTGGTCGCTGTGGTCATGGCGTGGGGTTAGAGCGTGTTAGAGAGATTTGGAGCACTTTAACGGACGATTGTAGGTTGCTTTGAGCGATGTAGTATTGTTGCTGAACAATGCTGGAATTATTTGGTTTTGTATAGCTGAAGGAGTTCATAATCTAGGACTCAGTTGATGAATTTTTCCCGGTGACGTACTCGCATGATTGGGAAAATAGCTTACATAGTCGTTCTCGTTTACTTTTCGCCATAGTTAAGAGGGTTTTGATGTCAAGCTACTGGTACTCAGCATGTTCTTTGTGTTGTTAGTAGGATTTAATTGATGCGTCTCCTGCGCTTAGGCCAAGAATTGCTGGTGTATTCGTGCTTGTGCTGGCGTGTGTCGAATCGATTGCAAGTATTAGTTTGGGCTGAGGAGTTCTTTATTTAGGAAAGAGAACCATGGCTCTAGCATGTGTTGTGAGCACGTCCAAAGTAGTTCAGTCGGGTAGGATGGAGGGTATGTCATTTTGATTGTCGTAGGTGAAGTGCTATTACGCATCGAAAGGTGCTGGTTCCTTTCTCTCCATGCCATCGACGCTGTAGTTCTTACCGTCATGAGGTTTTCCACAAAATATCTGACTTTTTGACTTGGACGTACTACTGATTTTCAGGTGCAGGACCATGGATGCGCCGAACTTCGGTAGTCTCCGCAAGTGAGTATTTGCGCGTTTATGTCTTCAATTTAGTTCAATTTGTGTCGCGTTGAAATAACAATTGGATTTTGAAGATGTTTCGCATTTTAAGTTTGATATGTTTGTGTGCATTAAGATTACTAATAATAATATTATTATTGTATATATTTTTGAGGTTCTTTATTATAGTTCATAAATCATAATTAGTTACAATATATTGTCCTATTACATTTCTCGTCTAATTCTTGAGGATTGGCAGCTACAACGCGGAGAACAACTGCAACTGGACTGTGAACAGCAACTAGTGCCACAAGTGAATTCTGGTCATAGTGTCTTATTTTCCTCACAGAAGAAGATATGAAGATGAATATTCTTGATTTCTACTCTTTGGGGCAGATAACGTGGTTTTCAGTTGTATTTGATGTGTGTGCATCATCTCTGGCTTAAGCAGGAGATGATTTCTTCAATAAGACGTGAATTCGTGTGACTTGAAACGATAACTTGTGGATCTCCGCCGGAATCTCCCATGTTTGACTTGGCATTTCCTTCGGCACTTTTGCCTTATTGTTAAACCTTCATATTTTCTGTTAGTTGTATTGATCGCACGTTTATCTTGTGCGGTGGTTGCGTATCATTTTTTTTTTTTTTGGGTTGAAATCAAGGAATATACTTTAAAAAACTAAATTTTGACGGTCATCTGGAGGAATCTTCATTGGTCCAGTACTTGGTTTTTAGAAGCATATTCCTCTTATGATTTCAGAACATGATTAATTCTTCTTTAATCATCATCTACTTGCTTTGCTTCATCATTTTGTGTCTCCCACAATTATCTCCTAGTCAATCATACCACTTGAATTTGGATCATACATTTACTTCCATTGTTTTTATTCGTTTGAATTTACAATGCATGTTTCTTATTCGAACCTCCTTACTAATATCAAAATAGTAGGAGGTCTAGATAATTAAATAGGGAATAAAAATCTGTTTAGCAGTTGCAACCGCAAACTCTATTAATCTTTTTAAAGTATATTCCTTGATTAAAGCATATTTCTTTAAAAAGATTAATAGAGTATATTCCTTGATTAATGCATAATATTTCTTCCTTGATTAAATATGCATAATGTATAATATTGTTTTTTATTACAGCTTAAAATCGCATAAATAAAAAACAACATTTTAAATCTAAAATTTTTTTGAACCTATTTCTAATAAGTATATTTAATAAATTAACTTTGGACATTGCAATAGTATTATATAGATATAATATCATCAAAATGTTAAAAATTATAAACTTGAATTTTCTATTTTTATAATTAATGAAATATCAAAAAATAATGAAAATTTGGTTATGACTACAATAGGATTGAATTGTACTAATATATAACAATTTTGTATATATATATATATATATATATATATATTTTTAAAAAAATTAGCTTGTACAAAATGAGAGGCACATCATAATGTTAAAAAAACTGAAAAATTAATTTCAAGTATCCAATATGAAGTTAAAAAATTCAAAAAAATCAAAAAAAATCAAAAATCCACAACAACAACATATCGTTAGTAATACAGATATACTTAGAACTTAATAAAACTTTCTACCACAAGAACTATATTAACGACAATATTTATAAATAATTTTATATATTTATTTAAACGTAAAAAAAATCTTAACACAAGAATTATATAAAATACTAGCCACAAAAATATAAAAATTCTTGAATAGTTTTAAAAAAAAATTAAAATTAAAATTAAAGAAAATATAACTTTTTTTTAAATCAAAACCAAAAAATATATCTTTCCATTTGTAAAAATATTAAAGACTTTTTAAACCATAAAATAAAAATATGAAAGTCATCCAAAATGTTCTATTGACAAAGATATAATTTATATAATAGAACCAATAAATATAATTTTAAAAATAAATAATTTTAAAGTTCGTGTTAAATAATTACATCAATATATATATATATATATATATATATATATATATCAAATTTATATTGAAATTAATGCCAAAATATAAAAAATTATATTATTATATCAAAAAATAGAATTTTGCTTAGAAACTTTTATAAAATATCTATATATATATGAGTTGTTATATTATTATTAAATTAGTATTTTTTATATTATAGCCCATGCCTAAATTACTTAAATAAGCACAAGTAAACAAAAGTACATAGAAACATGTCATATGGTGTTCAATCAAAGCTTTAGTACACAACTCTTCAAAAGATCCAAAGAACTCCCTTCTTTGATCTATCAATACATTTGCATGGGCTCCAAACTGAGCAAAAATACAATCTAGGAATGCCATTGTTGCTAATTTAAAAAAAAATTGTGGTAAAGTCACCAACTCAATCTACTTGTTGAAATGCTCCTTTATGACAAGTACATGATTGGTATCTTATAGTGTGATCATTAATAGTCTAACAAAATTAAGATTCCACTTATAGTCTAATTTTATAATTAATAAAGGCCTCAATTAAGGAGACAAAGTATTAAAGCTTTATCTAATCCAATCATAGACCTTATACCTTTCTATATAGGTTGCTATCTCTTGTTGCATATCCATCTACCAATATTGACCACGTAGCATTGAATATATACAACATACTCTAAAATGCCCCAAGGCTTTATGAACTTGCCATTTTAATTAAAAACATTGGTCAAATTGAGAAACCTCTCTTTGTGTCCTATCTTGCCACTTCCAAAACATAAGACCATCCTCATAATAAAATCTAGACATACAACAAACTATATGATTTCTGTCGTAAGATATGATATCATGTTATTGTGTTGTGGTTTGGCTACCATGTGAAAATATTGTACATATATATTTAATATATAATCTACTATGTAGCTAAGTAAGAGCCATACCAATGGATTTTTATTAGTTACAAAATATAATTAAATTATTACTTTAGAAGGAGTCCGTTTAAAAAGACTATTATTGAGGTTTATACAAAAAAAATTATTGTTAGAATAGTGATTTTTGAGATTGATTTTATATTGATAATAACTTTTATATATTTTGAGTTACCTTTATTAAATATTGGTAATTCTTAAAATCTTATTTTATTTCTTTTATTTGATATTTAGAACACATACTATGTAAATCTTATTAGAAAATGGATTAGAAAGGAATTTTTAGTATAAAAAAAAATAGTTAGACCATCCATGTAGATGAATGGACATAGATGATAGAAATCTCTATTCTTATTGGCCAAAAGTCATGCCCAATGGGCTTCAAGGAGGCTGCTTGAGGCCTTATTAAAGACTAGGGATTTTCTTTCAAGGGTATTCGAACATCATCAAAGTTTAGACTCAGCAAGTTTAGATTTTTGGCTATGGTTTTGGTACAAAAATTAAGTGATTTTGAATTTTTATAAAGAAGATATTGGTGTGCAAAGTTAAGGTGTCAAAATTGTATCTACTATCACTCTTTTGGATATAACTTGTACATACAAAAAGTAATAAAGGATTGGCAACCAAAGGTGAATAGAGTATTTTTTTTTACTACACTTTATATGTACAGCTTTATGAATTTTAAGCTAGGATGAAGGAGATATTAAGAGTTGAAGTCAATGCTTGCAATCTAAGGACAGTAAGTGATCCGTTTAATTAGTGGTTGTATTTTAAGCTATATCTTAAGCAATTTGATAAGGTTTTGGTTCAAAATTTTCAAGAGTGTATATTTTCATGTTATAAAACTATATACGAAAATTGTATGGTATTAGGATTTTGGATTTTAAACACCTACTAAGATTTTTGAAATATCAAATGATTGAAATCAAATTTATAGTTGAATTTTTTTATGGAGAAGCTTAAGGATATAATCTACACTTTAGAGAAATTTGATAAAAATTGAATAGCTGAATCAAGAGTTTTTAAATTCTAAAATTTGGGGAGAAATCAACCTTTTGCAAATGCATGAGGTATTAAAGGATTTTATTATAATTTGAGTATTTTATAAAAATTAAAGGAGTTTTTTAAGAACCAAGACTTTATGGAGGTGAAAAAATGGATATATAGAGCTATAATAAAATTTTGATATAAATATAGGATTTAGAAGGAGATTATAGATTTTTTTAGAAATTATTGATAATCTAACTTACCAACAATTAGTTAGTTGTGATTTTATTAAAAAAAGGATATTAAAGATTTTCTATACGCCATAGAAAATTTTTATATACAAATCTATTTAAATATAAGAGATTTTTATTAGTATAATATTTTTTTAATAATATTATTATATTATTTTTTATCTTTATTAAGGGCAAATCACTTATTTGAGTCTTATCAATAAGTTACAAGTAAATTCTCTATAGCCAAGTATCCAATGTATTCTCAAATTAAAAATCATGCCACACAATAATCTAGAAATTTTCTATATTATAGACAATATAAAATTCCTTGATCTTTTCACATATCTATGGTAATTCAAAGTACTCTTTGATTTAAATTTTTATCTACATCACCTTCTCAAGTATCTTTAATAACTTGGCTAGATCTTCCTTCCATCTAAGCCAAATAAGATGCAACATGCCACCTTAGCATTGTCTTTTGATTTGACATACCGTACCACCAAGCATCAATTAAATCTTCATTCAAAGAACTTAAATTATAGCTCAAGCTATTAGCATCTAAGTTTTATAATCTCGCCTTATAAATTATTTCAAAATCATATCTTTATAGTAATAAGGCCTACTTAGCCAACTTTCTAATAAGTTTATTAAATTCCATCAACCATTTTAGTGGTTGATGATCTATTACAAGTATAAAACATTGTCCATATAAATATGAGCAAGAATGAGCTACAACTCATACCATTGCTAAACATTCACCCTTATAAGATGAATACTTGGTTTCTGCATTATTGTTGCTCCATGAAGCATATGTAATAATATATTCCTTTCCATTATCATCTTTTGAATTAATATTATACTAATTTCCAATATATTCGTATTTATGTCGAATTAGAAAGATTGCCAAGCATTTAGTTGTCTTAACATTGGTATTGAATCCAAGATTTGTTTTAAGGCCTCAAATACTTTTTCTTAAGTAGGACCCTACATTCATTCTTGATCAGCCTATGTTAATAGAATCAATGGTTTAGCTAAAATGCTAAAACCACAAACAAACCTTTGATAATAGTTTGTTAATTCTTTAAAAGCTCTCAACTATGACACATCACTAGATACATAGATTCTTTTTAATGCTTTCAATTTTGCCTCTTTTACTCCCAATCTACCAAGTTTAATCATATATTTTAGATAAGGAAATCGGTTATAAAAGAATTTATACTTTCAATGATGTAGGCAAAGATTCCATACTTGTAATCTTTGGAGGACTTGATCCAAGTGCTCCACATGCTCTTCTAATGTATTACTAAAGATTATCACATCAATAATGTAACACCAAGCAAATAACAATTCATTCAAGACTTGATCTATAATGTATTGGAATTCTATTGGAGCATTTTTTAAGTCAAAAGATAGAAACTTCTAATAGAAAAGCATATCTCTTTTATCATCATCTATTCTCTAAAATGTTGTCCTCACCCTATTTTAAAGTCTCAATAGTAATTGTGGTATCTTAACTTGAAGTCTAAAGCACTGAAGACTCTTGCCTTCTCAATTGCAACATATAATTCCTCGGGTGTTGGCATTAGATACTAATCAAACTTAGACTTTTTATTAATATGACAATAGTCTTTACATATTTGCTTCTCTATTTAATTTTCAAGAATATTTTTCTTAGTTGGCATTACTATTGCACATGCACACTCTCTATCTAAAAGCTCTACCAATCCAACATCCAATAGTTTCTTATATGTCAACTTGACTCCATCTCTTTTAAAAAGTATTGAGCTTATATAGATGTTTAAAAACTAGGTAATCATCTTCCAGTTAAATCTTAACATATTTTCTTTTATATCTCTCCAAGTTACTAAGCTTAAAAATAAAACAAGCCTTATATGAGGATATAAATGCTTACATTATTTGTGCTTCTACAACAATGAGTCCCATCTCTATGTCTCAAACCGTATCATCTAGTAAGATCATTTTATTCTCTAGGAATCTCTTATTTGATATTGACACCTTCTCTAATCACTAGTTAGATGATTGTGCACCTATGTCCTTTTCTAGAACAATAGGTGTCTCTTCTCTTTTACCAACTTCAACTGTTCCAGCTCTACCCTTAAGCATAAGTAAACCATCCATTGGTTGTATGGATAGACTCATAAATGGAGATTCTTTTATTAAAAAACATTTAGGACACATGCTTCAAGTTAGGTATACATATTGGTGTTGGAAGATTTAAATTTTAGAATTTAGTTGATTAAAAGATTTTTTAAACAAGACAAATTATTTAATATTTAAAATTTTTATATCTAAGTCAATATTATAATTTATAAGAATTATAAATATTATAAAGTTAATATTAAGGATATATAAAAATCAAAATTTGATAAGTAATTAATATTTTTTTAATATTTTATGTATATATATATTTTTATATATTTTAATAAAAATACCGTTATGATAAATAACAAATAAATTATTTGGCTATTATTTAAATTTTATAAAAGATTATTTTAAATTAAAAGAAAAAAAGAAAAATAAATAAATAAATAAATAAATAACATATACATATACATATTGTGGTAATATAAACATATACATGTATATATTGGTTATTTAATATCCCTTAACTAATATTCTTTGCTTATCTATTTTTTTTTTGCTAAAACAAAGATTGTTCCTAGGTTATAAATTTATATCCCTTAATTAATACTCCTTGCATAATTTATAAAATTTTCATCCATCGAGATTATAAATTAAATAGGATACATCTATATTACCAAAATAAGCTAATTGATTAATTGATTAATCAATTAATTAAATAAAAATAATCATGATAATTTATAAATTTTTACAGATAATTATAATTTAGAACAATAAAATAATTTTTATTGTTTGGAGTTTGAATCATTAAAAATAATAAGAGCATAACGAATAGCCCGTTATATAGACTATGCAGATTGAGCAAGTGACTAATGGTAGTGAGAAGCATATTAGTTTCTTGCAAATCCAGACAACCACGGTGCTCCATTCATCAGAGAAAGTGACCAAATTCATGTAACGAAGCAAGTGCATAAATTGAAGGAAACTCAAGCGGCGACTGGCAAGCACCTCCATTAATTAAATCAATACAAGCCCCCAAAGGTTATTCCTGTTAGAGGTTTTTCTAAGCGTTGTGGTCCCGTTCCTGGTTGCCATGATTGGGTAGGCCAAGATTTCCTAATCCTAACGGGGTGTGGCCGCTAGGAGTGTGGCCATGATGGTTATGGGAACATGTTGAAGAATGTACATGATTTCTCAATCCATTGGCCACATTGGTCGAGTTCTGGCCAGCCACTCCAGCTAGGCTAGAACCCAGTGTACCTGCCGCCACAGACCTGTACCCAGATGGAGCACTTGCAATTCAGCAAATAATGGTTAAATTATCTAATTGATGCTGCAATCTGACCAAATTTCTAAGAAACAAAAGGTTTTTAATATGCACGGTTAAAATGCAGATCACTTTAAAAACCAAAACTAGTTTCAGCGCCATCAAAAGTATCATTCTAGCGAAGCAACAAATATGATTCTTACCTATCACCCATTTGTATCACACCTCCATGTTGCCGAATGGGTTCCCACGGCACTTCTATGTCTTCATTGTAGCCAGTAAGAAGAAAATCAACGCAATTTTTACGACAACCAGAATCATACGGATTGCGAAATCGACCGTCAGCATCCTTCAGATACGTGTACCTCAAGGAATTTGCCATCTCATTAGTAGTGATATTCCGTGCTATCTGTATACCAAAAGACAAAGCAGCTCGTTAGGACAACAAAAGCATTGCTTTCGCTCAGATCTCCAATAACCCAAACCTAGTGAAGAGAGGAGCAAGAACCCAACTTAAGGTTTAATGATTCCAGTGATGATTATCAAAATGTGGAGCTATCATATTTCTTGAAGACAACTGATAGAAACGGATGAATGTACATACCTGCACGGCTTGCATTCCAGTCAATGTACCAACACCAAGTAGAAGAAATACATCTCCAAATAAAAATACAAGTGCACCACTGTGGTACAATGCAACATGCTGAAGGAATTTCCCACCCCCAGATGGCGCCGTTGGGTCAAACCACAACCCTATGACAAGCAAAATAGTTTCGTATATAAATACTGGCGCATTAATCCCGACCAAGAATAACTGTACAGACATAATAGGACTGACTTACGTAATATAATTATCCATCCTCATAATTACTTAAGAGGGCTGGAAAATCTATAATCAGATATAATTGAAACTGAGAAGAATATCTTTCAAGGCATAAATGGAATAGCATTACCCACAATGGTACATCATAACAAGTCAAGATCGCTTACTGTGAACAGTTACAGCTAATGCGATGACCAGTGCTGTGACCTCCATGAGCAGAAAAACAAAGAAATCCCACTTGTTGTTCTGTAAAACAAGAGCCAAAAGCAACGAGAATTTATTATAACAATGTCAACGGATTCAAATCATGTCCCTCTGTACCCAGAAGACGTCTCTCCAAGACAGGCTCTACTAACATTATTACCCATACGTAACCACAATTAACATGTCTGACAAAGGGTAAGTAGTGAAAAAGATGTGTGCCAGAAACACCAGACCTCCCTTTCAAATAACGAAGTTCAGAATCGCAAAAGGTGTCGTTGGAAAGAAAATAGAAGAGGAACAGAGAAGTAAGAAGCACACCTTGCCAACACAATTTGAAACCCAAGGACAATGATGGTCGAATTGGTCGACACACCGGTTGCATGAAGAGCAGTGCTTGGAACGCAATGGGCGCACAATCTATAGGACAAGCAACCAAGACCCAGCAACTTGAGATATCAGACTGTCCATTATGAAATCTGAAATCTGAAATCTGTCGTAGTCTTTTCACGTACGAAAAAGTACTCTTTTTCAGAAGCTATTACGATAACTGAGTGGGTGACAAATAACAAAAGAAAGTAAAACTGGAGACTACAAATAGTTTAACTGTCAAACCTTGCAAGTGGGACATAACTGCGCCCAATAACCTGCCCACAACGCTGGGCTGCTCAAGTCGCTTTTCAAAAGATGCTCCTGTGAATAAATACGGGCATAAACAAGGATTTATAGTAATCCACTTTAGAAGATCATATTTTCCATGGCACTAAGCCCCAATTACGACTGAGCTAAATCTTATGAAGTGGCTAGTGTATAGCAATCCACAGCCAGGGAGGTATATACTTGGCAAATACGCTTATTGAAATTGTACTTGTGTTACATACCAGACAAGAAAGGACAGTGTTACTGTTCAAGGTATTCAATTCAATCAAATTCAAAGATACCATGTCTTAGAAAAACAAGAATTCGAAGTATGACTGGATGAGAGAAACAAAGAAGCAAATAGAGGGAGTACACACCACTACCCACATGATTGCATCATTTCACTTACGTCATGATTATTCTCTCTTGGATGTCCACGCCTTTGAGTAATATAGCCCGGATCCTTACTGCAAATCAAGTCGTCGGCAACAAATCAGCCCCCACAGATACCAGTGATATACATAGACAAAAAGTAGTTCTCTCGACAAAGATCTGGCAGAATACAGCTGATATAATATTTTGGTACTAGTATCTATCAAGATTAAGTATACTAAGCAACCAGCAACGACACTAATGTATCTACTCTCTGCACGCATCCGTTCAGAGTAATTACACCCCTACCTAAATAGGACCATATTCATCAAAACAACCAGCCAACCAAAGAAAGCATGACAGAGACATAAACCTGGTACAACGGTAAAGAAGGAAAAGACCGCCACTAGCCAATATGATGACCAAACAAGCCCAAAATCCATCTCCAGCTGTTATGGTTAACAGTGATCTTGCTATTGCAATACAAAAACCACCCAAACGCAATTTCAGCCTGAATGGCTCACACATAGCTAGATGATCCAGATATAAGCCATGAAAAAGAATGAGATGAAATTCCCGTCCACATAAAAAAAAATAGCCCAAAAGTTCCCTTAAGCGTTACCCCAATTCGTGGAAACATATCAACAACGCACCTTTGTAAGCTTCTCAACAAAAGCGCTACCAATGTAAAGCATGAAATATTGAAAATACGTACATGTAATTACAGAGTTGATAAAAACAAGAAGAAGGCCAATAATAATAACCCAAAGGACAGGAGCCAAGCCAAGCTTGGCAAACCTCCCAAGGCGGTTTTTTTCATCCCACCGATTTGTAAAAACTCTTTGAGCATTTGTCTGAATCCAAAATCCACATCAAAAAGAAGCGTCAGGAAAAAAAAGTACAAGTCAAAGCTGAGAAGAGCCACATATCAAACATCAGCAATTAAAAAAGAGATGTCCAGGTGATCAAAAAAAGAATGAAAAAAAGATGAGTTTGAAAACCAGAACTCCTCTCTAAAATAAAGCTTCGTACTCTCACACGACTAAAAATCCTAATTTTTAATAGGAATGGACTCCAGACGACAATAGTAAAAATCAAGACGTCGATCAACATCACATTTACATTTCAACATCATTTTACTAAAACGTCATGCGTTACCAGAAATAGAGCAACGTGACGGTGTCCTTTGTCGGTTGCCAACTGTGCTGCGGTGCATCCAGTAGACTCCTTAGTCAGCAGATTTTCTAGACTACCTGCCTGAACCAAAACTGTACAAGCTTCCAAGTTACCCCGGATTGCTGCCCAGTGCAGCGGTGTGCACCCTGCCAGAACAAATCAAAACATGAACTTAGGAATCACATGTGCTTTCATCACGGCAACCATATCTTTCACGTTGACTGCGTGAACAACTTCAGTAAAGCAGAGACAAGAAGTGATATGAGAGCCAGGGACCGACAGAGACAAAAGATAGTAGTGGTGGTCAATAGCAACTCTGTGAAGACGTAAATCCCATCCATAGTACGATTCTGCACACCTCACATACAAACAACTTGCGCCCACTGCATACCTTCTTTATCTGCACGATCCAAGTAACCGTCCATAAAAAGTAGCAATCGAACACAATCTGCAAATCCTTTGTAGGAAGCCCTGAAAAGCAACGCATGATACGACATTTTGCTTCGATTACGGAGAATAACTCTGAAAATGTCCGAATAGCTGGTGTTGATAGTGCAAAAATGTTAAACTTGACAATGCAGGATTGGGAACTAGATTCTCCAGGGACGAATTTGTTCAACTGGTGACCTTCTAACCAAAGAGCTGAATGGATCAAGGCCTACCAATGCAGAGGGCTGCGTCCATCATGGTCAGGAGGGTCCACTTCAGCACCCCATTTTGTGGCGATATGGTATAGCAGGGCAGTGTGTCCGTATTGGGCAGCCACGTGGGATATCTGAAGGACAACCAAACACAGAGCTCAAAATCTCTCTGAGTAGCCTAAAAGAAGCTATCATAACTTATCAAGTTGCGCATTAAGTTTTATCACCTACAATCGAAGCAAGCGTATACTAGATGAGGAGTGCGCACCCGATATCCATGAGAATCTGCCCATTCAATGCGAGCTCCACTCTGAAGCAGCAACTCCGCCACCTGTATAGAGCCACGCACAGCTGTCCAGTGCAAAGCAGTTTGCCCAGTAAAATCAGTGGCATTGATGTCCGCTCCATGCTGCGTACCAAAATTTCTCATGAGTAAGTCATGGAGATGAAGACCTAGTGAAGTAGCTGTATTGAGAGAAATTATACATCCTTAACAGGAAGGACCGGGAGGATCATGAAGTCGTTACTATTAAATTCTCACTGAGAGAGATAGAGAGTCAAGGAAGGGAATGCAGGGACAGAATGCGACTTTGGAAAATTAGAAAAATTACCTCAATTAGATACTGGGCAGCAGCTAGCCGATTATTTAACGCACACCATTGCAACGCGTAGTAACCACCAGAATCAGGCTCCACTACAGAGCAACCCTTTACCTCCACCAATCTGCGCAGCTTTTCTACGTCCCCGTAGGCTGCAGCAGTGTAAATATCATCCTTCTTCTGATCCTCATCAGATTTCAAACCATCCCCAGAAGACGAAACCTCACCATTCTCTCGCACCGTTGCTCCTTCCGCCACAATCTCAATTTCGGATGCCATCTCCCTCCCCTGTACCCGAACCCTAACTCCTTTCAATCCCTCTTTGCCGCGCCCCCTTGTTCAGAACCCCTAGCTCCGAAATGCATGCTTGCCTACCAATCCTCCACCTCCTCACTCATCCATTCCTATCACGAAAACCACCATCCACACCATCTATGTCACGTAGACCCGCTTCTCCCACAACGATACTCCATCATCGGCCCTGTCCGATTCGCACCAAAACCCCGAATATTCTTCCCAGCACCAGAAACCTCGCAAGAGAAAACCCGAGCTATTCGCACAGGGATGGAAATTCGCAAAAACACTATGATACACGAACACTCTAGGGTACAGTATGAACACAAAAGCTTCACGTCTGGTACACTCCAGCCCGCAAGTCGGAAGTCGGAACCAACCTGAGAGTCACGTCCAGAGCTGAACGAACAACCCAAAAGGTGGGAAAATCGTATTTTAAAAGACCACGGCAGGGAATCTCGGAGGCGTTGGGTGTATGACGATAGACTGGCATGAAAGGTGGACCAGACGCGCTGGAATGGGAGACATCGATGTCGTTTCCCGTGAATCTTCGAAACCACGTCAACCACATCGATTAGGGTTTACGAGGTATTACGAGGTATTACGAGGAGACTGGAGTTCCCTTGACTAGGCTACTCGTGCGTCGCCTTTGACTTGGACTGTCAGACGATGTCGCCTTGACCACTTCATTCATCCTATGTTCGGTCATCCTTCCTTCATTCATTTGTCATGTTCTGTTCATCTCTTTATTGCTTCTATTCATCCGTGTTTGTACTTTCATCTGAATGTTGGATCGTGAGAGAAAGTGGTAATTGATCGCACTGTTAATTGGTTGTTTTGAAGTGAAGAAGTTTTTGGGTTGCCTTGTCAAGAATATACCGGCATTGATAATTAGATCCAATTTTTTTCTGTTTTGACGTAAAATGAGAAAATAAATTGATAGGAATACAAAGTTTGACTATGCATCAATCGTTTAAAAATGAAGATTGATGCAATGTTAAATAAGCATGAGAACTTAATATTGAATTGAGTTTAATATAAGTTGATGTCATGTCAAATTGAAGTTATGTTTGATTAAAAACATCAAAAAAAATACCTTATAATATGAAAGTATTGTTTCAGTACATGTAATTGATTACTTATATATTAAATAAATTAATCACATGCATTGACAATATTAATGCATTTTAATTGTAAAATTACCTCTCTTGGTAGTGATTATGCTAACTTATTATAATCGCATGATATCCATCATGTGATTTTGAACATGCTACGTTTGTTCACTTTGAATGATATTTATCACAAACAGTATTAAATATTAAATTGAAATGAAGCTAAATTACTTTTAAAATGTTAAAATACAATTTTAATTGTTTGGTATTGTTCAAGTATACAAATTGATATTTTTTCAGATTGTTATGAAGATGTTCTATAAAAAATAAAATATTGGAACAAATCATTTATACAATCTCTCCATTTAATCATTAAAAATATTTTACATCAATAAGTTACATGTATGTTATATCATATAGTATATAATCAATTGAGAATATGCATGTAAACAACCATAAACATTTATAAGCACAATATAGTAGTTTTAGTTTCTTGTAAATAAGAACTTAAGAAGTAGTAAGTTAAAAAGTCATGAAATTCACAATGTTGTAAGCATGACATACCACAACATCATTTTACTGGAAATTATATCAAAGCCATTACAATTATCACAAATTCACAGAATGTCATATTTAAACAAAGAGTTTTGAAGAGTTGATGTTTTTACCACAAAAATAATAAAACATTATACTTAGCATGGAAATTTTAGTAACGTGGGTCACATTTATTACATTAAGCTAAATATATCTCATCACTCTGAAAAAATAATAATCTGGAATAATTCAAAAATATTATCTTTGTGCGATTTCCAAACCAATACAGGTGATTATTAGATCAAATATATCTATATAGAAAATGTTTAGCACACGTCAAAGTCATTAATGGATGTGATAACAAGAATCTACAATCATATCATAGCTTATCAAATGGTTTTAAGAATTGAACACCTGAACAAGCCAACACAAAAAATGTCAATAGTAATATCAAATTGAGCAAATAACACTAATTCAGCCTTGGTTCAGATTCAAGAAAAACAATGTAGACTAATATGATCCACATGGCGAATGCAATCGAGAGTTCAATTGAATGGAGCGTGTAGAGAAGCTTGTGCACGTGCGTTCGCCAGGGTGGCACAAGTGCGGTGTGAACGAGGCATACCAAACGGGACCAGTGGGGTGGGAGAGAGTGACGACAGAGTTGCAACCGAATGGCCAGAGAAGACGAGGACGAGGAGGAAGAGGAAGAGAAGAATGGCCTCCCTCACACGATCGCAACTCCGCAGCTGCCCAGACACCACCCGCGTTCGTGCCACATGAACACACAGCGCTCATCATGAATCTCTCGCTCATCGGTACGTGCCCCTGCTGCCCGTATTCGGTTCCGTTTTAGTTTTTTGAGCCTGCGGGGGCTTAGAATTCGTGTTTAACGGGTTGGTGTGTAGGATGCTTGAATGGGCTGTGTTCGGGTGAAGTTTGCGGGCGGAGTGCTACGAGATCGTTGTGTCCAGGGCTACTGTGCACAGTCATGGAATTCCTCATGAGAAAGAGTTGCTTGTCTAGCGTAATTCGCTTCATGTTTGGAATTTTACCTGTTGAATGAATTGGATTTCTTCCACGGATAACTTACGGTTTTGGAGGTCGTTTCCACTGTTGGTTTCGAAGCATCTGTATTTGCATTTGCGTTTCACAAGGTTTGTATCAGTGAAGTCATTCTTCTTTTCTTTCCTTTCAGGTTTTTATTGTAAATTTGTCTGGATTGAAAAGTAGTTCTCTGGTCGTGCGAAAATACAGTGATTCGTGTGGATTCTTTTTTTTACTTTTTTTTTTCGCTCCGTTTTTGTTGGCTGAAAAAATATACCTCTTCTTACTCGCATTTGAAAATGAATTGCAATGCTTTAATTCTGGATTAGAACCTTATGAGGTTAGCTTCTGCATGTATAGGAGATGCCACTTTCCTCAGGGAGCAAGGAAATCAATGGTGTTGCTTTGTTTTACCTTTTTCTTTACCTCGGTCCTCTTGTATGCAGAAAAAGACGTTGAGCCTCATGATTTCTTTTATTGTTAATCGTGTTTGAGACACACAGAGACTGCTGTAGCCTGAAAGTTAACCTTAATATTACCATGTTCAGCACAGTATCACACAAGTAGCAACCCTACTCTTTGTGCATCGTCTCAGGTCTGAATTCTGGACTTGCGCGATCGAGTTTCGTTTGCACTATCCTTTGATTGCTGGGACAGATTCTTATGATATAGTCTCAACATGTATTCTATGCTTTCTTTTCCTGCACGTCAGATCTTTGAACTCTAGAGAGGGCATTTTGAATAAACTTTCGAGATTTCGTTAGAATTTCCAGCCAAAACCTACGTTACATTAATTCGAGTTCTGACTCGTTTCTGTGTATGCAGATCCGTTTCAAAATGACTTTCCAGAAGCAGTAGAGGAATATTTGGAGCATGGTATCACTAAGTGCATTTCATTCAATCGAAGAGGAACACTTCTGGCAGGTTCTGTTCGTTTTTAATTCTTTTCATGGACAGGACGAAGTTTTTGATACTCACGATATCAAATCAGTATGAATCGGACAGTTCAAAGCATCAAATAGCTGTAGTAAATGGATTGCTTCGTGAGACTTGGGGTGCTTATCTCTTTGAGTAAGTAGTTTTTTGTTAAGCTCATTTTTGAAAAGCGATAAATCATCAGTGCGTTGTAACGCGTTCTTCATGCACCTCATACTTATGTTACGATATTGTTTGTGTTATTTAGCTGGATGCAATGATGGATCATGCAAAATTTGGGATTTCAATACTCGACTCGTCGTAAAGGAGCTTCGTGAGAAAGTTGGTTCCCCTATCACGAGCGTGAGCTGGTCCAAGTGTAGTCATCGTCTTCTATGTGCTGACACGGATAAAACCCTGTCACTTTGGGATGTTTCGAAGGGACCCAAAATTGGCTGGGTCACCTTGCAACAGTCCGCACTTCATCCGCGACTCTACCCAGGAACTAAACGACCATCTGTGTGTTTGGTCTGTCCAATGTCCGGAGCACCAATAGTAGTAAATTTTGACACAGGTATGTTCTGGTGATTGCATTATGCTTTGCACTCCAGACTTCCAGCACCCTTCACTTGTGAACTTTATGACTGCCCTTAAGTAACAAATACCCTGACGGATATATTATATTTACCAGAAGTTTTCGGTTACATATGTCAGTTATTAGTTGACATGTCCTGAAAAGTCTCAATCTTACTTTAAGAGCTTGGAAAGTAAATAGTCAAAACTTTGTGTGAAGATTTGTCAATTTGAAGTCTGAAGAGTAGCAGCAGCTATACGCCAAATTGCTAACATCTCGTTGAGTTGTTATGGTTTACGTTGAGATGATCCTCTAGGTATGCGATTTGAATGTCCCTCATAATAAATGAACCAGACAACTCGAGTGGATAAGGCACTCTGCAGGAGGTTCAAACCTGTGAGTGTTTGTTGAGTACTGAATTTCTCTTGGATAATTATCAATTGTTGAACTGTAGTTTTCAATGACCGTGTCAAACAGGGGAGACACAGGCGCTTCCTGTGTTAGTCTCTTCAGGAGATGGAGAAAATGGTGTTGCACTGGCTCGTGGTGGTAAATGTGAGGATGCAAGTGCACCTTACTCCCCTTCAGCAGCGAGTTTCAACGAGAAAGGAGACCTTATATATGTTGGGAATTTTAAAGGAGAAATATTGGTGATTGACACAGAGAGAAGACAAACTTGCACAGTTGTGCAGGTGAGCTATCCGTTTCTCGGGCTATTTCTACTGGGTCTTTGTACGTGTTTTCGTCTTGAATTTCATCTTTTTGTTAGTAGTGTAGTGAAATAGTTATTCATTTACTTATTCCAATAAGTTGTTAGTGAAATAAAATCGTGGATTTTGCTAGTCCAAATTAGAAGTTATTGTTGATATGGTTAGAGTGATTACATGATTTTTGTCTTGACTATCTGGTTGTTCTCAAACTTGAGTAAATCACTTTACTTAGTGCATATCTGTTGCACTGTGGATTCTACGAGTATGCGCTGTAGGTACGCAGTAGTTCTTTAGCTGTTTAACAATTAGCATTTGATTGTTACTTCTATATGCATCATGTTTGACAGCAATGAGTTTGGTCTGGAACAATATCTCTGTGAAAAAGTTTCTCATTATGGGCCAGGCGGTAATGGTTTCACTCGATTCGTAGATTCTTGCTTGCTGAAAATTTTAACCCACTTTTTACTTATGGACATGACCAATTACGTGATGCAGGTCTCAGGAAACGCTGCAATCAGACAGATTATCTTCAGCCGCAACTGCCGGTTTCTTCTTACAAATTCTACGGACCGTATCTTGAGAGTATTTGAGAACCTTTTGCCAAGAGATGGTGCTGCCAAAGCTCTCGCTTCTTTAATTGATCAAAAAGAGAAAGGGGTTAATATGTCTCGGGATGTTCCATGCCTCAAATTCACAAAAGATTTTCAAGACACTGTTAATAAGATGCACTGGAAGGCCGCATGTTTCAATGGGGATGGTGAGTGTGTAGTTGGAGCTTCTGGTAGCAAGGGAGA
Source organism: Physcomitrellopsis africana (assembly GCA_036785485.1). Lineage (NCBI taxonomy): Eukaryota > Viridiplantae > Streptophyta > Bryopsida > Funariales > Funariaceae > Physcomitrellopsis > Physcomitrellopsis africana. The sequence continues at coordinate 104,584 of JAWRVF010000125.1, read as the reverse complement.
GCATAAAATCTACATTTGGAACAGGTTATTCTTAACCTCCCTTAGCCTGAAACATACAATGCTGCAAAATTCGTAACCCACCTTTTTATGTTCTAAATTGCTTGGAATTAAACATATCTAGGGTCTCACCATGCAGTTAGTGGCGTCAGTGTTTTAAAACAGTTTGTGGTCGAGAACTAAACTAGAATCACGATTTATTGTCTTATACGACTTCAAATTGTTGTCGGTGATCTTCAACCTCTTGATCGTATGTAGGCTATGATGGATGTTCTGAATCTACATGATTTATTGTTACTTTGCTTAAACTTGAGCTATGTTCACAACCAAACTCCGATGTTCTCCAGGAATTTTGGACAACTGGCTCGAATATTGGAAGGTCAAAAGGAAGGACTGGCTGATTTGGCTTGGCACCCAGCTCGTCCCAGTTGTTGCCTCAGTATCTATGTCGGGTGTAATATGCTTATGGGCTAAAGATTATACTGAGAATTGGAGTGCACTTGCACCTGATTTCAAAGAGCTGGAAGAAAATGAGGAGTACGTGGAGCGAGAGGATGAGTTTGACAATATGCTCGAGACTGATAAGGTTGAGTCTCAGATTTATTTTTCTAAGATTTGGTTGGTGCTCATATGAATCTTTTAATTTTCTGGTCATGAATCTTCCTGTGTTTGTGCATAGTTTCACATGCATTTTCCATGGTACAGGTCAAACCAACACAAGTAGATGAAGATGCTGATGTGGATATCATGACAACAGAAAAAGTGGCTGCATTTAGTGACAGTGATGAATCAGAGGATGGGTTTTACTTCTTACCGATATTCTCAGATCGTGATGTTTCCCCTCCACATCCTCCGGTTTCTCCTGTTGACTCCCCTAACACGGCATCTGTTCCCAGGGTGGTCTGTAGCATGACTCCATCCAATCCTGCAGGTTCTCAGGACACACATACTGAACCAGATGATCAGCATACAGGAGAAAACTCCGAAGGTCAACTGAACCATACCTCTCGATTTCCATGTGTGAACTCAAACAGTTACTGTGTCTTTGATAAACGTAGAACATAATTGGATGTGGTTTTGTCTTACTCTAAGCTATTTTCGTTATTACACATTCTTCATTAGCTGCCACTAATGCCATCTATTATATCAAGGCTGCAGATGACGAGGTTGGGCCTAACGGTCGTATCAAGCGCAGGCGGAAGTTGTCAGAGAAAGCAGCAGAGCTTCAAGCAGAGAGGGGTCTGATAGTCAAGAAGTCTGGTTCCACTTCGAGGTTGAGAAAAGGTGAAGTCAAGAGGTTGGCTTCTGTTCCCAGTAAACTTTTGAGTAGCAATGGGATTGGAGAACTACGAAGTGTCACCCCAAAGTTGACGAAACAAAAATTACAATACTCACAAGAGCATGCTGATGACGAGGTACTTTTTATTTGAAAAAACTGTCAACATCTATAATCAGGTCATGAGTTCACTTTACTGATGACTCCTAAAAAATTCATTAGTACTTGCAGCGTGATTTATCTGTATAATGTTAATCTTCAGGTTGTAATGCACATCTGCAATGTTTCGAAGGTCTAGATTGCTGAAATTCTCATGTGATGCGTGTTTGTCCACATCAGGAACTTTCAATTCTGAAGAGAAGTGTCAAGCGAGTGCAACGATTGAAACCCATTGCCTCATCATCATTCAACAATGACACAAGTTCAGATGGATCTCCATCTATGTAAGATATAACAATTGATTGATTAATGTCGAACTCTAATGATCCCCTTTTCTTTTTCTTTTTCTTTTTTTTCTCTCTTTATTTTTGTTTTTCTTCATATTCTTTTCTTTTCTTCTTTTCGTTTTTTCTGGAGATTTTCGTTTTTCGATTTTAGTTATAATTTTTTTGAAAATGAATAACTTTTAAAAATTATTCGTAAAAGCTTTCTAAATTACCTCTGATACAATTATGATTCTTTAATGAGAACTTTTGTAGCCTGACGCTAGTGTCACTAAAATCCCTTCTGATGAGTTACTAAACTCGCTTATTTCTTCCATCTCATTTACTCCCTAACTTATGGTCTTTATTAAATAGACACTAGGGGTTCATGTTCTGCTTAGTGTTGTGTTCACTGGTTGGGTTTTTAATCTGGATAAAGTTATAGTTGTGTTTGTGACCATTTGTTATCATTTAATAGTGCTTTACTCATTCGTATGACTGTCTGACTTCTGCTACGCTGAAATTATTTTTTAATTTCTGTCTGAGACTGATTGTGAAGACATGTCTGAAATAATATTGGCTTTTTTACAATTTCCTGGAAAATGATTAGTGGGTGTTTAAAGCTGATGCGGTGACTCCTGGTTGCATGCAACCTTCCAAGTTTCTCGCCACACCACCCAGAGTAAGGAAATCAGCCATTCTGTTGAATTTTGCAAATTAGGAGTTTGGTGTAGTCATATTGATTTGCATTAGCAAGATTCTTTATGTAATATTCAGTTCAATATATACTTAGTTATGACGTTTCAGATTGTATTTGATATTGTTCAACAGATAATACTTTTAACATGTAATAAAGTCATGGGTAAAATTGTATCATTACCAACTCTCTTTTTAATTATATAGTTTTAGTATTTGTAATGCTTTGTGAATTTCAGAAAATCCTGACAAAAAATTTAATAAATTTAGCAAATAATTAGTGTTGTTGTTGATGTTATTAAATATAGATGATCATCTATTTAACAAAAATATAATTTACTGTTTATAGTTTCTTTATGCAATTGTAGTTACAAAAATAATCGTTTTTTTTAACCAAATTCAAATATCATGTTATAATAAATTTTTAATTGTTATGAGTCCGACTATCAATTGAATTTCTTTTTGAAGGTTAAGTTAATTTACATTGAGTCTGAAAATTAGATGGATAATAACAAAATGGAAAAGAAAGAATATATATATACATATATTTGCTTCTTAAAAAAATTCATATTGTTTAATCAAACCTTCCATTTGTTTTTGTTTTATAGTTAATTACTAGTGTATGGGATAGATAGTTTGTTTTGTAGTAATATTGTAAAGTAAAAATTAAAAAAGGAAATATAAATTTAAATTAAACAATGAAATTAAGATATTATAACAAGAAAATCTATGCTAAGAAGTTAGAAAATGATTGCTTTAATTGTTTGTACAAACATAGAAATGTAACAAAATAATTATATATATATATATATATGCGTACACACACATATATTTTAATGTCTTGATGAATTTTGGTTTAATGAATAAGATATTGGTATTTTATGTTATGAATTTTATCAAAAATAAAAAGTACATTTAACTTACAGCAGTTTGTGATGATAATTTAATTCTATATAATTTCATTGCAGAACTGTTTGACATGAAATAAAAGTTGTTACATTCAAATTGCACTTAAATATTGTAAAATGTTTTACTTTCTATGTTTATTCTATTTTCATGAAAGATACATTACTTGAGTATTTCTGGATTTTTTTAAATCATAAAATAAATGTTGTTGCTCACTTTTTACATAGATCAATTTTATTGATTGCTTTTAAAATATATAGTTTTGAATTTTTTTCGAATTATCTTTTATTCAGATTCAAATATTATATTTTTCTTTTATAAATCATTTGATTGTTGCTAAGTTTGTGACGAAATTCTCCTCAACCTAAATTTTAGACTATCTTTATTTCAAAAACTACAGGTTAAACTTTTGTGTTGATCATTAATTAAATTTTCAATTCATATTTTATTTTTATCAAAACTGATAGCAAAATTAAAAGAAATTAAAGAGAGGAGTTAAAATCTTTTAATCTACATGTATAATACTAAACTTGTTAATAATCCTTTTGGTACCACGAATGCTTTTAATGTATATTTTTATTCAATTTATATTTTAATTTTGATCTTATATTGTTTTGTAGAACATCATTTTTAATTTGAAAAAATCTATATATATATATACATATATATATATATAATTTGAAATATATATTTCTTTTCTTGATTGATTGATTGATCAGTTATGGTTGTGAAATTGGAATGACCCAATTAATAGTTTAAATCATTAATTGCAGATTCGTAGCATTCATGAGCAACATGATATGTCATCCGTAGAATAAAAGTGTTAAACATGTAAAATCTGATACCTTTATTTATCTATGTAGTTTTAAGAATTTTTTTAAAAGGATGTATTGTGAGTGATTTTTTTTTTTTTTTTTTTTTTTTTTCATTACAGAAAAATAAAAATATTTAGTAGCGCATACAAGCAATGACTATTAATAATTTTTGAGAGAAATGGTGGATACATGTTTAATTGCAAATAATATTGATAGTAGTATGCATTTACAAATTCTAAAATTTAAAAATTACTAGCAAAGCACAAGAAGTACAAAAATACGGTGATACATTTTGTTGTGGAATGTAAAGCAAAAATGAATGTATAATTCTATGATGTGATGGTTTTTCACAGATTTTATTTATGTTGGTGATGTTAATTGGGTTGAAATGTAATTTTCGTTGTACTTTGAAAATATAGTAATTTACACAATATTGCATATAAAAATTGATATAATTTGTGTTATTATAAAAAAATTAGACTTATAAGGATAAAATTTGACCATTTTCTTTGGCAAGTATGTGAATTTCAGTTTTTAACTTTGCTTTTAAAAATAAAAATGTTCTTAAAACTGATTTATTGAAAGAAGGTACACAGTGCTTAATATGTATATTCCCATCTTTTGAAGTTCAATGGAACTGAATGAAAATCATACATAAGGATTTTATTGTTTGTTATTTTATTTTACTTTTTATTTTTTTGTTTCTTTTTGTTTATTTTCTTTTATACTTCCCATATATTATATTGTACAGGAATCACAAGATGTTGGGTTACATATCTAACTAAAACAACATGTGCATGTTCAATTTTCAATCTAACAACAGAAGAATTTGTAAGATGATGATCAAAGCATAACACAACCATAATAGTTTACTTGAAAAAAGGCCCTAAACCAATACTAAATGTCCATCAATATACTTAAAAATACAAACACTTTCATTTCAAGTTGGAGTAAGAAGTATGATTTTTTATCCAAAATAAAAATTAATCATTACTTTAATAGGGTGAAGCATCCAAAATAAATTTATTATTCTAAAAAAAACCAGTTTTTTTTTATTGTGTTCTCAACAACTACAAATATTCAAATATTTATTTATTTTAGGACGTTACAAGTTACCAAACATATGAAGAAAAAGACAACCATGACTTTTACAATAAAAATCAATTACTACAAAAAAATTGAAACAAATAAAAATCACGATCCAAGAGTAAATTCCACACCAAATTGGATCAAAAGGCTCTTAATGACTGGCAACATGAAGACAGGATGGCATGTGGATTGCAGCACCATCTGGCAATAAAATATTATTGGTCCCAATTGTGCTAAAGCCCCTCTAAAAAATACAACCAGGCTGGAAGCAGGCGAAGAAGACTCTTCATTCATCCACATCCATCTAACCCCTTCACACGAATCCAACATTCATCCGATTAACTGTCCTCCGATGCCTCCAACCCCATCGAAAGCGGGGCAAGCTCCAAGAGAGGGTGCAGAACACGCCGCATCCGAAGGTCGGCGACCGACGATGCCCGCCGTCAGCAAACCCACATCGCCTTATAAAGCACCCTTAGGTCTTGTGCTGCAAACCCTCGCTCACCACGCGATTGCCGGATCCACAAGGCGACGTCCGAAGATCGGGGAGGTGTAGGGCAGCGTCCGGGGGACGGGAGCCGTCCACTAAAACCCTTCAAAGAGAATAGTGTACTCAACTGCCAGACTTGTGTGTTAGTGGTGATTTTGTGTGTGTTTTGTGTGTCTATGACGCTGCGGAGCTCGGGATTGCAGCGACGCGGAGGGGAGGGCGATCCCTGAGGAAGGGGCTGAGACGTAATCCTCGCTTAGGGCCTGGAGTTTGTTCGTCATGGACCAGCTTGGCGTGCTGCTGGGCCAATTTTTGGTTCCTGACAACGCGAGTCGGAAGCAGGCTGAGGAGCAGATCCGCCGCCTCTCCAAGGATCCGCTCCTCGTGCCCGCTTTGCTGCACCATGTGCGCTCCTCGCCTTACCCTGAGGTTCGCCAATTGGCTGCCGTGTTGCTGAGAAAGAAGATCACCGGGCACTGGATGCAGCTGTCTGCCGAGGTGCGCAACAATGTCAAGTCTACCTTGCTGGAAAGTATCACCCTGGAGAATAGGTAAGTGGAGACGAGGAGATTATATTATATTATATTATATTATTATTTATTTCTTGGTGTTGGATAGGTTAGGGCAATGTTGTCGGGGATTTTGTCTGATTTATTGTCATTGGTAGTGTTTAGTGGGAAATGCATGTCGCGTCTATTCCCTTTTCCGTTTTTGTTTCATGGTTATGTCTTTTTTCTGGTTTGTTTTGTTTTTGTTTTGTACATCAATAGAAGTACTTCGCGGTGAGAGTAATCCAGCTTGATTTGATTCTCAACCGGCTATATAGTGTACCCCTCACCTGACACACGTACCTTCGTATTAGATTGGTATCTCACTGAAGGAATTGTTTCGAGAACCTTTTCCTTAGCACATCGATTTTCTGGTTTTTAATCTGCACGCCAACAGAATGGTTCTGCAGTATATGACGAACACAGCAGACCCGCTATCTGTATGTTATCTAGGGAGTAGCTTTTCACGTACATCCGGTTTCGTTTTACTGTTAATGAGACTGATTTTCTCGGAGATTTTGTGTCATGCCGGCTATTGTATACAGATTTTTGAATTGTATGAGATATGATTTATGGTACTTGTGACAGGCGGTTTTTCGGTTATCCTACTCTTGAATTTAGCAGTCAATGCAATTTTCTTTAGACGATTTCCTTCTCATTCTGTCTCGAATTCAGGGAAAAACCAGGTTTGTGAGAAGAAATTGATTTACCACTGGTGATTCTTGAATCCATCAAGAGAGCTCTGGTTTTTAAAGTATTGCTCTACAATGTGTAGAGGAGTCGCATTAGTGCGGTGGACTTGTTGTGGATCCGGTGATCTGAATCATTTTCTGGGTAACAACGTGATGTCTGAAGCGTCGAGGCTGCGCAATAAGATATTGCAGCAGATAACTTGATGCGGTGCTTAGGGGTTTTGTTCTTAAATACTTCCGCCTTTTTGGAGGACTTCCTACTTCAGATTTGTTGCTGTTATGTTTCGCGGAAATCTCGAAGGCATCGAATCTTAATGTGCACTTTGGTTCGTTGCTTAATTTTTCTGGTGTCTTCGTTACAGTCCTCCAGTCAGAAGGGGGAGCGCCGACGTCGTTAGTGTAGTTGCCAAACATGCCGTGCCTGCAGGAGAGTGGCCAGAACTGTTGCCATTCCTCCATCAGTGCAGTCAGAGTGCTCAGGAAGACCACCGTGAAGTAAGTTTTCGTTCTGTATACTTTTTTCGTCAGGGCCGGGACATTTGTATAACAATTATGTAGAACCTGCCTACCTTTGACCCACGTATTGTATTGAAGTATAGTAGGATGTGGATGGTAGTAACTTCAGTTGTAACTCGGACCATGTTCATAACCTTCTACAGAGGCACTTGCCTGAAGGGCCCTGTGCGGTAAAACTGAATGGGTGGTTTAGTCTTGTAGTCGGAAATATGGGGGTTCTCACTGCAGTGTATTGTTTCTTTCAAAATAGGTGGCGTTGATTCTTTTTAGCTCTTTGACAGAGACCATTGGCGACCTTCTTCGCCCTCATTTTGCCACTCTTCAAAGTGTTTTCATTACTGGTTTAAATGACCAACAGAGCAACCGAGTTCGTGTGGCTGCACTCAAGTAAGCTTCAGGCTCTCCAACTCTTTTTTTTTCCGTGGTAGTTTACCACGCACAGTCCATGAAACATAGCTTCAATGCAAACTATTGAGGTCCTGGAGTTTATTACCTCGTGCATCCTCTGGATTCAGGAACCGCACAGTAACTGGTTTAGGGAGTTCTTCTTTAGGTTTAAAGTAGCTTCTTGGATTATTGATGACGTGATGAGGCATGATACTTTTTATTACCTTCATTGTTACGTACAGTGGGTTAATGCAACTGACGCACTTTCTTAATGCAGGGCTGTCGGAGCACTTGTGGGCTACATTCAGACTGAACAAGAAGTTGTAAGTATTCATATCTATGCCGAGTCACATTGGGAGACTTCTTTTTGACTACCTGATCTGAAATTATTTATCAATTCTGTTGCAAGGCGATCTTCATGCTTGGGATATTTCGCGAACTCGTTCGGTTTCGTCGCGGATACTGTCATAGTTGTTGACTTAGTTTGTTTGCTGCAGATGATGTTCCGAGAGTTGATTCCACCAATTTTGAACGTCTCGCGCTTGTGTCTTGCCAATGGCGATGAAGATGTGGCTGTATTAGCATTTGAAATTTTTGATGAGTTGGTGGAATCACCAGCTCCTCTACTGGGGCCGACTATCCCTGTGATTGTACAATTTGCACTTGAAGTTTGCTCAAACAAGCACCTCGAAGCTAACACTCGTCATCAGGTGCAGGGCGTCTTGCATTCTCTCTTTTTTAGATTTCCGTCACCGTCATGCAAGTGGGTTTTTTCTGCATTGGTCAATCGCTTGTGTGCTCTTAATATTGATTGTAAATCTTTCTTCTGTTCTCTTGCAGGCAATTCAAATCATATCATGGTTGGCGAAGTACAAACCCAAGACATTGGTGAAACACAAAATGGTTGCTCCTATTCTGTCTGTTATATGCCCCATCTTAGCAGAACCTGAATCTCGAACTCATGAGGATGATATTGCATGTGAAAGGGCGGCTGCTGAGGTCCTTGATACCATGGCTACAAGCCTTCCTAAGAAACATGTGTTTCCACCAGTTCTGCATTTTGCCACCTCTAACTTTCACAATCCAGATCCCAATTATCGGGATGCAGCAGTTATGTCATTGGGTGTGATATCTGAAGGTTGTTACGAAGTCATGAAGACCCGGGTAGAGGACGTTCTTTCTCTTGTATTAGAAGCATTGAAGGACAAAGAGCAGGTACTGTGAAATATAATCAACTGTATTTTGGTTGGATGTGTCTGTTGGTCATAATGACCCCCTGGATTGCTTCTGGACATGAAGAGTGGTAGCTCCACCGTCACTGTCTTCTCCATTGTGTGTGTCGAGCAATGCATAATTGTGCAAGAAAATTGCTGATAGCCTTACATCTACAGATGTTACTTTTTCTAGGAATGGATGTCACATCTGTGCTCTAGCATGTTTAGAGAAGCTACACTTATTTGATGTTAACAAAACATCTTGTCCTGATGTGAAGGCGGTGAGAGGGGCTGCAAGCTTCGCACTTGGTCAATTTGCGGAGCATCTACAGCCTGAAATCAGCGAACACTACGAGCGTGTTCTTCCATGTATATTCGCAGTTCTCAGTGATGCTGTGCCAGATGTCCAGGTTAGTATACTATTGATATGGGTATATTCTATCGTTCAATGATAGTTGATGCGAGAAAAAACTCTGCTCTTAAATTTGATCGTATCGTGTTTTTCAATAATTTGCGCCTGCTTGTTTTATGCCGTATGCCTCACTGCCCAAGAATATTAGCAATTGGGTAATGTATTGAGGTGAAGTCGTGATGTCATGCGTAGCAATCCCTGCTACAGGACGTAGTAGCTTTTTATCCTATCGCTGCATTTTCATAGGATGTTTCTGCAGAACACACAATTTTGACACAATCTGAGTATCTTTGATTACAGGAGAAAGCATTCTATGCACTTGCCGCATTCTGTGAGAATCTTAAGGAGGAAATTTTACCTTACTTGGGCCCACTTATGGAAAAGTTGATGGAGGCTCTGCAAAGCCCTCGCCGAGATATTCAGGAGACTTGCATGGTATTTACCGCTTCCTTAATACTGTTACGCTTTTTCCAAGCAATGTTTTTACCGTGCATATGATTTCTTCCTTCATAGCTGCATGAAGGTAAAGCTGCGATTGTTGTATATCTGGACTGACACCAGTTTGTGCTGTAGTCTGCCATAGGGTCAGCTGCTGCGGCTGCTGAAGCGGCATTTGTTCCTTACACTGAGCGGGTGCTGCACCTCATGCAAGGATTTATGACTATGACAAAAGATGAGGATCTACCCGCTCGAGCTCGTGCAACAGAGCTGGTCGGTATCATTGGTATGGCAGTTGGACGAGGCGTTATCGGACCAGTTCTTCCAGGCTTCATCGAGGCTGCAATTGAGGTAATTCTTCCGACTTATAAACATTTATTCATGATTGTTTATTTTGTTTATTTATTTATTTATTCATTTTAGCTGCTCTTGAGCTCGTTTGCCATTTCTCCAGTGTCTAATATGAACGCTACGGGATGTTTAAGGCTTTCCAGATGTTTCTTTCATAATTTACCATACTGTGTTTTGATCTTCGACCATTGCTTGTCTGTGCATATAGGGTTTTGAATTGGAATTTAGTGAATTGCGAGAGTACACACATGGTTTCTTTAGCCATGTTGCTGAAATTCTGGAAGAGGACGTGGTTCCGGTACGTGTTTTTGTTTTATTTTTAAATTTTAGCTTTTAATAATAATAATAATTTGCTTCTTTTGGTTCAGCTGAAGTTTTTGCCTTAACTTACAGACACCAATGTCAAGTTTTGTGAATAAAAGGTTTTGTACTTTAAGTGTACGTTTTTCTGACAGTTTGTCCTCAATGCCATGAGTATCTTGCTGATTCTTGTCGAAATGTGGCACAAATTTTGCAGTATCTGCCCCGTTTAGTTATGCTTGCACTGCAGTCTTGCAACCTTGATGACGGGACGGCCTTTGAATTGGCCGACTCTGATGGTGATGATAACATTGGTGGTGCAATTGGAGGTCTCTCCTCCGATGAGGATGAGGACACTGATAACAAGAGAGTTCGGAATTTCAGTGTTCGAACAGGTGTTTTGGATGAGAAAGCAGCTGCTACACAAGCACTTGGTTTGTTTGCCCTTCATACAAAAGCTGCTTTTATGCCGTATTTAGAAGAAGCATTGAAGGTGATGCAGAAGCATGCTGGCTACTTCCATGAGGATGTGAGAATTCAAGCTGTCCTTGCCTTCCAACATTTGTTAACTGCAACCAAAGCAGCTTTTCCTAGTGATACTATCTCTCCAGAAACCAAACATGTCTTGGATCTGATTATGGAGCAGTACATCAAGCTCATGAATGAGGACGATGATAAAGACACTGTCTCTCAAGTGTGCACTTGCGTGGCGGAGATCGTGAAATCTGTCAGTTATGACAGCATTCAGCAGTTTCTCACACCCTTGTGTGAGGCTACACTCTGCTTACTGCGCCAGGAGGCTGTTTGTCAGCAAACGGGAGATACCGATAGTGAAGGTGATGAGGATGACATGGAGCATGATGAACTTCTCATTGATGCTGTAACGGACATTCTGCCAGCTATTGGAAAGTGCATGGGCCCTGCATTTGAACCTCTATTCCGTCCTTTCTTCGAGCCCTTGATGAAATTCGCGGTATGTTCAATGCCATAATTTGTTGAAGTGTGGCTTTATTTTGTGTGCTTTTCCATTGATCTGGAAGGCCCTGAGACGTTAAAAGTAATCTCAACTGGAACTGTGTAAAATGCGTAGCTTTCTTCTGTGCAAGGTGTTTTTTTTTTGTGATTCTGAATAATTAGTTATTAAGTGTTGTATTGCACACATTGGTGTCTTAGTGACCCGCGTATCAGATACCTGAGATGCTTTCGTTGTTTCGGTTTGGTTGTGCAGAAAGCTTCTCGCCCTCCCAATGATCGGACAATGGCAGTTGCATGTATTGCTGAGGTGGCGAAAGAGATCGGGAATGCTATCACTCCCTACGTTGAGGTTTGAAGTTGATCTCATTACCTTATGTGTACTTCCAATTATGACTTGGATTCAGTGATTTGTCTGGTTATAATATGAAGAACTATACGTTTATATTTCAGTTAATCAATGGCATTTCTGAGTTGGTGCTGGTTGCATGTTCAGATTACCATGCCAATCGCTCTGAAGGAGCTTGCGTCACCAGATGCGACGAATCGGCGGAATGCGGCGTACTGTATTGGCGAGCTGTGTAAGAATGGAGGAGAAGTAGCACTACAGTATCCAAACTTAAATCCGACTTTGCTTATTTGTTGCGAAATTAATGGGTTTTACTGTTAGACTCGAACGTAATTGTTTGAATGATGAACTTTACAACCAAACTCTAGTTATCCCTCTAACCTGTATGTACAAATTGGATTTATTAACTTATATATGGCTAGACTTTATGCTTGAATGTTTGGATTTTCTTGACTTACGTTGCGAAGATATTACAACAACATCCTAGTGGCACTGCACCCACTCTTTGGAGCTGGAGAGGATAACGGTACGAGAGACAATGCAGCTGGAGCGGTTTCTCGCATGATTACCGCACAGCCCCACGCGCTTCCTTTGAATCAGGTCTGTTTCATGCCTTCGCTTTCATGATGCAATGGACGTCATCTTTCCTGAAGTATTTACTTCATATTTTTAACGCTGATCAATTATTAGCGATTGGTTTGCGATTGTTTGTGACAGGTTCTACCAGTTCTTATTTCAGCTCTTCCCTTGAAGGAGGATATGGAGGAATGTGAAATCGTGTATGGTTGCCTATGTGGGCTTGTTTTAGCTGGTCATTCGGAGGTATAATATCTTATTCACCTCTTGAAATTGTCCGCTTTCTTCCATACAGTTGCGTAATCCTGTCTGAAATTATTAGTTAAGATTTCTTTCATATCGTCTCGCTATCTGAACAACATCTACTGGTAAGTAGCCTACTTATCTTTTAATTAAGATATCCCGTGTTCGTTAATTTTGTGTTTCCGGTGTTACACAGATCATTCCTTTGGTCCCACAGCTTATATCCGTTTTCGCGAAGGCGGTGGTGGCCAACGACACGCCGCCAGATGTTAAGCTAGGTATCGGCCGAGCTGTAATGCAATTATGTTCACAATACGGTGACCAAATGCAGTCAGTTCTAGGTAGTTTGCCTCCGGAAGAGGCCACTGCTCTCAGTTCTGTGATGAAGCAGTGAAAATGAATCGAGCTTGAGTTGGAAATCATCTGGCGAGTACAGAGTTTGCCAATGTTACAATTACGGGTTGTTTGTAGGATTAGGAAATGCATACATAATCTAGAAATGTATGCTATGATGTTGAGTGTCACCATTGTTTACGGTGTGATATTTTGCCCTTTACAAGGGGTTCAAATGATAGGTCGGAATGTGTAGCTTGTCTTTAGGTTATCCCAATTTTCGGTACGCCATGCTCACCCTGGTATTAAGTTCGGCTTTCTACTTAGTTTGGTAACCTTAGACAGTATGGCAAGTGCAGGTATATTTATTTCGTACAATTAGTGGTGATCTTCACCAAAGAGTTGTCATTGGTTCCAAGTGTCTCTAATTGAATGACGAATCTGTTATTGAAAGCTTTTCTTCACAGCTGTCTAGTGAGGTTTAATGAGTTGATGCTAAAATTTAGCCACTTTTCTATACAATACCTCGAACTTTTAGTTTATAGAGTAATCCTACTCTGGTACATTTCTAAACCATGTCTAAAGAGGTTACGCGTCTAACGGATAGGTACTTCCACATGATTAAAATATATTTATATAGACCAGTCAATATAAATTGTAGAAGAGCTTGGTTTTCATAACGTCAATAATGCTATCTCTGTAATTGCGTGTAAGCTATCTAATTTATCAACAGAAGAATCGGATACAATGAAGCTTGTGTACACACTCTGGATCAATTTTGTGGCCATTAGTTTTACATTCTGTGGCCCATAGCATTACATTCTAGCGTTGAGAATGGTAAATTGTTGCACAGCAATCTGCGTGCCAAGACACCAGCAACACTTCTAATTCACACTGGAAACCATTCAAGTATTCATATGCAATCTCAATAACAAGCAGCTCCTTAATCAATGTTCACACGCAAATAAAACATCAAATCCGAAGCAAACACACGAATTGTCTGTACATCACTCTTTCTACAAACTCACGTACTACACCTCTTGACAACGAGGAGCAAATACAATTATGTATCACCGTAAGCGGTAACGCTCTAGTCGACTAAAGCATTACGGCCCGATCGAAGCAATTGGAGTGGCGATGGCCGCATCGCCTGCAGATACAGCAGCAACTCCGAAGAACAAGCACCGCAATGAGCACAATGGCAACACCTGCAATGGCAATTTTGTGTGGAAAGGAATGCAATGTGCACAAGCGTATTCCGGACTAATTTCGCAAACGTCTGAGTGACAAGACGTAGCTCCGTTATACTCCATGTATAACAAGAGTGCGAGGTTTCGGGCTGTGATGAGGGTGAGGAAGCAACAGGCAGAGGAGAAGTATTCACAGGCGATGGGTTATGGTGGGCAGGGAGACTGCGTCAAGTGAGGACGGAGGATCGTAAAGTGAAAGCGGCCACCTGATTTAACGGCGACCCACAAGGGCCCCAGATCTTGGCCTGGTATGTCGCTGCCACATCTTTTCTGAACCCACAACTCCATGGCTAGCTCCGTCTCTTATCTAACCATTTACATCGCTTCCCCATTTCGCTGCTCCTGGTTGCGATTTGTTGCGGTATTGGGATGTATCGGAGTTGAGCGATTGATGACTCTTCCGGTTGTTTGATGACCTTGAGGGTTGTTGCTGTGACTCAATTGCAGGCCGTGGGTGGTTGGCTTCGCAGTTGGTGGAATTTTCAGCGGATGTCATAAATTTGCGACGCAGAGGTGCGGTTGGCAAGGATGTGTGGAATTTTGTGTAAAGTTTCTTTGCGGTGGTCGATTTCGGGCTGTTAGCTGGGTTCGCTTGTGAATTTGCCGGCCATAGGCGCTGGGACTTTCTTATCTGACAGTTTTCTGTGATCGAACTCTGCGTGATTGAGTTGAGTTTTCAGCAATTAGGTTGAAGTCTTTTCCTGAACTGGATCGCAGGAAGTTTTGCTGCTGGCATTTGCAAAATTTGGGGGAATTTCGTTTATTTGCACCGCACTTGTCCACTCTGTGGGTGTGTGCTGATGTTCGATTTCTTCGGTTTTGAGCTTTATGGGAACTGTATGGTGCTTTGGTAGCGATGTTTTGGTGTTTGAAAGCAAAACACTACGAATTTGAGTTTGCTTTGTCGATCGATACCCACTGGCAGGGAAACTTTATAGCTTGGTAAAGATCAAAAGTTGAGTAAGTGGGTGTTGGTTACGAATTTCTAGTTGTGGAAAATTCTGTGTGCTTCTCGTGATTCAGCTCGTGCACAGTTCGGTTTGAGGTTGTTGTCTCATTGGGCTTGATCATTTTGAGGTGAAATTCTCCCATTTTATACTCTTAAACTCACTCTCCACACTTTCAAGGTGATGAAACTGTTTTGGTTGTCTTCTCTCTTTGCTGTTCTGGCTAAACTTTTTCACTTTTAGGTGCCCGTCATCCAGAATCTCAAAATTGTGTCAATGCTTCTCCTTGATTTCTCGAATTACAATTTTCCACGTGAGGAAGACGAAGGAGGGAAATTAGGTTCCGAGTGTTTCTCTGATTGGGGTGGCTCATATTTGTGTGCATTCATTCTATGCCCTTCAATCGTTATCTGCTGCATCTACTTTTTAGATTTCGTCCTTATTCGGAGTTCGATTGCTGCAGGTAGCCTTCCACATCACATGGTGGTTGTGCCGTTGTACATCAATAACCAAAAGAAGGAAACTAAGTGGAGCTGCTAGTGATTAGAACGGCGTGCAATCGGCAGCATTCGCAGCGATGAGTCTCACGAAGTCCAAAATTTTTTATGCCCACAGCAACTGCAAACACCTTCCTCTGGAACGAGAATGCCTTCAAAGACGCAATATCTATTCTGTCGTTGCTTCATCGTTTCATGTGGGTAATCTAAACGGCCCATCACGTAAACGATCTGTGGTCGCTCGTTTTGTGATGAGTAGTAGGGCACAAGTTAAAAGGCCAGCACACCATGGGAAGAGTAAGAAGGATAGTAAAGAACAGCGGGGGAAGATATTGAAAAATACTAAGAAAGTTGACTCCAGTGGCCTCATATTAACAGATTCCCTCGCCATAGGAAACTCTTCCTTAGCTCCAGCTGACTTTTGTACTATGGAAGAGGAACTTGATGAGCTTGATGACGACGATGAACTGCAGATTTACCGAGGTCTTGTGCTTGATCTCACATATAGGTAACTGAATCAGATCACAATTCTCAGAAATCTCAAAGCGCAATTAGCTGAAGTCATGTTTCTTTTCTTTATCAGCACAGCGTAACTGCGGTGTGGAGCTGGGATGAGGGTGTGGCAGGCTTTTAGTAGCTATCTGCTGCTGTTACTTAATGCATTAAGACAGAAAGATTGTTGTGCAGTAGTTGGGTGAGTTATCATTCAGTTATTCAGTGCACGAATCTTATTTGTTATTCTAGAAGTATTACTGATGACGTCTATTTTCTCTGTAATGACTTGGTATCGCAGACCAATCAATGTGGTAAGCTGGAAGCGAGCATTATGTTTAGATGTCATGGAGAGGGTAAAATATTGAAGCCAACAATTTTTCAGTCTTTCCTCATTACTGATTGTGCGTTTAGGCTTGTGTTTGTGGTTACTTTGGATTCTCATCCTCCATGCACTTTGTAATGTTATTTGTAATGGGTGGTTATGCGTCAGAGGTTCGAACTGCTTGCTTATTAACAATCCTTTGTTTCATTGATTCATTTTGTGCATGTGGTTGCAGGCAGACGTGTTGGAATATTATGATCAAGCCGTTGTAGCAGTCTCCAAATCCTATTATATTCCAGCAGTTCTTAGGGTGCGTTACTGATATCGTCTCTTTCAAAGTGGGATTTTCCCTTTAAAACATGCAATCGAATGCATCGTATCCTGCTTAGAAGACTGTCTAGGTCACTTAAATTTTCTGGTTACCGAGGAGGTTTGTTTTGATTGCAGGTTAGTAGCTTTGTTCATGCGCCAAAGGGCAAGAAGGTCAAGCTCACCCTGAATCGTAACAATATCTTTTTGAGGGACAAATTTAGATGCCAGTAAGTGTCTCCTGACTGTAGTTGGGGCTTCTTATCTTGGATGTATTGAGCTCTTTTTTGCTGTATTGGTGAGTAAACCGAAGTCATTATTTCATAATTTATCAGCGGTATATGAAACATCACGGTTTTGCAGGTATTGCAATAAGAGGGGAGAGGACTTGACCGTTGATCATGTGCTGGCAGCCTCTCGTGGAGGTGGTTGGGAGTGGGAAAATCTGGTAATTGTTTAGTACGTGATAGCAATAGATTATATCATGAGTACTTGTAGATTGTTTCATTAGATTATCAAAGTAACAGGGTTCTCAACAGAACTAAGAGGAGTTTTGGTATCTACGAAACTCTAGAGAAGCATTTGTCCAACATCTTTGAGCTTGTTTTCTTTCAGGTCACTGCATGCTCAACTTGTAATGTAAAAAAAGGAGACAAGTCTCTGGAGGAGTGCCGCATGAAGCTTTTGAAGCAACCTAAGGTGAGTGTGATTCGAGCTTTATATTCTTGCTAACTAGTCGTGAAGTGGCATTAATATGCATGATCTGTGTGCATTTGAGAAGGTTGTGTATAGATCATGTATTGGAATTTATGAGTCCTTTGATTGTACGTAGTGTTAACTGTGCTCTTGAAAAACTTGTGAATAGTTTTCCTGTGTTATTACCATCTTCTTCAGTCATACATTTATACGACGCAACATAATCACATGTTTCTATTCTACTTTCATTGCCCGTAAGACCCCTTACTTTTTAAAACCTGAACAGGAGCCCAAGGAGCTTGACAGTTCCGACTTGCCACCGAACTACAGGACGTTTAGAGTCCTCCATCGTAACAAAGCTACACCTGCGGAATGGATGGATTATCTACCAAAGCAGATATCGCTTTTCTGATTGACAATTGCATTGATGGGTACATAGAATTGATGATTAATTCTGTCACTTGCAAGTGTAGACAAATCTCGTATCAAGCATCTGCTTGATAATTTGTGATTAGGTAGAAACGCAGCAGACTAGTCCGTTGTTTTCTAGATGGCACGAATTCCTAGTTAGCTCTGTGACTCTGTACAATTTTGTACATTATTGTAAAACTACCAACTAGAAGCTTGTTTAGCTTAGAATCGCACGGACCTTAGTGTGGTGTTAGTGGCAGTAATCGTAATTTTCTGCATGTGCTGCTTTATCATTTTAACGTGGCTGGCTTTGCTGAGAACTATGATGTTTCCCAGCCTCGTCGATTGCACTTCGCTGAACATGATTTTCACGCCGCATGGAGACCAGTGCTTTGAATAAAATCGGCGTCCTACAGGGATGTTCTAACTGTTGTCTATTTGCTATTCCATTGTGTCTGTTTGTGGTTATAAGAGGTTTCTGGTCATAGTTCCGGCAGTTCCAGCACTCGTCTCTGATTAGCTGTTCCTGGAGTGGATCTTAACAAAAACGATTAGTCGTGGTAGCTACAGTGAATCTACGATCGCACATGACAGCACATAAGGGTTTACTTCACCTTGCATAATGCGGGAAGACGTCGTAAGAGAACCGACTTCGAAGCCAGAATTGCAAGCTTCTACAAATCACATCACAACTGGAAATCGGAAAGTGCCTGAAAAGTTAATGAAACTACCAACGATGCACCTTACAGTGATCAGAATGCTGATTATCCATACCTTCAGATCCATTTCTACATGGTGAGCGACATCAACTTGAGTGTAAATCCAACTTTCACCGCTTTCTGGTAATATCTGTAAAACCTGGTATAGCACCAAGAAATCTGGTCTTCAAAGCTTGAATAGCAGTTTGTAGCAGGGTTTCGTCATCCTTCAGGTACTTGTTGTAAATCGCCAAGCAGTTTTCTTGCCTGGTCATGATCTCCTCCGGTTTCATGGCCCGGAGAGTGCCCACAATACGATGCATCTCTGTGGTCGGAAATTGCAAGAGACACTTGTACCACAAGATCAAAGTGTCGAAGGGCTTGACATAGTTATCAGCTATCAACACGGGAATGGCTCCTGCGCTCAATACCTCTATAAATCTGTAGGACGCTGGTTGAACTCCTGCCGGAACTAATCCAAACGTGGTGTTCATGAGATCATGGAAAGTATAGTTCTTGTGAATCAACAAATCTTCGTCACAGTGAACACCTAATGCTGGCTCCTTCTTCCGGATCATGTTGTTGATCATATGCTCACACGACGTGGCTACTATCACGTCGTTTCCATTGTGCATCCCCCGAAATGAATCCAAACTCCTGAACACGCCCTCCCCCTTCGGTCCCAAGTACCGCAACCCCCGAAATGTGGCCAGGTATTTCCTTTCAAAAGGTTTCACGGACTGAAAACGCCTCATGTGATGGCGCCCTGGCAAAGGGATACTGACATCAAACCCTGGTCGGTACGTTGTCTCGTGCATATCACTCGCCATCACAGATGCGTTGCCAATTGAAGCCTGGTGCGGTCCTCTCTGGTGCCACTTGTCCGCGAATATCACCAAAACATGGTTCAGCCCTTCATTCCAATATGGTAGAGTACTCGGGTGTGGCGGCCATGGATTGTCGCCGTCAAGAAATACGAGGAAGAGACAGGCTTTTGCAGGATCGTTCGTGTAATACTTGGACTCATTTATGTGGGAGAAATAACGCTTCGGTGGAGCGGGCAAATCATACGTGAAGATCAACAGATCCTCGGAGCTGTCGCATTTCGAATAATTGAAGCATACATCCATGGAGCAGAGAGGAAACCTTGCAGGATAGTGCCACGTTTTGCCTTCCGCATACCATGGACCTTCATTGTTGCTGCATTCCTCTTTCTTGACTAACTCCTTCACAACTTCTTTTTCCACAACCACGGTTTCTGCAGGCGGGCAAACCGCGCAAACTGTACAATTACAATTAGCCGGTGTGCTCTCCAACAATTTCGTCCCCGGATCATCGGAGACATGAACGATGGAGTTGTAATGTTTGAGAAATTTCGCGCTGTTCAAACTCGTGAAGCATACAAAGATAGCGACGAAACAGAGGAACAAAATCAGCTCAAGCCTGCACCCAACTCTTTTCATTTTGAGGATCAGATTGTAATGCTCGTGCTCCCGGTTCTTCAACTCACAATCGCATAGACCAATCTCTCATTTAATTTCCAGATACTGAGTGCGTGAATTTTGCAACAAGTTCGATAGAATGCAGTTACAAAGACCTTGATGACATTAATGGTATCCGTCCCTAGGGTTGGCTAAACTATTTGCAGAATCGGATTATTGGCTCAGGCTTCCAGTACAAGGGAAGGAACACCTGCACTCAGATAAAGACAATGCGGATGAAACCCTGTTCAAAACAACAGTTCTCAGTCTCTGCAACAACTCCATCACCAACATTCTTGAACTCTATCAAATTTTCATCAGATCCCAGAGTATCCTTCACCATTATCCTGCCGATCCATCAATCGAGCTAATTCACAAGGTGACAAATGTAAGGCTATGACATTTCTCTAGAAGCGGGATACTTTGTAATGCATCCGGGTTATCGATGTGATGCTGTCTTCACGAACAGCCTCAGAATCACAGAAAGACTTGAAGCAGGTGACGTGACACGATGCAGTGGCCTGACACGGTACCAACTAAAAGAATCCAGAGAGTTCGAAGGAACTTACAGGAAGCAAGTTGGAGCCTAATATATGGTTTTTTCTTCAATTACTACTAGAGTTTCACTGTTGCAACATTTCCTCAATCAATTGTTTGAAACACATGTAAGATTGGGGTCACATAATCACATACAACGACAGTGACTCTTGTCCAGACTTCCAAGGAATTATTAATTAATGTTTTAGACGAAATTATGGATTACCTGTCTTCCACGTTGCATGTAAGGGCTTTGAGCAATCGGGTACCGGTCACTAACTCTTGCAGGTCTTTCCGCATTCACGAACGTGAGTGACACCGTACCGCAGTATGCGTGCAACCGTTTCATCGTGGCATCATCATTTAGTGAACATGCAGCCGTCGTCTCGCAATTATGTGTCGGAAAAATTGGCCATAAGTGGTCTTGCAGTGCCTTCTGTAACGCAGTTAATCGTCGTGAATAGAACTACGTGTATTGACGAAGGTTTGGCGACCTCTCGATTGCCATGAGTGGATGGAAGCTTTGATCCCGGAGTCGACAATGGTGCTGGATCTAGGTTTTGGATCTATTGAAACGTTGCTCCTATTTTCACATTTTCTGCGAAGTTGTGGAGGGTATTCATATTTGAGTTGTTCAGAAGGAAATGGAGTGAGACTGGATTGTATAGCTAGAGCTGAACCCATAGGATTTCGGGCAAACATATAGCAGATTGCGGTATTCTTCAGGGTCTTTCTCGCAATATTCCCTTGTCTCTCGAACTTCTTCAGATTCGACAGCTATCTGACGATCATTTCCTACTACATGTCCCTTATGCCTTCCACTCTGTCAACGCCGGATAAAAATTGCAGCTGTAAAGTATTTCGTTGAGCTCCAGGAGAAGCGGTTGATTAGTTGCAACCTTCGTATTTACGTGGGCTTAACTGCGATTGTTACAAGCCGATGTCAGGTCATCTGCACCTGCAAAATGGTGACCGAATTAACAACCCGAAAAAGGTTTGAAATCTCGAATCATTCCCTTCTCAGAAAGTGAAAGCTGCAGATTAAGATGTGAAGAAGGTGTTGAAGCTTTACCCGGGCGTTCCATGGTACGCCAACGGCAAGGAATGGCGTTCCTCAGCAGAATTCCCCAACTGCTCCACGAACGCCCGCTTCAACTACTGCAAGTGCGAGAACATAACAGAGCCTCTGGTGTTCGCGTAGAACCTCGAGCTTCGCTTTTTCTTCAGCATTAATGAATCCAAGTATTGCACCAATGATACTGAGAAAGTACGCCTCTTCTTTATATCTCTTTAACTCTCGATAGGTGTGGCCAACGATGCCGAGTGAATTGCTTCACTGAAATAGAGGGCTTAATGATGTGCCAGTCACCTTCGCAAAGAATTAGGATAAAAGGTGCCCGCCGCGTAATTCCATAGAAAATGCATCAATCTTAGTCACACAGTCGAACATCAGATGCCTGCCCCTTCCCGATTCGACATCGAAATTTCCCTGCCTGGGAGACATCATATCAGGGAATCCGCGAAATCATTGAAAAGAAGATATGTTGCAACTATTCAGGGGACGAGATACTTCGGAGTCGATTCATTTAGGGGGATACACAACGCAAAGAACGCGATAATGGCCGCAACTTGAAAGGATAGCTTGGTCCGGGAAGAGCATCCACACCAGGGCGTTAGTTGCGACCAAGACGCCAAGTTATGTGGGAGCTGCAGTTTCTACCTGCCACAGATATATGTATAAATATATATATATATATATATATATGAATGGGGATTGTGCCTGGGGAATGGAAACTGAATTCATGTAGATTCACTGAAGTTTTCAGCGCGCAAGCCATACCTGCTTTAATAGCTGACAACTATGTTTAGTCGTTTAACCTGTTGATGCACTAGCGTAAACTGTCTCCTGCAGTTTCCTACCTCGGAAATGCTCCCAGTTGTACGCTGCTAAGCGTCAGAAAAACTGTCAGGCAATTTGCTTAGAGTTTCTACAGTACAACGGGTCATTGAGGGAGGCAGCGATGCGGATGTTGAAGCAACGTTTCATGGAAGTATCTGCTGGTTTCGCACAAGTTAGACAGAGGAGGCGCGCCTTAGAAATAAAACTGTAAATTAAGTGATTCAGGTGCAGTACTTTCATCCCGAGTAAATGTAGATATGCATGAGGGGGGTACAGGAAGCTGCTCCCAATTGGTGGTGCAACACTCAAGTCCTTAAGCAAATTTCAAGGGCCTGGCGGGAAGTAAATCAAACGATTCTTAACTTCTGTAGGAAAAATAATAAAAAATCCAATATCCTATATGTGAAGCACAATGGGACTTTCATGTGTGATTCTCTTGAACTTTGCAGCAAGTTGCCAAAACGATCACGTTCTTTCAGAGGCACTATTACGCAAACAGGATCTTCATTGTGCGTTCAAGATTGTTCTCCAGGAGGCACCGACGGCATTCAAAACCACTGGAGCCGGATCTTAGTCATACCTCCAGTGGAAGCACAACTTAGTCGCACTTGCGACACTTACGAGTGCCATTCATTGCTGGTCCTCTAGGCACGGCAGGCTTCTCTTCGTCGTTAGATTATATCAACGTCTTAGCTCTCGTGATGACGCGTCACAGTTACTGCGCTCTGATGCCATACAACACAAGACACTACCCGGAACGTGCGAGATGCTTTGAATCCAGATGCCGCTGAGGAGGAAAGCACATGCTTCAGATGCTGTTTGTGAAGCATACGACAGCATAGCCAAACCATTCGATCCCTGCAACCTCGCATCGCACCACACACCGCACTCAATTTTCTTGTCTTAATCGTTCTGCCCGGCAGACTTGGAACACCACGACACGACAGAGTCCAATTTCTTATACCGCTTTACAGCACTAAATCTATAGCCACTGCGCAGGTCCCGTGCCTAGCAACGTACCAGTCGCGCACAGTAGACCGAGCAAGTCGCAAGCAAGCAAGCCCAAGAGAGCACTCACTCGAGCTTCGCTATGGAGAATCCTTATCCTTCCATCCACCGAAGCTTTTCCTCATTGGCGAACACCGAAGCCCTTCATCCGTCCGAGACCCGCTCTCATTCGCCTTCCAGATCCCACAGGATTCTGCGCCGGGTATGCCAGCTCACCCCTTGCGTCCCTTTCTGACCACGAGAAAGACCCCAGACTTGACAACATGGCATGCCTCGTTGTCTAGTCGCTTTTCCTAGCCATGGCCTTCTAGGGTAAGATGATCTCATTGTAGCGGCTGAGTCAGTGCAAATTTATTCACTCTTGCAACTCGCATCGGATTCTTCGAAAAACGCTGAAAAATCCGAGTCTGATTTAGTGTATACTGCGTTAGTACAGCATGATTGTGTACTGCACTTCGTGTCATGGAATGAACATCCATTTGTTTGCAATATGTATATTTTTTTCCTTCTGGTGTTTGGAGTTACGCTGACAAATGCTTTGGATGGAGACAATCTCTGATCGTAAGAGCAGTCATTTCGGTAGCTGATTCTTCGACATGCCTCGCAATGGAAGTGTGCGGGGAATTATAGTGGTTTTTACATACCGGTTGGCGGTCTTTTCCTCCTCTCTCGAACGGAAACCGTCACCCCAGGTCCCGCCAAGTGGGCTCTTACTACGCCTCCACTTAGGATGGGACCCATTGCAAGCAACTCCAAATTGGGTGCGCTAGATTACAAACTTTTTCTCTGATCCTGAGTGAATCTGAAGTAACGTGAGCGACATCTGTCAATAGGAAATGCCAAGTTTCACGATGACTCACCGAAATAATGACTAGATACAGGGAGAATGTTCAAAAGCATTTAACCAACCACTCCCTGAGAGCTTGTAGGCATCACACGGCTAGACGAGACTTCGGTGTGAATTGTTCCAGGTGGTGTGTACATAAATTGTTGAAATCCATCACACTCTGTACTGTGGTGTATGATAGAGCGTTTAGAATTGTGTGCAGTTTTGATTGCGACATGGTGAAGAATTTGAAGTCTTGCAGGATTATGAGGTGAAGGTTTTTGGTTTCGATCCGAGAGCTGGATTTGAGAACTGCATCAGATCCTCACTTGAAGAAATCGGACCAGGATCTCTGTTGGTAAGGGGATTAATATCTGCTCTTGGAACAGTTTTCAAAGCTTTTGATTAAACAGTTCGTGAGGCGACTTGAGTTGAAGAAATAACTGACTTTGAAGGTACAGTGTACAGTGCTGACATTATGATCAGTGTTCGCCATTGTTGATAGTATTAGTTGTGCGGTTCTCGATCACGAAATCTTCACTCTATGTTATGAGATCTTGTCTGGAATCGATGCGAGGCGTAGTTGTATTTCTACTAATTACCTCGCTTTCTGGATGGCATTTGGTGGTGGTTTCTAGCTCAGAGAATGGCTGCCTCCCGCAACATGATTTATTTGCAGTCTCCGTGTGGAATCGCGGCCTTCCCGTCTGCTATGTCTGTGTTGAAGCCTGATGGGAGGCTTGTTGGCACCGTAGCTCGGATGTCCATGGTCACTCGGACAAGATCAGTACACACTGTGCCCTTCCAAAGAGCTACAATTGTCCACCACAGTCTTCAACTTGCCGACATCTCCACGAGTCTCAAGGTACTTCTACATCGCTAACCATTTCGTTCGGCTTCTCTTGCGTTTGATTTATGTAGTATTATTCTGCTCTGACACGCATGGGCGTAACTCACAAGCTACATATCATCGATTGTGCTATTTTAACTGGAAGAAACATGATTTTTCAAAATATTAACTGACCATCGTATCCTTTCCAGCCTAAACGCCGATCAAGAGAGAGGCAAAGGCGAGAGAACTCAGTTAAAGCGACTTTTGACGCAGATCTCTCAGACCAGGTACATTTCCTCATCTTGTTTATTGCGCAGAGCTGAATCATTAAAACGAATCGAATTCGAGCTGAAGGAGTCTGTCAAGCAGAATAGATGTTAGGATGACGGTAATTGCAGCGAGAAGACATGACGTCTTTGTGGAAGTTCTAGCTCTATTATGCTGTTGCTGAATCATTCAAGTCCTTCAGTCAGTCTCCGGACATTAGTAACGATGACGAATATCCGTTCAGTTGTAACAACGAACTCAAGATAGTTTGAAAAAGAAGCCCCGGGAAGGATCACAGAGTTTTGACTGACATTTATGGGGTGATAAACACCAGGTATCGGGTCATGGGAAAGATCTGAAGCCTCTGCAAGTAGGTCTGGCCGGAGCATGTTTAGTGGCTCTTGACAAAGGGACTGCGCTGGCCCTTACCCGCTCGGAGGCACTGCCCGCTGTCTTGCGAAACTTGCCAAGTTCAACCGTGTGTATGATACTCGTGGCGGCTGCACTTACCGCCATCAGTCGGGCCGATCAAAGCACTGCCAAAACTATAACAAGTTTTTTCGGACCTGCAGTGGAAATAATCCAGCGATGGATGCCTCTCTTCTATATCCCTGCTCTTGTTATGCTGTCGGTGGTCGGGCAGAGAATCGTCGTGGAAGAGGGAGTGCGACTTCTTGTCTTGGTCGGTAAGTATCCCATCGAATCTTATACGAATCCCGAGCACTCTCCACATGTTTGATATTGGTATGGTGATCAACCGTTCGGATTGTGATGAACCTGCTCGTCGTTGGGTTAAGAATAGCCTGACATGAACGTTGGTAATTTGGCAGCGGGAGGCTGGGTAGTGACTCTCGGAGCAGTGGCATTGCTCGCCGGGCTTGTGAAGGTAGGAGTTCAAACAGAGGTTGGAGACGCCCCGAACATGTCACCTGCGGCTCCATATAGTATTTGGGAGGTTTTGACTTGGGCAGGAGTTGGAGCCGCAAGTGGTCTTGTGGCGTATTTCGCACCAAATGCTTTTGGGTTGCATCAAGCAACAGTAGCGGCACCTTTCTTCATTTGTGCCACTGTTGTAGGGTTTCTACTCGGAACTCAGTACGTTTGCATCCCCTCCACAATAATCCTGGCGCTACAGTCAAGCTTCTCCGAAAGATACATAACGTATCTCGTAGAACATTGTCTTTGCTGAAGAAACCGTCGCCCATTTTTCAGCCGTAACTACTCACACGTGAATTTGTGTGCAGGGTGCCCAAACCTGTCAAGAAATTCTTACACCCTGTTATCACCGCTGCTGTCTTCGTGAATGTGATTACATTTCTCGCTGGGACATTCACGAATCGAAGTTTCGAAACCATGATAGGTGCGTTTTACCCGATTCCATTACTTTGAAATCTCTCACTGTTGAGTAGAATCCTTTATGTGAACAACTTAGCACATGGTAAAGCTGGCGATCGCATGGCTGAGAAAATGGGTCATGAGCGGTGCTTTTTCTTTGGACATTTTACAGGATTATACGTGACCAAGAGTATGCAGACCCCAGGCGGAGGAGACCTATTGATGGCATTGTTAGGTCCTCTGACTCTCACATACGGTTTCACCCTGTTTCGTCAGCGCTCTGTAAGCATGCACTACCTTATCAGAATCATTATCTTTGTAGACATCTGCGATGGTTTTCAATGCCAATAGAGTTCTGTTCGCAGTATTCATAGCCTCCAGTTCTAATTCAATAGAACGCCTTGCTGCAGATTCTTCGGCACCACGCTACTGAACTAGGGGTAGTGGTGCCACTAGCAGCCATCTTCTCTATCCTGACGACTGTAATTGCGGGACGTCAACTAGGTCTTCACGAGTTTCTCACACGCTCAGTCGCAGCTCGGAGTACCTCCTTGGCATTCGCGATTCCAGTTACAAACGCGATCGGAGGTTGGTTCTAATTCCACAAGCTTGCCGCGCATGTAATTAATGGCTGTGATTTTGAATTAACACCGAGCCCTCCATAGTTGAGAGTACTGAGCGATCGAGTTCGGTGGATGTTGGCTCGTGCAGGGGATGAGTCGATCGCTGCAACTGCTGCCATTGTGACTGGGCTTCTAGGAGCCAACTTGTCATTGCGGCTGCTTTCAACATTGAAGGTTCAGAACAGTGTGGCTCGTGCCCTTGCGATGGCCTGCAGGTTTGCTTTCAGTCCCTTCTCTTTCATACTTGTTGCTTGCACTACACCTCTTCTCAAAGACTAACCTGAGATTGTCTCCTGCTGAAACTATTGAAGCAGTACAAGCTTAAAACTGCTTTCCTGAGTGAATCCAAAACCATCCTGATTTGCTTCGATGTGTGATCAGCGCGCACGGGTTTGGATCAGCGGCGCTAGCATCCGGAGACGCCGACCTCATGCCATTCTGTCTGGTCACCTACATTCTCATGGGCGCAGTTTCTTCACTGGCAGTCAGCATACCAGTCATCCGATCCTCCCTCCTGCTATTGTAATCACTCACATCGCCCAACCAAGTAAACCATTCCTGGTTTTTTCGCTCCGAAGTTAAAAAAAAAAAGAAAAAGAAAAAAGAAAAGCACAAAACACACAAGCAACGAAGAACGCTCTAACCAGACCAGAATGTGCCGCAAGTTCACGAACAAGCTGCTCCAGCTGAGGATCGGCAACAGCAAAACGGTGAGTCTGAATCTTACAAAAGCTATCAGAAAGGAGCAACACCGTGTCTGTAATTGTAGTCATAGAGAACCTGTTTAGAATAAGAATCACTCCACCATGGATAGGTATGTTGGTGTTTCGGCGTGGGTGCTTTGTGTGTTTGCAGTTGTCCAACACAGCGCCACCTCGGTTGTATAATAGTGTCACACAGTTTGGTTGGTGATGTAACAAGAATCAGAGTCTTTTGAAAGCCATCGTTGTAAGTCTACTTCTGTAAGGAAATAAAGCCTGTAACAAAGTTGTCTGGATGCTGTTGCCTTGGATTCCTCGCTGGTTGCATCATGCTTGCAATTCTGTTGGTGCTTCATACTGAAATGGGTTGAAATGCTAGTTGTGGTATATGTGGCAGCTTTAGTTTTTTTCACTGTGGAAAACAACATTTTATACCATGTTATTAAACCATGAACATGCTTTTGTGCTGGATGAGTCTGTTGCGTGAGCTGTAGAATGGTTTACATGAGAATCTTGTTGTTTTGGTGAAAGATAAATTCTATGTAATGCTAGATAGTTGGAGAAGTGATTTCTAACATCTATTTGTATGTGTGTGTATGTATGTATATATATATATATATATATATAAACATATACTATGTGTGATATTTTAATCCAATAACACATTTGTAATATTATTGTAATATATTTAAAGAAAATATTTTAAATCATTACATTTTGAATTTATGTAATGAAGAGTAATTACATGTAATTAAGACATTCGATTTGACTTGCAACAAAGCCAATACAATCAAATAGAGAAGAATTCAACTTTAAAATACTTAATAAGAAATATCAATATGTGTAATTTTAAATCTAATTTTTTTTCAGAAAAATAAAAAAAACAAAAAAAAAACAAGGCAATATCAATTACTTAATACTGCATTAGTAGTATATATATATATATATATATATATATACATATACAAATTCTATTATTGGACTGTAATATCTAGACACTTATAATAATTTAGAAGATTTTAGCAACCATGATTGAAGAAACATAGTGAAATTGAAACCAAGATTTTGCAAAGACCAATAAAATTCAGCTCACAACATTGCAAAATAGGAATCTGAATAGATTTTATTCATAGACTTTTTAATTAAAATCCTTCACACATGTAAACCTGACAAAGAAAAAAGAATAAAATCTAGACTATAGCAAACTAGTCGACAATATCGAACTAGTGTTTTATTTTATTTTTATTTTTTTGATATTTCCCCCTAACCTTCTTCAATGCATTGAAAACATGTCATATCGTTTAGAAAAAGATATTAAAAAATATGGATACAGAGGAGAATTCAAATGAAGGAATCAGGAAAAGTGTCTGCAAGGAGATTTTAAAAAAAGGATCTATAAAGGCAGTAAAAAGGTAACCAAGTCATGTACAATTCTTCAAGATTGTCTAAAATCTACGGAAGCGTCGACGATACGCGCGGCGCTGCTCCCACTCGAGCCCAGCCCTCGCGTCGCGTCGCGGCGCCCGCGACGGGCCACACATTCCCATGAGGCGGCGTGTCATTGCTGCGGAGAAGCCAAGGGATCGAGATGATGTGTGCAGATTAAGTAGGGTGTGCATGGCAACCCCACCCAATCTGCACTTGAAATCTGCGCCTGCTCTGTCGATTGATGGCCCCGAGAGTGTGTTTTTGAGTTCTCATCGACGATGCGGCGCTTGCCTACCCGGCTATTGTATCAGATCGTGCTTCTGGTCTGCTGCGCTACTGACTACAATCTATATTACAACAATATGTGGGGATGGCCCTGTCAGACTCACTTGGATAGGCCCCTAGACCTGGACCTCTCCAGCTTTATGAATCTCGACGAGGACTGGTCTGCGGTTTGTGGGGCAGTGGGGGTATCACTCCTGGGCGAGAAAACTTGAGAGAAAATCGTCCTGGGCGATCGCGGGGGCGGTGTTGTCGTCCCCACGAATCTCAAATCAGGAAGGTCGTCTGAATTGTTTGTGGACCTTAGAGGAGTTCTGCTCTCGGACCGCGGCAAGGAATCGGGCAAGGTGGCGTCCACCTCTGCTCCGGCTTTGACTGAGCTTGGTAGACCCTTGTCGTGTTTGTTTTCTGCCGAAATCTTGGGTTTGCGCGGGGTTGTGTCGAGGGTGATCCCTTGGTGCTGATCTCCAGTCGATGGCCTTGGAGATTTGAGGGGCAGCCTGCTTTTCGACCGCTTGAAGATGTCCGGCATGGGAGACGGTGGAACCTCCTGATCCGTGGTGTCTGTGAGCTTCGTGTTGATGAACTTGACATAGTTGTACCATTTCGTGGACATCACGAAGCCGAATGCGTTCATGCTGCTGAGCACCATGAGCACGAGGTAGAAGTAGTTCAACCGGTTCTTGTTGAGGTTGGAGTCGGCCAGCCAGCCGCCATTGTTATAGCTCTTGGAGACCGCGTTCGTGACTACGATGAGGCCACCGCTTTGGTAGAAGCCGAGGGCGATGGCTAGAAGGGAGAAGCCGCCTCCCAAGCTTCGCATCTCAACGGGCATTTCTTGCCAGTAGAACTCAAAAAGGCCGACGTAGGCCCACAGTTCAGCGCTGGAAGCTAGTATCCACATTGGCAGCAGCCAGAAAATGCTCATGGGCACAACGGCCATGGGACTTTCAATCAAGCCATGGTGTCTTGCAGACCTAAGTCTTCCAGTTTCCACAATGGCACCGTAAGCCATGGCCAAGATGGACTGCAGGAGTCCAATGCCTATTCTCTGAAGGTGTGTTATGCCATGGGTATGTTTGGTATACTTCCGCATGAATGGAACAAACCACTGGTCGTAGACTGCGATCTCGATGAGCACGAAGGCGACGGAAATCGCCGACAGAGAAGGCGGCGGAAACTGGAAAGTGCCGATGTTACGCTCCATGGTGTAGCCCTGCGCGACTGCCCAAGTTTGAATTTGAGCCACTACGATGTAGAGGAATGAAACACACCATATGATTGGTAATGTGCGCATTATAGCTTTGAGTTCTTCCACTTGGGTGATCGTGCAAAGGCGCCATGGATTGACTTTTGTTGTGGATTGAGTTCCTGTGTCGGGTTCCGTAACAACGGCTGCCCTGTCGAGGAAGGTCAAGCCCTCGGTGTGAGGAAGAGAATAGTATCTTTTCAGTGTGGGCTCTCCCAGAACCTCTCCTTTGTTGGAATTGAATCTTTTCAATGTCGGCTCCGTCGGGATGGCGTTTCCATTCTCGTGGTCCTGAACCTCGAAGAGCATGGCACTGTTCGATGGTAGAGTAGTTTTTTTCTTTCGAGTTGCTGCAACGATCACTTGCGCGATTCGTGTTAGTGGACTCCCCTGGGGCTTCTTGTGTCTGTAATGCCCTGCTCCGGCGACGAGACACGTCGCTGAGAGTAGCATTGCTATCCCCATGATTGTGTAAGCCCAAAACCATGACACGCTTTGAGAAACATAAACCACCACCATCATGGCTATCATCGTGCCCACGCTCATGAAGAAGAAGAGCCAATTGAAATAGCTCCGGATTTGTCTTTTCTCCTCTGGGTCTTCGATGTCAAATTGATCAGCTCCAAGAGTTGCCAGACATGGTCGTAGACACCCTGTGCCCAGTGCAACCAGGTAGAGGGCGAACAAAAACACTACGAACCCTTTCGTTCCTTCTAAAGAGGGGCAAGTATGGTCAGTAATTGGACAATTTGGTGCCAGTGTATTGACGCTCACCGACACTACCATTAAGCCCAGTCCCTGCCGCCAAACACATCACAACATGTGAGCGTCATTTCACGCACGAGTCAGACAAAGAGTAATGGCAGAGAGAGAGAGAGTTGAGGAAGAAACAGAATCGAGGTTTTGAAGCGCTTACCACCATCTCCATGACAGCGAAGATGAGCGATGCCCAGAAGCGTCCCAAGTATGCATCGGAAACAAATCCACCGAAGATTGACGTGATGAAGGAAGTTCCCCAGTAGATGTTGGTATGGATGGAAGCTTTCGACGTGGACAAGTGCATGGGCCCTGACAGATACGTGAAGAGAGTGAAAGCTATCCCTACGCTTGCGATACTCTCGAACATCACGGCCCCTGTTACAAAGCACCGAACACCGTTACTGCAACAGGATTTCAGAAACCGC
Organism: Physcomitrellopsis africana; assembly: GCA_036785485.1. NCBI lineage: Eukaryota > Viridiplantae > Streptophyta > Bryopsida > Funariales > Funariaceae > Physcomitrellopsis > Physcomitrellopsis africana. Next base: position 72,284 of record JAWRVF010000125.1, on the reverse strand, counting down.
TACATGAACCTAATAAAAAACTCAATGGCTGCGGAATGGAATAATGGAGAGTTGGAAGGGATGCTGCACTTTACCAAAGATGAGTGAAGACGTCTTCCATCCCCCAGTATTTTCCTTGGAAGCGGGCCTTCCTTTCGTGTCCACAGATCCATCACCCACTTGAAGATTCGCTCCTACAGCTTTGCGATCTGGAGCCTCACCATAATCACCTTCAACACTTCTCCCGTCGTCCTCCTGACAGGCAAAGCTCAGGTGTCAACCCTTAATGTCTACAAATCTGTTGGACAACACATTTTCACAGCTGCATGTCTATCGAAGGAAAGGTAACGAAAAGAGAAGGTTTATTGTGCTACGAGTAATAGAAGCTCAACAAGAAAATTTATGAAGGAATCAGAGCATTGAATTCAGCTCGGGCTTTGGTTGGGCTTCAGGTCAACATGAGCAAACGAGGACCACACTCACTCCTCACCTTTCTGTTGACGCAAGGCAGGACGCCGCAGGCAGCACCGCAAAATGCCATTAAATTGCAATCGAACGATCAAGTTGCAACCCTGCCGAGCTTCAAGTTTCGGAACAAGCTTCAGCTACAACCATCGAAAGCAAAACCTGTTAGGCATTATCATGAAAGAGAGAGTTCGCGCCCTTGACAACAGCAACAAAAAAGAAAAAAACGAAACACAAAAAATTCTTCGTTTTCTCTCTTCAAATTGGTCTTCGTCTCAACATGAGCATTCAAGACAACAACGTCAAGTTCTGCTTCTGCCCCTATTTGCAACAAGTACCTGTGTACCTCGGAGGGACCAAATTGCTGCAGCGGCGACCTACCCGTCAACCCCTGCGTAGAGTCACTGCTGAAACGTCACACTCTACTTAAGAAGACAACTGCTTCGGATCCCACATAGATCCAAAATCTGCATAAGCAGGAGCTGAATCCGGCCAGTCTGTCACTGCATCGAATTCACCCTCACTGCTGCGAGCTTTCAGATCAATCTTGTACATGAACTCCTGCAGATATTTATAAGTGATGTCCGAGGATCTGTGATGTTTCTAGTTTCCCCCTCCGAGTCCACATCGGTCATGTTCTCAGTCAACCTTCGAGCAGCGCAAAGTCGTTGAAAGTCGACGGGTGATCCCAGGAGGATCTGCCGCGAGCTTGGGTGCCACTCTAAACGCTGTTTCTTCTCGTTGTCATAGTTGACTTGAGTCTTCCTGGCTCTCTCACTCTCTCTCTCTCTCTCTCTCCCTCTCTCTCACATACTCATAGCTAGGTGCTCCGCACATGCTAGTAGGTGACTCACAATTCTGGGACCGGCACTGACAAACCCCCGTAACCTCCAGGTAAGTGGATCACAGAGCCAACCTAATGGTGTCCTGAAAAAAACTATCATGCAATTGCACCTCTACGTCTTCACGGGAAATGATTGTACATGCGTACAGCGAGAGACACTTGAGAAGGACACTGTCCAGACTGTTTCCACAAACATTCCCTGCCAAAACAAAATTTGGGTGCAGACGATTAGCTCAGGACCATAACATCCAGAACGAATGTTTAACTTGAATTTGAACAGCTTGGTTTTACCGGAGTAATGTTGTGAGGGGAAGGTGAAGAAGAAGCTGGATAATTCTCACGTTCGTAAATTTGTCAGTTTGTACGCTGTTCCCGGTTAGAATTCAACGAAACGTGGACCACGTAGTTTTCAATCACTGGCTCAATCTCTCAACTGCTGGTGAGTGCAGACACTACGGGTGATGGATCAGTAGCATTTATGGGTGCTCTCATGGATGCTTCTGTTTTTTTTCCTTCGGAGCTGGCTACACCTGAACCATTGACTGGCCCCTGTCGCTCTTTTTCCCTCACCTCACCCTGTCAGCCTTAAACTGGAGGTGAAATGGGACCGGACTTTTGAAAGGGCTTTCTTACAATGTGTCAGGGTTTTTGTTTTACAGACTACTGCGAGCTTCTCACCGAGAAGATGTTGTTTTTGGCGGCGACAATAATGTGCAAGTACTTGCAACCAAGGGGGGAGGGGGGGTCCCAGTCAACAGTAGTCCATTATTTTCATTCCCCTTTGAAGGGGTACATCTGTCGATGTATACTCCTCATTTGCAACCGATACTTGTACAGTGGAATCACCTCAATGACAACGTAGAAGTCCAACTCGGAATTTCAACAGACTCATACGGTGGAATAATTCCAAGGACACGCCATAACTTTGGGGTAACTTGATGCTGCAACATTCTTCCTTAGGTTATCAAGGTACGATGGGGAGTACAAGGGTAACTGCCACCACCCAAGTAGCAGACGTCACTAGTGTATAGTTAGACTGTGTTTGGCGAACGGTATACCACGCCGCGCCCCAATGAACACTACTTCGGTGGTCCACAGTGAGGTTCGGTTTTGAACCTAAATTTCCCAGTAGGACGTGAGTTGGATTTCTAGGATTGATAGACAGCCCATCTGAACTATAGCTCGGTAGTCTGCATTGATATAAAACTAGGAGAAACTTCTAACGCCAGCTTAGAAAAGATTGTTTTCGAAATATCAGCTCAATGTTTATGTAATGATCCCGGAAGATCTGACTGCTTTAGCGAGGCAATGAAAATGCGAAATGGGGGATCATGATATCTGAGGTCTTGGTTTCCACACAAGGTACATTACCACAAGATCCAGTGGAAGTTGGCCCGAAAGCCGAGCTGTTCACGAGGTGGAGCGCTTTGCTGAGTTCCCTTTGAGTACAATAATTTTAAAAAGTAGCACCGTAGAGTGCTGCCTGACACTTGCATGCGAGAAAGACCCCACCCACTGCATGGTGCCCCGGTAGGCAGTGCAACGAACAAAGGACGCCACACTTCTAGAAGAACCCTCTAGGGGGCCTGTTTCTGCCTCATTTTCACATTTGTCATGTAAACCGCAACTAGAGCTATTGAGAGAGATACTATCAATGAAGGCAACCTGCAAGGAGGACTGTCTTTTGCTGAGTTGAGGAGAAAGGTGCCCCTGCACAAGCTTTGTCAGAAGCCAGTGTGAGCTGCAGAACAATTCTTAGTGGATTTTCAGCGCCCCAAGTGCCGGAAGACGTGTCGGAACCTCACCTTTTGGTGAAAACCCTTTGAATTAGAGTTCAATGTAGAAAGCTGCTTGATTTCACGGAGTCAAAAGTTTTGTACGTAACACATGCGTTGGATTCGGGGTAATAAGATTCAACTCCTCGGAATTGCACCCTGTCAGTAACCACCCTGACTCCTGATTGCTCTTGAGCCTTGAGACCCAATTGTACCCAATTGTTAATGCATTGTACAAATTCCTGTGAGTGGAGAACGTACTGGATACCACCTGCAGAAATATTTGAGTGGAGATGATACCGATCAAGTAGCGATGGAGTAATTCTCCTTGACAAAAACCTGTTAAGCTATGCAGCTCCCCACCTATTATTCACAAGGTACTGCCGAAGTATGGTACGATGTGGACGGACAATATTTGATGTCTCTCATTTATGTATATATTTGACGAATGCTTTCAAGCAAAGAAAACATGATAAATTCCCCCGTCCTAGCCTGATCGTGAATGGCTACCTAATTGTTCACAAAAAAGTGCACAGAAATTCTGTCATTACTCGCCTTCAATTTCAATGTGAAGTTCCGTATGGCAAAAGAAGAATCGTTCTGAACCCATGTCGTTGCTAAATTTTAAACTCCTGAATTAACTAACCCTAAAGCCTTGTAGGTTGGATAACCTAAATGCATTGGAACAATTCCATTTCAGTAAACGTAGGCAGGAGGACTAGAGCTGTCTGTAGGTACTACATGTGTACTGGGTATGTGTGTAGCTATGGCCTGCCTTCACGGAGTGGACCTTGGCTAGCAGTTCCAACAACGGACAAACTCCTTATATACAACGATCCGGCAAGGGACAATATCTACTCTTCTGGTGTTTTTCGTTTGTTTCTTTTACTTTTTCTGTCTCGAATTGTGTCTGTTGTTTTTGGCCGGATCATTTTCAGATCGTACTCTGGTGAAATGCGTAAAACCAGAGCATTGCAAACCAGTCTGGTTTTACGCATTTCAGAGAAATGAACAGGAATCTAAGATAGTATTCTACAGTTCCTCATCCCAACTCATAGCAGATTATCTCGCTTACTCTATCACCGAGCTCATAACAAACAAGCTACGACATAAACTCGGTGGCCAATTCGGCAGATAACGGCATTCAGATGGGGCTTGTGTGTGCGGTTGCATCACTCGCTGGAGTACAGGGTCCTCTCAGAAAAATTCTTCCCAAGCAAACAGGGAAAGAAGATCCCACTCTAAGGCAAAGAAAACGTGACAAACGCTGCACACAATCATCATCATCACCACCATCGAAAAACACTCCAGCAAACCAGAGCAATTAAAATCCATTTTCTGGTTTTTTGTTTTGTGTTTTTTCCCCTTTTTGTGGCAGCAGATCAAATCATGAAGCTGCCAAGCACAGGTGTGGATCTTCTGCTGCAACCGCTCATGGAAGAATACAACATTCAGAACCTCATGGCAAGCCCTTCTGACGCTATCAATCAGCAGCATTGTACCCACCTTACACCCTCCTCATCACCATATACAAACCCTAAATATACAATACATACAAAATCCACACAAGTGAAAAAAGCATGTAAGAAACAAGAACTGAAGCAAAAGTAGGGCAGAACCCAAAGCCCTACTGGTGATGGTACTATAACAGTGCACCTGGCGTGGGAGATGGGTAGCCATGAGAAAGCTCTGACAAGGTGCACAGAAGTAGGGTCAAAAGCACACACCTCCCCTTTCTCCTCCTCTGCCCTTTCCTTTCTCCCCTCTCTCTCTCTCTCTCTCCATCTGTTTCTTCCTCTACTTCCCACTGCAGAACATTGCCTTTCTGGCAACACCTAGAGTTGGAATCACTGTGCAGCCTTAGCAGCCCAAAGCTGGGTTTACTGGGGGGGATGGGGGACAGCAAAGCAAGCAGCCTGGTTTGAATTCCCACTTGGGTTGTATTGCTTTTCTTTGCACTGTTTTGTATGTGTATGTGTATTGTATTGCATGGCTGGTGTGCAGTGTTTGGTGATTCTGCATGTGTGCATGCATGTGTTCACTCTGCATTGTAGTGCCCCCATTTTGCTTGCTTGGTGCAGTAGGCTTCCAACCTAACGCGGAAAACCAAGCTTAATTTTTCCGCGTTAGAAGTTTTTTTAAATTCAAACAAATACTACCTGAGTTTGTGAAGGTGGTGGGTGGTGGATGTCATTCATTCATTCATTCATTCATGTGTGTGTGTGTGTTATTTTTGAAGCATGGCAATGAGGTGCGTGGATGCCACTTAATCAATCAAACATGGATTAGTATGGGATTGTGGAGGAGTGTGTGATGGGGAATGTGCATGAGAGGGTGGCACATGATGTATGGAAAAGGATGACAAGGAGGAGGAGGAATGAATGAATAAATCAATGAATGTATGCATATTTAGAGTTTCTAGCTGGTATTTCATTTGTTGTTGTCAAATTGTTGAATATGATCATTAAGTTCTTGTTTTCTTGTTAGTTTAGTTTTATTTGTTTATAGAATTGAATGTTTAGATATAGATCATTGTTTTATTGAAATTGGAAAATATGTAGATGGATTTTTATGATTTTTTTTTTTTTTATAATTTATATTACTATTATTATTCTTATAACTAAAAGTTTTAGTTTGAGAGTTGTAGATAGATGAAATGTTTGTGCCATTTTTCTGCTCAAATTATTAAATATCATTGATATTAAAGCTTGGGTTTTAGTAACCAAATTCACATGGGATTTTGAATGAATTATATGAAATTGTCAATTTTATGACTCAAAATTTAAGAATTAAGTTTTTTTGTATTAAACATGATAGCATGGTAAAAAAATTGATGTGCATTATGTGCAATCAAAATCTAAAATGTTGTGAAAATAATAATTTATTTTAATGATAGTATATAAAAAAATTAGATAAATAATTATTTTTTAAAATAAAATTTAAAATATTTATTTTTATAATTATAAATTTATTTAAAATCAAAACTATTTAATTATAACTGTATAATATATTTTGCACATAAATAAATTTTATTTATACCTTAAAACATACTACTGCTTAATAATTTTCACAATCTTACTCTATTATTATACACCGCTTGCAAACCTCAATATCACACTCTGTCCATTGACTTGCAACACCTTGTTATATTACTGCATCTGATTGTCTATTATCTCAATCCACAATTCTATTTCCTATTTGGTCACATTGTGCTGCTTTGGATCACTCTATACAAAAAAAACTATGACAATGGTGCTAATTTGAAGTTGCAATATGCAACACATTTCTAAATCTTTATATTAGAACACAATACACCCTCTAAAATGAAAAATATATCTTTTTTGAGAAATTTTTATTGCAATATATATTAATACCTGTTTCAAATTTTACAACCCAAAACCACAAGTACACTGAATGTTTTTTTTACAAAACTTTCAATTTTGTTTAAAAAATCAAATATTATTTAAATTTTAAGTACCTAAAATTTTATCAATAAAAATTCAAAATTTAAGATTTTATAAATTTTATAAAATTTTAAATATTTAAAAATATAAATTCATTCTAAAAGTTCTATTTTTGATTCCTTAATTTAGCTTAATTACACCCAAAAATATTAAACAATAATCACCATTCTTACAATGATAACACCCATTTTAAGTTACATTCTTTTCCCAATGCATATTATATTTTAAAATACTTTTAATATGTTTTATCTAAACTTATAAATACTTTCTTGTCTATATGCCATTGATACCAACCTTATAAATTTTTACTTTTCTTACCTTCTATATATTACAAACACTTACTAAGTTTTTATGAAAAGAACTACAATAATGCTAAAAAAAACTTTAGTGCTTAGCAATAACAGTTTTAAGGAGATGAATTTAAAAAATTACAAAATCATTTCTAAAAATGAAATAAATTTCTTTCTGTCAAAATACATTCTGATATTTTTATGTTCTATATTTCTTCAATACTACACCATCTTGCATTGATACTTTAATTCTTACAACTAAATATTAAAATTTCTATATTAGCAATTTTTCCTCCATTACAGGATCACAAATTCCATTCAGTTTATACCATTTCAAATTTCAGCTCTTACACTCATATTACAAAAAATATGCATATATATTAATTTATACAGAAGATCTTCAATCAAAAAAATAATTAAATATTAATAATTAAGAAAATTATGTAAATACATAATATAGGTCAAGTAGTTGTTATGAGTATTTTTTTTGTACCAAACTAGTTCAGCCACATCTAAAAAGAAACCTGTAACTAAACTTGAAGTTTTTTAACATACTTTGAATATAAGAGCATTAAAACATTCACTACTCCAAATCTATATATCTTTGCAATGTATCGAATTTTACCTGTTGTTAATATGATTTCTATTGTTTTTTTCCCCTTTTAGATAGTCTAACTATTGCATTTCTGGGAGCTTTTTATTCTTTAAAAAATGTCATTATCATTTTGCATGCAAGAGGAAGTTTGTTAATAGTGCTATTGAATTCTTGTAAAAAGTAAGTAATATTATAAAATGTAAGTAATATTATCATGAATTGTTACCATTAAAAAGATAATAATTATCAATACCAATCATACTTACTTCTTTTTTTTTTTTTTTTTTTTTGGTGGGTATTGTTAAGAATCTTGTATCCCAAAATCAAATTACTCTCCATAATTGTTTCTTCTAAAAGTTATGAATCTTGTCAAATTGCTCCATATTTTTCAATCCAATTTCTTTAAAGTTGAACCCTTTTTTATTTACAGTATGTCCTATGTTTTTGTTTTGGTTGTTGAATCTTCAACAATAGTAACAATTTTCTATCATTTCCATGGCAATGATATCTAAATAAAAAAGTCTCCCTCATGTTTTCATATTAGGATTTTGCATAAATATTTATTTTGCAGGCACGTATTTAGCAAACATAGTGCATCTGGTCATGTCAAGCAAAGATTCCAAAACAAATTAAATAGTTCGAGAACTTCCACAATATACTTTACATATATTGATCAAAATGTGTTTCATTAAGAAATGATCTTGCTCATTCCTTTAACTTACCTCAGAATCCAGTTAATTTATTACTTCTAATTTTATTTTCAATATGCTAAACTTTATTAATTTATTTTTCACATCATTAATTAAATGATTTTTTAATCGTTTCAGAAAAATTAAATTAAATATATTGTTTCAAAAATCATTCATCCAACTACCAATACTTATGAGCATAAATAGGTACTATTTCTACATTTTGCAAAAAATAGGAAGCTGAAATTAAGAATTCACAAAAAGAGATATTTTTGCATAACTGAGTATAACTGGTGTGATTTTTAAGTGAAGACTATGCCCTGTGTTATAATCAAGCTGTAGATTTTTAGAATATGGATTACAATCTATTAAAATAAAATAAAATAAATTAAATATCCTTCTATTCCACCATGATTTATGTTCACTTCTTTTTACTACAACTAATTAATATTCTTACTCATATTGCTCTATGATTGGAGCAAAATAATTTTTTATACTGTACGTTCTACTACACAAGTTTCATGCTCATGGTGTACGCATGTTTTGTATTATTTCAAATTACTTCATTAAATCATAATTAGCATAAAGCTTGGTTGAAAGACACAGTCAAGTGCTATAGAAAATTAGTTGACCCATTTCATCTGCTACAATAGTGCTACATATTGTCTGTTTGTGATTTTTCTTTTTCGTTTTATATATGTTTTATTATTTTCTTGCTTTTTTTTTTTGCTTTTTTGGTGACCATTGGGTCCCACCGTTTCAATCATTTGTTACTCTACTGTAACAAACAGAGAAATTGACAAAGATTGAATATACTATTTCTATTTTACTTGAAAAGTTTGTTTTAAAATAAATTTGGTTTTTTCATATCTTGTCAAAAAATAATTGTTTGTTCAGATCATCTACTGCCTCAATTGATCATTTTTAGCTTCCTTTTTAACATAAAAAAGTAAAATAAAAAAATAAAATAAAACTCTAGAAACCACCTTTGGTGTTGCAAAGTTCAATTGGTGTTGATTTTTTATTCTTTTTCAAGGTCAATTTTGTCAACTATTCCATTCTTTATTGTGACTGATTATTTCTAAAGGTGTTAAGTCATCCTAAAGCACTCTTTTTCTTTCCTTTCACCTAGTTTTCTTAATTTTCACAAACCTCAAAAAATTGTCTTGAACACTTACTTATGACTATATTTATACTTTCTTTACATTGAAACACTTCAAAAAAATTTATTTTTTGAATACACTACATAGTGAAATTGCCCAAGACCTTAAGTATAAATTAATATAACCTCAATAGATCCATTGATAATTTCTGGACGCTTTGTAGGTATATTATTTTAAAAACCTAAAGATGAATTTTATGACCTGATATATATATATATAATCCCTATAAAATAATGATGGGTAGTTCTGCTTACATTGTATGGGTTTTTTAAAATTGGCGTTTCAAGCTAAATACATTACAAGTGAAAATTAATAAAGAGTTACAATAATGAGTGTTATGGGAAATTTTATGGTTGTATCAAAGAATCAATACCATGAACTTATTTATTAAGATTATAAGGGATATTACTGTTATTCAGGTATAAATTACTGATCTATTTCTGCTACACTTGCTATTGTGTGATTCACAGTTCATCTTTGCCATAGGTTTTAGAAAATGGATTAAGTATACATAATCATTTTTGAAGTATATTTTGGTATTTTGAGCTCTGTATTGTGGAGTTTGAGGTAGTTGATTATAGATCATGTATATCAGGACTTTTTAAAATTAAGTTTCAGTTAATTTGAATCTAATCGTCATCAATTATAAGTATTGAAATTAATGGATGAAGAAAGCATTTTTCAATTTTATGGATTAACACAAGTAAAAAAAAAGTTAATATAAATTTTGATACAAAATTTAAACTACATATATATATATGGAAAATTTTCTATAAAAAATCTGAATTAAACTGAAAACCACATTATTTTCATCATTAGCTTTCTAAAATTCTGAATATTGTAAATTTTAAGCAATTCTGATTTTTGAAGGAGTATATAATATATATATATATATATATATATATATATTACTCATTTACATAGATTAAAAGTTTGAGATATTTTTGAGGTAAGAATTTATCTTACATATCTAAATCATTCTATATAATAAAATAGATCTATTGTTTAAATTTAACTGATTGTAAATAAATAAATAAATATATAACACAATGAATTTAAATTTCTTCAAATAGCCAATATTTTGATATTTTAATACTTATAAGAATTCTAATAATATCAAAATATAATAACTATAGTAATTAATATTTGATGTAATAAATATTTAGTTTTTTAATGAAATGTTTAATATTGATGAAATTTATCTGTATATACTTTATTAAAATATGAATCATTAATAAAAATAACTTTTTTGATAAAATATTAATATTAATGAGTTATTTTTTATAGAATTTAAAATTTTCAAATAGTCGCTCAAAATATCAAATAGCTAAATTATTATTTGTAAAATTTAAAAGCAGTGTTAGTTTTAGTAAATCTATCTACAAATGTGATTATAGTAATAAAAAATTTTAAGTATTCAAATGTGATTGTTTTCAAAAAAATATACATTAAATTTTCATATAAATAAAATTAACTGAAATAAATTCTGATATCTAATTAAAAAAAAAGAAAAAGAAAAAGAAAGCTTGTTTTTATGAAAATAAAATCTAAAATATTAATATTTCTATTTTCAGTAAAATGTATGCTTTCCTATATTCATTCATGTAATCATTTATCTACAAATACAAAAATCGATATTAATAGGTTTAATCATGAAGACTAAATAAAAGAGCAAATATTCAAAAAATAAATGAAGATAAGGATATGAAAACGAATTTTTTTAAATAATAAGATTAGCAAAAGTACTCTTATTAAAAAAATTAAATACAAAAAATAAGTTCATTCAGATAAGTATTTTAACTAATTAATTTACTTAATAGATTTGATTTGATTTTAACATAAAACATATTCTTGATAATAATTAAATTCTTTAACAATGCCAAAAATGAACTAAAATTAGTAAACCTTGCTGTAATTACAACATTTTGAATTAATTTTATACGTTTTCAGCTTTCAAACTCCAGTTTTCATATGTTTTTTAAATCATTCTACTCATTCCAAATCAATAGGCTATTTTTAAATTATTATTTTTTTTTATTATTTTTTTAATAACTTTGTAACATGTATGTGCATACAAATTTGTATTGATTTTTAAATTGAATTTTTTCCCATAAACTGATATTTGAACAATAGTTTAAAGATTCTTAGTTTAAAAACATATTATATGACTATGAAGTGAAAATAATTGATATTTTATACATAATATTATAAAATTAAATAATTTTATTAAAAAGACTGTTATAACAATCATTACCTTATAATTAATTAATAGGTGAAAAACTTAAATTTATAATTTAAAAAATATTAATATAAAATAAATATATAAACTACAAAAAAAATTATTTTTGGATTTTTCTAACTTTTAATATTCATTGAATAATCATACATGATGTATTAAAATAGTTATAATAAATAATTATAGAATACTTTTATATATATATATATATATATATATATATTAAAATTATAAATATAAATTATTAATACAATATATTTTTCTTTTGTGAAAATTATTGAAAAATTAATCTATTGATACACATTCAATTTTTATAATTATGGTGAATTAATGATAATATTAATAATAATAATAATAATAATATCTAAATATATAAAATTAATTATTATATATTTTAATTTAATTATTTCTTTAATAATATTTGAATAAAATAATAACTATAAAATTTATAATTTTTTTTAATTTATAAGAATAAATTGATTATTTATAATAGAGATAAAAATATTATAGAAATAAATGTATAAAATTTAGATTTCTTTCTAATTTATTATGTATTGAGATAATATATTTAATTATTTTGATTTGATCTAAAATATAAAATATTAAATTGGAATAATTAATATATTTTTAAATATTATATTTACAATCTTACATGTGATTTTTATTTTTGTTTTTGTTTTTTTTAAGTATATCAATAGAATGAATATTATATTAGTGGTTAGTATTGATCTCGGCACCATGTCAAGGACACGAACTAAAATAGATGCATAAGTTAGTAAAAAATTATGTCAAAGGAAAATAATAAGATAAAAATAAAAAAATTTGTATATTCAAGAAGAAATTGGAATAGCTATTGCAAAAGATTAGAAAATATATGAAACTCTTGAAGTAGACTAGAAGCAAGAAAGGAGTTGACAAGAATGAAGAAGGTTTTAATCTTGTCTCTATAAATATTATCTATCTAAGAGCTATATGGCGGCATTCTATAGGACCTCCTATACATGTCTAATTTGTAAAATATGTGTCAAATTTGCAAGACAAGTTTCTTACATGTGCGCCACGTACTTAGCTTGTTCTACAAGCTACCAACATGTGCAACACGTGGCTAGCTTATTGATGAAGTTTTTAACCTACTAATCACCTATAGACATGTTTAAAGGTGATTTCATGTCTATGAAGCTTTTAGAAAGCTTTTCTATAAGATATTATCAAATTAACTTATTGTACCTACTTCTATTAATTAGATAATTATTGAAGTAAATCTTATGTCTATGACATTATCCTCTCTTCTAGAAATGAGTTCTATGAGGAGCAGTGATTATATGTTGAAGAAGTTCAGGATACGTCAAATTATGCTTGCTACATATTTTAATCTTTATTCTTTTTGAAGGTAGTTGATAGGTCTTTTCAGCCATTGATAGTATCCCATACTAGGGCGAGATGACCACCTTGTTATTTGATTATTATTGAGGCCTTCATAACTTTCTTCAAAAAAAACATTTAAAATACCATTAGGAATAGTTCCTACCTCTAAAAGTATCATCAAACATCGGGAGTCTCTTCTAAGGTCATGATACCAAACACGTTGTATTTTACTATCAATCCGAGAAAAAACATGTTGTTCTTGAGGGTCTTCATTTCTATTTTGTCATCTTGAAGGTTGTGATAGTTGTAATGTCTCATGTGGTAAGTCAATAAACGATGGTTCTTGAGTGAAATTTGCTGGTTGTTGATCCTCCATCTCTTTAATATGAACAAATTCAAAGAAATAACAAACAATGATATAAGATAGAATGAAACTTCTATAGAACCTGCTTTGCTTCATAATAAAGATTTTCTTAATTTTTTACTTTGATTTTGATGGATGTTGTCGATGAAATGCATTGACTTTTACTCATGCATTTGCTAGATTTCTAGATGGCTCCCATATGCATTCACTAATATCATACTCGTGCCAATGGACAAGATATTCCATTCAATTTTGGCATGACCTTGAATCTAAAATCTCTTCTATCTCAAATTCTTCATTGTTATTTACTTTTGTAGGAGGCAGTGACGTTTGTCTTCTTTTTTATACATCCATTGTCTTGTATGCCTTGAGTAATGACACGTGGAATACATCATGGATCTTTATAGATTTTGGTAGGCATAATCAATAAGCTGTTAGATTGATTTGTCCACAAATTGAAAAAGGTCCAAGCCTACGATAATCTAGCTTGTTGCAAGGATATATAGTCTTAATATTACAATGAAGTAACCAAATCTTATCGCCTATATGGAATTAAGGTTGTTCCTTGTGATAAACATCTGCATTGATTTTTTATTGTTCTTGAGCTTTCTTTTGTTGTGCCTTCATTATTGCATGTAGCTCTAACAATCGGTTCACTAAATCTTTTCCTGCAGGATTATCAGCTTTTAAAAAGTCAAAAGTATTAAGTCGTGGATGATAACCATAATTTATAAAAAATAGAGTTTTTTGAATAGATGAATGTACCAAATTATTATAAGCAAACTTTGCCAATGGCAAAAGAGTTGTCTAGTCATCTTGATGATAATTAATGGTACATCTCAAATATTATTCCAAAACTTGATTTATTCATTCCCTTTATCCATCAGTTTGAGAGTGGAAAGTTGAAGATAGTTTTATATCTACCTTCAATATTTTGAAAATGATCCTCCAAAATCTTGATACAAATTATGTTCCTCTATTTGATATAATATCCTTTGGTAATCTATGATATCAATAGATATTATTAAGGAAGAATTTAGATATTTCTTCACTTATAATAGATTTTGTACACGATACAAAATGTGCCATCTTGGTAAAACAATCTAGAATCACAAATATAGAATCATATGAATTTGATTTTGATAGATCTGTGATAAAATCAAAAAAAACCAAAAGACCAAGATTGTTCTAGTATAGGTAATAGTTGGAGAAGTCCATAAGATGAGTGATGAGAAATTTTTGACCTTGAACAAACGTCACACAATTGTACAAATTCTTTAACAACCTTTTACATCTGAAGCCACCAAAATTCTCTTGATAGTAATTTCAAAGTCTTATTATATTCAAAATGTCCTGCCACAAGGAGGTTGTGACGAGCTTCTAGAGCACATAGTGGTGCTATGCCTTTTGAAATATATTGGCGGCCTTTGAAATAAAATAGATCATTCTTGAACTCAAACTTGGAAGTATCATGAGACTTAGATGAATTATTTTTAATCTCATGGACAAGAAGATCTGAAGACATATTTGATTAGATTTGCTTGACAAAAATTGAATCAACAGTCAATATTGATTTCATTGCTGAAAGATGAAATTGCTCTAGCTTCAAGAAGATCGTTCTTTTTTGATCAAAAGCCAAATCTTCTACTTTTGGTACAAGATAAGAATATCTAGAAAGGGCATCAGACAAATCTTATTGTTTTTTTGGCCGATAGGTGATAATAAACTCGAATCTTGATAAAGACATACTCCAACAAGCTTGACGATGATTCAACACACGTGCTGATATGAAATACTCGAGGTTCTTGTGATCTATATATATGGTATCAAATGGCATGAACTTTTATCTGAAAATACACTAGGTACCTGGCTATGAAGAGTTTACTTGAAACTTATTGGCTAAATTTCAATAAGTAATTTATCTTTAATAAAAAAGACAAATAATATAATAATATTACAAAAGAAAAATTATATAGATAAATCTTCTTGTATTCAAGTAGATTTGTATAGAAAGGGTTCAAATTTCCACAAAAATCCTTTAAAATTTGATTCATCCGCAAGGACTTATTTCTTCTTGATTTTTAGAGTCTAGTAATTCTTGATCCAACCATTTAGTTTCTAAAAAAATTTCTTTAAAGTGTGGAGAATCTTATTAAGTTTCATTATATAAAAGAATCAACCATAAATTCATTTTTAATTGTCTGATATCATAAAAACCCTAGAAAATGCTTAAAGCTCTAGCTCAGAGACATCTAAGCACTATTTTTCTTATATCTTACAAACCAAAAATCTTAATACCACAAAATTTTTGCATATAGTCTTGTAATATAAATATATATACTTTTAAAAATTTTGAGCCAGAAATCTATCAAATTACTTAAGATATAGCTCAAAATGTAACCACTAGTTAAGCAAGGTCACTTACTGCCCTTAGCTAACAAGCATTGACTTCAACTCCCAATATCTCCTTAACCTTAGCTTGGATTTTATTAAGCTATATATAAAAATTGTAGCTAAAAAAGTATTCTTTCTAATTATAATCATTGATTATCTATTGCTCTTTACATGAGCCCGTTATGATTAAAAGAGTGACAATAGATATAATGTCAACATCTTAACTTTGAGCGCCTATATCTCTTTTATAAAAAGTCCAAATCATACAAGATTTTCACCAAAACCATATCTAAAAATCCAAACTTGCTTATTCTAGCCTTTGATGTTTGACTTCTTTCGAAACCCTAATCCCTAATAAATCCTTAGGCAGCTTCTTTGAAGCCCATTGGACATGATTTTTGGCCAATAGGAATAGAAATTTCTATCATCCATCTCCATTCATTCACATAGATGGCCTAACTATCCCCTTTCACACTAAAAATCCTTTCCTAATCCTTTTTTGTTATAAAATTTATATAATATGTGTTCTAAATACCAAATAAAAGAAGTAAATAAGATCTTAAAGATCACCTATGTCTAACAAAGGTGACTTAAGATATACAAAAGTTACTATCAATATAAATCAATTTCAAAATTACTATTAAAAAGAAAATAAGATTATATAAACTTCAATAATAATCTTTTTAGATAGATTCTTTCTAAACTAACAATCTAATCACATCTTGTAATCAATAATATTTACTATTATAGCTTTCACTTAAATGTATAATGAATTGTATATTAAATATACATATAGAATTTTTTCACATGATAGCCAAACCACAACATGACAACGGTGATTGCACTAGAAGTGCCTTCCAAATAGTCATGCTATTTTTGAAAAGAATCGAGAATTACAAGATTTCACATAATAACTAAACCACAACATGACAACGGTGACTGCATAGAAGCACCTTCAAGATAGTCATGCCATTCTTGAAAAGAATCCACAATTGTAAGAAGTTCTTTATCATGGATTTTGTAGTTGATTTCTATTGCTGAAAAATTCTTGGAATAAAAAGCTACTAAGTGGAATTTCTTATCTGCTCCTATATGTGACAATACTGCCTTCAAAGCAAAGTCTAATGCATCTGTTTCTATAAAAAATGCCTTAGAAAAATTGATACAATACAAGATAGGTGTAGAAGTAAAAGTTGTCTTCAAAGCCTCAAATGATGCTTTTGCTTCTTTATTCCACGCGAGTTTGTTTTTACAAGTTAAGCGTATAAATAGAGTTGCAACTTGCAAAAAGTTCTTCATGAAGATTTGGTAGTAATTAGAAAATCTTAAAAAATATTGTACATCTCATACTATTTTTAGAATCTTTCAATCCATGATTATTTGAATTTTTTTAGAATCCAATTTGATACCATTATTTGAAATGATGTATCCTAAGAAGTCAACTTGAATAGTGTGAAATACACACTTTTTCATCTTGGCATATAATCATATATTTTAAAATTTTTATGATATATGACAAACATGAAATTCATATTTTTTTATATTCTGAGAGTAGATCAGAATATTGTCTAAATAAGAGATAACAAAATCATCAAGAAATTCACAAAATACATCATTCATAAGATGTTGAAAAGCAGCTGATGTATTTGTAAGTCCAAAAGGCATGACATTATATTTAAAATATCCATACCTTATTTGAAATGCAGTCTTCTACTGATCACCTTTTTTGATGCGTACTAAGTTGTATGCTCTTTTTAGATCTATTTTTGTATAGAATTTAGATTGGTTCAATTGATCAAAAAGTCTAGATATCAGATGCAGAGGGTATCTATTCTTGATGGTAATCTTATTGAGTCCTCAATAATTTACTCACATATATAATACTCCATCTTTCTTTTTTACAAACAAGATAAGAGTTCTTATTGGAGATTTTGAAGGGCGTATGAAATTCTTGGCCAAGTTCTCATTAATATATTTTTTGAATTCAACCAATTCATTCTAAGATAGATTGTAGATTGGTCGATATAGAGGCTGAGTTTCTTCTTTGACATCAATTGAACAATCATATAAACGATGCTCCAAAATGAATGTCTACATTCTTCTTCTCAAAAACTTCTTAATAATCTTAATATTGGCTTGGAATGCCACTTGAAGTCCTTCCACCATCAGAAATGGGTGTAGCATAAATAGCAAAAGATGATCATTTTTTTGCTTCATTCATAAAAGCTTTTGTGCCTATAAGTATAGATTTTATTATATTAGGCTTATGGTTTGTTACTTGATTTATGGGACTCTTATTAATGCTTTGAAAAAAGTTAAGTCTATGAGAAATCCAATTTATTTGAGGGTTATATTTTTTTAGCCATGATAAACCTAAAAGGATTAGATTAGATGGAGATTTAATTATATTAAAGATTATACAATTATTATGACCATCTATTGTTGTATTTACAGGAAGGGTTTCATGAATAATATCTCCAAAAGATAACAGGTGACCATCTATGACTTCTATATGTACGGATTTAGTTTTTTGTATTAAAAGTATTTTATAACTTTTAATAAATTTTTTATCTAAAAAACATGTCGAGGCTCTTGAATCTAATAAGGCAAGGGCTTTGTAATTTTTAGGTCTCAAATAGACATCTATTATAAAACAAACAGAGGATTATGAGGAGAAGATAGGATCTTTACTAGGAGTTGTATAAAATTCTAGCTGCACAATCCCTATTATAATTGGACAAACTCATTTTTCAACATATTGTCTTTTTTGACAACCGTACTCTTTATCTTATGGTTGCATTGTTTCTTTGGACAATATTGAGCAGTATACTTAGCTTCTCCATAATATAAATACAATCTTTCTTGATGACGACGAGTCTTTTTTTATTCAGTAAGAGATTTAAAACGTATTACGTCGATTTGTATGTCTTCTACTTCTGAATGTATGTATTGAGAAGACATTGATATTGCCATTGTATTGTAGTAATGTTGGGGCTCTCTGATCGAAATTCAAAAAGCCGATTGTCACACTTTACAGCAAAATCAATTACTTGACTCAATGTCTGAGGTCAGATAAGTTGAGCATCAATTTCTTTACCTCATATTGTAATCCATATAGAAATTGGCTAATAAGTGCAACATCATCCTATTTGGTATCAATTGCTAATTGTTAAAATTATAAAGTATATGATGTCACTGATCAATTGTTTTATCACAAGATATAGATCTTATTGGTTGCGACACAAATTGTATCATATTCTCCATATATAGATCAAAATTCCGCTAAAAATGCTTTTAAATGATCGAATACTGAATCATGTCATTTAAGAGAGGACAAAAACCATGATAAAGCAAAACATGATAATAGTGTTCCAATAAACCTGACTTGTGATCCCTAGATTGGATAATTTTGGAGTTGAAGTTCAATCACCAGTTGTACTTGATGGATAAATCTTCAAAACTTAGATATGGTGCCATCAAACATCTTTGGCAAACTAATTTTTGATTCTTTGATGCTTGAATGGTATTCAATTATAGTTGAAATGGTATGACTTGAAGCACCTTATATCATCTCTATATCTTCACTTCTTGCTAATCTTGTTGCTTCTTATGGTGGTGCATTGAGTTGATGCATTGTGAGCATTAATTCTCTCGTTTTCTCTTACATTTGTGCCACTATACTCTTCATTTCAACAAGATCTGCCATGATACTACAATAGAAAAGGAAAAAAGTGGCTATTCTTACTACAAAATAAAACACTCAAGAACAAAGAAAAAAATTCTCAAAATAATATCAGTTTAGAAGTGGATAATCAACAACTTCTAATATGCTTATGTCTTATTAAGAAAAAAGGGTAATCCACTCTTAATCAAGAAGAGACAAAGCTTTGATATTATAACTTCACTCTTGTTAATTTGTCAAGTACACAAATTAAAATAGATGTATAAGCTAGTAAAAAACTATGTCAAAAGAAAATAATAATATAGAAATAAAAAAATATGTATATTTAAGAAGAAACTAGAATGATTATTACAAAAAATTAGAAAATACATGAGACTCTTGAACTAGACTAGCTGCAAGAAAGGAGTTGGTAAGAGTGAAGAAGGCTTCACTCTTGTCTCTATAAATATTATCTATCTAAAAGCTATGTGGCGGTATTCTATAGGACCTCCTACACGTGTCTAATTTATAAGACATGTGTCAAATTTGCAAGAAAAGTTTCTTACATGTGTGCCACATACTTAGCTTGTTCTACAAACTATCAACATGTGCAGCACATGGCTAGCTTGTTTCACAAGCTATTAATATGTGCGACATGTGGCTAGCTTGTTCACCAAGTTTTTAACCTACCAATCATCTATAAACATGTATAAAGGTGATTTTGCATCTATGAAGCTTTTAGGAAGCTTTTTTATAAGATATTATTAAATTAATTTATTGTACCTATTTCTATTAATTAGATAATTATTAGAATAAATTTTATATCTGTAACACACCACTTCCACACTATTCTAATACTTTGCTACAACATTCTTCTACCATTGGCATCAATCCTTCCAAATATTGATTATAGCATATAACTTATTATTGTAAATATTAGATTTTATTCTACCTTATATAAAAAAGAAAAGTTACCATGGTACTAATTAGACATCTTTTCTAACCCAGCTTTTTATATAAGAAACCAAAAAAATTTAATTTATAAATCCAAAGCATATTATACACTATCTTAAGTATATTAATAGAATATAATGTTTTGAACAATAGACGGTGTCGTAGTAGAGAGAATTTGCCTCAAGAAAGTGCTGGACTTTTGGCTGCTACTAATTACTCATCCAAGATCCAAAATAATAAAACCTCCAATTTTATATAAAAAACTTTTTCATAGGGCTATTACACTCAATACATAAGTCTTATTTCACAAAACACTCAAAGTATAACAAAATACTTTAAAACCCTCATTCACCCATAGAAAGAAATTTTTTTTCAAATTTTATTAATTCATAACTTTTAATCTAATTGTTCAAATCCATTCAAAATTTATACAAAGTACTAATGTAGTCTTTACAACTACCACCACAAATTTAAACTGTTGATTCTTTACTGATCTTTAGATATTGCCAAAATCCTAGTAATAGCTTCAAATCCTTCTTTACAAACACCTATATACTAAATTCTCCATATCTCACAATCTAAAAGTGAAATTGCTATGAAACTTTGAATTATAGCTTCTTAATATCATAATACACCTTTTTAAAAATTTTAAAATAAAAATTCATCAATAAACTCAAAATATGGCAAATCCCATTACTATCAACTAAACGGCCTACTTACTGCCTTGGAATTCGATCTACTATCTTTGACTCCCAATATCTCCTTCTTCAAAACTCTAAATATAGTAATTCTTCTAAATATAGTAATTTAATAGTTGAATTGTTCAAAAGAGTGAACTCTAAATATAATAATTCAAAAGAGTGACAATAGGTACTATTTGTACATCGTAACTTCAAGTGCCTACTTCTCTCTCATAAAAACTCTAAATCTCTCAATTTTTATACCAAAATTGTAGCTCAAAAAAACAAGCTTTCTAACCCTAGTCTCTGAGTTTTGAATGGCTTCTTTGAAGTTGCTAAAATCCTTGTTCTTGTTGCGGGCAGCCTCCTCAAAGCCTATTGGGCATAACCATTGACCAATAGGAATGAAGAACTTCACCCCTTGTCTTCATTCATCCTCACTTTATCTTCATCCTTCCAAATAGGCCTTTTAGTAGTTTAATTCTTCTTCTTTGGACCCCAATTGCCTCTCAAGGTTTTATACTAAATATTAAGGTTCTATATAATTTAAAAATCATCACCAAACTAAGTAAAAATCTAAAATAAATTTTCTTATATCAACCCCTTTTAATTTACTTTACTAACCATTCTAACATATATCTAAATCTATAAATATATTATATATTTTGAGTAGATTTTACATACTATAAGCAATTAGAATACAACAACGGGCAATATATAAGTTTGTCCAAATAATTAAATTATCCAAACAATTGTCCAAATAAATTTGGAAGATTTAAGGCACAAAGTATGATATTAATTCAAAATTGGCTAAATAAAAAATAAAGATGTCCAATCATAGTAGAGACCATGTAATTGGACATCACCAATTTCCAATACCAAAAAAAAGTCTCTTTCTATCTACAGATCCTATATCTTGTTTTACACTTCATATATGTATAAAAATTTTAAGTCATGAGATTTATATTAAAGCCTTTCTAGATATTGGAGCTTTAATATGTTTTATGGATAAAAATTTTGTAATTAAATATGACTTATTATTTATGAGAAAAATTCATCGTGCATTTATTAAAGTCATTAATAGATAAGTATTTATATTAATGGATATTATTAAAGAAATACAACCATTATAAGTAGTATTAGGAGACTAAATATTATATATTATCTTCAATATTATTCAATGTCTTATAAATTATGTTGTGATTGGGCTTTTTTGATTAAATTATATAATTTTGATATTTATTAGAATTTATATAAAATTTCTTTAAGACCAAAATGTCAAAAATAAAAATATATTACACCTTTATTTTTTGGAGCTACTAATGTTATACAAGAAACAAAGAAAAAAGCTGTATTTGTAATGTATGCTATTCTAATAAGAAATTCAATTAAATAAGTTCTACAAGATATTTCAATTTAATACCAAGACTTCAAAGATGTTTTTAAAAATAAAAATGTGGATATACTACTAGAATATCAACTATATAATTGTTCCATAGAGTTACAAAAAAGAGATCAATTACCATTTAGATTAATATTTAATCTTTTACAAATAGAATTAATAGCCTTATAAAAATATATTAATGAAAATCTTTCTAAGAATTTTGTTTGATATTCAAAATCATTTATTAGAATATCTATGCTTTTTGTGAAGAAGAAAGATGGATCCTTACAAATATGCATTGATTACTATGATTTATACAAGGTAATAGTAAAAAATTATTATCTATTATTATTAATATCAAGACTCTTTAAATAACTAAAACAAACAAAGATCTATACAAAGATTGATCTTTGTGGAGCTTATAATTTAGTATACATTAAAGAAGAGGACAAATGAAAG
Source organism: Physcomitrellopsis africana (assembly GCA_036785485.1). Classification (NCBI taxonomy): domain Eukaryota; kingdom Viridiplantae; phylum Streptophyta; class Bryopsida; order Funariales; family Funariaceae; genus Physcomitrellopsis; species Physcomitrellopsis africana. Next base: position 49,523 of record JAWRVF010000125.1, on the reverse strand, counting down.
ATGGCATTTTGGATAAGGCATGGATATTTTGAATATAGTATTATGCCTATTGGACTAACAAATATAGAAGCTATATTCCAACACTTGATGAATGATATCTTTTAAGAGTTCTTAGATAAATTTGTTGTTTGTTATTTCAATGATATTTTGATATATTTAAAAAGTCTTAAAGAACATAAAGAATATGTAAGATTGATACTATAAAAATTAAAAGATACAAATTTATATACCAAACTAGAAAAACATGTATTCTACCAATCAAAGATAGATTTTTTTGGACATATTATATCAAATAAAGATTATTAATTTTAAAATTATATTTATTATTTGATTAATAAAATAGAGATTTTATATTCTTTAGGAGATATATTTTTTTAAAAAATTAGGTATTAATTATTATTAATTAAAAAAAAAAAAAAAAAAAAAAAAAACTTCATATTAAAAGAAGACAAGAAAAGAAGATTTGATATTAAAAAAGTTATAAGAAAGCTAATATAAATAGGATTAAAAAAAAAGAAATTAGTATGAAAAAATAAGGTGGTTAAGACCACCTTTAATAGTTAAGATATTTAAAAATAAAATAGTTTTACTATATTTAAATTTTATTAAATAAATTTTATTATAAGATAATCATAAATAATTACAAAGTTATATTATAAATATCATAAAAAATCATAATAAAAAAATTATAATTGATATTTTAATATGTCATTTTATTATAAACTTTTGATCTCTTAACAAGTTATAATTGTTATAAAGAAGATTCATAAAGATCTTTGGGATTCTCAATATAAGAAAGAAAGAAGCTTAGAATATAAGATTGATGATAACAAGACAAGGTTCATCAAATGAAAGTCATATTCTACTTCAAAGTAAATAACATCAACATTGATAAAGATATGAAGTAATATAAGGAAGAGACTAAAGAACAAAGATATTGAAGATAGGTTTAGAGTTTAAATGATTGGCCTTAATTTCAATGTTAACTTCAATTCTAAAGAACTTACATTAAGATTACAACCTTTAAAAGACAAAGAATGATTTTTATCAATGGTTAATGTGAATACAAGGATAGCTTCAATATAAAAATATAAAAATGATATTCTATAATTTTTAAGATGTAAGAATTTAGGAGTTTATTTAATGGTCATAATAGAATACATGACTATCCTTAGTAATTAAGCCCATAGACTTATAATTTCAATAAGTTTATCTAGTAAAGATGGATAATATTCTTAAATAGAACTTATCAATTTTATTAAGAATGTTAAGAACCATAAAAAGAAATGGTATGGAATAGTTTTATATTGCACATTAAGTCAAGAGGAATGAACGAAGAGACAAAAAAAAAGGAAATAGCATATGACTTTAGTCAAAAGAAGAAAAAAAACAAGATGAAAATTAAAGAATAATCTATGTCAATGAATATTGTATAAAGATCAGCTTTGATAAATAGAAAATTCTTTTGGTATAAGAGCCTTTGAAGCCATCCAAATTTCATAAGTACAAAAACCAGATAAGACAATCATTCAACAAAAGTTGACAAAAAAACCACAAATCAACATAAAAAAAAAATTAATGATTATTAAAATCAAGCACTATATTAGATAATGAGCCAAGAAGCTAAATCTTTTAAAAGCCTTAGGATACCAAGGAAATAAGCTACTCAATAATATTATATATAAAACCTATATAAATAAAAAGAAAATAAAATAAGAAAGAAAAGAATTAATAGATAAAATATTAAAAAAAAAGAAATAGCATAAAAGAAGAGAAAGTTCATCTATAAGACCTCAATTGAAAAAATTTACAAAAGATAAAATTTTTGGTAGTGAAGATGATACAAATTCGACAAATGTTGATAATATTGGCAAAGAAGAAAAGAAAAGTCCTTCAATCATAGAATAATTCACAAAAAAATCTATCCCAATTCAAACATACCCAGCTACAAGTACAAAACCAAGACAATTTTTAATACAATCTTCTAATTTATCCACACCATTACAACAAAGGGCATCAACCAATATAACACTTATAATCAAATATAAAAAAGCTACGCTATTCAAATTTAAAGACAAAGGTGATTTAGGCATTTACATTAGAGAATTCAATAATATTTGTTAAGCTAACAGAGAAATAATATATAATAATAAGTTAGCACTATTTTTAGTTATATTCAAAAAACAAGTTCTTGAGTGATGTGCTTGGTATCTTATAAGATACTTTATCACTTGAAAAGAACTCTAAGATACATTCATCATTTGATTTAGAGAAAAAAAAGATTGATAGAGAAGTTATTAACAATCTTTCATATTTCAAGCAAAAAAAGAGTGAAGATGTAGAAGAATTCTTTGAGCAAGTAATACAAGCTGCAAATAAATTTGTTCCTCAATCTTATAATTTATTTAAAAAGACATAGTTCTTGAATAGATTAAGGAGAGAAGTAAATAAATACATAGCCTTATTATCAACAGACATATTAGAAGAGGTTTTACAATCAGCAACAAAGATAGAACTAAGTATATATAAGAAAAAAAAGTTTTATGTATAGATTTTAAAGATTCAAATAATGATTCAAATAAAATAAATAAAATAAAATAAAAAAAGATATAAAAGATAATTTTAAAAGATTTAATAGAATTGAAAGAAGAGATGCCTCAATCAAAAATTAAATCAAAGCAATTTAGAATAGGAATAATTTTTCATATATGCAATAATAAAGGACATTTTTCTTTTGAATGCTATTTAAAATTTTAAACAAATTGTAATATACACACGCATCAAATCAATGATTATACATATAATTTATGTTATTAGAATAGGGATTTAGAAGTTAATCAAATACAACCATAATTGAACAATATAAGAAGAAGAAAACTTATGAGAAGAAGTTTATCTATGAATCAAGATAAGAATCAAGGACATTCAAATTAATAATATTTTAAGAAGAAAGATATTATAAGAAATAATAATTATAAAAGAAAAGATAGATATTCTTATAGAGAAAGGTATAAACCTAATTATTACAAAGATAGACTAAGGCCAAGGTATGAAGGAAGATATGAAAGAGACATAAATGCAAACTCATCAAAGAAGGGTTATGAGAATCAAGCACAAGGAGGTAGTAATCCTAAAAGTTATTATTGCCATCAAAATGGACACATGAAAATGGATTATCCATTATAGCTTAAACATAAAAAATAAAAAATAAAAATAAATAAAAATAAAAACCAAGGAGGCATATGGACAAAAAAGCTTGTTGTAGCTACAAATATAATAATCTTGATGTTGTGTAATATGATTTTTATTTTTAAAATATATTAGATATCTAGTTGTAGAGAGTTTATCTATAACTTATTGGCTATGTTTTGATAAATGATTTTTCTTTAATAACAAGGACAAATAAATATAATAATATATTTTTTAAAAAATTATATTAATAAAAACTTCTTATATTTAAGTAGGTTTATATATAAGATTTTTTTATAGCATGTAGAAAATCCTTAACACCCTTTTCTATACCAAATCATAACTAAACAATTGTTAGTAAATTAGATTCTTAATAATTTTAAAAAAAATCTATAATTTTCTTTTATAAATTTATTTTTATATTAAAAATATTATTATAGCTCCATATACCTATTTTTTCACCTCTATAAAGTCTTGGCTTCCAAAAATCCCTTTGATTTGTATAAAATGCTAAAATTATAATAAAATCCTTCAATATCTTATTCACCTACAAAAGATTGATTTCTTTTTAAACTTTAGAATGCAGTAACTCTTGATCTAGCTATTTAATTTTTGTCAATTTTTGTCAATTTTTGTCAATTTTTTTAAAAGTATAGCTTATATCCTTAAGCTTTATGACAAGAAAAATCAACTATATATTTTCTTTCAATTATTTGATATCTCAAAAATTCTAATAGGTGCTTAAAATCCTAGTTTATAGACATCTAAGTATTATTTTCTTCATATCTCTAAAATCCAAAATTTTAATGCTATAAAATTTTGTATATAGCTTTGCAACATAAAAATACATATTTCTAAAAATTTTGAGCTAAAATCTTTTTAAATTGCTTAAAATATAGCTCAAAATATAATTACTAATTAAATAAGTGACTTACTACCCTTGAATTGCAAGCACTGACTTCAACTCCAAATATCTCCTTCATTCTAACTTAGAATTCATAAAACTATAAAATATAGCTGAGAAAGTGATTTCTTCAATCTTGATTGTTGATCCTTTATTGTTTTCTATACACATGTATTATATTCCAAAGAGTGATAGTAAATACAAATTAAACCATTGACTTTGAGCATTTATATCTCCTTCATAAAAACTCTAAATCACTTAATTTTTGTACTAAAACCATAGCCAAAAATCTTAACTTATTGATCACAATCTTTGATGTTCAAATGACCTTGAAAAAAAAAAACCCTAATTTCTAATAAGGCCTCAAATAGTCTCCTTGAAGTCCATTGGATATGAATTTTGGCCAATAGGAATGGAGATTTCTATCATCTACCTCCATTCATCCATGTGGATAGTCTAACTATTCTTTTTTACACTAAAAATCACTTTTTAATCCTTTTTCTAATAAAATTTATATAATATGTATCTTAAATATTAAATAAAAGAAATTAAATAAGATTTTAAAGATCACCAATATCTAACAAAGATGATTCAAAATAGATAAAAGTTATTATCGATATATAATCAATTTTAAAAGTCAGTATCAAAAATAATATAAAATAAAATAAAAGAGCTTGTAAAAATATCAATAATAGTTTGACCATATTTTGTAAGCAACTAAAATCCACTAATATGGCTTTCATCCAATTATATAATTAATTATATATTAAATATATATATATTAAATATATATCTACTATATTTTCATATAGTAGTCAAACCATAATACAACATTAGAAGTTTGTATAATGACTAGGGCTCAAATAGATAAAAATAAATTTAAGAATAAAGTGTCAAGTAGTAATAGTAGTAATAAAGAAGATAAAGATAAAAGTAGAAAAAAATCTAATTAATTAATTTAGAAAAATTAAAAGAAAAAATATTATAAAAATAGAAAAATATAAGAAAAGTATATAAAAATATAATTAGATAAGTTTAATTATAAAAAAATTGAAAAATTTCTAATATTAGAAATATATTTATTTAAAAAAATAGAAGACAGAACATTAAAGAAGATCAATAATAATATTGAAAAAAAAATTTAACAAAAGATAAAAAAATTGAAAAAATTATAAGAGATGTATTTAAATAAAAAAAAAAGCAAATATAATGATAGGTCAATTATTAAATTAGCTCCATATTGCAAAAAAAAGATTATAGAGGTATTTCTTCCTGATTACATAATTGAATCAAATATATCAAAAGCTTATAATGTTATAAGTCAGAATCATGATATAAAAATATCTATAATTATTATAAAAATTAAGCATGATATTATATAAAATATGTTATTAGATGGAAAATCAAGAGTAAATATCATCACAAGAAAATTGTGAAAAAAACTAAGTTATAATTAGATTGAATCAGCATCTTTTATAATAAAAATGGTGGATCAAAAAAAAATATTATCAATATGAATTATCAAGAACTTGCAAATACAAGTCTAAATATGATTGGACTCAAAATATTTTAATTATTATTTTTAAACACAAAGAAAAGAAGATAAATACATAAAAATATCCTTGTCTTCTACCATCAAAATATTTGACACATTTGAAATGTTATGATTGGGAAGGAGGTTTGACTAATGAAGAAGAACAAATTGTTTATCAAGCAATATCTTCATTACATCATGTTGCTGATATTGCATTATCTAGATTAAAAAAAATGTTCAGTTATGACTATAACTTGGTAGAAACAATAACACAACATGATAAAGAACCTAAGAAAAAAATGATAATAAAGAGAAGAATTCATAAATCAATAAAATCAAAAGAAGAATTGATAAAATATTTTGATCATTTTTATAAATCAAGAATAGAGACAAGAAAATTAGATACAACTCCAATAACAAAGATAGTCAAGGAAAAATCCATCACTAATTGGACCATTACTGAAAAGAAATAAATAGATGAAGTAAATCTGGGAATTGAAGCTCAATCCAGAATAATAAATATAGGAAGGCAAAATAATAAAGAATATAAGAAAAAATTAATAAATTTGTTAAAAAAATACAAAGATACTTTTGCATGGAGCTATGAAGATTTAAAAGGTATCCTTGCTTATATTTGTGAACATTGAATTAAACTTGAACTTAATGCATGATCAATAAATGCAAGATATAAAATGAATCCAGCTTATGTTGCTAAAATCAAGGAAGAAATTGATAAATTACTTAAGACAAGATTTATTTATCTTGTAGATCAAATAAAATAGCTATCTCTAACAGTAATTGTTCCTAAAAAGAATGGCAAACTCCAAGTTTATATTGACTATAAGAAGCTTAATAGAGTCATAAAAATAAACCCTTTTGTATTATCTTTTATTAATGTGGTACTTAAAACTGTGGCAAGTCATGAGTTTTATTCTATATTGGATGGATTTAGTGGTTATAACCCAATTTCCATGGCTGTAAAAAATCAACTCAAAACTTGTTTTTATAGGAACTATTTGCATATCAAATAATATCTTTTAGATTGAAAAATACAGCTACTACATTTCAAAAAATATTTATGCATGCTTTTTTAAAATACCTAAATGATTTCATGTAAGTTTTTTTTGATGATTTCAGTGGATATAAAACTCAATTTAAATATTTGGATCATTTACAAAAATGTTTCTAAAGATGTTGAGAAATTGAGATTAGTCTTAATCCAAAAAAAATATGCCTTTGCAGTTACTATATATATATTATTGGATCATATTCTTTATAAGGATGGATTGTTAATAGATCTAGCAAAAATACAAGCTATAGTTACTTTATCACCTTCAAAGAACCTTAAAGGGATGCATAAACTCATAGATTCTATTATTTATCATCAATAATTTGTCCATAATTTTGCAAATACTTCACAACCTTTGATAAACTCAACAAAATTCAATATTAAGTATATATAGACTAATAATTATCAATAAGCTTTTAAATTTTTAAAAACAAAATTAACTACTACCTCAATATTAATTACACCATATTGAGATAAATCCTTCCATGTGTATTGTGATGCTTCAAATAAAGAAATTGGAAGTATATTGGCTCAAAATATTATAAGTCAATTAAACTCACCAATTTATTATGCAAGTCAATTATTAAATTAGATAGAAAAGAATTATAATACTACAAAAAGAAAAGCTTTGGCAATGATTTACTTAGTTCAAAAATTTTGATTTTATTTATTAATAAATTATTTTGTATTCTATGTTGATAATCAAGTATTATTATATTTAATCAATAGACCAATAGTTTGAAAAAGGATAGCAAGATGGATGTTACTGTTACAAGAGTATGATTTTGAAATTATATATTAATCTAGATGATAGTATGTGATGGCAGATCATTTGTTAAGAATAAAAATTGAAGAAGTATCTATAAGTGTAATACATAATCTTCTAGATACAAACTTATTTATGATACAAGTTAATCCAATAAAGATATAAGAGATAATATTATTTATAGATTGATGAGTACTATTTGTTGATTTTTTAAAAAATGGACAATTTTCTACAACCACCTTAGTTAACATCAAGAGACAAATTGATTTTAAAAGTTGATTTTTTTATTTATATAAAGCAAATAAATTAATGAAAACTTATTCAAATAGAATAAAATGAGTTTGTTTAGCAAGTTTGGTAATAAATGCTATTATTATTGAAGCTCGTGAAGGACCTATTGGAGGTCATTTTTTTGGCTACTATTACTTTATACAAGATTCTTATTGCTTTGTTAAACAAGAAATAGATATATTTATACTACAATTGATTATACAACTAAATGGATAGAAGCAAGAGCATTAAAGAATAACACAATTAAATCAATGGCCAAATTCTTATATGAAAAAATTATAATACAATATGGATGTCCTATTGAATTAGTTAATAATCATGGAATATATTTATTAATGAAATAATTTAATTATTGAAAATAAAATTTATAATCCAATATTAAAAATCCATAACTTATTATCCTCAAGGTAATGGATAAGATGAATCAATTAATAAAGTATGTAAAGCTGTTTTAACTAAAACAATTAACATAAATCAAATTGATTGGAATACTAAACTTTATTTAGTACTATGGGCATATTATACAACATATAAAGTAACGATTAATCATACACCTTTTTTTTTAGTTTACAGCACTAAGGCTCTTTTGCCTATCAGATACTTAAATGAAACAAAAAGAATAGCTCATGTCCTGAATATGAAAGTTGTAATGACAAATAGACTTTGTCTAGTTTGCAAAATGGATTTAAAAAAAGAAAATCTTGAGGAAAATATAGTAAGAACACAATTACAAAGAAAATTTCAGCATAAGCATATTTATCCAAATCAACCTTGTAAATATAGTGGACAAATATATAAGTTAATTCAAGATTAAATGAAACAATATGTTGTTGAATACAACAAAATTAATTAGTATATGTGATGGAACCTTATACAAAATCAAAACCATGGAAATCTTTAAAAATTTCAATGAATATAAAAAAAGTCAATTAGTTTTATGATTAAAAACAACCTCAATAAGAAAAAGGAAAAAATTCCAATATAAGTGGATAGAAGCTTATGTAATTGCTTTAGTTTACTCTAATAGAATAATGGATTTAATGTTACCAAACGACATCACTGTCAGAGTTAATGTCAACAAAATAAAATCCTATTATCAAACAGAAGAAGAATCCCATCTATTTTTTTTATTTTTTTATTTTTTTTGTGATTATTTTATAAAATAAAAATATTAAACAAAGTCAAAGAAAACAAATGCTAGTTGGAGAAAAATATTGCACTACTAAAAAAAAACTAGAGGTGAACCTATGTTATTTCAATCAATTATATACATAAATAGTACATTAATAATGGTTCATGAGAAAAAATCAAATGACACAGTCTTTAAATAAAGAAAATTCATAGTTCTAAAATTCAACTTAATAATTAATAATAAAATCAAATATTTTGAATTTAATTTATTAGATATGTATGAGATCAAAGAAACCATTCCAAAAAAATTGGTATTTTAGTTGCATTTTTGTACCCAAAAAAAAAAAACTTATAATATCAATAGAAAACAAAATAAATTAATCTATGATAATTTTATATTAGTGAAATCTAAAAAAGTAATAGAAAGGTGGTTATCAAAGGTGGTTACAACTAAAATGGTTATAATAAGAATAAACACTTTTTCTAGTAGTAGTGGTAGTTACACATAAATACATATGGGTCATAATAAGTATTTTACAAAATCAATTTTTGTTAGAATAGTTTGTGGATTTTAGCAATGGCTATGTTACATCATTTGGAGAATAGTGTCAAAAAAGTCCTAGTTAGGCAAAAGACAACAGAATTTCAGTTTGGAATTGTTAAACATAATCAATAGAGTGATAAGGAGGAAGAATTGCTAGATAGGATGGGATTATAAAGTCTTCTGCATGAAGAGAATTAAAGAAAAAAAAATGCAAATTAGTACAGTCAGAGAAGCTTTGCTTAATTAAAAAAAAAAGATAACAATAGTAATATTTTTAAAAGGAAGAATTACAATTTTGTTCCATTGAAACACAATTCTTTATATGAGATAATATTTTGATTTTAACAGATGTACAATGCTATGATTCATGTTAAATACAAAATCATAGTCTATCCTTCAATAGATAAAGACAATTATAAGACTACTATATTAAATATTTTCACTTATCTTCAATAGATAAAGACAACTGTAAGACTACTATATTAAATATTTTCACTTATCTTCAATAGATAAAGACAGCTGTAAGACTACTATATTAAACATTTTCACTTATCTTCAATAGATAAAGACAACTGTAAGACTACTATATTAAACATTTTCACTTATCTTCAATAGATAAAGACAACTGTAAGACTACTATATTAAATATTTTCACTTATCTTCAATAGATAAAGACAACTGTAAGACTACTATATTAAACATTTTCACTTATCTTCAATAGATAAAGACAACTGTAAGACTACTATATTAAATATTTTCACTTATCTTCAATAGATAAAGACATAAGACTACTATATTAAACATTTTCACTTATCTTCAATAGATAAAGTAAGATAAAGACAACTGTAAGACTACTATATTAAACATTTTCACTTATCTTCAATAGATAAAGACAACTGTAAGACTACTATATTAAACATTTTCACTTATCTTCAATAGATAAAGACAACTGTAAGACTACTATATTAAACATTTTCACTTATCTTCAATAGATAAAGATAACTATAAGACTACTATATTAAACATTTTCACTTATAAATTTGAAGCAGCTAGACATGTCATTAGATTTTTATATGCTACATTGTACTTTCAAAGAAGAACTACAAATGCTCCAACGCCCTTGATAGAGCACATACTAAGGGCCTTGAATGGAGACCAAGTGGATTGGTCTTCCATCTTTAAGTCACACAAGAACAAAAATGTGTACCAAATATTGGACCAACATCCTGGAATAATGGCAATACACATTATATTAGCAATTACAGCACAACCCTAATTGGACCAAAACGATACAACAACATATGAGAAAAAAAAAAAAAAAAAAAAAAAAAATTGTACAACAAAAGAACATGGAGGTGGGTCAAATAAATCCTAACAGCAACAGAGATTGAAGGAGCAAAGGTTAAAATGTTAAAGAAACAAGAGGAAGATGATGATCAAAATAAAGAAAAGAGGACAAAAAATGAACAAGGTGAATACCATGCTGAGGCACAACAAATAAGAAACATTAATCAGTGTATTGAAAAGAAAAGAGACAGACAATCAAGTAGTTTAAGAAACAGAGAGGATACTCTTACAATAACAACATCAATTGAACAAGAAATAGAATTAGATGAAGTTAATAGACAATATTTGACAACAATAAATTAAAAGAAAAATTTAAGAAACAATGAAACAATTCAATCAATCAATCAATCAAACAATAGAAAAATGGACCTTTCAAAATTTTAAACCCGACCAAGCAACATGATGTTTTCACACCAAAGCAAGTTCAATTTTTGTTTGATTATATCAATAGTCTACAAGCAAAGGTAGCCTTGCTCAAAACAGCTAAAAATCATGAAATAATAGCTCATCAGAAAACAAAAACATCATTTGCAGAAACTAGAGCAAAGCTCTGGTCAACTTCATTGCATAATAAGGTATCAACTACATCAGACAATAGGGTATCAACTGTGACAGACAACAGGGGTACCAATTATGGCAAATGATAGGGTATCAACTACGACCGATAATTGGGTATCAAATGCGGCCAATAATAGGATATCAATAGAAGTGCATAGGCGGATATCAATATCAACATTATAGGCTACAATACGACCACCGCGGGTCTCAATGTCACCAGCACAAGTTATCTAGTTGTTGGACGCACGAGACGAGGGTACTGAGACAACTACAGCAATGTGTGACAATGGAATCCAAAATATGTTCAAATTACAAACAAGGGACTTATACAACTTGCCCCTGGTTGACACAAGCGGTAGTGACTTGATAAAAGAGAAAACAATGGCTCAAAACAGCATGGTCACAAACGTTGAGCTCTCCCGTATTGAAAAAATCACTGACGAGGCTAACAGCATTGCTGGGGGGGGGGGGGGTAGCTCAAGAGGACATTGTTGGCAACGGTCAAGTCGGCATAGCACTGCCTTGCAAACCCACACAACCCGAATCAACAAACCGGGATACGATACAAAATCTACATTTCGCAACATGTGAAAATAACAAGGCAGACAAGCAAAATTTTAGAAAAGTTGCAGACTCTATTAGCGCTTCAAATTTTTTTCCAGCACGTGGTCTTGGCCGCCACCTCCACAAAGACGATGCGTAAGGATGGTGGAGCACAAAGCGATCGCAGACAGGAACAAGGGAAGAGCAATGATGTTGTTGATTGTGCACATGAGGCTGATATCGATGCAGCATGATGAAGCAGGGACGAACTCTTTCACAAACAACGATTCAACAGTAGCATTTACCGCAAAACAGCAACATCAAAATCAATAAAAACCGACAAAACACAACTTGAAAGAGCTAGTAGTTACATCACAAGGTGCGGCAAACAAGCTACGGAGCAAGCACAACTTGGAGACGGCGCGACGTGACTCGGCGGCAACGGTGCGACGCAAAAGAAAGATTTCGGCAGCATCAACACAGTGCGAAGAGTGAATCTTGTCGGCAAAGGCGAGATGCAAAACAATGTTGTAGGATTGCAGGATGGGATCTTTTCAACAAGTTTGCCAACAATTTGGACAGTGGAATGCGGGACTAGGAGCCACCCGTTGCTGTTCCAGTTGGAAAAATCCAAGGCAAATCTACCGACATTCCAAAATCTAGCTGACAATAGATGTGGGTGGCAAAGGCGGCCACATTTAAATCACCATCACTTTTTTATTTACCATCCAAATTCAGTAGTAATTCCAAAATTTGAACACAAAGTTGTAATTTCATAAAACGGTTATGAGAGGGAGACACCTCATTCAGATTTAATTGATAATCAAACTAGGCATGACTCCAGTAAAGTTCTACAGAAAACTACTCCTGATACCAAAGCCTACATCACCACCAAAAGTAATTTTACAATCCGAAAAATAATACACAATAATTTTAAAGTTGGGACAACATATCAAAAGGAATAAGGAAAAGTTTGATTACATTTAGAAGATTCAAGCCAACAAGGAGAAAAATATGATAAGATTGTTACAAGTCAATGTAATAAAAAGAATATGAGTGATCCATTTTTCATGAAAAGCAAAGATATACAACTTTGGAAGGAATAATGTGCTTTTGAACAAAAAAAAGAATTTATTGTGTAAATATCTAGAAGCTAAAGATCAAAAAATTTACTATTTTAAAAAAGATAGAAAAAAATATAAAAAAATATATATTAAAAATATATATTATTATTAGAAAATATTTAAAATTTTAAAGATTAATCAAGTGAAACCAATTAATTTTGGAAGAGGGAATAATATTAATCATAGAATTATACTTATTATTTGATTAATAAAATAGAATTTTTATATTCTTTAAGAAATATATTTTAGAAAAAATTTAGGCATAAATTATTATTTAAAAAAAATAAAATAAAAAAAAATCATATTAAAATAAGACAAAAAGAGAAGACTTAGTGTAAAAAAAATTATAAGAAAGCTAATATAAATAGGATTAGGAAAAGAGAAGTTAGTGTAAAAAGACAAAGGGGTTAGCTATCCATGTGTTAAAAAGATAAGGTAGTTAAGACCACCTTTAGTAGTTAAGGTAGTTAAAAATAAAATAATTTTATTATGTTTAAATTATATTAAAAAAAAATTATTATAGGATATTTATAAATAATTACAATGTTATATTTTAAATATCATAAAAAATAATAATAAAGAAATTATAATTGACATTCTATTATACCATTTTATTATAAACTTTTGATCTATTAATAAGTTATAAGTGTTACAAGGAAGATTCACAAAGATCTTTGGGATTTTCAACTCAAGGAAGAAAGAAGCTTAAAAGAAAAGATTGATGATAATAAGACAAGGTTTATCAAATGAAAGTCATATTCTATTTCAAAATAAATGACATCAACATTGATAAAGACATGAAGGGATATAAAGAAGAGATTAAAGAACAAAGATATTAAAAATAGGTTTAGAGTTTAAATGACTAGCCTTAACTTTGATGTTAACTTCAATTCCAAAGAACTTATATCAAGATCACAACTTTTGGAATACAAAGAATGATCTTTATCAATAGTTGATAGCTTCAATGTAAAAATATAAAAATGATATCTTATAATTTTTAAAGTGTAAGAATTTAGATATTCAAAGATTTATTAATAGATCTAAAGAAGATTCAAGTTGTTAAAGATTGAATGATCTTCAAGATAATACAAGATGTAAAATATTTTTTAAAATTTTCTAATTTTTATTGCATATTTATTAAGAATTATTTTAAAATAGTTGTTCTATTTATTTGGTTGACATGCAAGGATAAATTGGAATATAGCCCTTAAACAAAGAAGGTTTTTTAAGACCTTATAATGGCTTTTATTGCAACTCCAATTTTAATACATCTTAATTTTATAAAAGCTTTTTATATAAAAACTAATGCCTTGGATTTTGTACTAAAAGATATGCTATCACAAAAGTAAAAAGATAAGAAACTTCATCCGGTTGTATTTTATTTTAAAAAGCTTTCAGCTATTAAGATCAATTATAAAATCTATAATAATAAATGCCTTGCTATTGTTGATTCTTTTGAAGAATGGCACTATTTACTTGAAGGTGCTTTACATTCAATAATTGTATATACAAACCATAAGAATCTTAAGTATTTCATATCAATTTGTGTTTTAAATTATCACCAAGCTCGATAGAATATATCTCTATTATATTTTGACTTTAACATTATATATTGACCTAAAAAACAACAAAGGTTGTTAGATACTTTACCTAGGCAATCATACCTTGTGCTAAAAGATGAAGAGGTAGCATATGACTAACAACAAATAATACTCTCAAAACTCAAACAATTCTGTTTTTGAACAACCATTATGTCGATTCTAATGGATTCTTCAGTTTTTGATGAAGTTTGTATACCATTGGCTATGGATTCTCTTATCTTTGATATTAAAAAATATACTAATAATATTCAAGATGATTTTAGCAAATTTAAGTTTGAAGACAACTTCTTTTATTTTAATGAAAGTCTATATATTTCTAAAGGACTAGCAATCCTTTGTATATTAAAAGCATGTCATGACTTTCTTGTTGCTAGATATTTTTGGTTTAATAAGACCTTGAAACTTCTTCCTTAAAATTTTTAATAGCCTAAGATGTGAAAGACTATCAAGGGATTTTTTCTTTCATGTGATATATGTTCCAAATCAAAGAATACTCAACATCCTTATACAAACTTCTTCAACTACTACATATTTTTAGGCAATCTTGGTCTTTTATTTTCATAGATTTTATTACAAATATTTCACTATCTAATTCTTTTAATACCATATTTATAATCATCAATTGATTTATTAAGATGACACAATTTATTCTTTGTAAAAAGATAGTTATATGTAAAAAAAAATGACCAAGCTTTTTATTGATAATGCTTATTGATATTGTAGATTATCAAATAATAATATTTCAAATCAAAGACCTCAATTTGCATCCAAGTTTTGGAATTCATTATTTGAAATCCTTTGAGTAAATATTAAATTAACTTCAGTATTCCACTTGCAAATCAATAGTCAAACACAACAAGTCAATGAAATTCTAGAGCAATGTCTAATATGTACCATCAACTACCAACAAGATGATTGGATTTCCTATTTGCTACTTGTTGAATTTGCTTACAATAATACTATTCATGCTTCTATTCAATAGATGCCTTTTTATATCAAATATAGATATCATCTAAAATTAGATATATTATTGTCTCTTAAATCTTATAATCCAACAACTAAAGAATTTGCTACAAGATTGATAGAGCTATGTTCAATTATGAATTTCAATTAGAAAAAGCTTAAAAATAATATAAAATATTAATAAATAGATTTTAAAAAGAATAATCTTCTTTTGGTATTGGTGACAAATTGTAATTCCTTTGGTACAATATAAAGACCAACTAACTATGTAACAAATTGGACTATCAAAGATTAAAGCCATTTTTTGTTCAGAAACAAATTAATCCTATTGCTTATAGTTTGAAATTATTGGCATCTATAAATATATATCTTATTTTTTATATGTCTCTTTTGAAGCCCTATATAGAATTAAGCATATTATGAAGAATACAAATGCTACTATATTTCATTAAAATAAATAATTATGAAGGATTTGAAATAGAAGAAACAATTAATTTAAGTATAAAGCAAGGATAACTGGAATACTTTGTACATTAATATGGTTATACTATTAGTAAATAAATATGGAAGCTAGTCCAAAATTTAGTCAATGTGCTTCAAAAAGTATAAGAATTTTATCAACAACATCCCTCTAAACCAAAAGCAATAATATGTGTAACTATTACCAAATAATATTTGCTATAACATCTAATTTAGAAGGATAAATACAATGCTTCCAAAGTTTTTTGGACTTCTTTATAGAGAGAAGAGAAAAAGTTATAAAAATTTTAAATTATAATATAAATAGTAAAATAAAATCCATTCTATTTTATCTTAAGTTTAATAATATGTCTTTGTTTTAGCTTAGTTGTTCAACCATGGATAGTCAAGAAAATAACATCCTATAAGTTAGACCATCACAACCAAGTAGTTCACGTTGTCAACCTTCAGAGGAAGAATTTTTTGAACTACAAAGATATTAAAGAATATTTAGTAGCCAATTGGTGGTAATTATCATTAAAGTAGAATTTATTCATGAAAATTATCTGAAAGCGGTGTTCATAAGATGTTTTCACAATGAAAATACAAAAGTGCAAACTTAGTCTCAAACAATGGATATTAGTTATTATTATTGATTACAAAGACCAATAAGACTTTTGATCCATAAAAGACAACTAAAATATGTTGTATAGACTATGAGGCATATCTTTGATTTTTTACATTGTCATATTATATATTGTCTAATTTGAAAATGTTCTAGGTACTTGGTTATAGAAGATAAACTTATACATTGAAACTAACTAAGAACTAGTAATCCTAATAAAATCTTAATTAAATCTCAATTGAATCCTTAATAATGCTAATTAAATTTTAAAAGAATTATAAAAAAATCCCAAAGAATCTTAATGAAATCATAAAAAAAAAAACCTTTAAAAAATCCTAAAATAAATTTGAAGAAGTCATAAAGAAACCTTAAAGAAATCCTAACTAAATCCTAGAAAATTCTAAAGAAGTCCTAAATAAATCCTAATTAAATTTTAAATAATCTTAATAAAATTTTAATCAAATTCTAATCAAATTTCAATCAAATCCTAATCAACTATAGTCAAATCTTATTCAAATCTTATTCAAATTTTAATCAAATTATAATAAAATTTTAATACAATCCTAAATCAAATCCTAATCAAATCTTAATTAAATCCTAATCAAGTCTTAAGACAAATTCTAAGTTAAATCTTAATGAAATCTTAATATCCTAAATAAATCCTAATCAAATCTTAATATTCAAAGTAAATCCTAATCAAAGCTAATAATAAATTTAAAACCTCAATAATTATTAAGTTAATAATTTATCTTTATTTAAAATTTTTATACTTCTTAATTTACTAGTAAAAAATAAGCATACAAAATATGAAGAGATTTGGACATACAAATTGGAAGAAAAATCTTTTAATCCTCTCAAGTGTCAGTCGTTCTCCTTCTTTAACTATGATATTGAACTTTTAATTTTAATATCTTTTTTTTTCATTATTCATATATTTTAAATCTTGATAAAAATATTAAAAACTAAATTAACTATCAGATAAAAAAAGAATCATTCCAATCTAATAAATAGATTGCTCAAAATCACAAAAACTCAATAATCTTTAAAATCCAATTCTTGATAACCTTGCTCACTTAAATTCTAATAATCTTTGATCTAATTATTAGATTAAGCTAAAATTTACAATAAACATTTAATACAACTATATTCACAAATTTACAAATTTTCACTTATTGATGTATTACAAAATTCACAATATACTTCAAAACGTGAGTCTATTTTATTTCTAAATAACCAAAATCACCTAAATAGAATCTTGACTTTACATAGCTCTCAAAAAGTCATTACAAACCCAAAATCCTTAAAACTAATACTCAAAGAAATCTTATTAACTCTATTTTTTAATCCTACTCTCCAATGAATAAAGAATTTTCTATTTGCCGTAGGCTTATGATTTTGTGCTTTAGAATTTTATTTCAATCCCAATTCATAACTAGCCTTCTCTAGATATCAATCTAAGATTTTTATAGGTAATTTTTGTTGAAAACTATCCTTTGCTTTGATCTTAAGATGCCTATAGTAGTATTTTTGCTAATCTACCTTATTTTGTCTTGTTTATAGTCTTATAAAGTAAGTAGAAGCCTTTTTTTATAAAAAGATAGCATTAATACTAGATATTTTTATTACTTCTTTATCTTTTATTTATATTTTATAAAAAAAAATTGTTATATAATCTTTAATTAAGCTTCTTTTTAATATTTGTCTTCTTTTGCTCTTTCATCTTATAATTATGTTATGACTTGACAATGCCTTTGAGCAATTTTGGCTTTACTACTTCTTAGAGAACTTGAAGTTAAAGAAAGAGGTAATGTCATGGTCATCTATCTAGGGAAAATTTTAGAAGATTTTAAAAGATTTTAGAACTTCTTGGAAGGTCTTAGAAGAATCTTAAAAATTCTAAAAGATTATAAAAGGTTCCAAGATGTTGTAAGAAGAGGTTTTTTAAATTCTTTGACTTCCAAGCAACGTAAGGAGTTAAAAGAGAAGGTTTTCAAAGTTTTTTTATATTAGAGCAATAAGGAAGCTGCTCAAGAAGCATTCTAAAATGACTTGGAGGCAAAGCTTTTCACAAGAAGTTATTTAAAAGCTTCTTAATTCCTAAAATATATAAGTATTGAGGTTTAGGGGCTCTTTAGTCTCAATAATGTATGTATTGTGGTCTAATTTGGATCTTTTAGTCTTGTGCTTATTTTTATATTGCATTGCTTTATAATAGGACTCATGTATCCTACTATCTTATTATACTCTTGTATAAGTTTTCTTGATATAATCCATAATATCCATGGGCAATGGATAGGCAACAAGTGGAATAAAATAAAAACTATTGTTGGTCATCCATTTGTAAGGATAAAATAAAAATAGAGTAATATTAGCTATATTCTTTTCTTATCCAAAACATTATTATGTGGTATAATTTTCTATCTGTAAATGCACTAGATACCTAGCTATAGAAAATTTATCTATAAATTATTGACTAAGCTCTGATAAGTTATTTGTCCTTAATAAATAAATATATATATATGTATATATATATATATATTTATAAATATATAAATATATAAATATATATAAATTTTTTCTATGGTATTTATAAAATCTTTAATATTCTTTTCTATGCCAAATTATAATTAATTAATTTTTGATAAATTAGATTCTCAATAATTTCTAAAAAAAATTATAATATTTTTTTATAAATTCATATTTATATCAAAAATATTATCATAGCTTCATATATCTATTTTTTTTATCTCCATAAATTCTTGGCTTTCAAAAAATATCTTTAATTTCTAAAAAATGTTCAAATTATAACAAAATCTTTTAATATCTCATTCATCTGTAAAGAATTGATTTCTTTTTGAATTTTAGAATCTAGTAACTTTTGATCTAGCTATTCAATTCTTGTCAAATTTTTCAAAAGTATAGCTTATATTCTTAAGCTTTACCACAAGAAAAACCAACTATAGATTTCCTTTCAATTGTTTGATATCTCAAAAATCCTAGTAGGTACTTAAAACCCTAGTTTATGAATATCTAAGCACTATTTTCTTCATATCTTCAAAATCTTAAATCTTAATGCTACAAAAATTTTATATATAGCTTTATAATATAAAAATATATATTCTTAAAAATTTTGAGCTAAAACCTTATCAAATTGCTTAAGTTATAGTTCAAAATACAACCACTAAATAAATAAGTCACTTATTGCTCTTAGATTGCAAGCACTCACTTCAATTCCTAATATCTCTTTTATTCTAGCTTAAGATTTATTACACTAGGTATGTTAAGTATAGCCAAGAAAGTTTTCTTTCTAATTCTATTTGTTGATCCTTTATTGCTTTTTGTACAAGTGAGTTATATTTCAAAGAGTGACAATAGGTACAAATTAGATACCTTGACTTTGAGCATATATATTTCCTTCATAAAAACTCCAAATCTTTTAATTTTTATATCAAAACTATAGCCATAAATATAAACTTGTTGATCCTAACCTTTGAAATTTGAATGCCTTAAAAAAAAATCCTAATCTCTAATAAGGCCTTAGGTAGCCTCCTTGAAGCCCATTGGATATGACTTTTGGCCAATAGGAATAGCAATTTCTACCATCCATCTCCATTCATCTACATGGATAGCTTAACTATTCTTTTTGATACCAAAAATCCCTTTCTAATCTTTTTTTTAAATAAGATTTGTATAATATGTGTTCTAAATACCAAATAAAAGAAATAAACAAGATTTTAAGGATCACCAATGTCTAACAAAGGTGACTCATAATATATAAAAGTTATTATCAATATAAAATCAACCTCAAAAGTTACTATCAAAAAAAATAAATAAAGTTGTATAAATCTCAATAGTAGTCTATTTAAACAAATTTCTTTTAAAATAGTAATCTAATCATATTTTGTAATCAACTAAAATCCGCTAATATGGCTCTCATTTAGCTATTCAATAAATTATACATTTAATATATATGTACATTATTTTCACATGGTAGCCAAATCACAACACAACAGCATATATAAAAAAATATAGGATAGTTGATTTTTACCTAACAAACAAAATTTTGATGCTATTATAGTAATGTATTGTTGATATCATATGATGATATTATGAAGACAATCAAAGTAGGGAGAATACTACTATAATATGTAAGATGATAGAAAAAATATAATGATTTAATTTATTAAATATAAATATAAATATAAATATATTTATATATTTGATAATTAAAAAAATTATAAAATTATTAATTCATTGTTTGATATAATAAAAAATTCTTACAAGATCTTTTTTTTATGAATGAATAGAAATACTATTGACAATAATCCAATTTTGATGTATTATAATAATCAATTCTAATCTATTTCCAATTCATTCAATTAAAATAATGAATTAAATTTTTTATAAATAAAAGACTCATAGAAATAAAAAATAATGATTATAAAGTATATTTAATTTTATTTCTCTGACTTGGTTTACCATGCTGATTTGTTTATTGCATTTTTTACATTTGTTTACTTTTAAAAAAATTCATATATAAAATAAGAATTTTAAAATATATTTTTTTAATACTAAGGATTTATTTTTAAAAAAATTTAAGAATCTGAATTAATCACTTCACATAAGGTAAGTTAAATTGAAGATAGAAGAGAAATTAAAATGGATCAAAAATGATAATTCTTAAAGAAGCATAAATTTTGATATTTCTGAAAATTGATTATTTCTTTAATTTTTTTCCATCTGTTCAAAATATGTATTCTCTTAATAATAGCCATAGATTTCAAAGTGTATAACATATTTATTGTGTGTAAAAATTCCTAATTTATTTTTGATAAAATCTTCAATATGCGTATGTATGTATATGTGTTTGTGTATGTATATATATAATAATAATAATTAAAAAATATTAATATATATTAAAAATTAAAAAAATATCTCCAATCATAAATGATTGTCACATTTTAAAACTCTACAAAAATATTTATTAGTTGTAGTGCTTATCAACATAACTTATATATATATCTAGCATATTGCTAATGCCACCACAATTTTTGCTATTGCCACCACAACTTCTCATCTACTATGTATTCCTTTTGTTCAATGCCTTTGTTCAATACCTTTCAAACTAATCAAATTTTTTGTAATCAATACTTTTCAACCCATTTGACTAAACAATTTCTTTGATTAGAATTAAAAAAACTATAACAATATATCAAGTGGGTGGCATGTTGTGGTGGCAATAGCAAAAAATGTGATAACATTAATAATATCCTATATATATATATATATATATATACACATATATATTCAATCATTTCTTCTTATATAGAGGTTATATATATATATATATATATATATATATATATCATATTACCTTAAAAATATATGATAATTAATATTTAAATATTCAAAATTTTACAACTCAAAATTATATATCACTAATAAAATTAAATAAAAGAAAAAAGATATATTTATTAGATAAAATAAAATTAAAAATAAAAAATTATAAGATATAAATAATATTTATATATATTTTAAATAAAAGTTAAAATCTAAATTAATTAAGTAATAAACCATTCCCTATGTAAAATTTAATTCATTTTTTTATTAATTTTATTTTTATATAGAAAAATATATATCTTTTCATATAAAACAATTAAAAATATACATATATATGTCTTATAAAATATATATATATATATATATATATATATATAAGATACAAAATTTATAAATCTATAAAATTCTTGAATCCAAATTTTCAAATTAATTTTTCATGTTAATTGAATACAAAGCATTTTTAATAATAAACTTGATATCATATGCACAACTAGGAAAAAAAAATTGTAAAAAAATTCTTTAAACTTCTTTAAACTTTTTTGATTTTTGATTTTTGATTTTTAAATCTTTATAAAGAGATATTTATATTTATGTATTTGAATTTTGAATTTTGTGTAAGATGCATTATTCTTAGTTATTATTCAAAATTATTGTTAATTTATCTTAAAGACATCTTACATCCACCATTAATTGACAAACTAATATTTTATTCTTGGCATAATTGTATGCTGTGATGTATTTTGACTCTTTAGTCAATGATTTAATTATTATTGTTGCTTGTATTGCATAAAACAAGCATGTTTCTTATCTAAAAAATATAACTAGTGATAACATTATTATTATTATTATTATCCATGTTCTATTCAAAATATAAATTTACCTTTTAAATTTATTTCCTTATTTCTTTGCCATTATTTGAAGTCAAAACACACTTTAAACACAGCATAATGTTTGTGATTGCCATTTAATCATATAGAATATAGTCTTAGCATAGCTATGTACAAGTTGTTTTATTAATAGTATATATAGGATTGGATTTTGGACCTATTATTATCTATTTTAATGTCCCATTTATTCATTTGTATGGTGTGCCCTAAATTTGTAGTGTATCATTAAACTCTTCATTTCTAACCTTCAACAATTTATTATTATATCCAAAAGAATGTTAAGAAGTTTGGACTTAGGCATATTGATATATTTTAAGATTTTTATTTATTTTAAAAAATAAAAAATAAACTTTTGCATTTTGATGCAAATTATGGTGATAGTATGATATGTTAATTATTTTATGATATTAATTTCAAGAACACATACAATTCACTCAAATTTATCACCTTTAAATCATTTTAAACAACAAACTTCACAAGACAATGGAATTAAGACATGTAAGTGGTTATTAAAATATACAATAATAACATCCAATAATAACTGATTAATTAAAAATTATATGATGTTATAAATTGAAGACTCTTAAAGGAAATATCTTGAAGAAATTTTGAATTGTTAACTTTCATAAATTTTAATCAAACTAATATTATTGTAATCTTTTTTTTTATTTTTGGAATATTTATATTTTAAATAAAAATTACATAAAATAATTCAGACCAAATTTTCTACTCAGAACTATTATGTTATTTTACAGGTTTAAATTCCACTTTTTTTGGGAAAATTCCCTCTTTATTTCATTGTTGCATTAACAACAAAGAATCTTTATTTTAAAAAATCTCTTGGTATATATTTGCTTTGAATCATGAAATTTTGAAATTATGTTGCTAAATTTTACTTGTATGTAATGAGTGTATTTCAAAACAATGTCAAAAGATGCTAATGTTTAATGTAAAAGTATTTTAAAATATTTTAAGTAATTATTTTGTATCAAAAATAGAAATACTATTGAATAAAACACATTATTAGATTTATCTAGTAACAAGTTTAATTTAATACTTAAAAATATCAATGAAAAATTAAAAACGTTTGAAAATCAAAACCGATTAAAATCTCAAATATAATTTTGAAATTTATTATATGCTTTTAAGCCAATGAATTCATTGTCTGATATTATATTAAATATTTATCAATGTAATCAGTATATTTCTTTTTTTATCCAATTTTTTTGTGGGATATTTTACAATCATTCTATATTAATGAATAAAAACAATAATGCTAATACTCTGATTGCTGTGCAAGAGTAGTAAAAAATAGTACTTGTGTAATCTTAATTGTCAAATTTTTCAAAGGTGTAAAATTATCAAGTAATTTGAAGGAATTACATTTTACATATTTTATTTTTCAAATGTTCAATTCACACTCTGAAATTGGTGAAGCAAAAAGTGCAGAGAGCAAAGTATAATATCAATATCCTAAAAGTATTAAATATCATATAACAAAAAGATACATATCATTTTAGATAACTAATCTAACCATTAGTTTGGCAACTTATTTTGAAGTAATATTAAAAAAACATTTAAACTTCTATTTCACAAATAAAAATAGAAGTAAAAAATTATTTAAATCTATGTACTTTTTCCTAAGAGTAAGGATATAAAACTTGTAAGGATTTTACAGATTATTAATGTAAAACTTATATTGAATCATCTTTTTATTTTTATTATATTAACTGAAAGAAAAATTAACAAATTCTAACCTTTAAGCTGTGTGTGTGTACATATATTTACATATGAATGCAAAATTTATATGCTCTGATCTGAAAATATTACAAAATCTTCAATAATACAATACAGGTATATAATTGAATAATTGTCTGTAGAATATCTTTTTGGGTTCTGAAGTTCAAAAAATCTAAAATGTTTCTTTGATATAACATTAGAATTAAAATTGCATTCTTGTTTATGAAATCCTCATTATTGACTTGCATCAAAAAAATTAATAGTATTTGAGAATGTCTTTTCTTTAAATAATTTAAAACTTATATGATATTGTGTGCATATCTATATATATATAGGAATTTTAAGACTAGATCCTGCACCATACTTTCCAAACTATCATTTTGTACAATTTTTCACCAAAAATCATTTATATGTTCAAATAATTATTTAAATCAGTTTTTTTAATATAATATCTAGTGTACAATTGTCATCTCTTACAACTTTCTACACTACCCTATGCAAGTAAAACTAGTAAAATATATTGCAAAATACACAAATCAAAAGCTTTGTGATCAAAATCAATGGATGCAAGTAAACTAGTTGAATTTCTATATGCATCAATTATACATCCCCTCAAAAAGATTGGAATAACATCAAGTGAATACCCTATCAAAACTCCACTTAATTAAGTGAAGCTTTAAAAAAACTGAAGGGTTAGCTTGTAAGAGAAAACCAAAAAAACAAACACGTAGAATCAAGATCAAACAGAATGAAAAAGAAGTAGAACCAGAAGAAGGGATGCCCAAAACCGCGCCGGTAGGAATCGGCCAGGGGTGGGCGCGCATCACCGCACAAACTTCCACGGGTTTCGATGATCACGACAGCATGTCGCCGTGGGACTCCGCGAGCTCCACCACCGCGCGCAGAGCCTGAGCGAGGCGGCGTGAAGGGGCCGAGGCGAAGAATCCACCATGAAATTCAGCGTACACAATTCCACACCAGCGTACGATTTACGTTCACAATTACGGCCAAAATCGTTGCGCAATTTTGGATTGGGCTCTACCTTTGCGATCCAGCTTCCATTTCCTATTCATGGCCCCTTGTCTCTCCTTCTGTGCTCGTTTCTCTTGTCTGTGGGTGCTCATCGATCGCACCGATGAGTTTGCACACGCGACATGGAAAGCTCTGCTTCCATGGTTAAAACCCACTCCCAGGTGCGTGTTACGAGTCTTGGTGTTGAGATGAAATGTGCCGGGTAAACTCAAGATGGGTGCAGTCATGCTTTCTTCCGCCGTTTTCTGATTGCTCTCCGGGCCGCCGCGGAACTCCTGATTGCCTAATTTGGTATCAAACCTTGTCAGCGGTTCGTGAGATCGCAATCATGTAAGCGCGAGAGAGACAGAGTTTCTCACCGCTGCTGTCACAACGTTGTTTTCGAGCCATTGAGCAAAAGTGGGTCAGGAAAGGTGGGACGTTGACGTGTGGGGAATACGAGAACCAAAGTGGAAACAATGTGTTTGGTGAGCTATGCTCATCGCATGGATTATAAATGCTTCCAGCTGCAACCCCCCCTCCTTTTGGCTCTGTTTGCGCTACCGCCCAGCACGACACCCTGGGCGCACAGACACCGTGACAAGCTCTGGGTGAACGGGTTTTGGAAGCGCCAAAAGAGCTTTCGCAACTGGTCACACCAATTGCACGCACAATTGCAGCATGGGACAGGTAAGTATCTCAACTCTGAGCTCTTTTGTTAGTAATCGATTCGCCTGTGAACTTGCCAATTCCTGGGCTACTGCCCAACTCGGAGCTCAAACGGCATCCAGAATCAACAAAAACCGCATCAAGAGGGTATGTTATCTAAAATTAGGTGCAAGTGAGCACATGGGTTGCAAGAGGTCAATGCTGCGACATCCGGATGCTGGGGGAGACGAGAATCACGGCGCTGCTTGTCAGGGCATGACGACTCATGCCAACCCAAGGGGGCGTCAAAATAACTAGAGGGTCTCATCCCTTTTTCTACGGAATTTCGGATATCTTTACCCACTTGGTTTCATGTAGCAGTATGTGGCTTTGAAGTGGTCGCGTGAAGGGTGTTAAGGTGGTGAATGCAAGTGAGATATCTGATGTCGCTTTTTAGACCCATGTATTGCGCTTCCAGGCTGGTCAGTGGCTTTAATCCCGATATCTGTGCACGGGGTGGTTCATTTCTGTCTCTCTTTTTCGGCGTTCGTTGGGTTCGTTGAATGTGCTAACAATCATTTTCTGGCGGGCTTTGTTGGCTTCAAATGTGGCTTTTGGCGCTTTGTCCATTGACGGGAGTTTACCTGAATGTGGTTTTGATGTCGTGCAGGGTTTTGCTCGTGAACTCTTCGAGTGTTTGGAACTCTTACAGACTACGTCGGCTTTTACATTGATAGATAGGTTTTTGAGTTTCTTCGACGTCAATCGTTGGTTGATCTGGGGAGTGGCGCGAGTTCCACCCCGCGCACGAGAACATGGCATCGTATTCGTTAGATGAGTTTTTAGGGGGAGGGGTATTGAAGGACATGGGCAGCAAATTTGCGGAAGACGGCTGGGATGACGTGCCCACGCTGAAGATAATCCGTGCCGATGACATGGATGTGCTCAATCTCACCGACGCTCAACGAGTAAGTTTCGCAGCGATGTTGTGTCTGTTTCTTTTCTTCACGTGTATAATTATCACTCCATCAAATGTAGTGCATTTTTACTTTCTTCAATGCAAGCCATGCTGCCCCACTCTGTCTCGATTTGATTCCTTTACGCTTGAATCACATTCTACTTTCCTCACACCATCCAATGCAAGTCGAAGCATCGGTTGCATTGAAATCGTCACCTGTCTTGACAACGTAAACGTCGCCAAATGCTCAGGATTCTAATCAAGCTTTTCGCAGTTGTAGGCGAATTTTGAAGACTTGGTCTGGTAACTTTCTTCTGTGCTCGTTGTGCAGGATGCTCTGGAATTGCGAATATATCTCCACAATCGTTCATTGATGAAGTACGCTGAAAGGTTGGAGGCCTCAGGGACAGGGCTAATCGACTTGATAAGCATGAAGCCCTCCGAGCTAGCCACCAAGTTCCGGATGCGAAGAAACCATGTAACCACCTTCGTTGATACGACAATGTCATGTGCCATTCAATTGCCGCCCGATCTTCCTAGAATGTCCTCTGTCAGTCGGCGACGCCCCTCCACAGCTTCACGATGCAGCGATGAAGGAAAGGAATTGTTACTCAGTAAGCCCGTGCACAAGCCCCCTCCGTTTGAGTTGCATAGATCCACGTTGAGCGAATCGTTAGTCTCCTCATTCGTCGAATCCTGCTCGAAGGGGTCGCATGTTGCCAGCCTTCGTCCGTCGAATGCTCGTAAGTCGAACGCCAGCAACATGGGATACGAGCCACCAGCATTGTTAAGGCCCATCGACGCCAGAAAACCCAACGCTCCAAGAGGGGTATTCGCAGCGATTCCTACCAAGCGTCGCATGTGTGGGATGGTGAAAGCTCCAAACCCGGACAATATCATAGAGTTGTCAGTGCTGGAGAAAGTGTCGGTGCGACAACTCGCACCAGATCACAAGATCGGGGTTGACGTTAGAACGATGAAGGGGGCGCAAAAACCCCGACCCTTCAAAGCTTCCAACCTTTGGTCGGAGAAGGCGACTCTATTCTTTTGCATTCGGAGACCAGGGTATGCTGCTGCACCACCCGGATTCCTTCTCAGCAAACATGCTTACAACTGATTCTCTCTTCCGTTCACATCTGATCCCCCGTTGTTAGTCTTAGTAAATCTTTGCTGAGTTGCTGGGGTTTTGCAGGTGCGTGATGTGTCGAGCTGAAGCGCATCAATTATTCGCCCGGAAGCCGATTTTTGACGCACTAGGCGTGCAGCTTGTGGCCGTGCTCCTGGAGGACATCGACGAGGAGGTGTGGGCGTTCTGGCCGCGGTACTGGGCAGGCATGGTGATCCTGGATGAGAAGCGGGACTTCTTCAGGGCACTGGGAGGAGGCAAGTTGATGAAAGACAACCTTTTCACAGGATTTTTTCTGAATCCTCTCGCGCGCCTCAACTGGAAGCGAGCCATAAAAACTGGCATACCTGGAAACGCAAGAGGAGAAGGGCTAATTAAGGGAGGCCTATTCATTGTCCGACGAGGAAAAGGGAGTGTTGCGTACCAGTTCGCAGAGAAGAACTTCGGCGATTGGGCGCCTGTGGACGAAGTCCTTCAAGTGTGTCATTTCATGAAGGTGACCCACTTCCCTCTTCACATGCATTCCTCCGCACTCTTCGTGTTACAATTCCACTTTCCTAGTAATAGAAATACGCTTGCCCATCTCTCTATGAATGTGTTCAACCCCATCTGCAGTTTCCAATCTCCCACTTGCATCCAATGACTTGCATCTGCAGCTGTTTCGGTACATTTATTAACACCACCAAGATACTGTTTTTATGTGCAGGATGAGGGCGAATGCGGTTCGTAACAACGCATCTCACTCACATACCATTTCAACAATTGCACCCACTTGTATGTTAGCATTTCTGGTCAGGTTAGAACTCACCACAGATAATTTTGTATAATCATTTTTCTCCAGTCTCTCGTTCTACTACATGTAAAGGTAATTCCGTTTTTTCAGCACCCACTGCGGTGGTGTGGCGCTGCTATGGTAGCTTCTGCTTGATGACCATGGAATGGTTTTGTTGTAGATAATTAATTTACTTGGTCCCACTGGCTTGAATAGCTTGCCAGCCATTCAGAAAAAAGCAGATCATAACTCAGGACCGCGATTGATGCACTTTGTCCGAACACTTAGATTGGGCTCCAATTTGGGAATTCATGCGAGATTCATACATACAACACTGTTGTTTTTTTCTCCATCTGGCTGTTAAGTATTTTTCTAGCTTTAGGGCTTCAGGATTTAAGCCCCTCAAGTCTTTCCATCGCAATTCTTCATTCCAAAGTTCCAGCGTAAAAATTATAGTTCTGTTGCACCTGGAACCCACGTTGTCAAAAGGCACAAATCTCTTCACTTTAAAGTGCAACTTCCAACTCATGCCAACTCCATTGATTTGGAGAGTTTCCTCTTCTTTTCTTTTTTTGCACTGAGCAGAGTTTATCCAATGATTTAGAACCTTTTTTTAAAATCTGATTTATGGCATCTTAGAACTAAGTATAGGGTAGAACTTAGAGTATGAGAAGTAATGAAATTGTATTTAAACTATATATATATATATATATATATATTAAAAAAAAACCTTAAATCATCCTAGGTAGTGTCAAATGAGAATGTTGGTGGAATTTTTCATATAGCTTACATTTTTTGTTTGTTTCTACATATTTTTTTTGCTTATCTAGAATTTGTTTTACAGTCTATAAAATGTCTCACATTTATTAATTTGTTTTTTTGTTTTTCTATGAGTAACTTTCTGTAGAATTTTGTCATATTCATTCAAATACTTTATCATTGGATTTAAGACCAACTTCTACATTAGAAGTGTTGCTAAATATTAGATATGTTTGGCAAGAGTACATTTGAAAATTTTAAATAATATTGTTTTATGTTTACATTACATATACAATGTAATTGTTGATAATGTGTTTGAGTTAGCTTGTGTTTTTCATGTATTAATGGCCAATCCTCTATGCCAAATTAACCACATGAGAATAGCCTCTTTGGAAGCTTTAGGTCTAAAAGAAAAGTTGGAAAAAAAAATATTCTATGGTTTGGTGTGTCTTGAGTTCCAAGATTTGTGTATTGTAAAAATCAGCTTTATGCCTAACTTATCATGTGTATGTCATCAAATCAAGTTTCATATCCCAATAATATATTTTAGAATTAAATTGTAGTTTCTCTAGAGTACCATAAAATAACTTGATTGCCTCTTCACCTTCTAATATTTCTTTGGATTCAAAGACTTCATATATTATCTTTATAAAGTCTTTAATTGAAATGAATCTTATCCAATTATTATATTAGAATTTGGTTTTTATAAATTTAGATAGAATATGATCAATATATAATATTTAACATTAAGAATCTATTATATAAAATTTTATTTTTTTAGACTTAAGCATTACAAATTATAACTTCTCTAAAATCTTGACATTGTAGAATTAATTAATAATAGTTAATATCTTATAGTATATTGTATATTGGATTCTCTAAGATATAAAGTATCCATCATAGATTTGATTAGTAATTCAATCATTGCATCTTTAAGATCAATAAGACCTAAACTAACATTCTTTTTAGAATTGCAATAAATTTTTATACAACTTTGATGTGTGTTAGGACTTAAGAATATCTTTATAGAAAATCATTTATCATAGTTATAATTTTATGGATTTCTTCTAAAAACCTTGTTTAAATAAATATGATAGAATATTAAAAAAATAAAAAATACTATTTATAATTATAAATTTTCTTGCCATGTTAAGTTTGGTTGAGTGTTAAAAGTATAACTTTTTTTCATCCTATTAATTAGAAATTAGTCTAAATTTTGTATTTAAATAGATGGATCAAAAGAAATTCTAAAAAACTTGCAAATATTATTGGTATAAATCTATACTTCTCCAAATTGACTAAATCACTATAAATATTATATATTGTTATATTTTTAGTAAATAATTAACTTAGACTAATTAACTTGAAGGCGACATATTTGACAAAATTTATAAAGGATTTTCACAAACTTAATATATATATATATATATATACTCTAATTAAAAATATTAATTATAAACATACTAGTTTAAAAAAAAATTGATTTGATGTATCAAGAAGTGTAGTACTACTAATATTCATGTTTTCACTAATATTCTTAAATTTTTATAGTATTTTAAATAAAAATATTTAGAACATATTTAACTAAAATAAATAATTATAGAACAAAGAGACATTTTTGTTATACCTTTCTATTTATAGATTTAAAAAAACTTATATTTTATTTAGTCTAAATGATATTTTATATCTTTTAATAATATTTGAATCTTTTTAATAAATTGGATATTAAATCTTAATTTTTCTATAATATATATATATATATATATATATATATATATACATACTTTGTAAAATCTTGCTTCTAGTGTAATTCAAGAGTCTCATATATTTTCTAGTCTTTGACAATAGTTATTCTAGTTTCTTCTTAAATATACATATTTCTTTATTTCTATCTTGTTATTTTTCCTTGATATAGTTTTTACTAACTTATGCATCTGTTTTAATTTGTGTCCTTCATAGATTGACAAGAGTAAAGATTATAATATCAGAGCTTTGTCTTTTCTTCATTAAGAGTAGATTATTCCTTTCTCTTAATAAAACATAAGCATATTAGAAGTTGTGGATTATCCACTTCTAAATTGATATTATTCTTAGAATTTTTTCTTTATTCTTTGAGTATTTTATTTTGTAATGAGAATAGATACTTTTCTCCCTTTCTATTGTGGTATCATGGTAGAACTTATTAAAATGAAGAGTACAATGGCACAAATGCATGAACAAATGAAAAAATTAATGCTTGCAATACATCAATTCAATGCACTACCACAAGAAGCAATAAGATTTGTAGGAAGTGAAGATATAGACATCATTTGAGCTGCTTCAAGCTATACCACTTCACCTACGATTGAACACCATTCAAGCATCAAAGAACCAAAAATTAATTTGACAAAGAAGTTTGATGGCATCAGATCTAAGTTTTGAAGATTTATCAATCAAGTATAAATGGTGATTGAACTTCAACCTCAAAGCTATCTAATACAAGGGTCACAAGTCAAGTTTATTAGAATACTACTATCATACTTGATTTTATCATAGTTTTCATCCTTTCTTGAATAATGTGATCCAATATTGGATAATTTGGAGGCATTTTTAATGGAATTTTGATCTATGTAGTGAAGACATGATGCAATTTGTGTTGCAATCAACAAGATCTGCATCTTGTGATAAGACAATTGATCAGTGATATCATATGCTTCAAAATTTTGACAATTAACAATTGACACCAAATAGGATGATGCTACACTTATTAACCAATTTTTCTATGGATTACAATATGAGGTAAAAAAATTGATGTTCAACTTATTTGATCCTCAGACATTGAATCAAGTAATTGATTTTGTTGTGAAGTTTGGCAATCGGCTTTTTGAATTTTAATCTAAGAGTTGCACAAGAAAACCTCAACATTACTATAATATAATGGCAACATCAACGTCTTCTCAATATGTACATACAAAAGTAGAAGACATACAAATTGACGTGGTATGTTTTAAATCTCTTATTGAACAAGAAAAGACTTGTTGTCATCAAGAAGGATTGTGTTTCTATTGTGGAGAACCTAATCACACTATTTAGAATTGTCCAAAGAAATAATACAACCACAAAAAGAGAAGTATGGTTGTCAAAAAAGACAATATGTTGAAAAATGAGTTTCTTCAATTACAATAAGAACCGTTGTCATGAAGTAAATACATCCATATATAGAAACCTAACTTAACTATCTTTTCTTTAAAATTTTATTAAGTTCTTTCTTTCTTCTTACCAATCTAAGTTTTTATATAGTTTAGGAAAAATTTCTCACTTTTTTTCTTTTTCTTTGGCTAAAATTTTACTTTATCTTTAATCTTAACTTTAACTTTGATTTAGCCTTGAAAACTTCTTTTATTTCTTTTATTTTTTTTCCAATCTTAGGTTTTAATAGATTCGAGATTATATTTGAAGATATAAGGAGTTTTGACTTTGAAGTTGAATTTAGGATTTTACCAAAGATAAATAGAGGTATGGATGTGAATAGTTGGCTGCCATTAATAGTGCTGACTTGGAGGATTAGATTTGGGGTTTTTATAACTTTAAACTATTAATTGTTGACTTGGACTTAGAAGACCTTGGCTGCGATTTCTTTGACGAGCTCGGAAGAAAAGAAGACACGGTTTTTTGGCAAATCCAAGAGAATATTCAAAGAGAGCTTCTTCTTGGCATGAGTTTAGATAGTAGAAATACATGATTTGGAGCTTAAATGAAAGAGATATGTTTGTTTGAACATAGGCTACTAATATGATATCTACTATCACTTTTCTAGGTATATTAAGAGTTTTAAGATACTAACAAGAAATAAAGAAAATGAATTAGAAACTAGACTTTAAGTTATACATTTTATATTCAAGAATTGATAGAAATAATTCTAGAATGAGTGAGATATGGCTAGTTAAACCCAGCAAACTAAATTGGGGTTTTGAAGAAGTTAGATAAATAGAAGGGTTTACTTTAAGCTAGAACTTGAGTTTCAAGATGAATTTAAAACTCATTTTTGGTGTGCATATTACTTGTATTATAAAGAGTCTATGTCTAAAATCTCATATCAATTGAGGCTTTGATTAGAGAGTAATGGCAAATTTTGTTCTCAGGTGTATAAGGTTTTGACTTTCAAAAGTATTTGCCAAGGATTTGATGATATCTAACAATCGGCATCGAGTTTATAGCTCAAAATTTACGTGAAAAAGATCAAAGGTATGAGTCATGACTTTCCAAAATTTGAGCTTATTTGAATAGCTGGATCTTAAATTACAAATTTTTAAGTCTCTGGTTGAGATTTGACTTTCAAATGTATCTGCCAAGGATTCGGTGATATCTAACGATTGGCAACGAATTCATAGCTTAAAATTTATGTCACAAAGATCAAAGGTATGAATCATGTTATCCCAAAATTTTAGCTTATTTAAACGGCTGGATCTTAAATTATAAATTTTCAAGTTTCTGATTGAGATTTGACTTTCAAAAGTATCTGCCAAGGATTTGGTGATATCTAACAATCGGCATTGACTTCATACCTCAACATTTGTGTGACAAAGATCAAAGGTATGAGTCATGTTTTCCCAAATTTTGAGCTTATTTGAACGGCTAGATCTCAAATTATGAATTTTCAAGTTTTTAATTTGGTTTTTACTTATAAAATTACTTGCTAATATATTTGATGATATTTGGTGATTGATAATGAATTCACGGTTGAGAATTTTTGTGAAGATGACTAAAGAAGTGAACTCTATGCTTCTAAAGTTTGAACTTTTGTTAAACGGCTGAATTTTGATTTATAAATTTTTAAGCTTCTGGTTTGTTAATTTATTATACACATGGTTTTGTGACTATAAAAGAGAAATTTAAGAAAGTTTGTGCATATTGGATCCAACTT
Source organism: Physcomitrellopsis africana (assembly GCA_036785485.1). NCBI lineage: Eukaryota > Viridiplantae > Streptophyta > Bryopsida > Funariales > Funariaceae > Physcomitrellopsis > Physcomitrellopsis africana. The sequence goes on along the minus strand of JAWRVF010000125.1, from coordinate 14,731 downwards.
GATTGTAAAGAGGGACCTTGCGTCTATCCAAAGAGGACTTTTGCCACAACACCGTTGTCGTGGTAGAGAGAATCTGCGTCAAGAAAGCGCTGGGCTTCTGGCTGCCACTAATTACTCAAGCAAGATTCAAGTATAATAAAACCCCCAAGTTTATATAAAAGAGATCTTCATAGGGCTATGACACCCAATACATAAGCCTAGTTTCCTCAAACCACTCAAAACATAACAAAATACTCTAAACCCTCATTCCCCTGTAAGAAGGGAATTTTTTCCGAATTTCAATAATCCATAACTTTTAATCCAAGTGTCCAAATCTACTCCAAATTTACATGAAGTACTGATGTATTCTTCACAACTACCACCACAAATTTCAATTGTCGATTCATTATCAATCTTTAGATATCGTCAAAACCCTAGCAGTAGCTTTAAACCCTTGTTTACAAACACCCATGTACTAAATTCTTCATATCTCACAAGTTAAAAGTCCAAATGCTATGAAACTTCAATATATAGCTTCTTATCATAATAATACACCTTCTTGGAAATTTTGAGACAAAAATTCATCCAAAAACTTAAGATATGGCAAACCCCATCACTATCAACAAAACGGCCTACTTACTGCCTTAGAATTCAATCTGCTGTCTTTGACTCCCAATAACTCCTTCTTCAAAACTCCAAATATAGTAATTCTTCCACATCAAATGTAGAGCTTAAAATTCTCTCTCTAGCCGCACCTCTCGATTTCCAAAAGCTTGCATAAAACTCCTCCAATCCTCAAAAGAGTGACAGTATGTCTCATATTGACACCTTATCTTCAAATGGCTATAACTTCTTTATCCTAACTCCAAATCCTCTAATTTTTGTACACAAATTGTACCCAAAATCCTAAACTTTACAATCCTAGCTTCTGATTTCCTAATGGCCTCCTTGAAGTCACCGAAACCCTTGTTAAGGTCGTGGGTAGCCTCCTCAAAGTGTATTGGGCATGGTATTCGACCAATAGGGATGAAGTTTTCCATTCCTTGCCTTCATCCGACCATGCCTTCATTTCATCCCTCCCAATTAGCCTCCTACTAGCTTATATTTTTATCCTTAGGCTCCCACCTTCTCTCAAGGCTTCATACTAATCATTTAGATCTTATAATTTTTAAATACCATAATCAAAACAAGTAAAAATAAAATAAAGTTTCTTCTATCAATTCCTTTAATTTATTTTATTAACCATTCTAACACATATCTAAATTTATAAACATATTATGTATTTTGAGTGGATTTTACATATTGTAAGCAATTTTAGTACGACACCGTACAACTGGAATCTTGTACAATTCCTAGTAAAGGTCTTATCATTTCCTTAGAACCCTCTCCTTGTTTTGTAATAGATGTCTATTTGAAACCTAAAAATCACAAAACCTCTGCCTTATTAGATTCAAGAGCCTCAGTGTATTTTTTAGATAAATTTTTTATCAAAAGTCATAGAATATCTTCAATATAAAAAACTAAATTTGTATATATAAAAATCATAGATAGTTGCCCATTATCTTCTAGAGATGTTATTCATGAAATCTTTACTATAAATATAACAATGGATAGTCATAATAATTGTGTAATCTTTAATATAATTAAATCTCCTTCTAATCCAATTATTTTAGATTTATTATGGCTAGAATAGTATAATCCTCGAATAGATTGGATTTTTCGTACACTTGATTTTTTTCAAAGCATTAATAAGAATCCCGTAAATCAAGTAACAAATCATAAGCTTAGTATAGTAAAACTTGTACTTATAGGCACAAAAGCTTTTATGAATGAAGCAAAAGAAGGATCATCTTTTGTTATTTATACTACATCTATTTCTGATGGTAGAAGGACTTTAAGTTGCATTTTAAGCCAATATCAAGATTATCAAGATATTTTTGAGAAGAAAAATACAGATAGTCTTCTGGAACATCATCCATATGATTGCTTAATTGATCTCAAAGAAAGAACTCAGCCTCTATTTAGATCAATCTATAATCTATCCCAAAATGAATTGGTTGAAGTCAATAAATACATTGATAAGAACTTGGCCAAGAATTTCATACACCATTCAAAATTCCCAACAAGAGTTCTTATTTTGTTTGTAAAGAAGAAAGATGGGTCACTACTGATGTGTGTAGATTATTGAGGACTTAACAAGATTACCATCAAAAATAAATATTCTCTGCCTCTGATAACTGGACTTTTTGATCAATTGAATCAAGCTAAGATTTATATAAAAATAGATCTAAAAGGAGCATATAACTTAGTATGCATCAAAGAAGATAATGAATAGAAGATTACATTTTAAATAAGATATGGATATTTTGAAATTAATGTCATGCCTTTCGGACTTACAAATGCACCAACTGCTTTTTAATAGCTTATAAATGATGTATTTTGTGAGTTTCTTGATGATTTTGTTATTTATTATTTAGACGACATTTTGATCTATTCTAAAAATATAAAAGAATATAAACTTCATGTTCATCGTGTATTACAAAAATTTAGAGATGCAAGGTTCTATGCTAAGATGAAAAAAATATGTATTTCACACTACTCAAGTTGACTTCTTAGGATATATCATTCAAATGATAGTCTCAAAATAGATCCGAAGAAAGTCCAAACAATCATGGATTAGTAGATTCCAAAAACAGTACGAGATGTGTAATGTTTTTTGAGATTTGTTAATTACTATCAAATCTTTATCAAGAATTTTTTGCAAGTTACAGCTCCACTTACATGCTTAACTTGTAAAGACAAACACGAGTGGAACAAAGAAGCAGAAGCATTATTTGAAGCTTTAAAGACAACTTTTACTTCTGTATCAATCTTGTATCTCATCAATTTTTCTAAGGCATTTTTTATGAAAATAAATGCATCAGACTTTTCTTTGAAGGTGGTATTGTCATCATCTTTTTAGACGTTCTTATTTTGTACCAAAAGAACGAAATTCAGCTTTTGATCAACAAAGAATGATCATCTTGAAGTCGGAGTAATTTCATCTTTGAGCAATGAAATCAACATTGATTGTTGATTCAACTTTTATCAAGCAAATCTAATCAAGTATGTCCTTAGATCCTCTAGTCTATGAAATTAAAAATAATTCATCTAAGTCTCATGATACTTCTAAGTTTGAATTCAAGAATGATCTACTCTATTTTGAAGGTCGCTTATATATTTCAAAAGGCATAGTACGACTACATGCTATGGAATCTCATCACAACCTCCTTACAATATGATATTTTAGATATAATAAGACTTAAGAGCTAATATCAAGAGATTTTTGGTGGCCTCAAATAAGAAAGGCTATTAAAGAGTTTGTATAGCTATGTGACATTTGTTCATGAACAAAAATTCCTTGTCATCAATCTTACAGACTTTTCTAATCATTACATATATTAGAATAACCTTGATCTTCTATTTCTATGGATTTTATCATGGATCTTCCAAAATCAAGTTCATATGACTCTATATTTGTGATTGTAGATTGTTTTATCAAGATGGCATATTTTTTATTATGTACAAAATCTATTACAAGTGAAGAAACAGCTAAACTCTTCCTTGATAATATCTATCACTATTATGGATTACCAAGGGATATTATATGAGATAGAAGAACACAATTTGTATCAAGATTTTGGAGGACTCTTTTCAAAATATTGAAAGTGGATATAAAACTATCTTCAGCTTTTCACCCTCAACTTATGGACAAACAGAATGAATAAATCAAATTTTAGAATAATATTTGAGATGTACCATCAATTATCATCATGACTAGACAACTCTTTTGCCATTGGCACAGTTTGCTTATAATAATTTGATACATTTGTCTACTCAACAAATTCCATTCTTTGCAAATTACAATTATCATTTATGATTTGATATTTTTGACTTTTCAAAAGTTGATAATCCTATGGTAGAAAATTTGGCAAATTGCTTGTCAGAGCTATATACAACAATGAAGGCACAATTAAAGAAAACTCAAGAACGACAAAAAATCAATACAAATATTTATTGCAAGGAACAACCTCAATTCCACGTAGGCAATAAGATATGGTTACTTTGTCATAATATCAAGACTATTTGCCTTGCAATAAGTTAGATTATCATAGGCTTGGACCTTAATTGATTTGAAAACATATCAATCCAATTGCTTATCGATTATGCCTACCAAAATCTATAAAGATCCATCATGTATTCTATGTGTCATTACTCAAGCTATATAAGACAATGGATATACAAAGAAGAAGACAAATGCCATCGCCTCCTATAGAAGTGGACAACAATGAAGAATTTAAGATAGAAGAGATTTTAGATTCAAGGTGGCACCGAAATCAACTGAAATATCTTGTACATTAATTCAGATATGATATTAGTAAATACACATGAGAGCCATCTAAGAATCTAGCAAATGCATCAATAAAAATCAATGTGTTTCATCGACAACATCTATGAAAATCAAGATAAAGAGTCAAAAAAATCTTTGCTATAAAGCAAAACATGTTCTATAGAGGTTTCTCTGTATCTTGTATTATTGTTTGTTATTTCCTTGAATTTGTTTATACTAAAGAAATAGATGATCAACAACTAGCAAATTCAGCTCAAAAACCATCATTTGTTGACTTATTGGATGAGACATTATGACTATCACAACCTTCAAGATGACGGAATAGAGATGAAGATTCTCAAGAACGACATGTTCTTCCTAAAATTTATGGCAAAATACAACGTGTTTGGTGTCATGACCTTAGAAGAGACTCTCGATGTTTGGTGATACTTTTAGATATTAAAACTACTCTTAATGGTGTTTCAAATTTTTTCTTTGAAGGAAGTTAATAATCAAATAATAGGGTGGTTTTCTTGCCTTGGTATGAGACACTATCAATAGCTAAAAGGACCTATCAACTACCTTCAAAGGGAACAAAGATTAAAATATGTGACGAGTATAATTCGACATATCCTAGACTTCTTCAACATATAATCACCGCTCTTTATAGAACTTGTCCTTAGAATAGAGGATAATGTCACAGACATAAGATTTATTTCAATAATTACCTAATTAATATAGATTGATAGAAATAGATAAAATAAATAAATTTCATAATATTTTATTGAAAAGCTTCTTAGAAGCTTCATAAATATAGAATCACCTTTATACATGTTTATAGGTGATTGGTAAGTTAGAAACTTGGCCAACAAGCTAACTACATGTTGCATATATTGGTAGCTTATGGAACAAGCTAAGTATCTGGCGTATATGTAGGAAACTTATCTTACAAGTTTGACATGTGTCTTGTAAATTAGATGTCAAGGACATACTTATCACAACCTTCTAGAATATTTTAGAAGGTTCTTAGAACTCTCTAGAACCTTCTAGAGCCTTCTAGCATCTTTCTAATTGGTAGAAGTTGCTTGAGAAGCTTTTTAGTTGGTGGAAATTACTTGAGAAGCTTCTTAGTTGGTGGAAGTTGCTTGAGAAGCTCCCAAGTTGGTGGAAGCTGCTTGAGAAGCTTCCTAGATAGGAGTATATATTAGAATCGAGGTTGAAGAGTTCTTCAGTTTCAACAACATATCTCTTGGAGCTCTAGCTCACCTCTCTGGTGTTGTTTCTTGTATTCATCTGATTAATCTAGTTCTAGCCAGTTCTTCTTGAACTTCTTGTTTAGACTTCCAATCTATATTATGCATCCATGACAGTTCTTGCCAATTCTTCTTAAACTTCTTGTTTAGACTTCCAATCTATATTCTACGTCCATGATAGTTTGTTGAGACTATCCTTCTATCAATATCAGAGCTTAGTTCTTTGAGGCAGAGAGTGGGCTACCCCTCTCATTAGAGATACTTGAATGTTCTAAGGGTTGCAGATTACCCTTCCTTCGAACGATATTGATTCCTTCTTCTTTACTTAACATGGCTAGTAGAGAAGACGTTAATATGGTAGAATCTTTGGGGTCAAAGTTGGATGTGATCATGAATGCCCTTAACACTCTAATGGTTAGAACTACTGAAATTGAAGGAAATTTTGCTAAGCTCCCTGAAGCTATAAGAGTGGGAGTGGCTTAGACTACAATACAACCACCTCTAGCTAGTGAAATATTGCTATTTATATCTCAACATGAGAATTTGATTACACCGTAGTACAAAGAGCCTTGAGTCAATCTCCCAAAGAAGTTTGATGGGATCCGATCAAAATTTCGTGGTTTTGTAAACCAAGTTTGATTAGTAACATTCTTATAACCAGAACGCTATTCAACCAAGGAGTCACAAATTGGATTAGTAGAGACCTTACTAAACAAGCTTTGTCTTGGTTTGCCCCCTTATTTGAAAAAAGATCTTTTATCTTGAGTAATTTTGAGACTTTTCTAAGAGCATTTGAGGAAGCATTTGGAGAGCATGATAAGGCTTGGTGGGCAATGAGCAAGATTTGTTCTCTGCATCAAGGATCATGCTCTGTATTTGTTTACGCATTGGACTTCAAACAACTTGCTTGTGATATCAACTGGGGAGAAGAAGCGCTGGTGAGTCAATTTTATTAGGGACTCAGAGATAACGTGAAGGATTTATTGCTATCTCTATCCGACCCTCAAACACTCAATGAAGCAATCAGCTAATTAATAAAGTGTGACAATCGGCTTTTTCAACGACGTCAAGACCATTATTCCAAAGCTACAGGGTATCCACGAGGAAACTAATTCTATTTGACTGCTCCTATCAAGAGTGTAGAAATTCAATCTGAAATAGAAGACATGCAAATTAATATGATACGTTTCAAGTTCCTCACAGTTGAAGAAAAGAAGCGACGATTTGAGCAAAACTTGTGCTTATATTGTGAAGAGGCAGGCCATAAAGCCAAAAATTGTCCTAGAAAACAGACGCCTCAAACAACAAGACTCAGGAATACAAGCGTGCAGGAAAACAAGAATGCCCAGTCACAACAGCGACCGTACCGCTGGACATCTCAATACCTCAAATTAATCAAGGTTCCTTTCTCTCAGCTCAATCTTTTTATTGCTTTACAGTACTTTTATTTCTTGTTATTCAAAAATTACAAACCGATGGTCTATTAGACTCAAGACCATCTGCTTGCTTTTTAGATGAAGAATTTGTCAAGCTTTACAAATTTCCTCTTGTAAAGAAATCAAAGCCTGTCTATGTAAAAGTCATAAACGGTCGACCTTTGTCTTTTGGTGATGTTACTCATGAAACTAAACCGTTGAAGGTACATCTTGAAAATCATGAAAGTAGCATTGTATTTAATATTATTAAGATCCCTTCATATTCAGTCATTTTGGGACTATCCTCACTTAATAAATATAATCCATTGATAGATTGCAAGTTGTGAAAAGTGACATTTTTAATAAAACCCTTAATAGTGCAACCTACCAAAATAATGTCTAGAAACAAACCCTTATTCATAGGTGCAAGGGCTTTCATGAAGGAAACCAAGCATAATACACCTCTTGTCATCTTTGCAATGCCAACTCAAAAAGATGAAACTCCGACTTTGATTATTCCAAAGCAGTATAAAGAATTCAAAGATGTCTTTGAAAAAAAGAATGCTGATATGCTATCAGAGTATTGACCATACGATTGTGATATAGATCTCCAAGAGAGAGCACAACCACCATTTGGTCCAATCTACAATTTATTATAAGACAAACTCTGAGCATTAAAGGATTATATTCAAGAGAATCTTCTGAAGAACTTCATTTGGCATTTTAAATCTCTAGTAGGTGCACCTATCCTCTTTGTAAAAAAGAAAGATGGCTCATTACGGATGTGCGTGGATTATCAAGGCTTAAATAAGATCAATCTGAAGAATCAATATCCATTGCCACTAATATCCGAACTCTTGGAATAATTTGATGAAGCCAAAATATTCACCTAGATAGATCTTTGTGGAGCTTACAATCTTGTATGAATAAAGGGGGGAGATAAATGGAAGACAACATTTCGAACAAGATATGGACATTTTGAATATAATGTCATGCCTTTCAGATTAACCAATGTATCACCTATATTTCAACATTTGATGAATGATATTTTTCGAGAATATTTGGACAAATTTGTTGTTTGTTATCTCAATGATATTTTGATCTATTCCAAGAATATTCAAGAACATGAAGGTCATATGAAGTTGGTGTTACAAAAACTTCGGGATGCGGGATTATACGCTAAGTTAGAGAAATGCGTGTTCCATCAATCCAAGGTGGAATTTCTTGGTTATATCATTTTGAACAAAGGATTGTTGATGGATCAAAAGAAGATTCAAGCAATAACGGATTGGGCATTACCAAAGACGGTACGGGACGTGCAACGTTTTCTTAAGTTTGCCAACTTCTATCGCATTTTCATCAAGAACTACTCACAAATTGCAGCCCCATTAACACAATTGACATCAAAAGACAAGCTCGAGTGGAATACCCGAGCACAAGAGGCTTTTCAAGAGTTAAAGTCAACGTTTATAACAGCTCCTATCTTGGTACATCCGGACTTTACAAAGGCCTTCTATTAGGAGACAGATGCTTCTGACTTTGCGCTATGAGCTATATTATCAAAGATGGAGAAGGATGATAAATTTCATCTAATTGTGTCCTACTCAAGGAAATTTTTGGCAGCAGAAATCAATTATGAAATTCACGATAAGGAGTTGTTTGCAATAGTTGATTCTTTTTAAGAGTGGCGTCATTTATTAGAGGATATTGCACATCTAGTGGCTGTATATACAGATCACAAAAATTTGAAATATTTTACAATAGCTCGAGTTTTGAATCGGCGCCAAGCTCGGTGGAACATGTCATTATCTTGATTCAACTTCATCATCACATATCGACCAGGAAGGCAGCAAGGATTATCAGATGCGTTATCGAGGAGATCATATCTGGCACCCAAGGCTGAAGATACAGCATTTCATCAACAGTGTACAATTTTACTACAACCTGTCACGGACACAGAATATAGACTTGAAGTCTAAACAAGAAGTTCAAGAAGAACTGGCAGGAATTGGATTAATCAGATGAGTACAAAAACAACACCAAAGAGGTGAGCTAGAGCTCTAAGAGATGAGTTGTCCAGACTGAAGAACTCTTCCACCTCAACTCCAATATACACTCCTACCTAGGAAGCTTCTCAAGCAGCTTCCTCCAACTAGGGAGCTTCTCAAATAACTTCTACTAACTGGAAAGATATTAGAAGGCTCTGGAAGGTTCTAGAGAGTTCTAAAAAAATTCTAGAATATTCTAGAAGGTTCTAACAAGTATGTCTTTGACACTAGGCTGTCGTTAACGAGGCAGATGATTCATGGGTCCTTGTAGCCATTGATAATGACCAATACCTTCTACTTGAGACCATGCTTGAACTTCTGTATCTTCATTGTGGAAATGACCTAAAAATATCGCTTCGCCACTACTTGCATGAGCTGGTTCAACTTCAAAGACAATTACAAGTGACTTGTTGCTTGGTATTCTTCGACGTCTTCTTGGCTCTTCTAATTCTTCGTCTCGAGGTCGACGTCGTTGTCGTAATACGTGAAGTCTTGCTTGAGAATGCTCCGGGCACCTGGCTGTGGAAGATAAAAAGAAAATACGCCACAACAAAATCCTAACAATTCTAATAGAATCTTAATTAACTTCTATTAAACCTTAACAATATTTTTCAGCTTGATTCAATCTTAAAGAAATTATAAAAGAAGAATAAATGAGTCATTCAATAATCATAATAGAAAATAATATATAAAATGCTAAATTTAGAAAATACTAAAAATAGAATCTTAAAACCCTAAATCATATCTTATTCAAACTCTAGTCAATCCCTAAGTCAAACCTTGATCAAACCTTAGTCATACCCTAAGTCAAACCTTGGTCAAACCTTAGTCAAACCCTAAGTCAAACCCTAGTCAAACCCTAAGTCAAACCCTGATCAAACCCTAAGTCAAATCCTAGTCAAACCCTAATCAAACCCTAAGTCAAATCCTAATCAAACCCTAACCCTAATGAAACCCTAACTCAAATCTTGGTCAAATCTTAGTCAAACCTTAATCAAACCCTAAGTCAAACCCTAGTCAAATCCTAATCAAATCCTAGTCAAACCCTAATCAAACCCTAAGTCAAACCCTAATGAAATCCTAACCCTAATGAAACCCTAAGTCAATCCCTAGTCAAACCCTAATCAAACCCTAAGTCAAACCCTAAGCAATTTCTAAGGCAGTTTTAGAACCACAATAACTACCAAACAAATCGTTGATCTTGATTAAAATATTTCATACACCTTAACAATTAAGTTAAAAACACACACACCAAGTTTGAAGAAGATCCAACTTACCAAGAAGAAGAAAAACTTACAAATTTGCTCGGGTATCAGCCGGCCTCCTTCTCCAATCTTCATGCCAATATTCCAGTGCCTAAACCTCCTATTTGCACCGTTCAACTGCTTCCAAATTTCACAAGCATGTAGAAAATTAAGTCTTCTACACACACACATAAATTTCACCCCAATCCAACCGATAGATTGATCAAAATCTGCGAAACCCTAACTGACCTTTAAAACCCAATTCCAGAGACCCCAACTCACATAAATTTCAATAACCTTTGATCAAACCGTTAGATCAATCTCAAAGTCACAGCACACATTGACAACAACAATACCCAAAAACCCACAAATTTCCAGCCGTAGATCTGCTGCAAAGCTTCTGGAATTGCCTAAACCATCAACCCTAATTTATTTCACAAAATCTCAAGTAGCCAAAATAAACCCTGACTTTGCAAAGCTATTACAAAGTCGTTTTCTCTCCAAATCACTCAAAATCAACTCCTATATAAAATCCTTCAAGTTCACTCCCTAACCCCAATCTTCGATCTGCAAAAAGACCCTCCATTCGCCGTCGGCACGCGGTTTTGTGCCCTGGGGTCTGGTTTCGACCCAGGTTCTTAACCGGCCCTCTCCGGATATCAACTCTTGTAGTTTTGAGGTAAATTTCTCTAAAACCTACTCTTAACTTCTTATTAAACATACCTATACCAATTATTTTTCTAATCTACTTTGTTTTACCATTTTTATGGCTTTACAAAGTAAGTAGAAATCCCTTTTATAAAAGGCAGTATTAGCACTTTTTAATTTTTACTACCTCCTTGTCTATTATCTATTTTTCTAAGATAATTTTCTCAAATATTTTCATTTGAGCTCTTCTATAATATAATCATTCCTCCCCTCTTTCACCTAGTAGTCGTATTACTACACGACATCGTGAGCTATTAGGTTGAGATGGTACCACTAGTACAGTATCTATATTCTCACTAGTCATATCTAAATACACCTTGATATTAGATATCTTGATACTATGAAATATAATAAATTATGTTTTGATGGGACGTGGATCCCTTTTCTATTCATTTTTCTAGAGAAGGCTTCATCTTCACGCTTCGTTAATGACCAGTTTTTGGTTTATTAGGATATCGTTGATGGAATTCCTGTACCTTTTGAGATGCATTGGCAAGATTTTTAGCCGGTTTCCATATTCTTTCATTAATATCGTAGCCGCTCCAATGCTCAAAGTACTCTAATTTATTCTATCTTCGTCTTGAATCTAGTATCTTTTCCACCTCATATTCTTCATTATTTTCAATTTCTATACTAGGTGGCAGACATTGCACTCTTCCAGGAAAAGACGATTCTCGATAAGGCTCTAACAGAGAAACATGAAAGGCAATTATGCGCCATGCTTGTTGGTAAGCTCTAATGATGCATACGGTGTCTATTTACGGATAGCAAATGGTCTGGTATCTCCATTGGTCCATTTTTATCGCGTGAAAAACTTGGTCTTGATATTCTATCAAAGCAGCCATATTTTATCTCCAATCTTGAAATTAAGTGTCTGATTCCAAAATTTATCCGCGGATGCTTTGTAAGACTCTTGGGCAATTTGCAATTGAAGCTTCAATGTGGTTTGAAGCTCCGATAGCTGCTGCACCAATCCTTCAACTGCTGGATTGTTATTCGCTGATTGATTCAATAGATCAAGCTTCGGATGGTACCCATAATTGGAAAAGAATAGTGTTTTCTGAGTTGACCCATGAAGGGTGTTGTTATATGGAAACTCGCCTAGCGGTAGATATGCAGTCCAATCATCTTGCTGATAGTTGATGCTGCATTGTAAATACTGTTTCAAAACTTGATTCACCCATTTTGTTTGGCCGTTAGTTTGAGGATGGAATGCCGAAGAAAGCTTGATGTCTACCTTCAATATCTTAAAAAAAGATCTCCAAAACTTTGATACAAATTGGGTTCCTCGATCCGACACGATATCATCTGGTAGACCATGATATCGATACACATTATCAAAGAAGAGCCTTACTGTATCTTCGCTTGATGATGTCTTCTTGTAAGGGATAAAATGTGCCATCTTTGTAAGTCGATCCACCACAACAAAGATGCTATCAAATGAATTCAATGGCGGCAAATCTGTAATAAAGTCCATGGAAACTGAAGACCATGGACGACACGGAATGGGCAATGGCTGTAGAAGTCCATAAGGGCAATGTCGAGGGTTCTTGGATCTTGAACAAATGTCACAAGAGAGGACAAAATCCTTCACATCCTTCGACATTTGGGGCCACCAAAAATCTTGAGAAATGAATTTGAAGGTCTTATTGAATCTGAAATGTCCCCCAGCTAGAAAGTCATGACGAGATTGAAGGACTCGATTTGGGATATACAGCCGTGCTGGCCCTTTTGGGATATACAGTCGCTTCTCAAAGTATAAGAGATCTCCTTCAACCTTGAACTTGTCATCATTGATACGCTGCTTAATATCAAGGACTAATGAATCTTCAATGGTCACAGCACGTACCTGATTGAGGAAGTCAGCATCAATTGGCACCACAGCAGCACAAATCGAGAATTGCTCTAGCTTTAATAATGTCGTATACTGTTGATCAAGTGCTACTTCTCCAATCTTTGGCACAAGATATGATCTTCTTGATAAGGCATCGGATAGTCCTTGCTGCTTTCCAAGCTGATAAGTAATAACGAAGTCAAATCTAGATAGCGACATATTCCATCGAGCTTGACGACAGTTTAGAACTCGAGCAGACATGAAATATTCCAAATTCTTATGATTCGTATATACGGTCACCAGATACGCAGCTCCTTCGAAGAAGTAACGCCACTCTTGGAAAGAATCCACTATAGCAAGGAGTTCCTTATCATGAATCTCATAGTTGATCTCAGCCATAGAAAACTTCCGTGAATAGAATGCAATCGGATGAAGCTTATTGTCGATGCCTATCTGTGAAAGTACGGCTCTTAAAGCAAAATCCAAAGCATCGGTTTCCAAATAGAAAGCCTTTGCAAAGTTTGGGTGTACCAAGATTGGAGCCGTAATAAATGCCGTTTTAAGATTTTGAAATGCTTTTTCCACTAGAGGTCTCTATTCCAGCTTATCCTTACATGTTAATCGAGTGAGTGGAGCAACAACTTGAGAATAATTCTTGATGAAGATCCGATAGAAGTTAGCAAAGCCGAGAAAACATTGTACGTCTCTAACCGTCTTTGGAACTTCCCAGGACACAATTGCTTCCACCTTCTTGAGATCCATCTTCAAGCCTTCCATAGTTGCAACAAATCCTAAAAACTCCATCTCAATTTGGTGAAATAAGCACTTCTCCAACTTAGCGTTGTCGTACTACATTTACGTGCAGTGTATAAAAATATTAAAAATCTTGTATCTATTGTTAATATATGTGTGAGTGCTAGAGGTTATTTTAGAAGATATTATAAGGAGAGGATTTATTATAGCCACTTAGTTAATAAATTAAGATGGCTATTTGTTTTAATCCTATCTTACTTATATCCTAGAATAGACTCTTTTATAATTAGAAGAAAGGTAAAGGTTGTTTTATCTTTCTTGTTAACTTTTGAGGTAGAATGGACCTTGTGAGAGATAAGAAAGAAGAGCATGGGGTGAATAGGGCCTATCCAATAGGATTTGGCTGCCCATGTGGGCGTCTCATAGTCTAATATGGAAAGAAAGGGAGATATAGTCCTCTTACTAGATCGAGAGGAAAGGGGCAGTTTTGAGTGGTGAAATTTGGAGAGAGATAGCTCCGAGGAGATAGAAGAAATTACAATAAAAATTGATAAATGTGTTCTTCAAGTTGTGAGGATTCTAGAACCTACTCACTTGCTAGTTTTGGAGTTGTGAGCAAAAAATTATGCTTGTTTTAGTAGAGTAGAGTTTGCTACCACCCGATGAAGAGAGGCAGAAACTTCGAGCTGCTACTGCAAGTTTGATTTCGACTCTTTCTTAGCGAAATTTATAGAGAGTGTGGAAAATTGTGCTAGCTTTCTATCAAAATATTTCTTGTAGCATTTGGAGTTGGAGAGCAAAAGTTGTGAGCTTGAGAGTAGGAAAAGGTTTGCTGCCATCTGACGAAGAGGGGTAGAGACTTTGTTCAACCATCCAAGTCAGATAGTCTCTTCAATCTTTTTGATATTTTAGATGCTTATAGTAGCTTGTATAAGCTTTCTACAAATACAAAAATCAATACATTTGGAGCTTTGATGAAAGTTTTATAAGCCGTAAAGTGTCAAAGAGGGCAAATTCTTACTAGGGTTTGAAGAGTAGAATCAACTAGTTACAAAATCTGGAGTTTGAGAGGCATGCATGCGAAATTTTAGAACAAGTTAGATGATGGAGTGAGCTTTCTAAAAAGCT